>OX063273.1:1205000-2410000 GCA_944039245.1 Nebria salina | reverse complement strand
CGTTTGTAATTAAAACGCAACCAATATCATGATGGGGACAAATTGTTTTAACTCTTATTATACATTATTAACAAGATGACATCCAAAGTATACTACAATTTTTATTTTAAATGTTACATTCTCACTTTTTATCCTAATAATTTTTGATAAACCAAAAAAAAAGAAGCAACTTGTAAATGATTTTTTGTTATTTCTCAATTATTTTTGAGATTATTTTATTGTAAGAGATTTATGAATATAAAAAAGTTTTGTTGTTAAAATGTTTATAATTAAAAACGATTAAAAAAAATGTGATAAAAATGATGTTCCTTTATTTCTATTAAGTGAATAAATAAATAAAATAGCCACAATAACATATATAAGTTCTTTATTTCTCAACACGTATCATCATAACAGGTTATACATATAATGTAGATGGATGACAACTCACCAAACTGAGATGTTAAAAATGTCGACTTGCTTTTGACCCCTGACTGTGCACGGGATCCCGGCGAGAGCCGCCCGTCTGTGATGTCGCCGCTAACGTGTCGGTCCTACAGCACATATTAACGTATATCGCACTCCTTTACTCGCTTACCTTTCCTCTGCACCATCATCCCATAATGTGCGTTTGACTTAAGAATGACATATGTCATAGGCATACTCGTATATGTTTTATATTTAAAGCATTTCACTTTTATTCATTCTATTATATTTCGTTCGGGAACTCACCCGAGATTTACAATAGAGAGATTTATTTAAGAGTTTATTACAGCATTCCTCTAGAAGAATCCTATTTTAAAATTGAATTTTAACTTAATATTAAATATAAAAATTTCTATATTTGTGTAAAAATGTGTTTGACGATTTTAACCGACTGTTTCCGAATATGTCTATTCTATATATGCACTGCGCGCATGCGTTGTATATACATATATGTAGTTTAATTACGCCATTATTATTTCCAAATAAAGTAAATCAGATCAGTTTTAAATAGAAATAAACAAACTAATCTAAAATTTAGCAAAACACGAATTAAAATAACGTTAACGCCCAGATAAGTAGCAGCGGCATCCATTCACTGTAACTGATAACAAATTCATCTCATTACAACCACGATGGAGATAAGAGCTTTGCAACGCCGCAGATGTCCACGGAGGTCATGCCGGAAGTGGGGTCAAATAATATTAGTTAACACTAGTTGATAAAATACATATACTTCAATTTAATTACAAGAATGATATGATAAATGTGTATTACAAATTGCTATAAGTAACTGATGAAAAAATAAAACTGTGATAACTGAGTGCGTTATAAAAATTGAATTTTTCTAAATTTAATATTTTTTATCGCTTGTCCTCGTACCGGGCTTAGAGTTTTTTTTTCTTGTTGATGTTTTTAAATATGTATTTTTTTTTTAAATTAAATGTTGATATAAAATATTACAACACTATGTCCATATAAGTTAAATAGAAATAATTATATTCACATTCGGACGTTTTGTAATTTGCAAATAATTCAAAAACTAATTAACCTTTGAATGGTTCATCACATAATGATTGCATGATATTAAACACCAGGTGCTGCAACCTGACTACTCTAATTACATTCAAATTACCAACTGTCACAAAATAAAAGCACCAAAACAGCAGGGTCACATCTTATTCTCACACTAATTCTATCCGAAAGAAAAATTAGACTACAACACAACAAACAAACAAAAAAAAAAACACTTGGTAAAAAGATAAAAAATGCGAGATATTGAGGCGGGTATTTCAATCAGTACATTTCAAAATTAAATTATTTCGCTGTTGAACGCTGGCGAGCCCTTTTTTGTGTTTTATTTTTTTAATTTTCGACCGGTTCGAGTTTTCAAATTAAAATGTCTGCGCGGTAACAATTGAGCCGCGCATTCCGACACATTTCCAATTAACACCTGGCCGCGTGCAGCTACACCCGACGACCATTTCAATAAAGCGGTACATTTATTATACTGAAATCGGTACAAATCCTAAATATATCTATATCCTGGATTAAGTATTAAGTAGCAACCACATTAAATGAGTTGCTTTGTCAATACAACCGAATACGTAAGCTCTCAAATCAAACTGGTTTTTATTATGGTGGAAAAATAATAAGACTACATTTTTTGCGGTTTATATAAGTTATATTCAACTGCTGTACAGTAAAAAAAAAGATGCTTAAAACATGTACAATTTAGTCAGAGAATGGTTAGTGGTGCAATAATCAGAGTGTAATATGAATTAGGGTTCCAAGGGCGTAGTAGACTTCTGCGATCATGCATGACACGGTGTATTACAACTAGGAATCTAATTTATAATTCAATACATCTTGTGACATTCAAGATGATTAATGTTCGCAGTATGAATTATTACCTCCCATATATTATGACTATAACAGCCGTATATGTGTCGGCAAATGTATAATACCGAAAAACGTTTAAATTATTTCCATCACAGTCACAGCACAGCACAAAGTGCAAAGCGCATGCGCGAATACGTTTAGAATGAGTCATCATAACTTGTTGAATTCTCGGCTGAAGTGTCCAATAAACTAAATAAATGTGCATAAACTATCATTATTTATGAGATGTCGATGCTTTTCTCATTGTTCGCTTATTGGAATTTTATATCCATGGTGATTGAATTATTCCTTGTGTTTGCCTTACTATTTATCCCTTTTCCTCATAAAAGAGATCATTTTATTGTCCAACTCTAACGGCTGTCGTAATATTTCACTCGTACTTATTATTCCGTAATGTTTTTTCAAGAATTATTACTTAACGAATCTTCTATAGCGTAAAAATGCCAAATTCTATATTTTCTTATGATTAAAATACATCCTTTAGGAAGAAATAAAAAAAAAAATTCGCAAGAATAAAATTAAATCTATCAGTTTATTGCTTATGCAATCAGAATTTATTATAAGCATATTCGCATTTAATAATCTTCGCGAACATATTTTATGCGCATGTATTAAACAAGATACATAAATAATATTTATCCATGAATAAAAAAAAAAAATCTTTCCCAGACCTCGCCCACTAAAGATAATTCAATATAGCCAATACAGTATAATAGTTTCTATTGCAATTCAACACGCAGAAAAAAAAAACGGGCATAAATAATAACATTAGAAATGAATAAGGTAGGTTTACACCAGGCCAGAACGAATGGTAACCATAATTACACCATACATAATCAGATTCTTTGAGTATCGTGACAGATTTAATTAGGTTAACACCTATAAATTTAATAACCGCACGGATCCAATTTATTTTCGTTATCCTCTCGCAGCTTATACAATGGTGTATGTGTGCCGCTCTCGTGTTATTGTCCCCGGGTGGAACACCCGCGGGGCCCTACAGGGGGCACCACCTGCCCCCAGGATTATTTAATATATTCACATTCCGTGCGTTAATCATACTAACACCTCTGGTGGACGCCGCGTGAACCGCCGACATCGAAAATTGAGAGATCAACCGAACGAGAAAACGATATGTGGACTGTCATTGTTACTTACAAATGAGACGAAATTTATTTCTCGTTTTCACTTCGTTGCATTTCAACAAATTCAATTTAAA
This sequence comes from Nebria salina, assembly GCA_944039245.1. Lineage (NCBI taxonomy): Eukaryota > Metazoa > Arthropoda > Insecta > Coleoptera > Carabidae > Nebria > Nebria salina. Next base: position 2,406,417 of record OX063273.1, on the reverse strand, counting down.
CACAAATTATTTTTGAAACAAATACATTATCTAAAAGCTCCTAGAATCCCACATCACTTTTGTGCTTTAAGCGACTTCACTTCATTCTAGAAATTTTCTAATTTTTTGAATTTTCTCAATTCACAAATATTAAATTTAAAATTTTAAAAAAATTAATAAAACCGGAAACACAACCATGATATATGTCTATGATAAATAATTCTGGCAATTCAAACAAACACTGAACTATTCTGTTATCTTCAAAGACAGTTACTAGTTTCCGAATCATTCGACGTAAGGATTATTTAAAAACAAGAAAAAACTACAAATTACATTTGTATTTATTAATTAACCAAGTGCCGTTATTGTATTTATTAATAACACTGTTTATGTGTGCCGCAAAGTTAAGATGATAATTTGGTGCTTTGTTCGTCGGCGTTTTTGAAAACACTTGTCGGGATGTGGTGTTATCGCTGGGGTCGCCGCGATCTCTTCACTGCTTCGTGAACCGATCCTTATTATTGATGTATTGAATAAACAATGCGTTGATTGTTCGCATTTTTAATCAGCGCTTTATGAGTTACAAAGAGACGAGCGCGACTTTATGAGAAACCAAAGTGGGCGCAAAGACAAATAAAGTTTTGTAGAAATAGCGGGAATGATGATATATGAAATCGATTTCCAGATAGCACTTGCAATACGGCGCAAAGTTTTTTTTTTTTTAGTAGTTGAATATATACTATTTTCTAGTTAGTTTAAAATTATATAGTTTGAGTAAATTCTGACACAGAAATTATCTGAAATAATACCGGCATCATATGAGATATTATCGCACATTAAGTTCGTTTTGTAAACCTGATGAAAATATATATTTACTGGCCATCAACAAAACGAGGAAGATATAAAATCTTCTTCCCATGGCCATTTCGAAATATTTCGGTTTTTTTTATCCGACCGTAACGATGTGTACATAAGCGTAATGACTTTATCAATATCGTTAAGCGCCCACGGTAGTCTGCCCTTACGACGTCTCAAGACGTAACGTTAGAAACCGTAAACATAGTTTTGTTCACAAACCTAAACCAACCTATCCTATCCTATCCTATATAGCTCTCCCCATTATTATTACCTGATTGATATGTTATTATATACCTGTACATAATTGCCCAACAAAGACCCTCGTTTCACAACAAAAACTCTCTTTTATCCGTGTCCCAATCATCCGGCTTGAGATACGGATCGAGCTGCGATCTAATGATGGTACGGAGCCAAGATAAAAATTGTTTTTTAATGCGGGGTTCATTCTTAAAATAATAATCACTTTTTTTTTAATTTTCCAAAACAACAAAAAGCCAGTTGATTGAGCTGTCAGCCGCAGGGAACAATGGCGCTGTAATCACCTAATTACATGTCTACACAACGGGGATACTTTTGGGCCCGATGGACCAAAATTTTGACCGCGTTTTTACTTGGGACAATAGCCAGCTGGTTTCTAATAATTTCGGCTTTTTGATTTCATCGCACTGATAACGTCTACGCTGTTTTATTTCAAATTTATAATTCTATTTATAGTCAAAATACTAAATTTTATTTAATATACTACAAAACTTATAACACGATAAGAATTTTTTGTCTAAAAACTACATCAAACATCTACTACACAATTTCATTTTTTGGGCGCAAGTTTCTATTAAAATCCTATATTACACTGGTACCGTATAAAGTACCTGTTTTAATAGGTACTTTTTGGAAATTTCGCAAGGGACATTTAGTGCTAAACCTAACAGCGCGATTTTATCGCTCAAAACTAAATTCTCGCTCTAAATTACATTTACAGCTGTGTTCAGAGAAGTCCTTTTGTACTCTGAGGAAGACCGATATTTCATCATCCAACGTGCTATTTTCCTTCGAAATTATGATAGATATTGTGTCTTGGTTTTGTTGCATTCTATTCTTTAAAATTAATTGAAATCTCCTGCGCCACAGATTATTGAAATATTATGAAAATAAACCATACGTATTATACCTAACCCAAAACTAAAAAAAAAGACTTTCGAAACAAAAAAAAAAGTTGACCACAAACGCCTACTTTGATGGATATTTTCCCGTTCGATCCGAAATCAATTATACCGATAGATCACTCACATTATTTAAATTTTCTATAATTACATCTTAGAGGATCGTCACAAAAAACCGCGTGTTGTTATATTTTTTAAATCTATTAAATAAAATATTTCTGTATGGTTGCTGGGGAAAGTCGTGGTGCAAGCCGTTTTAATCTGGATCAGTTTTAATTACATCTTTTGATGAGCCAAGATTGGCACATGGAAAAAAAAACTTGATTAACTTTATATACCTGTATATTATGGGCCATTTCAATATGGCGTAATTAAAAAATATATTGTATGGATATTTATGGGCCTTGTTCTCTCATGTGGTATCAGGTGAAGATTAATTTTCGTTCCGCCGTTTCTTATAAGTTTATAGCCGGTATTAATCTCGTAAATTTAAAGTGAATTATTAATTTAAAAATTTCATAATTAAAATTTAAAGTACCTTGCAAATTGCTACCATATTCATTGAAATTAATTGATATTAAATTTTTTACCTTTTTATTACATGCTACTTCTTAGTTAGCCTCTATTTATTTTTTTATTTCCATCAATTGTTTTAATGAGACAACCTTGCTTATATTTAGTCTCTTCTAAATCAAATTTTCGAAAGAAGTGAATTTTCTTATTTTGATACACGAGAGTATTAGATATCTTTCAATAAATATTTATTACCATATATTGCAGTACATTTCAAGTATATTTAAACTAATAGAAAATTTAAATAATTAACATATCCAAAGAGACCCAATGGGGAGGCTTAGTGTAAGTGCAGAATCCACGCTACCCTATAATCAATCACTGACGATATCTTCGGATTGAAAGACATTGAATTAGCCGGAAATTGTCGCAGAGAGGCTGCACTAGCAGAGCCACCCAACAACCCATTATTCTTCGTCATTGTTTTTTCTGAACCCAGTCTGTGATGTGATTGATTGAACCCTCCTCCCACCCTGTATGCGTTTGCCTCACCGCCCACCCCCTTCCTACCCTCCATGCATATCGCACGCGCCCGTTTGATAATATGTACTATATATTGCATTTTAAATTGGAAAAATGCCGGTGAATTCGCAAAATATATAATACTACTATATCATTCCTATGGGTTACGTAAATTACATGTCGTTTGACACGTACACTGATTGCTTTATTATTCCTGTTGTGTTTGTTACTCTCTGGCGGTTGAAAATTGCGTCACTCGAGATTGCTTTTATGAAAATTTTATAACAATTTTTTGCCGGCTTTTATTTCGGACACACAATACCCGGATTTAACGCAGTAATATGTATAACTCGGTTTTGTCCATTTTTCAATACAATTTTTTACGCAAAACAAATTTGTTTATTTTTATATAGAAAAAAAAATCACAATTTAATTCTAAATTTTAAAAGATTACTTTTTTGTTATATATCAAATAAGTTTTAATTGAATAGAAGCGTTTGAAGCGCAATAGCGATGTTTTTAAAGCGTGAAACAAAGTGGAAATAAAAAATGTCAATTCAGCAATAGTAGCCAGCAGACAATAATAGTAATTCGTTTTACAGCGAACCCGAAAATAAGTATATATTTACTGAACAGGGTGCGTTCATGAATTCGTAAGTGACGTGTTCGAGTATCGAAGGGTAGCGCTCCATCAACCATTCCATCAGAAACAGATAGCAGTTTGCAGAAAAAGAAGCAGTGAAATTCGCAAATACGGAAAAATAACAGCATGTAAATTCAGTGTGCGTTCTAGCATCAAAGTAAGTGAACGCAAAGTCAGCGGAAACGAATTGGAACGAAATCAAAACGTGTCAACGATACGACATTGATGCTACAAACGTCCAGCGCTATATTCAAACATCTCGTTAAATTTTATATTTCACACTGTTATTATATCTGATGCTTCAAGCATACATGTCTTCCTATCACTATTTTATATTTTTATGGATAGATAAATAATATTCGCGATAAAATTGAAACGATTTTATGAGATTGCCTTTACATATTCTACTCTAACAGATGATAATCAATGTGAAATTGAAATATTTTTATCTTTTTTGTTTAAAATAGAAAATTATTACAGGGTTAGTATTTATATTTTTTTTTTCTCAAAATACAATTCATTTAATATAAATAACAGCTGGGAACCATAATCCGATCTTTCTGATGCGTCTTTAACGACCAGAACCTTAATAACGTCTAACATAATTTAAGGTGCAAAGGACTGTAATCTGAATTCTAATAATTATAAAGCTCTCGCTTAACCACTGGTTCCTCTTATATAAACAACTAATATGTACCGGATACGGTTGTTGCGCTGCCCATATACGGGCACATAAAAAATGTTAAGAGCACTGTGATGATTTATCTGGACAACTGTGACAAACACAATAAAATAAACGAACAACGAATTACTATGATTGTATTGTGACGTGACAATTGACATGCGGTTTAAGACGATATTCCATGTGTCTTTGGTGGGTCGCGAGCCACATCAGATATCCCTAGTGACGACCAAAGCCCAATTCACATACACCAACTGATACATAACGAGAATTTACTTATTTTTTAAGGAGATAATTTAAAAGAGAGATAATTTGGAACTCAATATGCTTATCATAATCCAAAAACAATGAAAGATTAATATATTTGTATATTGATTAACGATCCTTAACTTTTATCAAATACTATAATTTTCTTTTTGGTTGATTGTTTAAGTAACTGACTCCTGTAATTCTAACCAGAAAACATTACAGGATTACAGTAGAGGAAACTACTACCGCAAAATGTAAAGTGTACATTTACAAAATGTTATCATTTTTGTTGATCAGTTGTTATTTTATTAAAATAATTTTGTTAGTTGTTATTGTTAATATCCAAATATGTCCATAAGTATATTAATAAAAATTTCATTTAAAAAAATGATACAAATTTACGAAGACTGATTTTTATGTAGTTTTTCGCTGGCTTTTATTTTAGCTGATAATCTGATTTGAGACAGTAACTCAAATAAAATGTTTGTTTTCGCAGGTGTAAACTTGCCTTCGATGAAATTGAGAATACCCGAACGGGCAGGAGGTCAAGTTATCGGTTTTCGGGAGGACGCTTGGGACAGTTTACTATACGGGCCTGAAATCCGCAATAAAACAAACAGCATATATACGCACCCTGACACACCACAAACGTATACTCATACGTTTTCACCCTACTCAATACAAACAGCTACACCGCACGGCGCTTCTTCACCATCCAATGATGGAGCGAGATATCCGTCAACCAATCTCCAAACTGTATCGTTTATATAAAACGCGAATAGAAAAACAGCAACAAACAAAAAAGTATATACGTATTTATATATAAAAATATACATATTTATTTATGGCTGCTTTTGAGTTGTATACGAATATAATTGAGAAATTTCTTAAAATTTATTATTTATAAATTAACACATTACACTAAATAACTTAAAAGCATATTTTACTGTTTATGTCTTTCAACAAACACCTTTATGTAGAATAAAAAACATGAAAGGACAAAACATAAATTTGATTCAATAGGTAATGGATGAACCAACATTTTACAAATCCTGTAAATTTTCTAACAGCCTCAGAGATTAGCGATATTTATATTTTAAGGTAAAAATAAAACCCCTAATGAATAGGGAAACGCATACACTTCCAAAATATGGAAAATGAAAACATTGAATATATATCAATGCGATTTAATAAATGTGTATGAAAGAAGAATGTTTATTCGAAATGTATAGATTCCTTTTAGAATCTTGTTGAGAATATTCTTTTTGAAGGATTCGCAACTGTCAACCAAAAAGACATGTGTCATGGCTGAGGACGGCCGGAGGTGCATATGCAAACGGAAGTAGTGGGAGTAAAATGATATAGATGTTTTGCGGTAGGCATGCGGGGGGAATCCAGGGAAGAGAACACGGCCATCATTTCGCAAACAATATAACGCGTGTCACTTTTAGTGTTCTAGAATTATAAGTTATGTGTTTTATAAGGGAATTTCTAGGGGTTTATTTTATCGCGACGCGTCTACGACGATGTGTTCTTGTTAACGTATCACGTTCCACATTTCTTTGCCTTTATACTCCAAAAAAAAGGCCAAGTCAAGTTTAAAATTTTATTCGAAGCACTATATTTTATTTTCGCTAATAAAAACGTATATAGAACAAAGTATGGAAAAACACATTTAAATTGGAATAGATTTAACAAATAAAAATGTTTTCTCCATTTACTGATTATTTATTTAAATATGATACAAAAAAAATGTTGTACTTGAATAATTTGTTTTTTTTAAATTTAATGCTTCAGTAACCATAAATGAATTTAAAATTTATTCAAACAACCCCAAATTCATCAATCATTTTCGCAATAACCCCATCATTTCCTACATCTTAAATTATATAAAATAGAGATGTGACGAATAATTTCTGCAAAATACTCATCGTACCGTAAGTAATACAGGCAGTCCCATATCGAATTCCCAACGTTGTTGGTGAGATGGTCACGTGGCGGTCACGTGACCAAAAAGGCCCTTTTTCACAACGCAGATTACACTAATAGTGTTGTTAATCCGTTTGCTTAAAAGGGGGATCATTTACACACTATATAGCCACTGTCTATATATGTTTGTCTATATGAAAGGAAATTGCAGCCACTTTATTCTATATTTTATCATTGTAAATTTCTATCGGAGAGAGCACTCCGAAATAGTGTAATTAGATAGTGGGATTGCGGCTTTTATTCAGGTTTCGTACGCTTTTTTGTTGCCGCTTTGACGATAGAATATGATATTATAGGGGATGTTATTATTTTTATGTTTGACTGTGAATTGGAGTTTTTGTCAATGGGTTTATTTTTATTAAAGTATATTACATTGGTTTTTATTCTTAAGGCTGGTTTGTATCTCTCTAGCGGTATTTTATAGAAATACTCATATTCAACTTTCTTGTATTATGATATTAATATTTGTGAAAATTTTTAATTTACTAAATAAATTCAATGACATATAATATACTTAAAAGAGCTGCATAGAATTTATAAAAAAAAAACTTCTTAAAGAAGTACAGTTTTGCTTAGAATTGAACCATAAACTTTTGGAGATGAATTTCAATCGTCGTTGTGAAATGTAAAGATATTTGGAACGCGATATTCCGGTGTTCTTTTACTTCTCACACCCTCAAAACGGATATAAGACGACACGCGAGAGAACACGGAGCACGCGAAGCTTCAAGCAGCCTGTGAAACTGCTGGTGCTGCATCTGGAATACAAATCAGAAGAGCTCTCAGAGGCGGACGAACAAGACTCACCCAGGCAACTTACGCTTACTATCTTTTACCTCTGTATATATGTATATATATATATATATATATATACGATACTGTATGCGTGTATGCGTATGTGTTCTTCTTCCCAAGCTATAGCTAGCTTGATCCACGATTTATTTAATGTGCTCGCTTGGCAGTCGCGCGATCAAAAACTGTAATAAAATAATGCGTCATTTATACTATATTGAGTATTATTGATGATATATAATATAATAGAAGATTTGAACATTATTGTTATTTATCACCGCGCTCTCATGTCAAGCGTCAATTTATTGGTGGATGGATGTGTATTTTAAAGAAAAAACAAATTTAGTTCATATCCTATAGTAGAAATAAAACAACGATAGGTGCACCACCCTCTCAGCACCGCCTTCGCCTTCACCGTTTACCTGATAACATCCAATTTCCTTGTTGGCACGACGGCTATCATTAGCAAGCTATAAACATTTCATAAACGAGGAATTATAGCGCGTCTATATCAAAGAATTATTTGCCTCCTTAATTAGGATGTGCTGCCTTGCGCGATTCAACCAACGTTTCAAATAATTACATTTATATTGAGATGTTGCACACTCTTACAGCTCACTCGTAAACCAGATACGGGCGTAATTAAACCGATAAACATACAGATTGATATTTGATGAGGGTTGATATGATTACGAAAATGTCACTCTCAAATGGATAATTATTTCTATACTGCGATTATATTTTTTTTACCATAATTAACACCCGTATATGTTTTACTTGATTATATTTTTTAATATTTGTTAATTTTATATATTAAACCTTTTTAATAACAATTTTACACACACACACACCCAAATAGTCATGATTACAATACTTACTTATTACTTCGTATAAGAAAGTAAAAACGATATATACTTAATTGAATTAGATTAAAACTATGCTTAATGACAAAAAATGACAAATCCTAAAATCGATTTAAAGCTAATATTTCGAGAAATCTTTTACAGTGTATATGATTTTTATTATACTATGAATTGATTTGGAATTTTTTATGAAGTGGTATTTCAAATTTTCAAATATAGTAATATTTATTTATTTGAAAAAAACTAAATAGTTTACAGATTTGTATAAAATTCCGTAACTGAATGTATGTATGTATAAAACTGTCCAAATGAAAAAGTGTAAAACAAATCGTTTCACATTCAATCTAAAACGGTGAATTTTCCAAAGTTCTCTTTAAGGGATTTCCGTAACAAAGAATAGCCAAAAAAAGCGAGATCATTGTTTTCGATCAGCGTCACGTTTCGATATCGATAGAAAACATCGGTAATCCGCGCGATAACCTCAGCGCGACAGTTCTCACGCGATGTTATAGTTTGGTGTCCGCCCGGTGCGACTCCTAATCCTGGGTCCGCGCTATCTACTTTACCGGCTCAGCAGAACGTATCATCCCAGCCGAATGAGATAGGATCGTTGGTTACGCACTTCTCTATAAATCAACCGGTATTACCATACATTAAGTGATTAGCATTCTATATATGTGTGTATGTATGTACACGACATGCTCAAGTTACAACCACTCACTAAACGGTTACAGTGGTTATTGCCTGGTTATCGACCGGTTATACTCATCCTCGCTGGTGCATTCTTTAATGCATCTCTACTAACACACTTAAATAGAGATTTTTATCAATATGGTATGTTGGTTGTAATTTAAAATTTTAGAAAATTATGAAGCTCTGTAAAAATTGGAGTATCAAACAGCTTCAGTTATTGCGGAAATCGTATTAGGTACCTATAGATTTTATCCAATTATCAGCCCAAAAAGAGCGTTACACCTACGTGAAGTGGTGCACGACACACAAAAAAAAAATCCAATTTCATTTTGCGACAGGAGACGTAGCCATGACGACGCAACGTTGTCACAGTTTGTTATTATTTATACGTTATAAATTGAATGGAAGTCCCTGCGGGTTTGCGGCGGCGGGCATGTCTCTCGACTCGTACACCGGAAAAATTATATATCCGCATCAAAAATAAATTGCGTTCGCTGGTATAGCGGCGCGTTCTTTTCGGTATCATCGAATCCTATTCGACAATCATCGGTAGAATTCGGGGCATGGCAGTGCCGCAAACACACACGCACCTTGAAATACAATTAATTATCAACAACTACAATAAAAATCAAACATAACTAGATTCATTAAATGTTATTGTAAAACACGAAAATACAAAGAACGACCAAAGGGAAATCAAGCAAAACAATCGAAATACATGATTCATTTTTCTATGTATTGCATGATAAAAGACAATGCGATGGCCGGGAATCGAACCCGGATCAACTGCTTGGAAGGCAACTATGCTGACCATTACACCACCATCGCATCCCACAATCAGAAGAAAGTAGATTGTACTAGTTAATTAAAGTAACAGTGTATTTTCAATATCAAAATTATAACATGGGTTGTTATATCATAATATTAATAAAATATACGGGCACACATGAAATATACATTAATAAAGTAATTAACTAAATAATTATTAGTCGTATAATTTTCAAAGAATCTATACCATATCATCATAAATGTTTTTTTTTTAAATTGAAATAATTAGTACATTAGTTTACGTTAAAATCATTTTATTTTATATTTATATGTAAATTGGTACTGTTAAATGCATGCCACTAAGTGATAATAAAAGTTATGAAATGTATGGTAAAAGAGGTTTAAATATGTTTTCAATAAATAAAAAAACTTCATTAGTACAGTATTAAGGAAGTCCTGAAATTTGAAATAGTAATATATAAAAAAATTTCGAAACAAGAAAATGTAATAAACCAACAACCACAATTTCCATCAGAATCATTTCGCTCGAATCTGTTTCACTTTCGTGCTCTAATGCTCATCCGTTGAAAACTCCTGAACCGGTACTTATCCCTACACACATTGCACAACGCAATCCGGTACAACGCCAGCCGCTTCTACCGCCAACAGTCCGCCACAGAACGAAGACGACCCCATGCGGCGCACCACTGGCCAAACAGAGACAGACACGAGCGGTTAAATTCACAAAGAGAGAAAACGACATCTCCAGAGACATCTGCTGCTCGCTGTGCTATAGTAGTATAGTAACCATGGCAATGAGTGCTTCGAAGAGCCGAGCTTGTTTTAATCAACGCTGTCATGGCAACGTAGCCATCCCGCCATTGGACAATTCATTTTGTAATTACGCTGACGACACCCTAGGCGGCCATTTTGAAATGAACACAGTCGCCCAGCTGCACTGTTGACAGGGTTGTTCGACGCGCGATAGGGGAGTGTTCGAGGTGGTTGAGTGCTCGTAGCGCCTCGGAGAACCGAGCAACTAATACAATTAACGGTAGACAAGTGAAACTCTGCTATCGTAACTCGTTCCTCTAGCGGCAGTGCAGGGGGCTGCGCGGCAAGGGGACGGAACTACCCTTCTCTTGTATGTTTGGAGAAGTTTTGGGAAGAAGACGTGCGTAACAACCAACCACCGTACGCTTCTGTGATTGAAACAATAAGGATTTTAACTAAATTGAGACGGATTCTTCATCTTAGATGCATCGTTTAGATGCCCCACAATATTTTTCGTTTCTTAATGTATTTCAGCTTTAGGATTTAATAAAAAAAAAACTAATATATTTATTTCAATTTTAAACATACATTTTTTATCAAAATGCTTTAATATCTAAGTTTTTTTTAATTTTACTAAAATCAATAAAAAATATCAATTGCTTGAAATGTTTGTAAGAGCTTTAGAATATTTCAAATTTCAACTTGATTGTAAATAAAATAATGAAAATAAACCACACAAAATACATCAACTATGTATATAAACATGGTGTCATTTCCGCAAGAGGTGGCGGATGAGTTGCGGTGCGGATGAGGGGGTAGTGGTTGCTAAGGGACGGTTTTATTCAATGCGCTGTTCATTTATTTCTCGCCCCTGGCATGGTGAGCACCATTCGCTGAACTGAATAGTCTTTTGCCAACGTCATCAGATAAGCGCGTTGTTTTACATTGCTCCTATACCGTCACAAAGTATCCGTATACGTATACGAGTACTTATCGTACCTACGCGGTACCTATACTACCCAAACATATTATGTCACCAGCAAATTGCCGGTGGATTAAATTTCCTGATGAGATACTTTTTAGTACATCAACACTTTGCATCTTTCATATTATGTATTTTCACGTATCTTATTCCTACACATACGGTTATTATAATGCGTAATAACAATCTTTTAAAGTTATTTTTGCTCAATTACAAACTCTAATTATTATATACGTATATTTAAATACCCCTACAAGATAAAGAATAGGATATACTTTCCTGCTGGTCCCTGTCTTCAAACCCGCAGCTTTCTTACTTTTTAACTACAACGCTAATTATGACACTAAATTCTATGATCATAAAACTGAGGCTTTTTTTGAGACATAATTTATTATTATCGACTACCATTAATATATTTCTATATTACAAATAAATACATTGCAAAACATTTTCATTTTCAATGCGCCATTTCCCAACATATTTTAAATGAGCTTTTCATTCACCACTAATGAAACATCTTGAAGACATAATTAACAAGATTTGCTGTAATAAATTTTGATCAGAGTTCTATTATAGAAGCTAAGCAATATAAATAGTCCACCCTCTTATTTGGTGCGCTTAATCTCTGTACATATAGCAATTACCAAACCCTCTACTCGGTATTTGCACAAAGATATCGAGCTCAAACCACCAGAGCAGAGCAGAGCAGAACATCACCAGAGCACGTTTGTTGCTATCTAGCACTGACTGACTAATTAAGAGTTCATTTTTTGCCGCCCCGAGACTTGCAGCGAACGTTTCAGTCGCTGCGTCGTGCGAAAAGCGTACCATATTTTACGTCGCAATTAAAAAAGGATCGCTATAAACGTCAGTTCTAAATCATAGGGACGTGTTAATCGGTGCAGCCACGAAAAACGCAAGCGTGCGAGGCCTCTAAGTGCGCCGCGAACGCTTGTCCCTCCACTGGATACCTTTTGTACAATATCTTTCATCTTACTTTTCGAAATCTCTGCGTATTATATGTACTAAAATATTATATGTACTAAAATAGTTTATAGTTTTTTCATAAAAATATTTCATTTGAATCCCATAAATAATCAACTATTTGCAAGGTTGCAAAGAAAACTGTATGAAATATATACACACATTCTTTAAAAATTATTAATAAATATGTTTTGTTTGTTATACAAATTATAATCTATGCAAAAGCCGGAAGCAACAGCAAAATGAACGAGTACTCAATTTATAATATAATTTTGGTTTGATAACAAAATCTTGTTGGTTGCTCTGGTGTATTACGATAAAATTGTGGTACGTTTAAACGCGGTAGGTTGTGGTTTTTGTTTTTTGGTAGCGGCCTCTGCCGGGTATGCTTGATAGCTGCTTCAGCAGGCGCACAAAAACAGATGCCATCCACAAGATAAACGGCCCGCGAATTTAATCTGAGTTTAGAGACTTTGGTTCGGCAGTGACAAACACTCGCCTGGGGAAATTTAATTCAAATGATGGCAGTACTGCGTTTAAAAAATAACTTAATAAATTCTAGCGAAAACTGAATTTTACAAATTTGTAGCTACATACTACTTCTAATTATCAAGCAGATTCATATATTGGATCCTCTTTCTTGCTAAAGACAACTCTTTATAATTGCCACACATCATTTTTAATTAAATAAATACAATACAAAACAATGTTTTCCATAAACTAAACACATTTTTACATTCTTTAATATTATTTTCACCTCAAACACTTCATTTTTACATTCATCAAATTTTGAAAGAATTTACACTAACAAAAATGTAGTAAAATAATGAATTTTTACATTGCCGTACAAAAAATATAATTTAGTTTTTTACACTGTGTGCGATTTAATTATAGCTTTTTGCAAGGAATTTATTATTGTGTCAAATTATTAATTATTTCATTCAATTTTTATGAATAACTAAATTACCATATAAATATATATTTGGTGTGAAATAAAAATAAAATTTTATAAATAACGCTTTGCAAAAGATAATTTAAAATTCTAATTACCTTTACTGCGCGATGTGTGTGTGTGTGTGTGTGTGTAAGTTACTTCCTTTATAGTTTATATAAATTGTAATTAAGAATTAATTTAATGTGTTAAAGTAGAAATGAAATGAAATGCAATGATAATCAACCTAATAACTTTTGAAATATTCTCGATTTGTAATAACTCAGGCAATATACCAATATTTATGATGATCGTTTAATAATTTGCAATTTAATTGACAGTAACAAGTGGTTTTGCTGAAGACGCCAACTATGATTAAACAATCATTAATACTGTTAATGATCCAGACTTTCTTTGCAACCTACGTAAGTACATACATACGATTATTTTTGTTCATTTGATCGCAATTTATATTTTTTACTAATTAAACTTATAATTTCGAAATGTATGCGCTTTTAAATGTATCCAAATATAAAAATGACAATTAGGTTGAAAATAAAACACACTTATACGTAGTAGCGTTGAAATATTTTATGAATTAATTCTACGCAATAAATTACTATTGCCATATTTTTATATTTCTGTTGTTGTATAGTGTATATTAAATAAACTTATGTAAATAGCTGTGTTATTACATTGTTATAATGTAGAAGTGTTTATTAAAAGCACCTAATGTATACCAACCCCGCTAAAAATTTGAATGATATATACATAATTTGGAACGATCTCTGGTCACCAACAAACAAACAAACAAACATACAAAAGCTGACCAACTGTTAGTTAGATGAACCAAACAAAATGATGAAAACTAATGTATGTCGGGTCGTTGTAGCTGGAGTAACAGATTTGTAATTAGCGAGGGCTAAGTCTCGGGGGTGCTGAGTCCTGGCAGTGGGGCCTAGCACCAACGGGAGCTGCCACAAATCACAAACAACATTGCCTTTCGCACATGTCGCTTGCTGTGTTATTTGCACTGCTCGTACTACGTATGACATCACCGATTTAATGATCCTTGATAAATATGTATTGAATATGCTGATGTGTGGGGTGATCATTTTAATTACTTCTTAGTGATTTCTTTTTTTAATTATTTTAATACATTTTTGTGCCGAATCAACATTTATTTCAAATTCCACACTTGGCAAATGAGATCAACTTATTTTTGATAAATATCCAAGAATCTTAATGTTATTATTTATCAGATTGTTAAATTTTACGATGGTAGCATAATTGGAAGAATACAGTTTTTGATATTTCATTATGGTACCATAACTCTGAAAATAAATTGATATGAACATTCTTGCCGAAGAAAATGACAATTATTGGCCGGCTAAGAATTTCTATATCGTTTTTAGTTTTGTTATAATTTCAAATCATCTGAATTTGTGAATATCTTTATTTTTATCCTGAAATAGTTGCGTGAATGGGAATCAAATTTAATATTCTTCTTGGTGAAATAATTGTTAATCTAAGAATATTCATAGTATTGCCATTCGTAATCAGTCAGTGGCTAAAAGTATAACTTTCATTGTAATAAAATAAAATTTGTATGAAATGACTTTCTTTAAATTTGAATAAATCAAAACTTAAGCAGATAGTCGATTAGTTCTGCAAAACATGGCTCAAATCGAATTGGTCGCATGACATGGACATCAAAGACGCATCTATGTATGAACTATGTATAATATATACAGGGTGCTTGTAAAACGGTGTTAATCCCCCCAGAGGCCACCACCGTCGCTGATCAAATCAGATCAATGGGCATATGTGCTGGATTATACACACAGTACCTACTACATGTATATATGTAAGTAGAGGATGAACAGAGACAGTTTATGTATAGAATAGGGGTCGTGGCTGAAAGGGTCCAATTGCATCACCACTGATCTTAATCGGATGGTAAAATATTGTGTCTGTTCGATGGGCTCGTGTCCCTTTGTCAATCCTACGATTTTATTGTTATCTCTCTTCGGAGATTACCCAAATGATTTTTATCGAAATTATATTTTATTACTTCGAATTTAAATATGAATCACTTATGTTCTAATTTATTGCTAGTAAATTCTTCCCAAAGCAGTTAACGTTTAAAATTTCTACATTGTGCACAAGTAAATTGAAAATGCTAAATATGGTAATAAATATCGTTAGATTTTTATTTGCAATAAAAATTAATTTTATAATTAAAATATTGCAATTAATGTTTGTACAAAAATATATATTTATTTATAAAAATACGTATTTTGGGTAATTGTTATTTCAATAAATTATTGTTCATTAAAAGTATTGATTATATTTAAACAAAAATTAACAATTTTTTTTCTTATTAAAACTCGTCTACTATTACATTAACAATTTTTCATGTCACAAAGTCTGACATATGAAGAGCGTATATTTCTTTTTATAAATATCGCGTTTCATCCATCGTTTAGTTTAATAATAATACTTGAGAATGACATACACACACATACACACACACACACACACACAAATCATATATAGACGGCAATGACAATACAAACAAGTAGGAGAGAATAAGTGACGTATGTTGGCTGAGTGTTTGCGAGCTAAGTGGCGCGCGCTAGTTCACAATAGCCCCACATCACCTGAAAGCGTCGCGCGAGTGCTATTTCCTGCCATTACCGTACTTCCGGCTATCATCACCCACACTAACACTTATAATAGCAGCGTGTCATCAATAATTTTTCGGGCGTTTCAACGAAATTAACTCTATTCTCGACGTTCTCGACCTATCATCAAAACATGTTTATAAATGGGTCCCACTAAAAAAATTACTCTTCATTATAAGTGAAATCAATATTGAGACCTTTTTATATAATTCTCTAGTTGAAAGGGTTCAAAATGACGAAAACATACTTCTATCAAGGTATATGTATATTTATAGCTCCATATGTGGTATTGAATATGTAATTTCTATTTACCGGAACGTTGATAAATGTTGCATGTTTTGACCTGAGGATTTGCAACTCTAGTGAATGTCCTGCTGTGAGATTCGCCACGGATTCTAACTATTTCTAACATCTATGCAATCGTTATTGTTAATATTGATAGTAATTGAGATTTATTGTATTATGCATTTTTATTAATAAATAAAATTCTGCTTTATTAACTTTTTTATTTTATTTAATTGCATTTTAAAAATATATTCAAACCTAATTTAACTGAAATTGTATAAAACACAACTAAGTAATGGAGATCCATAATGAGTAATTTACGATAATACATAAAAGTGGCTAGTAAATATTAACAATTCACATATTTTCTAAACAAATACACTCATAAAAAAGATTAATTACAAAACATAATTTTTAATTTCTAATAAAAATTCATAAACAAAACGTGTGAATTTCATCAACTTTGGTGTTAATGATGAAAAACTAATTAATTACTAAAGGAATTTAATAAATAATTTTATCGCATTCCAACTGTCTTGGTTATTTTTTCCGCTTTTTTTTTCTATTTTGTAAAAGAACAGGTGTAACTATATAAAGCTATCTTGAATGTGGTCTTAATTTCATAATATGTAATTATTCTTATTTTAACAGATTCATGTACGGCCTGTTGATTTAATTGAGGTGTCCTGCTGGGCGTTGCAGACCCCTATATTACCAACATATTTCTAAATTTCTATATTCTTGGAAAATGTTTATACTTATGGCAAATTTGAATAAATTTGATTTTTCAATTAATTTCATATATATACCCTTTATATTTCAAGCATTAAAATTTAAAATGTGTTTTAGTAAAAATACATATGAATTATCTTTTATTTATATTTCTTGGAGAGGAAAATTTTCAAATTATTAAAAATATTAAGTACATAAAATTATATTTATAAATTGATACGATTTTACTGAACTGTTCGTTATTCCAAGAAAATTTATCGGCGAAATTGTATTTTTTTTTTGTACAATTTCTGACAGATGTTATTTTATATTCATTCCTTGAATTTAATCATTTTAATGCAAATTTTATCATTTTGTGTCATTGATCTTCATAAAAATAAATAATGACACTCATGATTTTATTATCATATAATGTCCTTAATTTAGTATAAAGCATATTTGTTCAAAATGTACATCAAAGTGATATTTAAAATGCCGATAAATATAAACTTTTAACCATGTAAACAGTCGTTTATTTACCTTTCCTGTATAGTAATCAAATATTTAGAAATATAAATTTGAATTTAGAATTTTTTTCTAAAATTACTAACTTTGGATCAGCTAGCCATTATACGCTCGGATCTACGAAACGATGCGATTATTACTTCAATTGAGGAAATATTAATGTCTGAAAACTATTGTAGTGTTGAAATCAAAATACAATCTGTCAATTGATCATTTTTCAAAATGCCTCTTCAAAAAGCACCAAAATCTCCTTCTAAATCCGTAAAAGATATAAAGATCTCGCAGGCGAAAGCGAGCATACGGGATTGGGGATGGTATGAATATAAAACTGCATAACCTAATAATAATCCACTAAAACGAGCAAGTTGCGCGCCGTTTTCCCGGTACCTCGAAAGGGGGAGACGTTTTCTGGCGCTCAACGATATAGAACGTTGGCAGGAAGCGCTGAAGAAGGGTCGCGGGGGAGACAAGGATGCTGACAGGTCACTTTACTACATGATTGATGTCGCATGTATCGCTGTGAATATTTACTATATTATATATATGCTGTGCGCTATAACACGGGAATATCAACCCTGGACCCCGCGAAATACCACCACCAGAAATTTCAGTCATCTACTCCCGCTTATGCAAAACATTCAGAATTTTCAATATATTTAGGAGTCGTTTTAGAGAATGACAATTTTAAAAAATAAGACCATGCATGAGCAATAACTGTTTAACAAATTTCATAAATTTAAATTATAGTTAAATGTTTCTTTTTACAACACTACAGCTCAAAATGAACAAAAATAAAAACCACTTTATAGCTTAGATTAAAATATATTTTATTCTCCTTTAGGTATACTATGAAATATATACAAATTTGTAGATAAATAAAAGCAAAACAACCCATTATAATTCTTTGTTTCATTGATTTTCCAGATATTATTTTTTTATATCTTTAACTCAACCCATACTAAAGATTGTTTTCTTTATTCCCTGATACCAATCTGTTAGTCCGGAGGGTTGAGAATTGATCCCAATATAATTTCCTGTTTATATATCGCGTTATAGTTGGAGGCGGCTGTTTTTTTATTTTTATTTTTTACTTGTTTTATCAAATAATTCGAAATGTTCTTATTTATTAAACAAAATGTAATAAACTTATTGTGTTGAGTATATTCTAAAAATTCTAAGTAAAATAGAATTCATTCATAAGTAAAATCAATAAATTATAGATAAAGATTATTATTAATCATATTTAACAATTGTTATAACAAATTGCTTATAAACAAAGATTAAATTTGTAAAAATGTCCAACAAATAATTTATTATAATAACACTAATTTATTGTGATAAGTAACTTCATTCATATCTATTCAAAAACATTGAATTATTTTTAAAAATCTTCGTTTTTCAAATTTCAACATTAATTAATTAATTAAGGTAAAGGACCATATTGTACTAATTCTTAAATGAGCATAATTCTAAACTATTAATTTTTGTTGAACAAAATCATTAAATATTTTATGTCTGAAATCAATTTTTATCAAGAAAATACTTCAAATAACCTCTAAAATAAAAAATAAGTTATTTCAAAAAAAAGATAATAGAAAGAAAAACAGAAAAAAAGAAAATCAACTAAAACTGACAAACTCGATAAATATCACAAACATATTGGCATATCACACTAAAAGCCCCCCAATAATGAGATTCAGTGTTCGGGGCCGAACTGGGGCCACGGGGTGGAGCCCCGATGAGCCAATGCCAAGCCGCGGCACCGCGGGGCGTTTCAATTGACGCCCCCGTGAAGCGAGGGCTCCGGCCGGAGCTTAGTGAGCCTCTGACAGGCCCCAAGTTCACACATACGCAATCGTGGATCACTTTTAAATAAATTGTAGCTACAGTGCTTTTTGAAGAATAGTGAAACATTGTTTACAAAGTGATTGTTTGACACATCAAATTTAAACGAGCAAATTGGATAGTCTTCAAGTTGAAGCAACTAATCGGTATTTCGTTCGGGATAAAAATTAATTTTCAAAAAAACTAAAAGTTTTTGTTTGTAGAAAACAGTTTAAATCTCTTAGACACAGTGAATATATTTGTCGCAATGCATGGTCTTAATTAGAAGAATTTGTAGAACTGGACAGAATCTTCAAAAACAGTGTGAATAGTTTTAATGTTTTTATAATAATTGAACCTTAACAAACCTGGAAAACAGATGGCTGAATTCGTACCGATGTCTATTTGAATTTGATTTCTGGACTTATTTTGGATAACTGGACAGCAGTTGCTGCGCAACAGTTTGCCTTCATGAAGATTTAAATCATTTGCACATTGGAGCAAGTCAACACCAAACACTGACAGTGGAACTACTAGTTAAAATTTGTGAATATTTAGAATTAAATTTGAATTTGAACTGAAGCACCTTAAATACTATATCAGAGCATACACCTGGAAAATGTTTACAAAAAGATAACAAGCTCGGAGAATATTTCAGTATAAAGCTTGATTTATGAAGATCTGCAACTTATATAAAATTCAATGCATCAGATTTTTAGTGAGACAAATTATTCGCAGTGATTAACAGTTTGGATTCAAGACTAAAAATAATCAAATCCATATTTGAATTACAGTTTTCCTAGAAAAATGAACTGCAACTTGCAAACATCCCAGCAATCAAACAACATAAAAACCCTTAAGACTGTTTAATATGAACGATGAAAACATTAATCCCAATAGTGTGTTTTAATTTCAAAATTTAGTGGTGTTGTTTTTGCACCGCAACAAAGTGTTTTCCTTCAGTAAAGGCGGCGGCTTGGGTGGACTCAGTAATAGCATGGTGCTGGAATCGGGTGTTTTGCCGCCCCCATTACAATTGTATGCGGCGGCGGCCGCGCACCTGGGCCCCCGGCCGTCATGGGCCCCGTTCCTACAATTTCCGGGGGCCGCATCGCTGTTCGGAATGCCGGGGGGGTTTGCGCCGTTAGCGCGGCCCCGGTATCCGCCGCCCGGCATCCGAGCGCCCACCGGCCCGCCAAGCGAAGACAGCGGCAGCGAGACCCATAGTCCGAATAAAGGTAAACACATATTTCAATTCCGATGTTACTGTTATTTTTAAGAATAAACTTGTTTATTAGGTATCTTATAGACTTATAGAAAAATAAATATTTGTTCTTCAATTATATATCTGATACAATATTTAAAAAATATATATTTTTACGTAGTTTACCCCTATTTTTATTACTAAATGCCTAGAAATCTACAACCCACGGTGTTTGTATTTTTAGTGAAAAACGGTATAAATAGTGTTTAATAGATTTTTTAGCATCTCTTATAAGTGAATCTTGTTTGTAATAAACGGTTGACAGTATTTATTAAAACGAGATAAATATGAACAAATTGAAACTAACGTTTACGGGCACAATTGTGGCAACGTTTAGGCTCATTTGTTTAAAAACCATTTAATCAAACAGTTAACCAAATTTGATTTAAAATCTAACCATAACAAATTTATAAGAACTATACACTTAAATATTCACATTTGTTAAATTAACTGTTCACTAAACATTCAAACGATGCTATGTAATTGAATAAATAGCTGTAAAACTTCATAAACTAATCCTATAAATATACACAACTGTGTGTAATTCAAAATGTAATTAATTTTACAAATATATACTTATGATTCCTAAGTCAGAATATTATTAATAGTAATAAAAAAGACTTCTGACATTTGAGAGAAAATGATTTCCTAATTTATTTTAAAAAATAACTAACAAGTATATTTGTAGGATGAATATAGCCTAAAGCATTACAATTTTGACAATAATTTAGCGTAGCGAATTAGCTGCCTAATAAATTAATAGCTGCTAATAAATCTCTGATTAGTATTGCTGTCTTTCTTTTAATCTCCGGTTAAACACCAATTATAGACAAATATAATTAACAATAAAAAAAAGCACTTCTTTCAATCTCCGGTGAAACATAATTATCCCAATCATACCTTATTATTAATTATTTATAAATGAGAGTTCAAAAATATGCGTATACATTATTAAAAAGTTATTACAGATAAATTAATATAATTGTATATCAATAAGTAGCAACCTATTGAGAAAATTGATCGTTTTTACATACATAATTATATAAATTTAAAAAATATGTATGAAACATCATCAAATTACACTGAAGCAAATAATAAATTTGCATAATTTCTTTATATAAAAATACACGTAAAATGCATCATTTGTTGTCCAAAGTGCACTAATAAACGATGAATTTGAATAATGTATCCAAGAAAATATTTTGGCTTCGTATACATATTTTAATTGATGAAAATAAAAATGTAAATTTATATGCAGACATTTATATATCTTTTTAAATGAAATTTATAAAAAAAAAAAACACTACGCTAAGAATTTATGGCCTTATAGTCATAAAATTTTATAACATTGTTTGCCAAGTTTTACCACCAAGATTGCCAAGTAAAACCCGCAACGAAACTGGAAATGTATTTTTAATTTAAATAATATTGATTTAAAAAATTATTTAATAACTGTTTTGTAAATGGAATAATTCTCATTAAAAAATAAAAAAATAAAACAAGTAATAATAATAAGCATTCCGTCGGATGGAAAAAAAGTACCGTTGACACTTTTTCATTTAGGTTAAAAATGTGAAATTAATTACTTAATGTACCTATCTCTGTCTGTCTGTATACACAGAACAGATCAATTCGTTTGATCAAATGTTTGTGAACGTGTTGGATATATAATTAAAATGCAATTTTCGATAATAAATTTTCAAAACTTTCTATCTATTTTGTTGGATTAGTAATTAATAATAAAACCGACATAGAATTAACAGTTCTTCGATGCAATTAGACGGCTCTTTTAAAGGAGATTCCGAGATGTAAGAAGTATACTTATGTTGGTTTCTCCAATAACATACTTTGGAACGTGAGAATACTAATTTGTTTTAACGGAGATATACAAACATTTTTACTGTTTTGATTTTACTAATTAGTACTAAATAGTAACTAATATTATATTCTAAAAAACATTGTTTTTTTCGTAAAATTGAATTAAACTGCGCAGATGTAAATATGGTTGTAAGGGGAATATAAGAAATACGATGCACATGTCAATTAGAAATGACATCCCTTTTGTAGAATGGTGTGAATAATAAACCGGTTAATCTATAATTCCAAATAGCGATCAGCACACCGAGAGTCGCAACGATAATGATTTCCAGGGGAAGTAATAATTCTACATTACACATTCACAGTAGCCAACACTTGTCGGACACACATTGCACCAATAATATTACATTTATGTATACAGGCAATCTGTTCTTTACAATACCATCAGCAGTAAATAGAAGATTGAATAAAACATTTAATGAGCAACTTCATATATAACTGATTTTGTACCAATTACCTATTCGCTCATTTCATTTCACAAATGCAACTGTCTTTATTATAAATGACGCAATTATTTTAATTCTTGTCATTTTATCATTAAACTATTTTAAATCTTCATGTGGAATTTTATATAGCATTTATTATAATTTAAAAGTTGAATTTAATAATAAAAAATAAAAATCAATTACGAAAACTATAGATTTTTGGTAACTTCAAACCTATATCTATTTTCGAAAATGATTAAACTAAATACAATGAAACATAATTCTATAAAACTTTACCTTATTTTTACTAAAACTTTCAACTATAAGTAGTATTTAATAAATATATATATTAACAACAAACAAATTGATAGAACTCAGCAAAGTAGACGTAACGGGAAATAAAATTATATTGCGTTTAAGATTTTAATAATATAAACGAATAATAGAGTAATGTCTTATTAATAAATGTGATGTTCAACATTAATCTTCAATACAAATATCTAGTTAATCCATATTTGTTTACGCAATTTATTAACTTCAAAAACACATTAACACTGATGCATATAACATGATAAGTTTTGCAATAATAAAATAATCATACCATTGATAATTAATTGAAAAGTTAATTACCCCACTAGTTGTAATTAATAACTGTTAATTCCATTTATAGAACAAATTATTAGAAATATTTTTCTGCATTATATGTATGTTAATATCAAATTAGAATAATTACTGTTTTAATTTAGAAATCATTAATAACCAAATTGTGTGGCAGTAATTAATAGTGTGTGTGTGTGTTTTTTTTTGTCTAATTTGGCCTTAGTAACACATCAAATTTATAAAGTTGACATTTCGAAAATAAAAATTAAAAATTGTTGATAATCTCAAAATTGGCAGTGACAAATTATCGATGATTTTTAATGATGAAAATAAGTATTATTTATTAAGTAATATTTCAGTTTTTTTGGGATACGTTTTAAATATGATCAAGGTTTCATTTTACTTGAAATTTTTTTTTAATTTGGTGAAATATAAGAATTTTATAAATATAAGCATGTGTGTGATAGTTTAATTTATCTGCAATTCCCTATAAATAGGGTAGCAACGTTCTCTTAAATCTTTCATATACATCTTGAACTTAATTGGATTTCTCCGTATTAAAATTACAAAATGAAAATACCAAAGGAGAAAATAGTGCTTACATGTATTATAATACTTTTGTTATACAAAATAGCGTATAGAAGATATATTTTCCGTTGATTTTGACTTTTATTAATTAAGTTTCTGATAAACATAATTGTATTTGATACGGTATATTATGTTTGAAATAATCAGATCAATTTATATGTATCACATATAGTTGGCTTTTATTCGTGTAGTGTATATTTAATAAGTACACACACACACACTAGAGTGTATTTCAAAAGTCACACGAAGGCCTAAGATATGCAAATGCAGACTTGTTTTATATTAAAAGTGTTTTTTATTTTTCTTTATTTATCAGTTGCAAAACCGGCAGCAGCTTAATCATTCAAAAGCAATCGCGCGCGATGTGTTCATATTTCAACGGGCATCTGTTTCTGCGTTATTACAAATTGTTACTTGTTAGCTTGATCTAGAAGTCTTTTTACTTGTTTATTTTCATTCAAAAACAACTGACACGCATATACATACATACATAACACATACAGTCATCGACACAAACTCAACCATAGATTCTGAAAGCTAGATAACTAATAGTCATATACAAATATGATTCCTACCTGTATTAAATAGCGAAATTGTTCAAATAATTACTTAAATTTATTTTCCTATAATTTTAAATGAAAATAATTTTAATTATGTTTCTTTATGTATCACGTACAAAAGTGTATAACTGTATAAAAAATAAAAATATATTTCCACCAATAAACTCTTTATCTGTTATCTTACAACAATTTAAGCTTAAATTAATACTGGTATCATATTAGATTAATTTATGGATTCAAACGAGAGGATTATTTATAATTCATCAAATCAAAGCATGAAATTAAAGATAAAAAAAAATACCAACAGTCACGACAGCATAATAAGCCTGTAAGGGTGAAGGTGCTAGTCTGAGTAGAATGAAGGGGAATCTAAATCCCCGACAATTGGTATTCTGAGTGGCACGCGTCCAACGCTGAAACACATATCGTAGACATATACAAAGAGAGACGAAAAGCCGACACAAGTTTGTGGTGGATGATAAGCCAAGCTAGCTATTAGATTAACGTTAATCCCCGACTCAATAAACACACCAGAAAGTCAAACAAAAGTCGTGGGGGCCTCTCCATCTCTAGCACCCTCGTTCTGTACGCTTGGATCAGATTCAGAAGCTGAACTACGCTAGATTTAAAATGATCCCTATAACGGTATTTCTAAAGAAAACGCCTTCATTTTCTTTAATAATAATAATAATGGTGTACAAATTGAGATTTATAAAATTCTATTCATTATACTGTACAGGTTCATCTTACAAAATTCATACTGACTATTGTAACTAAATAAAACGATATTTCATCTATTTATAATATGAGAGATTTCTAGTTTATTTTTGCGAAAATTATATGATTTTTTTATGTAATCATCCTTTACAGTTACGTTTACAGACATTGTAGATAAATTTGATGAATGTAGTAAAATAGTTATTAGTAAAGTAATACACTAGAATTCACGGTGGTAAATTCAATAGTGGAGAATGCTAAAAGTGGCAAATATAACTGATGATATTTGAGCTTAAACAACGCACTCGTATAATGTAGCGGTAAATTGAGTCAAAGGGGAGGTTCTGCCCCCCTGTACCCGCTGGCTCAAAAGAGGGATCAGTGAGATATCACACCCTGGGGTCCCATTACTTCAGTCAGACTCTATTATTATTGTATAGAACAAATCAGAACATTTGGAGCGGATGGTTAATACTAATATAAATCTCTGCTAAATAAAAACGTTGTAACCGGGGGATTTTCGTTTGACTCCAAGGGGTTGCTATAGGCTTTTTATTAACAAACAACCGCTGCATTTATACGTACGACTATGAAGGATTGTAAGGACAAGGAATATGGCCCTAATGGGAATTAGAAGGCCTATGAATTTCATGGGGTGCCGCGTTAAATTATTTAGGGAAAAAAAAAACATGAGTGGAAATTCTATCATTAGACAAGAAGCTGGTTTTTTTTTCAATTGCACCATATAAATATTTTATTACATTTTATATGAAAATAAATTTTATTATTTGGTCGGAAGAGATTTCTACGTAATTGTACAAAATAAACTATTATTACACATTCTTGAATTCTGTTAGGTGAATGTATGATTAAGTTGTTAATACCTTATAAGATGTGAATGTAGTGAATTATTAATAAATACCCACCAATCTTGAACAATATCCATTCGCACACAATATCATATATTTCCACAATGATGACGGCGTATAAGCTTGGGTGCTCACGCCATTCCATTTAAATTATATTTTATGTTGAATTTAATCTCGTGTACCTATATAGGTAGTATAAGTACATACATCCAACAACAGAGTGAACATTATAAATTGTCGTACCTACTTGCTTTATAATACAATAATTACCGCTAAACTAATCGTTTTAACAACCATTTTCGAAAACGTTACAGGAATTGGTACGTGTTGTCTCATGTTGTTGTATACGGAAAAACAAATATTACGAAAAAATTGTTTAATAATAATAATAGTCAGAAAAAAATAACAAGTCAAATAAAAACTGTTATTATATAAAGTACACGGTTAGTTTATATCAATTTAGAAAATCTCAAACACTTAATAACAAAGTGAGTACAGGTTTCGTTTTAAAATAGGCAAAGGTGGGTATTAGCATAACATCTCTATTATACCATACCACAGGTCTGTCTCACTGGACAGGTGCGGTTTTAGTTTCATTTCCATGCGAACATCTCAAGTGAATTTTTTTTATAACGCTTATTTAAATCCATCCTACTACTACGAATATATTAAGCTCTAGTTAAGAACCATGCTCAATGCTTTTATTTCAACATTTTATATCAATTATTACAATTAAAAAGTATATTTTGAAAATAATTATCACGTTTATTTAATAGTACCTATACATTCACGCATATATTTTCATTATCATTCATTTAGCATTTAAAGTAATTTACAACTCATTTTTCTACCGCCGACAATATTTTTTTAATATATATATTTTAACAAACCTAATTCTTATTTACACTTTATTTGATATTATACTTATTTGTGTTGTAATATTCACCTTTGAAGATGTTTAAGACATTTACTATTTTTTTCCATATATGATAATAAACATTGCTTCATAAAACTTTTATTAGAAGTAATTGTAATTTATTTTTAATAACTTAATTTTAGCAATTTTCTGATAAATATAGATATCTGTGTTATATTAAACAGCGCAAATTTAATATAATGTCAAATTAATTGCATTTTAATTTTATTTGAAACTACGGTATCAATCATTTTATAAATTTATAGGTAAATAGTTAAGCTTGCTTTAATTCAAATTATATACTATTTATTCGAAGACTTAAACTCAAAACGTTTTAAATTTAAATTTATTAATTCTGGAATTAATTTAGTACCCGCTCAAAACTATTAAACTTCGAATTTGATGTCTTGATAATACGAAGCAAAAACTTTGGCGACTCACCAGTTAAATATCGCAAAAAATAACGTCGATATATTGATTAATTCTGCTGTAGTAAATTTATTCTGTTGATTAAATCTTAAGTAGCCAATAGCTCTAGGGATATCTATATTATTTTGATACGCGTCCGTCGCCGTGCATATAGGTAGTATGATTAAAAAAAACGCCGCAAGTCCTGCCCTGGTTCACCAGAACCAATTTAATGTAGCCAGATATACGAGGTTGTTCTCGACGTTCATGCTTGACTTATGACGTACGCTCATAATTCCATAATTATTTTAAAGTGTGTGAATTTGAATGCAAGCGTGTGTGTGTGTGTGTGCAGGTTGATAAATAAAGTATGCCCACAATATTCACCCAACCAACCACTCTGTAACCAGGTTTACATTTTTCCTTTTTCAATTTGATGGTTATTATAAAAAAAAGTCGTTTTTATATATGTTACCTTTTTTAACTATAACCGGTAATTTAAAATTATAAGCTTGCAACGGTCACTTAATATTATTCGCCTCTGCCTTTTGGCATAGGTACTATAACTTTTTTTTTAGTTTGATTATTTAAATAAAAAACTGTTTGTGATACTCGATGGTATATTATATTAAACTGTTTTACCACGGACGGTGAAATTAATCAGCGTAATAAGGTGTTCATTTTGGGGTTTATAAACTGATGAAAATTTTAACGAAACGTGTTTAATTTCAAAACAAAAATAAAACCATTTTTCATTTACTGACATATAAGATTAATTTCGATATCTACGTAATTTAGACTTTTCTTATAAGAAAAGTCTAAATTGCGTAGATATCGAAATTAATCTTATATGTCAGTAAATGAAAAATGGTTTTTCAACTATAGTTGAAGTTTTTCGTTTTGCGCTCATCTAGTTAAGAATATAAGAGAGGAAAATAATTTCCATATTAATTTAATTATCCATTTATCAGAAAATTAATAAACCAATAATTAAATATTCAATACGAGTTTTTAACATTTTTTTCGTCGTCGATAATTGATATCTTCCTCAAGAATTTTTTGTTTTTGTTCGACATTTTCTATAATATTCATGAATAATGCACGATCTCAATATAGCTTCATTTAAATTCAATCTTAGGTATATTGGATATTTAAGATTTATAAGATTTGTTCGATATTTACGTGCTTATTATAATAAATATTCAACTTTTTCAAAGAGTGCGTGTTTAACATTTTGTTCCATTTAATTATTTTAAATCATATCTAACGCTGCTCGCATAATTATGTGGTTTACTTTATATATAAAATTAACAAACAATAATAAATATGTAAATTACTTTTTACCAATTTTAATAACTCTACCGCATCAAATGTAATAAAAAAGTGTACAAACTGTAATAAATAAATCTAAATTTTCTCGGTGAGGATTCATGTATAATAATTGTATATTGTATTAAATTGAAAGAGAGAGACAAAACATATCTACTAATATAAAGCAGTATGTTCATAAATTCAATAAATATGAAGCAAACAAAAGATTAAATCGCGGAATATTTCAATTATCTTCAGACGAATTGAATCTACAATTTATGAGCAAATTGAAGAAAACAATTTCCATTGACATGAAAATTCGTCATGTCCAGTTCGCGATAAGAGAAATACAATCTTCTGGAAGCGAATATATATGTATAACATTGACCATATTTCTATATT
Source organism: Nebria salina (assembly GCA_944039245.1). NCBI lineage: Eukaryota > Metazoa > Arthropoda > Insecta > Coleoptera > Carabidae > Nebria > Nebria salina. The sequence goes on along the minus strand of OX063273.1, from coordinate 2,377,065 downwards.
CTATGATATATAGTTTCAATTCGTTCCAGCAAATAGAATTTTGCAAAGATAAGTTTTATATTTTCCTTAGTGCCAACCCGATACTCGGTCTTATAGCACACGGCGATAGGGGTGCGTTTTGCCGATAATACAGGGTGTATTTTGATTTATTCAATTTTTGGAATACTGACTATACTGATATATAACGCAGATAAAACTTGTATTTCATATAAATTGCATAGACGCGTATAACAACATACATAAACATATAAACCGAAACAAGAAATATGTTTTTGTTTTTGCACTGGAACACAGCGTACTTATATCAAAAATAATATATAATAATTAAGAGTAAACTGACGATGTTAAGTTGTTAAATAAACAAAATAGAGAATTATATGCGCAGGCGTATGTCATAAAACATATATTTATAGAGTAACAAAAAATAATTATTGACACGCAAGCGTGAATTGAAAGAGATCGCTCTATAGCGACGTGTAAACGTTAGAAAAAGACAAGTATAATGTAATACTGCGCATGAGTGAGTTTTTTCTCTTTTCCTCGCATTATGAATGGGATAGCGCGTTCTTTTTCCATTATGCTTAAGGAATAGTGATTATTAAGAGGAGGCGAATTAAATTCTGGACATTTTTATTCATTTACAATATAGTTTATATGTTTATTTGCGGAGAGAAAACGTTTGCATGCGATGCTGCGGTGGGTTGGAAATAAAATTTTACTACTGTCAGTCTTAATTACAGCACTGGGAATTTAAGTAGGCGCAGATTAAATTTTGAATGCCGACGAACCGTGAAATCGCCTGTTTTACTGTCTAGTGTTTCGAGCGCACAGTAATTGCACTGGTGCACACCTATTTTACCAACTAATAAAGCCTATGTTTTAAATAAATTTTACCCGAAAGGCAAAAGAGTATTATTTCAAAATAATTCAATACCTATTAAATTATTATTATTACTAGTTTGATTTTGGTGAGCTGGAAGCAATAATGCATGCACCCATTTAATATAGTGTATAAAAACCAATAAAATAAAAGAAAATTTTTAATGGTACTTATTTATTCTTTAGTAACCATAATTATCATTTTATTATAATTAATTATTAAATTATAATTCTATATCATTTATATAGCGTTGACATATTCGCAGTTAATGTAACTTGCCACCATACTGTTATGTTGATTATTTCATATTGTTTATTAGATAAATTATTTTGCCGTATCGCAGGCCCACAGTAAAATTAATGGTTTATATTTTAAATTACATTTAATTACAAATAAACATTTATTTACGTTAATTCTGGTTTATTAAACTACCTCGACTGTTGGGTGTTTCATTTTATTCACTAAATTGAAATAACAAAAATTAACAACTAATTGCATAGAAAATTAATCAAATAAAATGATTCTAAGTTGATTTTGCTTTTTATTTTTTGATGTTTGATATGAAACACAATGAAATAGAAGTTCGTGTCCTCGTTAATATAATTCCAATTAATATGAACTGTGGTCTATGTCCATGGGTGGCACTTTGATATATACAATTGTACTCACGCTTTACATTTATTGAAAGGTATTTTATCAGGATTAACACACGATTTAATTTCATTTGTATATTATAATACCGTATAAATCACAATCTGTATACTAGCGGCATTTTAATTAGATTCAACCAATCCTGTTTCTATCGATGCAAACAGCTAATTATTGATCACATTTACATTGGTTTTGTTACCAACAATCAAAATTGATTTATTTACTTTTCCACCAGGAATATTTTAAAATGTTTTATAAATCAACAATTTCGAGGACACAAATCTAATTAATAATTTTGTTGATTTTATAAATTAAAGCCATAAGTAGATATTTTACCGAAGGGTAATTAATGTTTCATAAATATTTATTTAAAATTGTACAATTAATTTTTATACTTGTGTCCTTTTTTGGATGCGCTATAAAAATGACAATATTGAAATATAAGCAATTTGGAAAACCGTCAAGTTCTTGTTAACAGGCTTTCATAATATGCATATATAATCTCTTCCGATACAGGCGCAATTAATGCAAGTACACACACACTTGTAACAAGTAACGCGCCTTGTTATTAAATTGACGTGTGTAATTATTTAAGGAATTATTTGTGTATTAATCAATCAGTATTTATATGCTGTAATAAATACTCATATATGCATATATGATTTCTAATTAGTGCTATTTGCCGTTATACTTAAAGGGATTATATATTCGATAAAAGACTATGTAGCCAAAAAAAGAATTTAATCTTAATCTGCCTGCGCGTGTATGTAGAATAATAAATATATATTTGAAATAAAATGTTTGAATGTGTAAATTTTTGTTTTAGGTGGTGGTAATAGTGGTAGTAGTGGCGATGGAGGTGATTCGGAATCAGCGGCGAGTAAGCGTCGGCGGTCGCGGACCAATTTCAATTCATGGCAGCTGGAAGAATTGGAAAGGGCGTTCCTTGCCAGTCACTACCCAGACGTTTTCATGCGTGAGGCGTTAGCAATGAGACTTGATCTGAAAGAAAGTCGTGTTGCGGTAAGTTCACATCCTATATATACATACATGAACCGTGTATAAGTAGCTCATATTTATTTTATTCAATTACTATATAACATTGAAAATTATTTATAATTTTATATACCAAAAGTGTTTTCTGTAAAACACACCTAAAATAAATATCCACCCACGCAACTGCACCCTGAAAACTATTAATCCGTTGACGCAACGTAGGCGAATATGTAATAGATATATCAAAAAAAAAATTAACACTGTTAACACCTTCATAAAAATATTTTTAATGAATTAGTTACAAAATTTCACACCGTAATAAATTAATAATTTTAATTAAATTCAACTGTATTTAATTGGAATGTTAGCGTTACTGTACGAGTATTTGGACATTGGAGTACAAGTAGAAAATGTAAATTTAATTTATTGTTGTTCAATTCCCCACAAATCCCATTTACACCGTACAAAACAACTATTTCTGCACGGTAAGGTCCGTGGGGGTTTGAAAGTTTTCGTGTGTGTAAATACCCAAAGGGACACTTACGGTAAACCCAAGTTAGATTCACCGTAAAAGGATTTTATTTGTTTTATTGCATGTGCTCCAATACCAATTTGAGAGCAACAGACTTATAAAAATAAACTCCTCCATATAGAATGTTTTGTTACCAGTTTTATTAAAAATAAATTATATTTATACATATATAATTATTCTAGTATTTTATCTTATTTCTGCTTAATACAATCATGGCTTAAATATTATTTTGAGAAACATTCAAATTTGTTTACAATTTATGGGGAAAATTTGTTGTTAATTATAAGAATTCTAAAAAATTCGAGGAATATTAATTTATATTAATATAATAATTAGAATGTAGATGATTCAAAGAAATATGAAATGATTGACAGTTTTATATTATTTTGGTCGCTGTATAGGGTTATCGATTTTAATTACCTAGTGAACTATTTGATAATTTCTGTGAAATGCAACGCATATAGACTTATAATTGAATCTTATTAATTTGCCAATCATATTCTACGTATCGAAATTACATTACAATATTGTCTTTTAAAATTTAGAAAAAAAAATTTACGCTGAATAGTATTTTCATTATATCAAAAATTATAGTAAAATTGACTATGACAAAAATATCAAATCTATATATCACGGCCTTTTTACTACAGTAAAATTGAAATTACCCTACAAATTACCTGCAATTACCTATCAAGTTTGTACTATCTAACTGTGTCCTCTATATTATAAATTATATAGTAGATAAAAAATTCAAATATATTGATAAGAATGGTTTGGAATATTGTAAAGTTTTGCATTTGCAAGCAAATATAAATAAAATGTCTGCTTTTAACATTTGAGCAATATTATACTATATATATTTAATTTATAGCTTTGAAAAACCCGAATTCTCGAAATAGCTTGCCAATTGGCAATCTAACAATCCGATAAAGCTATAAAAACATTTAAATGAATTTTAAATCATTTATTCTCATATGTCATAAAATCTATCTATGCATAAAAAACAAAAATATTAGGATAACCAAAATTAATGACGGTTTATATTTGTTTTGAAACAAAATAATTAAAATGTGGATAGTAATAAAAGTCGCATTGTTTGGTGAAATAAAACGAATTCAACAAAATGTTAACGCTTAGAAATAATTGAAACACGTATATATGATAATGTTAAGCAGAAGAATAAAAATGTACACTGAGGCATAAGGGAAAATCGCGTGATAACTTATGATTAGGTACTAATAAATTATTTTACCACTGCCTTGCCCACCAGGTGCATTGTTTTATTGCGTTAGTACATTAAAACGCCGCGGTTACAGGAAAGGAAACGGCAGCACATGCTCACACACACACCAGTAAAAAATATAAATGTATAGATGTAAATAGGTAACACTTACACGTGTAAGAAATGACTCATTATCATATACAATGTATCAAGCATCAAAATGATGACTTAATTAAGAACTACCAACATAATTAGACCAGCAGTTTGTTATATTATGGCGAAAATATGAATCACTTCGACATGCATATTATTTAATTAGTCGTAGGTACTACAGCCGCTTTTAAAACACAATTTCAACATTCCTAACACGCAATTCATTTCTTTTAATATTATTAGAATATTTTTATTTCTTATACACATACAGTAAAATAATATGCTATATGTGGAACAAAATTGTACATGTATGCCAAATGGTAATCAGTAATAATTGAATGCTATCCCTTGTAGTACATACATGCATTTATGTGAAGCAATAATCGAAATTTACATACGGAAGTGGCGATTTGGGTCTTTGCAGGAAATAACGGAAAAATTTGAATTTCCAATTCAAAAACACTGGTTGGGTCTTCTGTGTATCGGAACTCATTTGAATAAGACATTTTGCTCGGTTGGTCAAAAGCAACCATGTATGTTTGTAAATATATATACAGTTAGTGTGTATAAGAGCGTGTAATACGCGGTCCCGGGATCGATCCCCGGGGAAGCGACTTTATCCTTTTCTCTGTCGCCCCCTTTGATCCTACTTTTAAGGACTTTTGCGGCCGCGTCGTTCTATTGGTTGCGAACATCTGACCCTTAAAGCCATTTCGCTCTTATAGTGTCTTCTGTCGATGAGGTACTTTGAGGACCAGTGGCGGCGTCGTCAACTATTTCTTACTCAAATGCGTCAAGCATGACGCACCGAGTAATAAACAATCAACATACCATACTTAATTCTGTTACAGTTGTGTGATAGACACGCCTTTATAACCCTTAAACAACTCATTTGTATATATAACCGTTTCCCAGTTGTATAGCGATCAAATGTCCGTAAAGCATGCGGACGGAAAGTGGCACCTGCGTTTCGCAGTTTCGTTTATACAAATGTAATAAAATATAATTGCCACAGGGTGCCGTCATTTTAAACACCAATCAATGTAAATTTCTGCATTTACTATTCAAGCTTTCGAGAGGTTTCAATTTACTGAACTGCAATTGCCTTTACAAGCCGTCAACGAACTAATACTACCATCATTACCATTTTTTGTATCACTTAAATTATATAAACGCTACAATCGCTAATATTCATATTTATTATTGAGAATATTTAATGAACCACAATAATAATAGAGGAGCGCATTTCTAATTTTTCGTAAATTTCGCTATGAGATAGATTGAATAGTGTGTGTTAAATTGAAAAAATAAAAAAAAAAAACGAAAATCAGTGTAGTCGATTTTTCCCACATGTACACATAGTGCGCGCACGATATTACCGGCAATCACGCCAAGCACCCCCTGTATGTGTGTATGTGTATATAACTGTGCGCCTCTATAATTAACATGGTAATTTGGGGGCGTTGTGTTGGCAGTACGTCTTGGTGGCGTGTAGTGGCCAGCCTGATAATGTATCAGTTCACCGGTGCTCGGCACTATGTGCGACATAGTTAAGGGTGAATTTAGGTTAGCAGGCAGCAGATATCTGATGCTTCAGCATGTGATGTCGGTTTGTTATAATTGCATGATATACATATAAATTGATATTGTGTTAGCATAGGGTTGATGACTTCATATATGGTGATGATTACTTTATTGCTTGTTCGTCCGACGACTGCACTCCAGACCTTGGTTCTCGGCTTTGCTTTGCTTTGCTTTGCTTTGCTTTGCTGTGGTTTGGTTTGGTTCGGTTAGGTTAGCTAGCTCATATGTAGATATCGTTGTTTATTAACACTTCATTCGTTTGCGAACAAACCCCGATGAAAACCATTGTTTTATGCATGTTTCAATTGACAACACACATCCCATATTTATATTCCCATATCTAAATCTAGAATAGACATTAAATAAAACAGATTTATTATTTATTTACACAATTTCATTGTTATTATTCAAAATAATAGTTTTGTATTGAAATGTCTTATATGTATTTTCCACATCGGGTAGTATGGGTTTCTTTGTGTCCGAAGGATGTTAATATATTTAATTTCTTCTTTGTGAAATATGAGTAATATTTTTGTAAATATATTATATTACTACCTGATGTAAAGATTAGTGAACATATAAAGAGAATATATGATATTTGATGATAAGTAAATTATAATAGACATTAGACCTCCTTGCAGTTGAATAAATAAAGTTTTTCGAACTGGATGGTTATGTAAATATTATGTTTTAAACTATCGAAGCAAAAAAGATGAATAAAAGCTTGAAAATGGTAGTTTTGTTTGAAGAAGTTTGCATGCGTGATGGCTACCTGGCAAAAGGTATAATAATATAATAATCAGATGTTGCATGCTTATTCCCGTTGATATGTTAATTGTGCCCGTAAATTATAATTTTTGTCAAAAGTCAGCGTAATTAAATTAATTACATACATTATTTAAAACGTGTGCAGTGAATATGCCAAGCGTGAAGACTTTACAATAGCGAAAGACTTCGTAATAACCCACAGTTGACTGCAACTAACTTGTATTACTCCTAACTTTAGAGAGGTTTCAATCTTCTGCACTTAACTTTTACCATTTTGCTACTAACACCTGGCCTCACCTGCGCATCTCCATCTTCGTGCATCTTACAACTTCAACAACTTAGACTATATTAATACGATATTTATTTTTCTATCACATATATTCCATAGTCTCAAATGTATAGAAATAATGTTTTATTCTGTAAACAATAGGAATATTTCAATAATATAATAACAAAGAATTGTTTATTTATTGACTACGTTGTTATATTGTAGTGATTTTGAAATACAATTCATTAATTGTATTTCTGATTTATTAAACTTCTAGACAGACTTTCGTTGTTTTAATAAATTCGTAGAAACTAATAGAATTCAATTATTTTGTTCTAGGTGTGGTTTCAAAACCGTCGTGCAAAATGGCGCAAGAAAGAGCACACGAAAAAGGGCCCAGGTCGACCGGCTCACAACGCGCACCCACAAACCTGCTCAGGCGAGCCCATCCCCCCCAACGAACTTAAGGCACGGGAGCGCGCGCGCCGACGGAAGAAAATCCAAAAAGCTTTGGAGCGACAAGCGCGCAAATTGCGCGCTAAGGGAATCGCCGTCGACATAGTATCCTTACGTAGAGACTACTTAAACCAGCGTGGCGGTGACAATTTTGATAGTGATAGTGACATTGACGTAGTTGGCGGTGGGGATTCAGGGGTTGAGACTGAGACTTTTGGTGTGGGGGGCTCGTCGTCGAAGGACGCGTTTCCCCCCGTTACGGAATCGTTGTCAGGGGTGGATTTGTCCGCTGGTGGACACCATCACCAAGAGAAAACTAGGAGACCCAATCCGTTCAGTATAGAATCACTGTTGAATAATACGTGAACTGTGCTGTCTGGACAGTGTGAAACTTTAAGGCTGTTTTAATTAAGGCGCCCCTGATTTTTTTCGGGTGTTAAGTCGACCATGTAATTACTGTGCAATAATTAATGAAATAAAAAAATGAATATTACTTTGGTTACTCCATGTTGATAAGAAAATTTTTATTTTGAGAAACAACGAATTACAAAATTACTTTATATCTTTATTTACCTACAACAATATAACAAATGTACAGAAATTATGAACATGGAATAAACAGAGTAATTGACACATTTGATCGTTTAACTGTGTAAATAATAGATATTAGTTCCTTGTGTACATTTATCCTGACGTAAGAAGACTTGAAACATTTTAAGAAAACAGTAATAATACTTTTGAGTATAGGTTTAGAAATCAATCAGTGTAAATTCACAAAATTCATTAAATGGAATTCACCTATTAAAATGTTTCGCAATTCGAGCGAAAAAATTCATAAAAATTCATATAAATCTCATTTTATTGTAATATTTTAAATCAAAATATATAATTTAATTTACTTGAACATGTTTTAATTGTTGCTATATATTTAAAAGTATTTTGCCAAAATTATAGACTGTGACTGTGAATTATATTTATCAAAATTGAACAATTATTTTTGACTGTGTACACTGATTGATTTCAAGAAACCTCCATTAAATAGTTTAGCAATACATAATTCAAGTTCAAACAATTTGTTAGTTTGTAGCCGAAATGTACATGTACCATTTCTGTTCTAAATTATAAAAACTTGGACATCTAGTATTGAAAAATAAAAAAATAATAAAATATATCAATCAAGTGCCATTTTAATGTATTATTTTTATTTTTTATACAACCAAAACTAATATTTGAATCAATTGTTTTAAAGTTCCCTACTAGATGTCTATTTTTTTCGTATAATGCGGTGATGTCGTCATATCAAATTTGTTACTTATTATCAAGATGTAAATCGAAAAAATATCGCCCCCTTGATAAAAAAATTACGTTACCGCCACTGATTAACTATAAGTGATCCACTAATGTAATATTATATCAGATTAGGTTGTAAGCATAAATATATTATTTATTCCGATTTATTGAGCTTTCTTTACCTTTGCAATCAGCGACTATTAACAAAATATCAAATATTTTCATGCCAATTCAACAATACGAAGAAATTATAAATCATATTTGAAATGAGGTAAGTTTTTTCTTTCTTATATGACATAATATTATAAGCATGAAGAAAATAAATCGTGAGATTTTAACGAAAATATACCTTTTGACCTTCCCTGAATCAAGCCTAACTATTTTTGGAATGATGTACGTGTGATATAGAACTAGAAAATTTTATTTGATTAAAAATTGGAAGTGTATGGTCTTGATTTGAAAATAAATGTAAATTAGATTAGAAATTGATTGTATTTTTTTTTGTATAATACGGAAGGTGACAAGTACAAAATTTCCAACTGTCGATTTACGATTGAGATATCAATGTGAAGCTTGTTATTATTTCGAAATTAAATAACAATCACCGAAAAATGGTTATTAAGACACACGAACGTAACAGTTCGAAGAAACTTTAACACATTATAAATGCGGATAATAGTGTTTACGCGGGTTGCGTGATCCGAAATTATGGAACTATGATGAACTAACGCACTTGCTTCATAATAAAACAAAACCTCAACCGAACCGATTTCGACTTGCAGCAGTCACGATTTTTTCTAGTTATATTTATACATATACGGGTATTTTTAGAATGTAATTGCAGTGTTTATTTTTTGACTTGTACAATACATTCAACTGCACAAAATATAATATACTATTTAGGAAAAATCGTGGGAATCTTTTTTCTTTATCTAAACTAGATCAGAAATAATAAAATAATGATTGACCATCAAGAAATCGACCAATACATAGATTTGACCATTTAATAATTATATGTTTTAACATACGAACTACAATTTATTAACATTTCGAAATTCTAATTTAATTCACAAAATAGACATGAGATCTATTTTAATTTTAGACTGAAACTTGAAAAGATTCTTGTTTTTTGCGAACATATAGTTGAGTTTAAATTTTCGCCCATTTATCCAAATATATTCAGTATAAGCCATCAAATAGGGAAATAGTAAACGAAAAAAAAATCAACAAACGAACGATCAAGTTGTTATATAAGGTTCGACAGTGAAATGACGCCCGCAATTGAGTCATTAGTTCGCCCGCGATCGGAACCCAGAAATCTGATGTTAGAGCACACGCGATAACCGCCCCACACACCCCCACCTCTCTTATCCGAATCTAACATCTATATAACGTATGAACAGGATTGGATTACTTTTTGTTTACTATCTTCACGTGGTTATTTTGTGTTATTTGGATTAAAAATAAATTTTATATATTCCCATTTTACAAATAAACCCATTTATTCACTTAAACACGATGCATTGCTGTTAATTTTAGCAATTGATAATTTTATCTTTGTAATACGACTTAAGTTAAAAATTAACGTTTTCCACAAAACTACATTAAAAATTTAATAATTTCGATCGAAATTCAATTAATTTAAAGTCTAAATTTATCTTCAATAGCAAGTTATATTAAATAGAATGAATACACTCCTGCTTATTTATATACGCACGCATTTTCCCAGCGTGGTGTGGTATATACATATATAAAGGCCTAGAGGCTATATTACGAATTTAGCTTGAAGTGTAGCGCGGTTGACGGATTGATTGTCGGACATGTAATGATATTTTAATGGCTGCACACCTCTATACGCTCCATACGCCTCAGATAATTGAATATAAAGGTGTGTGCTAGACTAATATCGACTTTCGCCATATTAGTTTATTCAACGCACTTTGCATAATGGGAAATAATGATCAACGTTAGCCATATTATTAATGACCCTTATTTATCAAAAGATATTTTCGTGTTAGTTTTGCGCTAAACCCACTTTTGCTCTGTGTTAAATTCATCCTGGCAAATATTATGAAGAACTATACAAATTATATCATTACGTGAAATAATATTTATACCGGAAATAAAACTTTTAAAATAAAATTCAATTATGTTTAAAAATATTAAGGATAAATCGTGAAAGAGGAAGTAATGTTGGTTTTATATAAATTTAATTTTAATAAGTGTAAAATATTATGTAAATTCTTGAAAGCAAAAATAGAGCAAATATTTACGTTGTTTAGAACTCATAATTGAAAATAATTCTATACAGAAGCACAAAAGGAACACGAGCGAAGTAAAAGAAAAAAGGAAATTATAGAAAAAACGCTACGGTAAAGAACTAGTTCATAATATTTATAATAAATTAGCCGGTGAAAAAAGTCGAAACCTGTGTTTATCTCAGTGAGGGCTTCCTGTTATGCGGTGATAGAAATTTTTTCTTTCCTTAAAATTCCGTATATTATATGAATCACGCACAAATTGTGTCCGCGCGCGATGTGTTCTGGGTCTCCCTTTTGCCTTGTTCGGTGCTCGCATGTCCGAACAACTTATACCCGCACTTTTTATAGAAAATTAACCTGTATCATGCTAGAGTAACAAACCATACATACCGGCCACCTAATCACGAAAGTGGCACACTTAATTTAACAGACTATTTCACCATTTTTTACTCGAACGAAAAAAATTATATATTTTTCTATCTAATAAAATCAAAATAGAATTGTATTTTCCTTAATCAACAAATTTTATATGTAATAAAAAATATAAATTTTGGTTTTGTTCATAAATAAAGTACCTCCGTACTAAATTTGTGTTTGTATACTTTTTTCGAAATATAATGCGGCCTATAATTAAAATATTTCACTTAGAATCGATCAGGAATTTTAAATGATATTCTAAATGACTGATGCCGCAAGCACTAATAAGTTACCGACATCATCTAAAATATACTAATAGAAAAACCTAACGTTTAAGCCGCTCGCATAGCATCCTGCCTTGAACACAGGTCAGTAGCTGTTATAATAAAGTCGTAAGATGAAAATTAGCCATAATTTAATCTCTGGACACATTTTTTCCCCCGGGTCGACCTGCGTATACGTTTTTTTTTAATTTCATGAACCATAACTAGGTGTCGGGCACGCCATACTCAAAATAATCACTCAATAAAAGTCGCTGTGTTCAACTGAGTTCATAAACAATCATGTTTACTGTCTCTGCGTGAAATTAATAAAGATACTATAATTCTATATCGATCACATTCCATTGCAAACAGGGTTACAATAAATTATGTTTTGTTCGACTGGTTGAACGAACTATGTCAAAATCATTCACAAATTTATGTTTTGAAATATTAGTTTAATCATTAAAGTTAGTTAATAAAATAGTTCAAATTTTATTATTTACGATCATAATAGTAATATAAATATGAATAAAAATATATATATACAAGCTATTAGACACAATACATCAATATCTACTGACATGGTGTTTTACAACGGATACAACAACAGAGAAACAAGAACAACGTTGTTATATAACAACACCACTAACAAATAATAACAACTAGTCAAAAGCGCCAACAAAGACGAAGAATAGAGCCGAAATAAAAAGAAAACAAAATGATAGCGGCCAGAGCGTACAAAGCAAACTCTAAGGTATAATGCCGGGTTGTTAAGTTCTGAGTACAATTTAGCTGTCAGGTCAAGTTATTAAGATATCTTTGTCAGGTGTTTGCGCCCAACAGTGTGACCGGTCGACGCCAACATCATATAGGCAGGGAAGGATAGAGCATGGGTGAGTCCGTTCGAATTTAATTCACAAACGATTTGGCTATAAAATAATCATTATGTTTTTTTAACGGTTTTCCAATAGAATTGGAACAATTATTTCAAGGGTGTGTCGATTATGGTGCTTGGGAAATTATTTGTTCTGGTCGTTGGGTAATATGGGTCATAAATTAATAATTATTTACTAAACTTTTCCTTGTGGTAGTCGAGTTGATTATTTTATATAATTATAACATTTTTAAGAAATTTCATTTTCTATTCATTATTTCATGGCTATTCTTGCAAATTACTATTCTGCAATATTTAATATTTGATATATGTGTCTAGGCTGTTTTCTCATTTTGGTAATTGTCTAATTTAGACGTTTTACCAATTCATTACAAATATATTTTAGTACTCTTCTATTTGATTTAATCTTTATTTTAAATAACAAAGATTTCTATAAAAACAAACACTTGAATTTTTTTTTATACGTTAAAAAAATTATATTTCTAATAGCAATAAGTCGGTTAATTTAACAAAAATAATTATTTACGAAATGAGACTGAAACAGTTTTAAATATATTGGTGTCGGAAAATACCAACATTAAGCACCAATTCTAAAGTATGTAGGTGCTAGATTTAGTGGTGTTATTAAGTTGACAAGCAAATGAAAATAACATTTCGTTATTCGTCCGCCATTCGTACGTGATGTTTTCACATTATAACCCTTTTATTAATGTGTTTATTAAGGGTAGGGTATGGCAGTTAGAATGAGACAGATTGCGCACCGTTTTTTGGTTCAACCAAAACATAATTACAAAATATAACAAGAATAAAGGAAAACGAAACAAAGGTGTGAGGAAGACAAACGATAATAGCAATAATAATAATATGAAAAGGGGGCTTGAATACGGCAGGCACAACAAGGTACGTTTAATTTTGATAAGCCCTTATTTATTAACTCGGCACGTTATTTTCAGTCAAGTTTACGAATGCTAGGGCGCATGTATAAATTAGTCCGTAATTAAGTATTTTTATTGTGCTATTTATTGCTACAAACTTCTTTGTCTACCTGTGCTAGTCGCTTTCAAACACCTTCCAAAACATTTTATTACTATTTAAATGAATATTATACTTTTTAATAGGTTGTATAACATTTACGACAATTTAAACTTAAATTAGTTGTTTATTGCATTACTTTAAATAAAATAATTGGCTGTAATAAGATTCTTGTTTTATAACAATGACTACAAACAGTATTTTATTGTTAAATATTCCATCTAATTTCGTATTGGAGAAGATTGAATAATTTCGTTTTTCACCTCGCATGTCTGAAGAAGTTTTCTACAAAGTCAAATGTTATTAAATAATTCGCGATTAAAAGATATGATTTTGGAAACATTTTCTTAGTAAAATAATTTCTCTGACACTTAAACTCATTATCCGCAAACCTAATATTCGTGTTGCGTTGTAAAACAAAGCCGAAATTCATTTCTGGCATCCGCATGCAACGTTATTATAATGGAGTCAAGAATTTAATATAGATTAATAACGCGGGATATTATATATCGTATCTTGCGCTTTGCTGTCTACTTGAGGTGTGATGTCGTTTTGAACATAAGAAACGCGAAACGTTAATAATAGAAGCTGAACTTCTTATTTTCTTCAATGGTTTTGATGTAAATTGAAATGGGTTGAACACGCGATACGTTTTTACTTACTTACCCATGGCATGCGGCATGCGTTGAATATTTCTTGTCGGCGCATATGTACGTATTTTTGCGAAAACGAACGCTTGCTGAGTAATTTTGCAAATTGTCGAATGAGAACAGTCACTATTGATGCACGTGCTTACTAAATGACGCGTGTGCGGTAGGCCAATTTCTACATACAGTCGATAATCACCATAATGATGCTCGTATTGCCTAAAGAATTAAGAATCAATGGAAAAAAAACTAAAATAACATGTTTTTACATACTTAAATGTAAAACACATTAGGTGATATTAAATAAATCTAAAACAATAAACATAATATCTAGAATATTACTTTCTTATAAGAAATAATAATATTATAATCAGAAAATAATTCGATCTCGAAATGTTAACGGAATATATACCTTTTGTCCCCTAACTCGAATCTGAATATTTTTAGAATGAATTTCTAATATTGAGTAATGAATAATTATAATTTCTGAAAATTTTGTAATTCATATCTAAACATAATACGTATACGAAAGTTCAGTGCAAGAAATTGCAGATATTTTCAAACTTGTGAAAATTCAAAATGTTCACACTTTGTTCTCACCAGAATAAAATACTAGAATCCGGTATTGACATATCCGTCGTACAATAAAGTATATTCGTTATAATGAAGCCTGAACCATAGACTTTTTTTTTTCTGTGCAATAAATAACCGAAGGATATAAATACAAAGGCAGATAAATCAAAAGTTGGCACAAAAGTGCATGTTTTACCGTGAAAAAAATTAAAAAACCAAAACACAAAAAAATACAGGTTTTTTTTTGTACTTGTTGCCACGGCCACTAATAAATAGCACAAGGGGATGTACTGCTGGGTATACCATGTATACCACATTAACGCACATAAAATGTACGTATATTAGTTACCTACATTATTACCAGAACATATATATTTTTTCGCCTGTCTTAATTATCATTACACCAGTTTACAATTTGTCACGATAAAAATCGTGCGTAATTCATTTCAGTGAAAACATAAAAAAAAATATGGTTTATATGGTAGTACTAGGATTTTTAAAACGTATAATCCTAAAATTTGAACATTTAACTGTAATATGCAAATGGCACTCCAATCCTTGAAGAAGGTGTCAAATTAATGAACCCCTGTTAAATAGAAAGTTGGCATGCATAGATAAATAATTATTTTTTTGAATTTTGACACCATATTATTACCACAGTACCAAATATTACTAATGTATGAGTCTTTGACACGAAAATAATATACAATGCGATTTCAACAGATAAAATAATCGATCATATATTGTACTGTATAGTAAACAGTGTAAATAATATAAATAATTGTAAAACCTCTTAGAGAGTGATTAATAATAAACAAAAGTGTAAAAATTTTAATTAAAACACAAAATTAGATATTTGCGTAACACATAATTTTTGCAACGTTCTAATACAACCCATCGTGTATGTATGTACAACTGAGCTATATGATCTTATAGTTAAGATTCTTTACACTTTCTTATACGAACGGAAACATAGATTATGAAATTTTAAAATGCTATTCCAATATAAAACAGTACACTTCATATAGTTAAAAAATTAGAAATATAATTCTAAAACATCTGCAGCAGTGTCATGCAGCAAAGTTTCAAATAAAGGTTGTAGAAAATGCTCTATAATTTGTATCCCAAAACGATTTGAAATTTTGGATCTAACCCATATCATCGCATATTTGCAAACATTTTTACGGTGGAAGGACACACACACACATATATCTAACTAACCTTCAACGATATTTTGCTTCTACGATATTGAGTGGACACCACGTTTTAACGCCCGATATTTAAAACGCACTCGAAAATCTAAATACGCGCACGTAACGTCTCTGAACTTGTTCGTCCGAATTAAGAAACAATACTGAAATAAATTTCGTTGGTGTTCAATTAAGTCTTTTTAAAGAATTACGTCTATTTTATTTTTAAATTCAAATATCATCGTTCCAACAGGTTACTAATTTGTGTTATGTATGAGCACTAATTTGTGTGTACGGAAGGTTCGAATAGAAATAAAATATTTTTGAAATTCAAACAAGCAGTGTATGCACCAATGCATCAATTTTAGAAACTATTTTTGTTAATAAAGTTAAATTTTTCATGATTACAATACTTACTTATACTGCGTATAAGAAAGTAAAAATGAGAAAACCAAACAGTAAAAATTTACCGCTATCATTATATCAATTTACAAAACGATTAGAGGTGAAAAAACTCGTGTTCATAATAGTAACATCTTTATTGGCAATAAAAATGTTTCCCTTGACAAGTATAATTACTTAAAAAAAGAAAAAAAAGCAGCTAAATACCTTTTATCACGATATACAATAGTGTTAGAATCTAAATAACAACGTACAATGGTTGTCCGGGCATACAAAAGATATCAGCCAATCAGCTACTGAATTAGTTGCTAAGTCATTTACAAATTTTCGCTTTTTGTTTTGACGTGTAAACAAAGTTGATTATTGGATGAAAAGAATAAATAAAAGAAATAAAACGCCTACCGTTGCACATGTGAAGACATTCATAACAAACTCATTTTGGTTTTAGTTATTTTTTTATTCGATCAAGTTCTCAAGTTAGGTGTTTTGAATAATGGAATTCGTATGCTAAATAAATGATTAAATGTCCGAGGTGTTTTCAAATGTATTAATCACGACACATTTCAATTTTTGATGTATTGAAATTGGTTGAATAGATGAGTTAATTATATAAATGAAATATATTCTATTATTTTTAATCTTCAAACAGTCTAAATCTTTGGTTTAGTAATTAAAATTGGAGCCCCATATTCATCAAGTTGAAAGGACCCACCCTACAATTTCAAAACAGAATAATATAAATGTGGCATTAATTTTATTTCACACCCCAAATTTTTGAATTAATTTTAGATTAATAAAAAACTGAACATTTTCAATTCTATATTATTAATTATTTAATAATACCACAATTGATGATATATTTGCAATAATTTTGCATTTCAGAAGTTATACTGCAGAAACAAATCAAAACAATTGTATACTATTAATAAATATATAAATAATTATTTTTCAAAGAAAAAAATGTATTTGATAATTTATATTATTTTTCGTTTCATTATCCGGATAATTCATGTATATAATTTCAAATTTCCTTTTTCAATTGGACCTTTCACATCTATACGTATAGATATATAATAACTTCATTAGTTTGGACTTCCTTAATTATCTCCACAATCAATTAAAATTTATCGCGTGAACCGAATTCAGTATAATGATGTATTCGAATACACTACTGCCTTAGCCGTAGAGTTCTTTGATTGTTTGTACACCTATGGTTAGCACTAGCATCGCAATAAGAAAACAGATATTTCAAACACGTCAAATTATTTAATTTATTATTATTAAAAATTCACAATCCGTAATTAGATATTATTTTTTTATTATTTTTATGCGTTTGTTTATTATTTATTTATTTATCGAATAACACACTTTTTTAATGAAATAAAAATAATACATAAATCATATAATTTAATATTACATTTGATTTATTTTTAACCCTGTAACTTTTTTTGGCGCAATAGCAAATTTAGGTAAACGAATTTAAATTTGGATTTCATTTAATTCAATATATATCTGATTTAATTTTTTCTTTAAAATTAGTTTACTAATATATTTCTTTGTGCATAGATGATTAATTAATTGACTAATTAGAAAACTATCTTATGAAAATTTGCAATTAGTGCATATGGAAACAAGAAATATAGTTTTGCAAAGTAATGTATGTAACCGTAAATTTGAACAAATGCCACCAATTAAAAGCCGATTAATACAACCAAACGCAATCAAATAGCGAACCAATAATAATATTAAATTAACCATACGATTAGAACAAAATAAACGCTTGCGGGGTTTGAAATCACATCAGAATGTATCATATAATATATAGTTTATGTTCTCCCCATCGGTTTTGGCTTGCATCCAGCCAGCGCGAGTCAGTTTCAGTTCAGTGTTCAGTGTACTGCCGAAGGCGGAGCTTATAAATTACACTGTGTCGCGTTCTACCGGCCGATAAGTGCATTACCATCCCCCTGTCCAACATATGCTGTACTGCGGTCCCTTATCGCTGCCACCCTTAACATTGGCTCCGCAGGCTCACACTGCATTATTCCGTGCACCAAAAGATCCACTTTAGCACCACGCAAAATACATTGCATTGCATTGCATTGCATCTCTCCTACTGTTACAATAGAATCCTTTGATTTATATACTATGCACAATCATTTCATGTTTATATTTTATTGTTGTCGTATCTTCTTCGTTGGAAGACAATAGCTGCATTCAGTACCGCAGCAAACCGCAAGATGAGAAAACTCGTTTTTATGACACAACAAAGCAAAAACTTGTTGCTTGTCAACCAGTAAATAAGCCGCGCGTAAATTATTAACAAATTATTAAATTTAATTGTAAATATAATTTTCAATACTGCAATTACCTGCTTCTATCGTCTAGATGAAGTGAAAAAACCAATCATGTCTCGACGATGGAATTTTACACTTTACAATGTTTTCAGAAATTATTAAACGTATAACTGATGCATAACTATCCCTAATGCTATTTAAAGATACAAAAAGCGTTTATCGAATTCTACAAAATATTTTCATTACCACGAAGTTTCCTCGTATTGTAGACACCGCAATTTGTATGGTAGATTACAATTACTGTCTATAACAAACGGAATTTAATTCTGAATTTAATAACGAAACAACGCAATCACTATCAAACAATCTGCAAAATAAGCTCGCTTTAAGCTGTATACCGAGAGATAGACAATGCTTACTGTCATGTATCGGTATCAAAACATACCCTCAGGTCATCAGTATTATTTGCATGTGTTGGGTGGGTTGGTGGTACAAAAAGGGGGCTGCGTGGTGTGAGCCATCCTCGCGGGACTCTGATAACTGCAATTACCGCGTCACTCCCTGTTGTCCTTAAGGCTATCCCCTGTTTCCCCTACCCTGAGCGCTGATAACAACAGACTGTGTATGTATGCCCGCAAACTACGTACGCCGCTGGTACGTATCTTTAATGAAAAGCGGTGCCGCGTCGGGCCTCGTTTGCGATTAAAACAATAATTAAAACGTCTGTATATTATACGATGCACAACAATTCTATATTACTTAATTTACATTTAATTATATAGTTTCAGCGGCTGCTTTTTCCTTCTAATCATATTTTAGTTAGAACGTTAGAGTTGGGTTATTTAGAATTATTTTTGAATATATGCATAAATGTTCACTACGAATATAATACTACAATTATCACATATACTGATTATGAGTTATTCTGTGTTTTCAGAAAATGTATTTTTAACTTTAATGTATCGCTAAATATTTAATAAATTATTATTAAAATTATTACACATTTTTATACAAAAATAAGCGGTATTACTTTAATAAGAATTCAGTTTAAAACCGTAGAAAATATTTAAAAATCAAATAATAAAGCTTGATGTACATTTTTAACATTCATCGCAGAAAGAGTACGCACGAAAACATCCTTGATATGCATAAATGTTTTAATACGCATGCCATTTACATTTGCAGAGTTTGACATCTCGATGTCTGGTCGGATGCCACTGAAAACAGTAGCAAAACTTGTTCGCTAGCATTTTTTTCCGCTCTTCACAAAGTATACGTATGTCCTCGCACAGTTACAGACAGCATTAAATGGTCAGGTTAATTAATGGCATGCCAAGTATAAAGTGACAATTTTATTAAGATAAACGAGTGAGCTGTAAAACGAAGCAACTGCGTGTCGTGGACACTGGTCAGCGTGAGATGTCATCTCGTAAAACGCAAACGAACACGGAGAGATTATATGATTTCAAATCATTCTCCATGTTTGTTTATTTTATATTAACACTATATATATATACACACTTTTGGAAGAACTATTTGAATATTCATGGAAAGTAAAAATACGAGCAAATTCTGTTACCGAAAACAGCGTGATATCCGTTTTATAGTTATTTATTATCTGCGTTTTTCGTTCGAATTGCATTACTTATGTATTTTGGAAACGAAGATCTTTATTGAAATTATGTACCTTCATTTATTATACACATTTATCGTATCGCAATATGTGTGTGTGTGTGTGTTTTTCTTCTCTTTCCTCCGGAAACATTTTTTTTGTTGTAGAAATATTTAATAGAAATTCTTCATCGAGAAACTACTGATTTGTTTATACATAATCTAATGTTATATATGCATGATTAGTAGTAATATAAAGTTATAACATTCCCAAAAAAAAAAAAGAAAAACTTTTCCTTTTTAAAAATTAGCACCGCTCCTCAAAATTTTTAAATAATCCCAGTAAAAAAATTGATATCTAACCAGTTTAGTTTGACAAGAATTTTAACAAGCTTGTTAGAAGATATATGTAGGATGTCATGGCATCGTATGTATGAAGTGTGATATAAAAATATAATTCCGCTTGCGGCGTATTGATATGACCAGAGCAAACGGTTTAAAACCACGTAGGTATACATATATAACTATTAGCTGTAGTAAAATGTGTTAATGTAATTATAATAATAGACAAGTTGATTAATGTACTTTGCTTAGATAAAATGTCCTAGAGCAAATTCGTCACTTCACGAACCATGATTATATTGCAATCAATGCAATGGATGGAAAATATAACATACTTCCCAAAAACTATACATGTAATGCCTTCTAATAAATTTCAACACGTGATGATTTATGTCATTCACGACTTAAGCTCTTTAAAAATTTGAAAGTTTTTCAAAAAATATTCTCTTAAACCAATTTTAAAATATTATACTTCCTTACTGTTGAATAAACTGAGTTATTTTATTTATAGTTTTATAGATCTGCGTGTGTAAGTATAACGGTTTCGCAATGTGAACCGATGTAAAATTAATTAAATACTTTAAGTTAAAATAGTTCCTAAGAGTATAAGTAACATTAAAAATATTTAGATAAGTATCTTAAATAGTGTATGCGAAAACAAAAACTAATCTTCTATATAATAAACCTACTCCTTACATAAATTACTAACCGAAAATTAATTTACTAGTCAACTAAAAAATAATTTAATAGACATTTAAAATTTTCATTCACCGTATTTTTTTCTGACGATCTTAAATCACACCTATGTGCCATCATTGAAATCTATATATGTATGTGCCGCTCAATAATCAACAGCGTCAGAAGTAAAACCTTAGTAATGAATTGCTTCACGCTATACCTGAAAATATATTAGTAAAGAAGATGACGGTATAAAAAAATAATATTTTTCACTCTGTAATAGAGTTGTTTCTTTTGGCGGGAACTCGGCGTGAACAGCATGCAGTGTTTGGGGTCATGGTGGGGCACGACGGGCAGCCCCCCTGCGGCCCACACCTGGCCCACAGGGCCCACCGATAATAACATGGATGATTTATGATAGGGAATGTGTCGGACAAGAAAAGTGTCTCACCTATGCGGACAATTCTCAAATTGCTATCGAAAAGATTATCCATTTATGAATTAAACTGTATATTTTATATATAATCTCTAATATTAAAACCAAATTTATATAGCATATGTTAACCTTAAACGTACTACAAAAGATAATACTGATATTACAATATTAAAATTGTTCAAAAATTTATTTTATTTTGTCAAAAAAAATAATTCAGTAATTCAATTTGCTCAAAATATTAAACCATATCAAACTTATAAACACATGTAAATGTAAAACTAGTCTATTGCGAAAATTATAGAATTATCATTTATTTCCTCAATTGCGATTTACTGATATTCTATATGGAATATAAGTAGTAGAAATTATTAAAGCATTTGAAATTAAATTTACAAAATACAAACAAAATCTATAATATATATTATTAAATCGCTTCCCCTGCGGGGCTATATCGTTATCCTTAAGGCCGGATTCTGATATAGTTTCACATGCAATAATTGATAAAGATGTACTGTGCACTAGCCTTTAGGAATATCACGCTTCTAGCTACTAATAGGTATATGTAGGTGTTAATACTGTAATCAAATAAATAACAGATATTGAATAGGCTGTTCAGACAAAAGTAAAAATAAAATGACCAGCACGACCGAGTGAAGTTAGTTAGCTATTGTACCAGTCATACTTGCAATGCACACACGTCCATTCTCACAGTTGGATAACTTAACATAACAATTAAACGTATAAATTAAAGCTATTGTTGGTCGTGTCACCATTTAATTTTCTATGGTGGTTGATGAATTATGATTGTTTGGACGCGAACATTCAGTTTATGGAGTTCTAAGAACAAATTTCATTATTAGGTACATGGAGAGAAATATTCTGATATTAAATTTTGTATACAAAGATCTCGAAAGTTTTAAAAATGTTGACTTGCATAAAAAACTGTTAACATTATTAATGTAATGTTCTAAATGATTGGATGCATGAATGATAGCTCTAAAACATATAACTAATTTACATTTTATAATTTTTCAAATAAATCATCATCGTTTATATCAATAATCTTTCACTATGCTAGGAGATAACATATGACATGAACGGGGCGGAAATAAACAAAATCAGATAACAATAGGTTTCTGCAAGGTGTTTAAGGGTTTTAATAAATCAATACTTTATCACACATACGATCAAACTTACTGAATTTCACGGCATTTAATTTTATTCTTTTCCCTATCTACCACTTCTGCAGTGCGGACACACCACACAAAACAGAAGGTGCATGTTATCACAATAAGGAAATGGATATAAATTATGAAGGATACATAAATGTCAAACAATTTTTATGATTCTTGAAAAGGGATAGCATTCGAAATTTATTGCTAAGAAGCTACTACATTTTTCAATATATTTACTGAATCAAATTGAATTATCTTACAAAAATTAGAAATTGTCCAGTTATTAAAAAAAAGTGCTTAATAAAATATAATGAATTAAACTATTTTTTCTTTTTGTTATAATCTTTAATGAGATATTAAAATAAATTAACACATGAAATTTAGAACTTAGTAGTAACAAGGTGATATTTCATATAGTTATAAGACTCAAGTAGATTTAAATGCAGAAACAACAGTAATCGTTTGAATAATTCATGTGACAAGAATTTTACCCACTCATTCAATGCTCTGTGAATTATATGGATTAATATATAAATAAATGTTGAATTTCGAATAAATTTATTATAATTCTAAAAGATATTTCATAGACATTATTTATTTAATAGTTCAACTAAATATAAGTTGAATTCATTTATATAAAACAAAGTTGGATGAACGTCTAATACAATATGAATGCTATTAATTTATAAGTAAAGCTCTACAGGATTATTTTCGAGCATGGAATGGTCAATGTGTCTGACCTTCACGTGCCAGTATATAATCGAGTAGAACTTTTAGTTCGCCAATCTATAAAAGGTTAAAATCAGGTTCAAATTATTCATGAACGTAATTTACGACAATAAGTGTTAAAGTTAACGGTTTTGGTCTGACAGCAAGTAATCAAAACTGAATTTTCTATTAATTTATTATATTGTAATATTGAAAGCCGGATATCTTGACGTGATGGTCAAACGAATCTATGCGATCCCTACTAAATCAAAATGAAATTAGAAAGTGCACTGGCTCGAGTAGCGCCAAGACTAGCGACTATCTTTATTAAGTATCGTTTTCTAATTGACTTAATTGCACGCTAAACACTAACTATAATAAAGAAATTATTTTCATCACTAAATACATGTTTTGAACAACACTTCTCGTCATAAATCAAATTTACAGACGAACTTTAAAAGTATTGTCGATAATATCTCATATACATTTTTTTTTCCTAGATTTGAGAAAAATATAAATAAAAACTAGCGATGGTCGATGGATTCTGGTTTTGGTGGTAATAAAAGGTGTTATAGTTCAAAAACTGTGCAATCCAGACGGTGTTCTTCTGAAATCCTCAGGTCGAAAATCGTTCATACATAAGATGTCTTAACTTCAGCCATGTTATTTGGCCCATAAGTCATGGATATTTCAATTATTAAGCTTGACTTACGACACCGCACCGTCACACAATGAAATTACAATCTGCGCGATACGAAGCGTTTGGATGTGCGATACACGGTGAACGATGTAAACATATCATGGTATCGGGTGTTGGATGTTTCATCCATATTTCACACTACATTAAACTGTCATGGCGCCTAATAACATAATATAATAACATAATCTTAGACCTTGTACGCGATGTAGCATTCGTCTACATTCTTCAGGAGCGGAACAACTAAAACGCAGGTGCTAACAAAATAAAAAAAACAAGAACATCAAAATATGATTTTAATTTAAAGATTAATATAATATCTATCATTGATCATTTGAAATTAATATTTGGGTTTGGTAATTTAATTTTGTTTAATTGGAGATTACTTGATAATTTTTTCAACGGAGATTAACTGGATTTAAAAATGTCTAATACTTATATGTATATAATATGAATGTGTATATGATTAAAAGTAAAGAATTCTAAAACTATGTATTTTCTATGGATTTATTTATTATTAAAATCACAAATGAGGCGTTTTATTTTCTTCACTACTACGTATATACCAACGTAATAATCATTGTAGTGTGCCGCTCGCCGTTTGGGGTGGAAGGTAAGTAGACGGGATATAGGTGTTAAATTTGTTACATTCTCACGTGTCAAAGGTCGGTGTGGGACATCAATCACTTTATTATAGCTAATAATAGTGGTCAGGTCGTTTGCTGTGGCTCTGTGGTTTGCTTGCGGCTTTGCACGTCTCCTCATCCACGGACCGCTGCTTTTGGAAATTGTTGGTTTTTGAAATGCGAAGGCCCGCGGTCAACACCACTCAATAATGAATCAAAACACTTGAACACGAAAATTGTTTACTTATTGACAAATTATGTGACAGTTCAAAAACGCTTCTCAAAATAAATTTATCCATGCAAATCGGCACACTAAAACTACAGCATCCATTTTTATTTTGTTATACATGATTATTAAAAATCGATATTACATATTTAATGCATTTAATATATGTATAAATTTCGATCGAGGTATATGATGAACGCATGCGCGCAAGCCATAAAAAGCATGTACTCATTCGGCTAAGGTCGGGAAAACTCGAAACACATATTTATTTGACTATTTTCCCACTCTTCAAACAATAAATATATATTTTTATATAAAATTATAAACCTCTTATGCTCCTAAGTAAACTATGGTTAAATATGAGTTACGGATAGTGTAAGATGTTTGTATGTGTGTTCATTGAGTTGTTTTATAATAATCTTTTATTTTACGAAGTTGATAAATGTCCTGTTGATAAAAATTATGTGCCGTCAATTATTAACCCATTATAACGTAATATTTCTTGTGCTCATATACTGTCGTTGCAATTACTTTGCCAACATGTAGGTATACGGCTTAATTGTGTTTATATATTAGTTAGTTAGTACAAAGACTCATACTGAACTACCAAAGTCATTTATAATTATTTCGCTACCATTTATGCATATGCTACGTTCCCAATTAAATATTTTTTAAAATGCAAATATTTATCTAATCTAATCAGTTATTCTTTATGAGTATTTCATTAAATATATTCATCCACGTGTACGTACATTAAAATGACAATATATTTTTTATTCTTCTCTCAATATTTATTTATATATTATACATGTATCAACTTTACAGTTTTTAGAGCAAATCAACTCGGTATACAATCAAGTTTTATGTCAAAAAATTCAACAATTTTCAAACAAAAATCACCCCAAAAATACAATCATGGAAGTAATTAATTCATAATTAACGTTGCACGCAATTTTATACACGACAACCTCATTCAAACAAACTAAAAATTGTGACAAACCAACCCAAAAAAATTGAATATATAAAAACAAAACAAAAAAAAAAACAAGCAGAATCGCTGAACACGCATCAAAAATACAGTTGTATGCGTAGGTATTATATACACATATACTCTAATCCACTTTGAATTTGCATCATATACAATCACAACTATACTTTCTGCAACTTCGGAAACTTTTGCAAACCCATCATAAACACGTTTTCTCATGAGAGAATTCATAACTGAAACTATTATTACCTGTTTGATCAATCATACTGAGCGATAAAAATTCAAACATACAAAACTCATTCGATAAATAATATTTTAAAACATTTAATTTCAATTTATAAGTTAATACTTAAAATTTTATTGCTTTTAGTGAATATAAGCATTTGGTTTAACAGAAAAACTACAAATTTAATATGCAGAATGTCAAAAAAGATCGTGACCCGACACTAGCCGATTGTGTTCGATCTATATATGTACCGCGCGCATGCGTCGTTGACTCTATTATTTATGAAAACTTCCCTCAAATAAATTTTTTAGCAATGCCGATTTATTTTAAATGTTTTTAAAACATTTTTCAATCAAATGTTATGAATTAGGATTGATTTATAATATAGACTCATATATAGTTTGCGTATTTCGAACCAGAAATATGTTAAAGATAAGTGAAATGAAGTATACTGTGGCTACAATGAGAGTTAGGTAAAAATTAAACACGTTACTCTGAAATTAGATTAATTAGGGCTACGTAATAACAGCGACAAATGTGACGGCCACACGACATAGACATTAGTTCATCCGCCATCACATAATATGGAAACACGTCCAATAACTTGTCAACTACCGTTCTCTTGATGACCATACATACGCAGGGCGCAAACAAAAAAGGAAAAATGAAAAAAACTACACCACAGTCAAAAAGTATATATCAGTCAAGCCTAATTTACATGTTAATATGGTTTCGGACACGTTGTATTAGCTCTAAACAAATTGATGTTTGTTAATACGTTATTTGATATTTTACTCTGGTGCTAGAGAACTAAATTAACACCTTGATACACATCTAAAATTCATTATATTCTAACGAGCCTCACAATATTTTTTGGCCTTAACTAACTAGCTTTTTGTTTGTTTGTTTTTGTATTATAAAAATAAGCATTTAAATTGATTCAAATCTTTAAATTAATACTTATTATATGTCACAACTTTCAATGGTAGTGAACATATTTTATTTCCAATGACAATCAAATAAAGCATATATATCTTATACAATAACAAAGCAACCATTTTGTTTTGTGCAATATTTTTACATTCTTTGGTAATCCATTTCGAATTATATTTTTTATACCAATAAAATTAATTACAATTTATTTTTCAATGAATTCCTTTTTTATTGGTTTCATTTAATTTTTATTATGTATTACCACCCATCAACCTCGAATTTCAGTATTCAATGCATGTATATATGATAGTAGTTTATTTCACTTTTAATTTATTTTATTTTTATTTTATTTTTTTATATTTGTTATAATAGAGTCCTTTTGCGAAAGTACCATGACGAATGCGTTCATTGCGTTACGCTTGCTTAAAAACGTGAAAAACTATTTTTCACTGATTGCTTTTCAAGACCCGCGCGAAATCACATCGTAAAACGTTAACAACTTGTTTCTTTCTTTCCATTGAGTTGTGTCAGTGCTAGAACTTGCGAAACACGAGATGTGTCTGTCATTTTGTCCGGCCAATAATGCTCCAGACTTGGTCCAATGACCAATGAGCCACTAAGACAAAAAACCAAATTGTATCGTATTCTTTGATTTAAATAAAACAGTTAATTTATTTTTTACTGATTGTGTGAATATTTATTTGAGATATAAAACTACAAATTGTACATCTATAATAACGTAAAGCTATAGCTTAAATATTTTCCTACAAATATCCCATATGCTAGACACTGTATACATATATGACTTCAGGTAATTTTATGCCTATTGAATTGCCGCAAATTTGCAGGTAGAATCTGTGTAAATAACACAAGAGCATGTTGGTTATACTTACATATATGAAGGTATTGTTACAAGGGCGGAGACTCCTTTGTACAGTGTAAATAACCCTTTTGTTTTCCACGGAGAAGATTGAGCAATTTTAACGTTGTATACTACACACACAGGAAGTGATTCTGCAATTTATGAAAATTACTAAAATTAACAATATAAACAGTACCCTACTCCTTACATACCTAACTAACGTATATGTACTTTCAAAATACTTCATTGTAATACAACGAAATTACTTATTTTCAAAATCTCTCGCATATCATCTAACGTAAACATTTATGAATGCATAATTTTGCAAACCAAATTTGTCTACTACACATGGTTATTTAGATACCCTGTAATTTACACTATACTGCTCCAATTCTAAGTAAACTTATAAAACATTTTAAAAGTTTGTATAAAAATTGAATTTACTTGAAAATCAAGTCGAAGCAATAAATTGCAACTAAATTAATTCTAATGTTTTTTCCTTAAGTGTTTACTCATTATAGAATTACAAGTTATTCAAAAATTTACAGATTCTGGTTAAAATTGTATTATTAAGAAAGTTTTTGAAAGAAATGGATAAATTGAGATTCAGTTGAGTAAAAGAAAAATTGTGAGAAGACGCAAAATAAATGTTAAAGATGCGAAAGAATATAAAGTGTTTTTTGCTACCATATTTGATGGGAATTAGGATTTCTTAGTGTGTGGGATAGAATGATATTGGTATGGTCAAGTAATTATGTAGCAAATTTTCTACACATCCCACTTTCTCTACATGTCGTTTGTGGTAGTATATGTGTATTTTACCTGGCAATTCCCAGAAATTTAGTTTCTCGCTTGGCGTCCAGTAAATAACGACATTATCCTGAGCTTAAGCAGCTAGCGGGCAACGGCAAAACCAGAATTTACTATACTATATGAACTATGGTTTGGTTGGTAATAAGTCACCATATGCGCTCTTTTGTAACTTATAATCAAGACCGGTCGGTCGCGGACGCAGAGCAGTCTCTCATGTTGTTGAAAATCCTTGTGTTGTGAGTGCTATATCGCCAAGGGCGTTGCACCTGGGATCTCAAAAACAAATCTTATACATTTTTTAAAATCAAAAATTAATAATATGCATATTTGATTTGAATTTAAGTAAAAACTCATAAATTCCAAATATTCATCTTTTCTATTACCAATACAATAATAAATGTTTCAGATCACTGATATGTTGCTAGTAACTCATTTGAAGAAAAAATGTATAGTTTTTGTAATATTAAAACATAAAAGCTCTCGTGTCGTTCGGTAAGAGTACGCAAGTAATTCTTATTTAGATGCCTTTGTTTAAACCGCCACCGTCGCCATTGGCAACCGCCTCCATACCACTAACACATCCTGGTGGTTGGTGAACATACTTACCACGTTTGATGTTTCCATTAGGAGTGCGCACACCGGTTTTGCACTGACGTTGAAATCGTTAAATAAATTTCACTGTCGCTCGGCGCTCCGATACATAACTAACAGGCCCCACTCGCAAAATTATATTATTAAACTGTCGCATTACCCAACAATGAAACTGTCACACATAATTCAACAATTGTTCTCTTTTTACAACCAGTCTAAAGCTATTTGTTGCCGTAAGGCTTTTGTTTTCAATTTGATATCTTGATAAGATTCCGAGAGAAAGGATCAAATGAAAATCCATCTCATACATTTAAATATTTTATTTGATACAATTAATTACTCATAAATCAGTATTTGTTTTTCTTTTTATATGTAACGGTCCAATAAATCACATTTCTAACTATAAGATTACTTTCCTGTTTCTGTGTGTGTGTATTTCTAAATAGACTATAATCGCAGTCTCTGGCCTGTAAATTCTATGGTTTAGCTCGTCGCTATAGTTAGTATAAAAACAGTGATAATTCGTAGGGACTTGGTGGTAAATGCGGTATTGTTACTCTTGCGATGTGATGGTTTGTTGTTGGCCATAGGCGCCGCACATTTGTGGGCGTCCGCACTGGTATAAGAGGCGCGAGAATGATTAATAAGTCGATACGATGTCGATACCAGTGTCCAGGCTGTTTTGTTGCTATGAATTATGTCAGCGGTATCAAAGATTAAACTTTTATATTATTTATTATAATTGATTGGTACAAATACACGAGCCAACAATTTTCTACATAGGTACCGCTATAACGGATTATTTCAACTATTATTATTATTATATTATTAGAATAAGTATACCGATAAGTAATGCCACGCCACGATCATATTACATTCCAAATCGAACAATATATCCACATAGTAACTTACTAGGCGAATAA
This sequence comes from Nebria salina, assembly GCA_944039245.1. Lineage (NCBI taxonomy): Eukaryota > Metazoa > Arthropoda > Insecta > Coleoptera > Carabidae > Nebria > Nebria salina. Next base: position 2,346,453 of record OX063273.1, on the reverse strand, counting down.
TTCTCCTTTTGTCTTGGGATAGTCAAATTAGGAAGATTACTTTACCTAGATACTCAGACCTATATGAATTCCAATAAATTAATCGATAATTTATATATAAATTTTAAAAAATGTATCAAAATAAATAAATTTTCTTATTCACTATCCTTATTAAGACTGCGTATAAAAAAAAATGTGCAATAAGAATCATAAGGTCTTCTTTCGTAATAATTTCCTGAAAAACGTCGCAATTAAATAACTATGATTTATAATATAGCGCAATTTGTAACTTTAAAATGGCAAGAATACAAAATTAAAATCAAATCAAAACTGTTTAAAAACTTAGAATCTTATAAGCAAATGCGTTTTTTCATTTTAAATTTTGTTACGCTAAAGTGCTCGCTAAAGTGATGCATTATTGTATAGAAAATCTAATTATTCTATATACTGCAACGGCAACATATATCATCCAAAAATGACAAAACTAGCTAGTTGTTATTGCTTTATATACAATAAGGGTCCATATACACACAAATAAACTGAAAAAGCGAAGCGATCTCTTTCGATATATAGCGCTGTGTGCTCGCACTTAAAAAACATAAATAACAAACGGAGGACTCCCCTAAACACCTTTTTGAAAATGGAATTCGATTATAGTTCAGTAATTTAACGTTGGGGGCGTGCGACTACGCGGTTAATACCGCACAAACACGCAGCGAAATCCTGTACTTTACTACTACACTAACAAGGTTACTATTTTGTTGGATGGTTGCGGCCCAGCAGTGTAAGATACAACAACAGATACGCCTGTAGTTGGCCAATTGTATAATGTTTTTGCCAAGAAATTAATATTATTATTAAACATATATTTAATATTTTGAATAACAAGATGTTTATACAATTTGCCGGTAGTCTACACAGAGAGAAATTGATTTTTAAAATATGGGCATTACAAAATTTAAAAAAAAAACCCAGACAATGTTTATTTCATTCGATCAATTCCTAAAATAATTAATAACACATTTGTGCAATATGGTCGAAATTTTCCGAATTACCTTTAATTTGATTTTTTTTTAATTAAACTCAATTCGGGGTTTTAAAATATTATAAAATCGTAAAAAATAATTTAAATTAAATATTATTCAAAAGCATTCATTAGAAAGATGTTCACAAGTTAACATTAAAATATTATATAACTTCCGGAATAATTTTTTTTTTTGAGTTTATATCATTTTTATCACAATGTATAATGTTATTCATAATTTTAATTACGCCAGTAAACATAGGTTATCAACATGGTAATTTGTGTGTTGTGAGTAAATGAAATTTAAATAGGTGATTTGTTTGAAACCTATCCTACCGTATCCGCGCAACATTTATTAATTTATAATATTTAAAACCTATAATTAACTTGTAAAAGATTAATCAAAATATATATAAAAATATTCATTAGTCGAACATAAAATGATGTTTTACGAATTATTTCTTTGTTTTATTTTTAACAATAATGTTTCCTGTCTAATCAACAGAATCGTATTAGATTTAGATCGTTAAGCAAATTTTAATATATTACTGATTGTAAGTATGAAATAAAATATTTTCCGCGGGTTGTTTACATAAACCACTCTAATTATTAGAGTAATTTTATCACTATTGATGGATATTAATTAGTTTTATAATAAAATGCCGAACATTAGAATTGATGCTACCGAATTACTTATACTTCTAAATTTTAACCAATTAAATAGCAGTATTATGTTTTTCATTGTTTATTTAGTGAGGCTACAATATTTAATTCTCAATTAATGTATGATAATTATATGCATATAAAAAAATTACCATACAAATGAATTAAGCTACAGTTTGGTCTACAATTACCAATGTTATTTAATGTGTATATCCTACTGTGTAATTTGTCTGTGTTGTCTATTAAAAATATTAATTACTTTATTAGCGGATGTCTGTTTCAATACTGGTTGCGTTTTATTCCATAGAATAGAGGTATTAATCAAAATTAAATAGACAATTTTTACTTTCTTATACGAAGTAATAAGTAAGTAATTATAAAAATGAACAAATTCTGCCTCAACATTTTAACAAAAATGTCTCTATGTGTGTGTGTGTGATTATATATGTGTGTGTGTGTTTGTGTATATGTGTATGTGTGTGCCTCTACAGCCTAAATCAATGGTGACTTCTTTTTTTTTTAGAAATTTTATAGAAATGATTAAAACTATCGACTACGTAACGTCACGTTACTGGTCACGCTCAGATGTTGCAGTGAGCCAGTGACGTGTTTCACTATAAACAAGCTGTTGACTATAGTGAAAAAAAATTAGATTTAATTCGAATTTTTGGGTTGTTACACACTAATGTATACATAACGTGTATATAAACCTATAACGAATGTAAGACAAGCATTATACAATATAATAATAAGAAAATATTATAGAGGGTACGGCTGGGCGACTATGAGGCTTCGCGCATAATAGCACACCCAACGATGATTATCTGTATTTTATGGTTAGGTTAATTTTAATTATTAAATCGAGCGAAACAATGTGAGCGGCGGCGTATTTAACACATGTCTGTTGTTGTTGCTGGTGAAGAGCAGGGGGACCAGGTAGAGGCAGAAAGAATCGTGTTTACCTGTGGTGCGAAAGAGAAGTAAAATGGGCGGTAACCCATTGGGTTCGGGGGGCGGGGTACGCCTTGCAGCAAAACACTCGGCCAGGCAAAACGATTATTACCTTACTAAATGGACACAAACTAATGGTGCACTAATAGAATCTCAATATTATTTAAACGAACCAATGTGCCTATGAGAATTGTTTTTTTTTGTCGGATAGGGGTTTTAAATTGGTTTTGAACTAGTAATAAAATAGTATCGAAAACATTATCATATTTTACTATCCTTTGTATTTTAATTAGTTAAATTAATATGTATTCCTCATTTTGTACCGTACAAATAAAATTTATTCAAATATTAAATCCTTTGCCTCAATAATATTTTTATAAATGAAATTAATTTAGATATATTAATTTCGTATAAATCTGTTGACCTGTAACGTCTGTCAGTTATATAGCCGTCTGAACAGAATGATAATTAAACGTGTTTCTTAGAAGAAATAATTAAAAAAAAAATCAACAGCCTTTGAATCTAAATTAACATCATCTTACAACTTAATGTTGATCAAAACGTTAATTCACACACAATTAAATCCAACAAGCTGTTAATTTATCTTAATAATTTTAGCAGCATCAACGCGAATGCGTCAGAAAAAAAAGGTAAAAACATGAAAATTACATGTTATTATCTCTGCATGTACGTATCCTGTTATATACAGAATAGTTTTAATTAATATTAAAAATTTTGTAAAAGAATATCTAAAAGCCCGGTCGCTCAGTCCAACATATCGGAGAGAGATAGATTGTTTTATTCAGTGGCTGCGCATACAAATATTCTAAATGGGTTATTTATCACAAATAATTGTCCCAACCAAAAACCCCTATCGCGTTATTATTTTTTATTAACTATTATTGTAATAAAGAATATTTTGTAAAAAATATATTTTTTCTATTTCTATATATTTTAACGTTTTTGTACCAAGTATACGAATTTAAACATATCTTAGAATAAAAAATATACAAATTATATCAATTAAAGATTGAAAAAAAATACAAAACTATCTAATTATGATACAATTTTTTACGTGCTCTATATAGTAATTTTGGATCGTATAAACGTCGTCGGTTGAGTTCGCTTGTGATTCGGTATTTGTCGTAAATTTATCATTTCCCTAAACCTAAATTACAGTGGAAATATGTCGCTAGGTCAGTATTCTAGTGTGCGCCGCCACTGATTTTGTTATTAATAAAAACAATGAAAAGAAAGGGCATCACACAGGAATAGCACGCCTATTTTGATATTAAATGCTGGCAATCAGATATTACCGACTAATTATAATGCTACAAGCGTCAATAATTAATAGTATGTGTGCTGGATGCTGGAGTTTACGCTCTCGCCCGTTTTATCTATATGCTTTTGTTGGTTAGCACGTTGATACTCTGTCTCTGTCTTATTAATTGTTTTCACTTGGTGTAGTACAAACCAAAATGAGAATCGATTAACAGCAGTTCCGAAACTTTCAAATGTGTTATTTAGATTTAATGATTTTCCTAATTACTATATCTTCAAAAGGTGCTACGCGGGCCGGTATAAAGAAAATCATTAGAACTTGTTAATTTTTTACAAATTAAGCGTATAGATATTCAAGTGTCGCATTCTAGTGAACAGTAGCTCAACACTAGTCTAAAAATTAGGTTCATATCTGCGCTAAGAATAAAGAATAAGTTGAATTGTGAAAATAATAATTTAATTTATTACAGTGTAATTTTCTTATAAAAAAAACAAGTATTAGTAAATAGGGCCTCATTTCTAGACTAGTTATTTATGTAACTATAATCACAACAAGAAAACTATAAAAATAATTGAGCTATATTTATCACATTATTATTAATAATTACATAACTATTAAATAGTTTCTTTATATAACCTTTATTGCTATTGTGTGTTACAAATTTTATTTATAAACTAGAACATACATTATTATTATTATATTATCATGATCGACATTTAGATTAATTGAATAAATAATTATATATTAAACCAAGCTTAATCTGCGAGTGAACAACGTCATGCAATCAGATTCAAGCAAGATTACAACTATAAAAACTCATTTGTAATCGCCATAAGGCGAATAATATTTAATATGCATAACTCATTCATGAACGTAGGTATTTGAATACTACCTGCGAATAAAATACAATGTCAAATTAGTCTAGATTCTAGATCGCGTTATTTTTTATTGTGATTATTGTATATTTCTTAAGTTGACACGATTTTTCAATGTGTTATTTTTCAGTGTGTGATTAATTCTTTAAAAAATGTTTCATTTGGTGTACGGTAATTTGTGATTTTATATGTTTTTCCCGTGTTATTAGTATTTTCATTTTGCACGGTTCTCCATCTATATTATCAATAAATTCTATGGGCAAGGTTGATTATCTAGACCGAAACAAATATATTATAAATTTATTATTAAATTATTATTATTTTGTCTATGTTGTTTTTTTTTGTGAAATTACAGGTGTTTGGTAAAATATTGATATTGCTTGATTTAATATTAAAAAGATTTATTTTTAAGATAACATGATTATAGAGTATTTTATGGCGTTGTACAACTTTCGTAACTTGAATATGGAAATAAATACTTATTCGTTTTTCGAATAATAAATAAAGTTATTTAGCTGGTAATATTTTAAATTGCATGGTTCACTACAAACAGTAATGGCATCTTAAAATAATAAATTACTTCGGAAAAAAATTTATATTTAAGTTTTGTTGTTGTTAAATGATATAATAATATTAATTGGTGAACAGTTTGCAGGTCGCTGGTGATACTGCACCAAGATGTAGAGTCCACATTTAACACTCCCGATTGTTAATAACCATCTCGCGCCCGATGGGGTCAACCAAGTGGAGGGCCCGACCCATAAGACCCATCACAAGATCCAGCATGTAAGCGGTACAAAAGCAAAAGACGATGCCGTGAGAGTCGTGATCGGATAACATCTCTACAGACTCTCTCTCTTTCTCTGGGCTGTGAACACAGCCAGAACAACAAAGATCCTCTCGACTTCTTCTTCTTCTACGGTTCGGTGTCGGTTAGATGTGAACCGGGCGGAGTCAAACACCATACATCATTGTTCAATTACGCCTGGGTTATATGAAAGTGTGTGTACTATTCTGATATCCATGGCTACACATGTTGGCGTATGTCTTCTGTGTCTGTACTTTGTAAAACATGTATATACATGTATATATATACATATGAACATAACGAATAAAGTGTAGACAGCGGGGAACTCTCGATATTCTTCGCAAACTTGCTTGTACGAAACGTAATATTTGTACATACTTTCTTATACGAAGTAATATACAAGTATTATAGTCATTAAAAAATTGGATCTTGAGATTTACTAAATTATAAACCGTCATTGCAAAAGTCCGTATAAAATTGAAAAATTTGTTAATCCGAAAAAAAAATTTGCAGCTATTAATTGTAGAAATAAAACCAAAGAGAATTTATTTTCTGGCCGGATACTAATAAATATTTAGCAATCTTTAAACAGTCATAACGAAAATCCATATTTAAAAAAAAACATTGCCCTTTTAAGCGAATCATGGTCAACTATTTGTTAATATGAAAATAAATTTTTAGCCAAGTTGGCAGAAAATTGCGAGGACTGTAACTCTAAATACGTTGATGGTTACAGTTTTTTTTAAACGCGCCGCTGCAGTAATTTTTGGTTACATCCCGATGGACGTATCCCAGTTACTAGTTAACCAGGGTAACATATTTGTATTACACTATGACTACTTCTAGGTGTAACCGCTTTGTTTTGATGCTGATCAAGACTAAATAAAATAGTTCTTCTACTGTGTAACAGTTGGCACTGCACAGGCTTTTGTGTTTAGTAAATAAAAGAAAAGACAAAATTAAATACGTTTATTTGAATTATTGTTATTTAAATTTATAAAAAATTTAATTTAGAAATATTTATATTCTAATATTAGGAATACATGAAATTCTGGGGCATAAGTATCTAAATAGCTGGATATAGAGTTTCAAGTTTTCGGTCTATGCATTTCCGGTTTTAACTTCTAGGACTTTTTAACTTTAATGCACCATCTTTTTGAAAATATGTGAAATAATACAGGTAAATAGGAACGCGTACAGGTGTAATAACCTTTCATCAACATCTCATAAACAGACCACATCGCTATAATTCGAGCGACTTTCGGTTGATTCCGACGTAATGTGAAAAGGTATGCCAGGTGGTCAAAATACAGGTGAGATATCAAGTTATCTACGATGTATTTGTGTATTCAAGTGTTCACAGTAAAAATATGTTATAAGTTTAATATTTCGACAGTTTTGCCACGGAAATAGTACAAGTAAAGTGCGTAATTATTGACTTTAAATAACATTTAAGCTTAGTTCAGTGAAGAAGAAATAGTTTACCGAGTGTTTGAACTGTAAACAAATGCACAATGTCAACTGACCGATTCCATAAGTATGTAAAATAATAAATTAAACTATTTATTTTTTAATACTTTATTTCCATTAATGAATTAACAACCACAAATAATATATAAAATTAATTTAAAATAAATTAATTGTCTATTTCATAATTTTGTTTTGCAATTTCTATTACTTTTGTTTATATTAATTATTACTTTCAGTTTTACTTTTCATTGTTGAATTTGATTGTAAATTCAATAGATTTATTACAATAGCAATTTCAATTATATAATTTATTCAATGGTATAGCACTGTTTATTTTATAGATGAATCACTTGTGCCCATTGTTAACATTTCGGAAGTTAAACAATGATTTAAAAAAAAAAGCTAAATCACACCGAGTTATTTTTTAAATTATCTATTACTTTTGTATATATATATATATATATTTATATTTTGCAAACTTATCTAATGCTTTTATTTTTATAATGATGACACGGTTAAGACAATAATAATCCATTTAGATGGAAGATAAAAGCAAATATCGTAATTTTTTTTTTATCTTTTGTGTCAATGAGTTAAATGGTTAAAAACTTTGCAGAAAAACGATTTTCAAAACTCTCTCTGTAACACTTAAAAAGATTCCAGTATTTTCTATTTAAAAACAATTAATGTGCTCTAAAACAGCAATCTAAAAACATTCGACTAAAAAAAAAAAAAATAATGAAACCATATACATATATCGTAATAAATGGTAACAAACCTTTCCCATCACGGCAAGAACGGTTTTCATAAACACTCTGGAATATTACATATTTTATTAAACTAATATGCCTAAAAGATAGAAAATTATTTATATTGATCATATATTGATGAGATTAATTAATACATTGCCCCATTTTAGTAACCACAATTTATATTGCCTTAAATAGGAAAAATAATTATCTCTAGTATTCATTGTTAATTGAGTAAAAGTGCGAAAATGCTAAAAAGGCGTAAAATTTCTTGATTTAGCTCATAAATATCATTTTTCGATAAAAAAACGTCTTTAAGTGTAATAATACCGTGTGCATCTATTTAAATTTACGAAATGAAAGATACGATATAAATATATATTGCAGAGCTGCAAAAGATGGATTGTTGAATGTTCTGCGGGAAGCTACCAGTAAGCATTGCAATGGTCGGGATGAAGCTGGCATGACTCCTACTCTTTGGGCAGCTTTCGAAGGAAATCTAGATGCACTCAGACTCCTCGTAGGAAGAGGGTAAGTTATCAAGCAATTTAATCAAATGTAGCTAATACATTTCCCTAAAACTTATTTCTATTTATTTGAATTAATGAAATTTAAGCTAGAATTGAAATTACGAAAATATCACATTATTTTTATTAGATATTTATTAATAAGTTTTGTACTTTTGAACTCACGAAATTCTCGAAACTAGTATTAAAAAAAATTTGTACCGACAAGATAAAATAACACGATTTTTCACTAATTCTTATCAACATTTTGATAACAAATTGATATAAAAGATATGCCGGTATACATATTTAAACAATGATCAATACAATTATTGTTTTAACATTGAAAAATGATATTATAGGTTTCAATAACTGTAAGCAAATGTATGCATTTTTTTTTGAATAAAATACAGATAACAGCTTTCTTTTGAAATGTGTAGAACGATCGCTAATGTAACATTTCTAAAGAAAGTTTTTCTCATAAAATGAAAGAGTCTTTTCAGATGTTGCAAATTAATTAAATATATTATACTTAAAACACAAAATCATAAAATAAAATTTAAAACATGTATTATTTGCAGAGGTGACCCCGACAAAGCCGACTATTTCGGAAACAGTGCTTTACACCTAGCGTCCGCTCGGGGACATACACCATGCGTATCCTTCCTGGTGAACTTCGGTGCAAATATATTCGCTTTAGACATCGACGATCATACACCGCAAGAATTAGCTGGTATCAATAATCGAGAAGACATTTTACGGTACTTGGATGGTGTAACAGCAAAAATCGAATCGACTGACCGGAAGAAGGCAAAACGAATGAAGGAAAAGGCGCGAATCGACGCGGATAAACGACTGAAAGATTACAATAACCGACAAGTGAAAGCCGCGAAACAAGCAGAACTAGAGTACAGAAAACTGTCGATAAAAGAAAAACCGACGAACATGATAGCTACTTTAAGAAAGAAATGGAAAAGCGGCTCCACGAATGATTTGACGAGCGTTGGAAAGGCCAGGCCGCGCCACACTTTCAGTTCAATTGTTGGTGGTGGATCGACTAGGATAATGAGTCCTGTTGAAAAAAAAGCATTAGAAAGAAATCGTCTTGGGACTATGAATAAAGATGAATTTCAGGTTATAAGAAATTTCAATACTAAGTAAAGACGTAAAAAATATTTATGTTCTCCATTTTTACTTTCTTATACGCAGTATAAGTATTGTTAATTTTGAAATACTATGCACATTATACAGGGGGGGGGGGTGTACATAAAGGAAAATATGTCAAGCTTTCAAATTATTAGTAATATCAAAATGTTTAATTTAATTTAAGATCCCTAAACCAAATAGTATTTTTTTCTTTAATTGAAATAAAAGTATTTATTTTAAACAAATTCCAGGTGGCAGAAATTGAAGACGGTAAGCGATCTGTAAAATCTTTAAAAGGACTTCGTCGAGGCTCGGAAGTAATCTATGTGGGCACATTTGACCAAACTAGTAAACATGGTAAGCTTCAAGATGTTATGTTCGAAGAAAATCACCATCAACCCCACCATGAAGGACTCACCAGATCGTTATCGCAACCTGATTTCCTAGCACTGGATTCTGCGATTTCTCGAGATATTATGTTGCAAGAACCTGCCAGTATTTTTGACCGTCCTGGAATAGGAAGCATAGCTTTTCGGTAATTATAAATGAAATACATAGTTTTCAAGCGATTAACATTTTTATGCAATGAACTACTTTCATATATTTAAATACGCAGCAAAAGTATAACGAACACACTGAGTGCACTGACTCCTACTGCAAGTGAAACTATAAATGGTGAAGAATGCTCAATAGGATCTGCTGGAAGCTTAGCTGGAAAGAAGAACCGCAGTGCATTTGAAGATGATATTTCTTGTAAGTTTAAACGTTACTTTTTATAGTAAATTTCTCTAAATATTTTCTTTTTTAGATACTGAATCGAGTGATAGCGAAGAGCCGAACAGCGCGTTAGAACGCTTTTTGGCTGCATGGGGTTTAGAAGAACACACAACAAAATTCGTTGAAGAAAAAATTGACTTAGACACCCTAATGATGCTTACAGAAAGTGATATAAAATCACTTGGCTTACAAATAGGACCGCATAGGAAATTAGCGACGGCCATTTCAGAGCGAAAATCAGCTTTGCAAAATCCTGGTGAAGTCAGAGATAGTCCCTTATAGTGGCCAGTGATATTAAATAACTATAAATTAACAACTTAAAGCACTTGGTGTGTTATTAAATAAGACACAATATATGAAATTAAATCAGATTTTTTTTAATTATAATGTAATTATGTAAATTAATATATTGTCAAAAAATATCCTACTTGTAAATGACAAAAAAAAAAAACTTATATATATACAATAAAAATTTTATATAACATATTTTGAATAACAAATTATTTCATTCCTTTAAAGTGATTTGATTCATGGGATTTCTTGACAGATTTAGCAAATTTATTGACTCAAATACAATATCAAATGTTTGACCTCAAAAAAAAAACAAACAAAAAATCGAACACCCTTCACTGGTATAACAAAATCACAAAGCAAAATATCAAAAAAAAGAATTATAGTAAATGTTAACAAATATTTCTTGGTGATATCCCCGGTCACAAGGTGACGTAAGGTAATATATATAAAAAGTTCAAAAGGCACTCTGTAATAGTTTCCAATTTTGAAAACAAAATAGAGCACCTTTATAGACCAAAAATTAGTTTGATCCTGTGTAGAAAAAAACTCAATACAAAATCGCTTACAATATTTCTAATCATTCTTATTTTGCTTTAAAAACTAACCAAAAAAATACCACGTGTTATTGCATTTTGAATTATATCGGTTAGTTTTCGAAACAAAGTTTATTCATCCCAAAACATAATTCACATCAATCATATAAAATTCGAAATTGTACAGCTTTATTCATAGAAAAGCTTATAGGTGCTTTTAATTTAAGTATCTTCAAAATAACAATAAGCAATTGCTTTTATAGATATTAAAGGCGCCTGCAATTTTCTATGAATACAAGTGTTTCATGTATGGGACAATTTCAATGTACATCAAAATTTAATTAATTCCGAAGAGAAATATTAATATCCCAAAATGGAACAACCCAAAATTTGGTTACACAACAATATTCAAATTTGGAATATTCGAGTCTGTTCCGACACCAAAAAAATGAACCAAATTTGAATTATTTATCCAGATTTGACCTCAAAGTCAAATTATAAAAATTTGAGAAATTTTGGAGATACTTTACTCTATCACACTTTTCATATACACTCGTTCAAAATACAAGAAAAATTACCAGTGCTATTGTAGGTTATCAAAAAGGCAATTAGTGTATTGTAAAAAATAAAATCAAAAACGGTATACTTGGATATTGGTTTGTCAAAATTTTGCAGCCAGAAGTTCAAAGGTTAGCTTTTGTTTTGAATATAAAGATAAATTCATATCTCGTGTTGTTTTAAATTGATTGAGGACGTATTAAAGAAAATTAAATTTAATATATAAATAAATAATAGCTGAATTAAATAAATAGTATTTACAATTTTGTAAAATCAATAAACAAATATAAATTTTTAGAATCATTAAAATATTTGTTTTTCGGCCTGATTTATATCGTAATAAATAAATTGTGCAAATAGTTACAAAAATCAATAATATTTATCAGTCAAATATAATCATGAAATATAATTTTAAAATCTGCAAATTATACAAAATAACTTTGTATATTATAATACATGTGGATATAAATAATTAAAATATAAATAAATAATATTTATAATTCAATAAACAATATGTTTTGAATATTTTCAATTTGGAAACATGCAAAACCTTCAAACATTCTGACCGAATTACATCTTTGAAGACAACATATTTGGCACTATTTTTGAAACTCAAAAATTGCCTCGCTACTAAGGCCTTTATACAAACTAAGAAAAAAATCTTAAATATCGATATTACTTATTTTTTTTTTTAAACACTGCCAGGAATAAACAAACATTAATATTATACAAATTATATACAAAATCGAAATAAATATCGAGTGCTCATCTTACTCTCCTGTAATTAATAATAATTATAGTTGTTTAGTTTTACCTATGATACATCGATATTAGAGACGCTTCTTATCGTTTCCCATGTCGACTGTTTACGTATGAATTTTTCACATAAAACGCTGTCGTTTTTGGTGGTGAGTGGGGCTGTCCATGGTGACGTCTGAGGGACTGGCGGGGCGCTTACAATGACGTGCTATCTCGCCGGTGATAAAGGCGCACAATTCGGGCCCCCGTGGTCGCCGAGACAGCGGCGACATCACTAGTGCTTCACGAAATGTCGTCAGGTCTGAGTCCGTCTCGGGCGAGCTGTGTATTGGTGCTGCTGTGTTCATTGGGAGTGGAGATATGTTTTGGGGACGTGGGGAGGACCTGCAAATTAATCGAATTCCAAATACGATTCATACATTATTTGCGCTATTTAACCATAACAATTATACTATTTTTAGCAAAAAAAACTTTATTACTCAATACAAAAACACATTTTAAAACTGTTTTAAGAAATATATATTCTTGTTAGCGTAGCTTTAAACAGAAACTCATATTTTAAATAAACCGTGTATTAAATCCAATTAATCTATGTATATCTATAAATAAAATTATAGGGAAAAAACAATGAAAATATAAAGATTTTCAACAAAAATAATTAACTGACCTGTGATGATTAACAGGTTTTGGAGGCGGTGGCTTCCCCGCAAGGTACGCCAACAGATCTTCCCTTCGTATATGACGTCTACGCCGTTTCGCCCAAGAAATCAGTTCCTTATTCCGGCGATTATAGCCGCACTGTACCGCGGCTTCGCCAGTTCTTCGGACCCCCTCGCATGATTCTATTAAAATTAATTATATGTTGCATTAATTAAAATAACTTCAACACTACATGTGCTACACCATAAAATACCTTTATATAACGCAGTGACCGTGCCAGCAGCTGTCTGGAACGGAACCCAAAGAGCTCCAGGTTCACATGTAAAACGATCTAAACCCCGCAAAAAAATACAAAAGCCATCATCAAGGAATCGTCATCATTTATTGCAGCAATGACACAAGACCAGCTGATCAATAGTCAACACAAAATGTCGGGCCATTGCCGTAGTTTTAAACAGGGCAGGCCCTACATATTTACCCATTTTTATAACCGTAATTTACATAATAACTAAAAACTGAGGTGACAAGAACTCTATTATCCAAAGTTCTCAGAATATTTTAATCAGTTACAAATTCTTTGAAGACCAATTAAACGATAATAAAATTAAAGAGAAAAACGTGCAAAATCTATTTCATATCTAATTATATTAGATTTATGTAATAGAGATTTTATTGTTAATACAATGTAATTGAAAATATAACGAAAATATATTATTTATTTTTTGTATGTATATTGATTTAAACTTAACTTAAAGTATAGAAATAAAGCTTCAAAAGTGAGTATACAGCTGTTTTTATAAAAGCATGTGTACCTTTGACACAAGTTGTCAAAGTAACAAAACTGACTCGTTATTGTAACAATGTTCTCTATATTGAACGTTTGTAAAAATCGTCTATTTTAATTCATATTTGAGTGAACAAATGTATACGTAACGTATATATATATATAAATAAATAAAAACTCTACGCCTATGTAGTATCTACGTCCTTGGTTCGAAATGGAAAAAAAACGCCCATGGTAGTAGCATTAAAAAATCGGTTTTCTTAGTAATTTTTTAGGGCTGAAATACCTCGATATAATTGAGCTATAGATGTAGCGGAGTCTTGAAACGTAGCCCAAACTGTTCGGTGTGCAGTGTCTGTTTCTTTTATGAGGATTTCTTCGTAATCTGGTTGCTCTTCAACGGAGTCTATGCACTGTTGTTCCCATCCCGTCATCCACGTTTCGTCACCGTCCGGATTCATTTTGTGCTTCCTTACAGTATTAAATATTAAGTTTTAAATATAAATTAATATGATTGCTAATGTTGAAAAACGTGTACACAATGAAAATTTTCAACTTCTCAGCACGGCCATTGCGATTATCTACGTTCTTTTCTTAGCGACCGAAAAACGACACTGATCACTAGAGAAGCCTAGCGGACGTACTATGAACTGTTTCAGGTAATAAGTAAAAACAGCTGCTCTACTTCATTCCACATTACAAACATTTCCCACTGAGCAACTAAATTTGTACTTTAAGGAGTACTCTATCGGAGCAAAACTAAACTATTTGGAACTCAAATATATACCTTATACTTATACGTTAAAATGCACCCCAATCTATCTTAAACCCAATATTTATTTTAATAACTTAGGAAACACACCCCAATAACAAAGCAAATATCGCGCTAATTATAACTGAGTGAAACACAATTCTCGGAATAATTTAAACCGTCGTAATTAAAATCTGTTTAATTTCTTTAAAAGGACAATTTTATTATTAAGATATACTCACTTCCTAATTTAATGTTGCAAAACTAGGTGCGTAAGCGAACTTATTTAAGTTAGGAATTTGGTACTAAATTTGTAAAACGAATGAAATAAATACTATAAAATATATTTTATTTCCTAAATATGAAAGTCTAACGAATTATCTTACAAATATGTATATTATAATAAAGAAAACGTATGGTGCGATTCTAAGCAACTGTAACAAGAATCTGTATGCGTTTGAAAACATTTAAGATAATTTTATTGGATTACAAATAAAATATCTTTTAAAAATTATGTATTAAAGAGAACCAGATTTTTAAAAAAAGATACAGATTCTCATTGTAGTTCTAAACTTTCGCAGAATCGCATCAAACATTTACCTAATATATATTTTTTTAAATCTAACATTTTAATATTTTCTACATTGAATTAGTAAACATTACATCGTATTGAAAATTTTACACATCTTTGTACATCCAAAATTCACAAGAGCATCTGATCCAAAACAAAAAAATTAATATTATTTATATATATAGGTAATTAAATTATAATATAATTATCTAAAATGTATAATTATACATAATTAGTCTTTATATATTTGTAATAATAATAATCTATAGTCCATACATAGAATTTAATACGAAAAAAATAATGAAATCATGAAAAAAATAATAATAATTGTAAAAAAAACATATACTCAATATAATAAATTATTTTATGGTATATTCACCAATGATGCATGACGTCACAAAGTAGCCACCGTTGTTGTATCGTCACTGATATATGGCCATATTGACTTAGAGGTTATGTCAAAATGTCTAGTTAATAATATATTTAAAGAAATTGAGTAGTTGTATCAAACATGCTTTATAAATTTAAAAATGTGAAATAGACATAAGTCTCTCAGTCAAGATGGTGGATCTGTTTAAATTCGACAGTCAGTCATGAGTATTATTTGTTCGTTGTATAATAAATGTGATGCAGTAAGAAATTCACAATTGTCTATGTTGCACATTTCAAAAAAAAAAAAAAACATTAACTAAATATGTTTGTTAGTAACTTTTTGTGTATTTTAAAAATTCTCAAGCAGTTACTTTCGATTTCGAGTAAAATGGCCTGAGATTTCTTTACTGGAAGACAGTTGTTTAATTCATGAAACACACTTCGGATTATATCAATAATTATACGGCCCGTAAACAGACCCATGATAGTAGGGGCCTGTGTAGGCTTGTGGTGGCGGCGCCGGGTAGCCTGCGTATGCATACTGCTGTTTTTGGGGATACACTGTAAAATAAATACAATTCATTTATTTGTATAAAATAAAATGTTGTTTACAATCAAATTATTATTCCATCGTCCCAAATATTCCAATTTATTATATTTATTTTGATTTGAAATATTTGTTATTATTATTATTATTAGTATGTCATAAATATATATATTTACAAGTAGAGATTTATATTTTTGTTTTAATTAAAAGCAAGATTTTTGTTTAATTTGTTGAAGTAATAAAGCTTAGCTGAAAATTATTGATGGATATGATTTTATTTAGTGTTATGAAGATTGTATTATAAAATTTTAAATGTTTTATTTTCATAAATGAGTGAAGTAGGCCATCTTCCATTTCATTGTATGATATTTAAAATAAAATATCTTATAAAAACTTTTCTCGTAATATTCATTGCCCCTCTCTTATCGCTAATTATTTTCCTTAAGGAAGAAAATGCGACAAGACTAAAGTTGTATATTTATGCAAAACAGACTATAAATTATAAATTTTTAAATTTGATATATGTGGTAAAAGAATTGATAATTTTATATAAAGAATGCATTTAAAAATAAAAAATATCAAACAATATTAAGCACACATTAGAGTATGTGAAAATATATTTCAGTAACTTTAATAAATAAGGTATTTAAAATTGATATGGAAAACGGCCTAATAAAAATGAACCCCCAATAGTGTTATATACCAGGCATTAGATACTGCATGTTGATAGCTTCCTCCCTTTCCCGTTCGCCACGCAGACAGATCGCAGCACCGGAGAACAAAATGGCCGCCACAAGTGACCATCCAACACCAACCCAGGCTAGCATATAGCTCCAATCGTAGTTAACGCGGCTGTTGTCACGCAGCACCTATATTAACAATAAGAAAACACACCTGGCATAATGTACTGCACATTGTTGCTCTGTTCACGTTCTTTCTCATTGCGCAGACAACCACCGCCGCAGAAAAACAAAATGGATGCCACTAGGCTTGGTATCACACTTAACCAAGCCAGGAAAAAACTCCAGTCATATGATATCGTTGCATTATCACGTAACACCTAGATTAATAAATATCACAATTTTTCAAAATTAATCAATATCATATATACAATTCACTTTAAAAATCATCCACAGCTTGATAACGTTCCATACTGAATAATCACATAAATGTTAAATATTTGAATTAACTTACGCTACTCCATTGTTGATAAAATTCTTCACCAACTACTTTTTCTTTTTCATAATATTCGACTCCATGCCACAATCCCATTGCTCCTGCACTCAACAAACCTGAAATCAGTAACATATGTCTTATTCACAATACACTCAATCTAGTAGAATTAAGCTAAACTATGACGTCACTAGACTAGTGCTTCGTTAGTCATATGTATCGCAAAATTTAGAACTTACATGCAAGTAACATTAATATCGCTGTTGCTGTAATGTTCCCAGGTGATCTTCGCCAGCAGCCTGTTACCCCGGTGCAGAATGAAGCGAAAATTGCCACGAATGCAATGATGAATAGAGCAATCATTGATCTGCCCATATCTGCAACAAACATTTATTTCGATCGCAATTAAAATAAAGAAAGTCTCGCGATAAAAATCTAAAGAAAATAGGAAGACTTGATTCAATTAAACCAAAACGAGCGGTCACTTTTTCTTTCTCAATTAAAATTAACACGAAATATATACATACGTAATCTAGTCCACGCATCGTCCGTGAAATCTCTAGTTTCATTGTTCTCATCTGGAATGTAATAGTTGATGTTGTTACAATGCGTTTCGACTGGACTTAAATATGTTTTGACTGAAACAAAAAAAAAATTATTATTTAAAATCATAGTTAAATATTAACTAAACATTTATTGTATCAGAATTAAACCCTCAGATTTAATTTATTAACAAATAATAATTCATGAATTCAATATAAAATTAATCGCAGTGCTAATAAAAAACAATTTTTTTAAAAAGAAATTTATTTATTTTGGAAGCTTAAACCCTTAAAACCCTACCTCGAGTACGGCCTTGAATATTAATTTAATCGCACTTATTAATTGGGTATGGTATATTATAATGATTCATAGACGAATGATTTAATGATATTAAAAATAACTATAGCTCATTGCATCTAATGGAATAATTTTTTTTTATATATATACATATATATTTAACGTTAGTTTAACAGTTTTTGCATTGCACTATTAAAGTTAAGAGCATAAAATATAGTAGCTAATAAAGTAACAGCATTTGTCAAGCAATAAAAACGTGTCAGTTTAAAAGTAACGTAGATTTAAAACGTTATAAACTAATTTGTTATTCAGGTGCTGAATCGTGGAACCAGGTGCAAACGACAAAGAATTCAATAGATTCCAGGTAAGGTACATTTTAGACCTTCAAACAATTGTGCCACCTTACCATAATCGGCCAGAAATGGTATGCTATTGTTCGAGACACGTTTGCCTGTTTATCTTTTACCTATTTCAAAAACTACAATACATATATATGTAAATCATAGTTGTTTTGGTGTGTATTAAAAATTTATATTTTCTGTTTTGTGGAAATTCTATAAAAAATCATTATAATTATCTTAAAATCAGCATAAATCTTCATATGTAGCAATAAAAATTCACATAATTATAGAAATACTTGAACAAATAATAAAATAATGCTTTTTTTTCAGATTTATGTCAAGATATAATTAATCAAAAATGATATATTCTCATGTTCTAGTAAAACTACAAAAGGATATTAGTTATTTGTATTTAATTAATTATTTTATACAAAATGTATTCTACAATACAAGTACATATTAAACTGGCTACTTTAATATTTTCAGATGCTTAATGACTATTTTAAACTATACTTTATCGACTAATAACTCCTAATTCTATTCATAATGTTAGTCTTGCGACTCGTAATCAATTTCAGAACATAAAATGAATCTAGAATTTCGTATTTTTACATATACATCAAACTAATAGTGTGACCAGCTGCCAGGAATAGGTACAAATCTATAAATGTAACCCCATGTGATGTTATGTTCTGTTCCGAATGAGAGCAAATATATAATAAACGTTTTTCTTTTGTTATATAGCTGCCTCAACGCCTGAGAAGTTAGTTCATTACACTTTAGTCACGTTTCAGAAAATATACTTCTGTGTAAGTAATTAAAAATTATTACAATTATATGTGATATATGTATATTTATTATATTATATTTAAGTACGTAATATAGATTTTATTCAGTAGAATAATAAATTTGAACGAATAGTTTACGAATATGTCACAACTGCTCTGAATCATAATAAAAATGAACGGTTTTTAAATATAGATTACTGCGTCAGATATAAAACGTATTTGCAATTAGCCACGCGTATGAATTTTAGTCTTAATTAGGGCACTGCTTAAGTAAATATATAACGGTTTATTTAAAAGTAACTTGCTCGAAAACTACTACTGACTGTGTGAAATAAAATAAAAACAACAAAACTCCAGTCTAACCAGTATTTTTATTCGCTTTATTTTGAGTCAAAAAAAATCTATTTGCCTACAATATTAAATGAACAACACAATGAAATATAAAAAGTTCCATTTAAATAATAATTCCAAACGCATTTAGGGCTGTGATTGAAATAGACGTACTTGTCTAAGTCCTAGCATAAATTATTAATTGTTAATTCGCGAACCGATATCTAATTAATAATATTTTATTTGGTCTAAATGTGTTCTAAGCTTATATGAAAAATTATGAGATGTTACAGCTGCCACCATCAATGTCGTGAACAACTGGACAAATTTCTAATTCAAATCTTATGACAGTTATTCTAATTATTCACACATTGCCAATCAATTATTGCTTCAACAATGTTTAGGGAAATTGAGGCCGGGTATGACACGTGACTTTTTCAGTTGGTGCAACTGTACTGCACGGCAAAATACCTGCGTAATTATATATTATTTAAATGAGGACAACGAAACTTCAACAGTTTTATATTATTAACAAATTCTACGACAAAAGAGAAAAGGATATATAATTATATTTGAGTCAAAAATAATTTCATTGAATACACAAATAAAAATCACTTACTCAGTACTTGTATAAATTTAGAAAAATAAAACTAATCATTTGTAACTACTGTAAACAAATAATAGAAAGTTTAATAAATAAATGTATGATTGAATTAGCCAGTTTTGAAAATTAACTATACAAATATGTTGAGTTGTTCTTTTAAAAAAATATATAAAGCACGCTACTAAATACCGGTCCGACATGGTACCGGAAGGAGGACATGAACATCGGTCATACACCAGGGGCATGTACAGTTTACTTAACACGAGTTTTAACATAATTAGGAATGCCTGGAATGCATTTCTTGATACTTTACAAATTGAAAGATACAGGTATCTAACAATGTTTCTATTACAAATATAACTACAAGTACCGTTACTAACAATCATAAGACAATATAAGCAAAGCAACTGATATATCATAAATATTGGTGCACGCTACTTTTCTGTAGCATGCTTAATATCAAAGTTGTAAAATTGTGACGTCACGATCCTTTCAAAAAGCCTAGTGCCTCAACATGTATATCTTGTTTAAAATTACTTTGTAATAAGATCTCTACTATTTGTGCACCCCATTATTATTTCTTATAAGGATTATTTCTACTTTGTGCTTACCGGTAGGAGACCTTTCTTTGGGGAAGCAATTCCTGAAGAGTCCCTTTGTCCTCGTGTAGTAGTAATATTTCGAATTGACACTATCTAGTAACGTCTGACTCTGCGCATCTGTGTTTTGTTTAAGGTATTCCTGTTGCAACCAAAAAAAAAAAAAAAAATATATATAAGAACTTTATTCTGTAAATTACAAAAATCTTTAAGGCTTGACAAATATTTCTTTGTTTACAGTTACGTATATAATGGTTTGTATATCAAATCACGTTTATCGTGAGTAAAAGATGACAAATTGTGTACATATGTAAAATGTACCAACAAGTCTAAATGATAAGTATTTTCATAACAATAGAATTAGTTATTTTCAAAAATATAAGCCACTTTAAATTCTCTTAGATCCATGTCAAATATATATAATTATACTTAACAAACATTTAAAGTTATTATATTTTCAATCGAATCAATTTAATATATGTTAGATATAATCAAATAAAGAAATATTAGTTTAGTAAACAAATCAATTTCATCAATTTAAATTATAATTATAAACAATTAAAAGTAAATTGATTTAGCAATTTATGTTAATTATGTAGCTTATTGTAACGTTGAAGTCTCCGACAAAACTAGCATTTTTGGCCTCGGAGCTACATTTATTTGTTGATTAATGTTAATTTCGAAATTTAATTAGTATTAATTTATAATTAATACGTAAATTTGTAAATAAAGCAAAAAAAAAAAGAATTCTATAATAATGCTCGGGGTCTTTGGCATTTTTAGTAACACTTAAAAAAGAAACGGTTAGAAAACATTTCCGACATGACAAATCAAAGTGAACCTTGTAATTACTCTGCCTTAAGTCTATGCTAAAGGTGTATGGGTGTGTAGTATGGTGATGGCAATCAAGGTTAGTATATTTTGTAAACAAGTACCACTACTTACCCAATGTGTACTTTATACTAAAGCAATAAATTATAAATATTACTGCAATTATTATTGTGTACATATTTGAAAGTAAATTTTAATCCAAATGTCTTATTAAGAAATCATTTCGATTTTATTCATTATTTAATCAAAGCAAAAAGAAATTTTTTATTTAATTTGAACGTAATTAGAGACTTATGAATTAAGAGTGAAATTATAAAAATTTCATTTGTTTTTATTCGTATCAACAATTTTACAATTCTCTCTCTGTGTGTGTGTGTCCATGCTGTTGAAGCTGTATTCAGACCGGAAGTGCATGTTTTGCGATTTCTGCATTTTCAGTAAAAAACTGTCGGAATAAAAACGAAAATTATAAATATTTCGAACAATTTTCTTCTGAAATATATATTTTATAAAAGTTCATATTGTCTTCACATGAAACCACAAAAATCGTGGCTAGTTTAATCGATATTGGACCAAAGCGGTTTGTGTACGTGCCGCTTTCTAAAACTTCAGGTGCGGATGCTGTGGGTTAACCAAGGACACCACGGCCGCACACATTCCGATGCAGCAAGTATGTTAAAGTGCAAATAGGACATAAACATTGAGTCCACATACGCACATGGAACACTAAAATACTTTCCGTTTAGTTATCAAAATCACTTTTATTCTGGGCTGAGCCATCGAAAGCCTACCAACAATTCAAGTTTTTATTATTAGCTCTCTATTATCAGAACTCGATAAATTGATATATCAAATCACACCAACAATTGGGAAACACAATTGAATGGATTAGAATATAGGTGAAACTTGATTAGATTATGGTATTTTATTTAAATCCTTAGTTATGTAAAAGTAATTAATTATGAATGAAAATATGAACAATAGACATATCCTTGTACTAACCTTCAGATATTATAATTATTTGATTATTTCTTTTTATTATAATCATTACAAAAAAATTCCATATTTGCGATTTATAAAATATATACATAGAAAAATATTAAAAATGGTACTAATCAAACATCACTATATAGTTCATATATGTTGGTATCCTGTCGCAAGTTTGTTGGTAAAAAAAAAGATAGTAATTTATGAAAAATATAAACATTTCCATATATATTTCCTGTTGAGTTTCTATTCCTGTGCAAACTGTAGAAATAGTTTTGCATAATTGGAATTTCACATTTATTTACAGTGTATACTCTCGCACATATATATATATATATAAGGAAGCTGTACTTTATTCGTAACAAAATGACAACTACAAAAACTTGTCAATTTAATTATTTGCTGATTTATTAATAAGCATTGAATTTTAATTCGATTTCTAATCAAATAATTAATACACACTTTGTCCACTCAAGCATTAATTTAGCATTGAAACCCAAATCCTAAGACTTTTTAAGAGAATGTCTACTGTTTGATACAATACAACTTAGAACCTCGTAACATAATTCGTAAGTGTATATTTAGTATAAAAACTAATTATATTTCTGTGTAAATTTACTTAAGTTTTAAACAAAATATTGTATATTTGATTAAAATATAAGTAAAATTTGTCAAATATTGACATAAAAGTTGAAATCATCAATATTTATATAGAGAAATTCAAACAACAGTTCTGTTATTTTAAGAGAAATCTTAAGAATTGTGGTCAACTCAAGATGGTCTTCCAGAGTACCAAAAACCCGACAACGTAACCTGTTTAGACAAGTGATTAACATGATTTTTAGAGAAATTTTAAATAAGGTTCGAAAATATTTTCCACACAAAATATTATTTTTTTATTTATATTATCATTGCTACCAAATATCAAACAATTTTGTTTAAAAAATTAAATTTCTAAATTCCATCTAGTAACTATTAAAAATAATTATAATGATCAACTATATATTGAAAAGGAAATTATAAAAGCCAAACCTGAATAAGAAAAAGTTATAATTTCACCATATCCTTTTCATAGCACTAGACTAATTTTTAAAATTTGTAAATATTGAACTATAATATAGATTAATTGAAGTAAAACATTGCTCTAATTTCCATAAACAATATCAGAGCATATATTGTTTAAATTAATCATGAAAATCAGCTTTTAAACAATACTTAGTAGAAATCTAATCGTCTAACTTTCCATAAAATTCGCGGCCATTTTCACTTTAATCAACCGTTTACATAAGGATTAGAATCGTTTAGACAGAAATATATGTGAAATGGAGCGAATAAAACTGCGTTAACATTGTGCCCCGTAACTCAATTTGGTTTATTGAGTCAATAGGATATTTGTTGTTTTTTAATCTGTCTGGAAAAGATTTCCACCGTTGAATGAATAACTTAATTGTATTTTACTTTATTTCCTGTCATTGTTTACTGAGTAAAAGTGAGAATTTTCTTAACGTAACTATAGTTACACAAATATATAAATAAAATTTCGATAGCATACCGCAAAAACCTTGGATTTTTATTTATAAATATAAAATATGCATTTTTATAAATTCTATAAAATTACAAATTCTAAGTTGTTACCAACATATTAATTAAATTGAAGCAATTCGTATAAGTATAAAATAAAAACATAAAACATGTCACGCTATTTTCCTTAAAAAATTAGTATAAAAACCCTAATTTAGTCGTTTTGAACCAGAAAAACACAGTTTGTTGAAAGTTATAAAAAAAAGCAGGTGTAAATGTAGTGTTAAATGTGCAAAAAGAAAGTAAACCAAGCGTAGATAATACAATATCGTTTCCAATCAAACACATGACATTTGAGAT
Organism: Nebria salina; assembly: GCA_944039245.1. Lineage (NCBI taxonomy): Eukaryota > Metazoa > Arthropoda > Insecta > Coleoptera > Carabidae > Nebria > Nebria salina. The sequence goes on along the minus strand of OX063273.1, from coordinate 2,322,020 downwards.
CTATTAATTTGAATTCTGTGAATGATGAAAAACAATCACTTAGAAAAATATTTCCATACGCTATCATTAATCATCTTTTACTACCAGTTTTGAGATTTTGTACAACACGTCAAATAGTATGAACGACTTTCTCTACTAGTCTAAAAAAAAACAATCAAAAACTGTAACAATGCGGGTTTGGAAAATATTTCTAATTATATGAGTCCGTGGGAGCATTCGCTGATGTCGTAATCTAACGATAATTTCATGCAAATAACTATAGTTTTGTAAACTGTTTTATTTCTGTCAGATACGAATATCTCATATATGCGAAATGGGTGTGTTCAAATCGCTACCTTTCTTTTTTAATACATTCTTTATTACATACGTAACTTTTGCGGAAACACATATAATAATAATAATATACTTTTAATACAATATTCAATATAACAACACCAAAGTATTCGAATCAAAATACAAAATAGCATAGAACTAAAATTAGCTAGCATTTCTTAAAATTACTAACCGAATCTAATCATTTAACTTCGCATGAACCTGTTGCTAGATTTATTAAAATATTTATATTTCTTTTAAAAACACAATAATAAATCTGTAAAAGCTTTATTTTTAAAATTAAAACTATAGTTCTTAAAAAAATAATAAGATTCCGTAAATGTAATTTATAATAAATAAAATGTTTTTTGCTATTTTTGGATTTGTAGGTAGAAATTCTAATGGGAATCTATAAAAGGTTTTGTTGATTGCATCGAATAGATTATCAGGGTATAATAAGTATGTTATCCATTGCATTTTGCAAGTTGATGCGATCACGTTTGTTGTCGATTCGTTTCATTCTTTAATCTTACTTTATGTTAAACGAACGTACAGATGACTGGTCTCACCAAGAGTCTCAAGCACAGGTATGTGGGACAGCCCACTTTTCACCTGGACGTGAACACTTGCGGCGAAATCTCAACAAGTAAATTACAGGTGGAACCAACACACCGCTGAATCAGAAGACGCGTCATGAAATTTCGGGCAACTAAACACTGCATATATTCCTTATCAAAAAAATATTGACGTAATTTCTTCTTTTCAATATGATTGAATGATGGTTGAATACAAAATTAATTCTATATCGGCGACATATTTAAACAAATTTCAGTTCGTTCGACGACCTGATGATTAAAACAGTAAATGATCCAGATCCGACTATATGACTCTACTAAACGATATTTTAAATTGATTTATGTAGATTTACAGTTATTATTATAGCCACTGAATCATTATTATAAACTATACAATATTGTTATTCTCATATTGACATTTTTATTTGTTTCAATGTTTTCTAGTTTCTAATTATGCAACCTATAATAACCTCCATTGATGTTAGCCTAGTATGCTCGTAGAATTGTTCATTTTTTAACCAATTTTGACGTCATAGAAACAGCTCAAGCGATGTAAAAAGTTGCAGTTTTTACACATAATAATGTAATTTATGAAAAAAATTTATCTAGAGATTTTAACGGAAATATACCTTTTGACCTTCCCTGAATCGATTCTATTTGTGGAATAACTGTGTGTGTGTGTGTGTAAAATCAGGATAATATTATTATTATATTAATTGTAAAAATAAATGAACTTTAAATAAATAACTCAATGGTTGTAGTAGTTTAATAAATTGTTATTATAATTGTAAAAAATGTAGTAAAAAGTTTATTATTATTTGAACAATACTAATCGTTTTATTATAATTTTCTGTAATATTAAAAGAAATTGTTATTAACCCATATTCACATAATTAGTTCTAATATGTAGAAAAATACTGTAATTACTTTAAAAGAAAAAATATTTTTCTATTTATATACATAGGAGTTTATCATAAATCTCATCAAAGTGGGTGGTAAAAACTCGATTTGAATTGAAAAACTTACGAAGTATATAAAAGAGAAAAAAATATGTTGTGGAAGTCAGGAAATGCGAAAACAAAACTTGAATCAAATATATAAAAAATTATAAAAAGGTTAAATATTAGATTATAAAATTGTCGCTTCGGAAGTGATGGTAAATATTTTGGCTGTTTTTTTTATAAACATGACAGCCAAATTTAACAAGAAAGTGGAACAAAACCGTTGCTGACTGACAAAAAATAACTCAAAATGCATCAATCAATTTTTATATTTGACCAATAGTAACCAAATCCGTGGACTAAGGCTACATGTTCGTCCATATGCTGCACGAAGAAGACAGTTGTAGGATATATGAAATTACAGACGACATTTATCAGCTGATTGATTTTACGATGTCACCTTTGATTAGTTATAAATTCAAATACAATTTGTTTGCTATTCAGTTTCAAATTTACCCAAATTAAATAATTAAAATAAAAAAAAAACAAAATAGTTTTCTTGCGAATAATTAAAAAATATATTTTAAATATTTCTAAGAATTTAATTTACAAGTAATAATAAAAATGATACAACAAATAAAATATAATGAATTCAAGAGATTCATTGTTTTGTTTATAAATAATTTAAACAAATATTTTAATCTTCACGCTATTACATACTTTTATTGTTGGGAATTTTATGCAACGGATAAAAGATGCATTATGGAATATCTTATAAAATACGAGATGACTATTGTTTTAACTATTTAGCTTATTTAAAAAACCTACACTGTTAAAACACTCCTTATAACTAAGAATAAAATTACGAATTAAATCGTTTAGAGGAATTACTAAAATTGATTTCTGCAAAAATAATTATAAAATAGTCACCCACGTATACGAAATTATCGGCAACCCACTTGTCAGTTCGTGACTGCATTTAATGCTGCATTATTCTATTTACATATGGGTGGTATTGTGAATCTACTCCTACACTGAAGACTAATAAGATGAAGATGTTGATGGTGTACACATATGACCGTGAAGGCGAAGGTCAAAGAACTGACCATGTGACCTGACAATAATACGTCTATGTTCACATACGCGCCATGGGATTTTCAATATTTATTAATGTTAGATGCAAATAAGGGTTTTCTATTTACAATAAAAATGTCTAGAAAGTTATTTTTGTTTGTTTTAAATAATATTAATATAAATTGATCTAAATAAAAACACATATTTCCCAATATTTTCTACTCTATATCCTCCAATAATTTAGTTTTTTGTTTGATGAACAAATAAATTCATTATATGTTAAGACCTAACTCAAAACCTTGAACAGCTTTTTTAAAAGAAAAATACTGTAGATAATTAATAAATTAGTAACAGGAAATTAGCGCTTCTAAGTAATTTATAATTTATCTTACGGGAACATTAAGAATATAATAGGTGTAGACATTTTTATATATCGCGCAAATATAAACCTATATTTATCGTGTTGGTGTCTGATTTAGTGTAAATAACAAATATGACTGTAAAATTACATTTACACCAGATTTACTTGGAAATAAATTCACGTTGTTTCAAAACAAAATAAATGTAAAAGTATGCCACTTTTACGAAAACTGAATATTATTTAATTTAGATGGATGATTTTTATTTGCATTAATTTACAAAAATTAAGATATTTTTTGGGCAAAATTTCTAAATTTAAAGAAACATCAAGGTCGCTTAAAATAAGAGTAAATTTACCGAATGTCTGACAGGCTATTTGAATTAACATCTAACTATACTCTTTCTAATTTATTTTAGGAGTTTCCTAAAGAAACCATAACATAGAAATATTACACATTTTTTATTATCTGACATAGTAATAAAGAAAATTACCCATATATAGAAATATACGGTTCTTTACTACGAGACGTAATCGTAATATTATTGTTAATATAAGTACAATGAGAATTGAGCCAATTAGATTATGAAGTGTGTATGAGGAATTTCTATTATATTTTTTTTTATTTGAAAGAAATTGTGTTATGTAACAGTAACCCAATATAAATAAGCCATTCAGTAATTGTTTGTTTTCATTTTTCTTGCTGCGGTTTGAAAACAATTGAAGGGTTGAGTTGAAGAGTTTTAAAAGAGTGATTGCCGCTTAAGAATCGTTACTAAAAACGAAAACCAATTCTATTGGAAATGTCAACGTGTGTTGACCTCGTCTTTGCGAATTAAATTCCAACCACATTACTCTAGCATTTATAATCTAACACATATATACATAAAATATGTATTGAATTCTAATTCAGTTTAAAAAAAACCAATCGTATAGAAAGTATTAATAATAAAATAAAAGAAATGTCATCTATTTCTATAAGACCAGTTTTACACTTGCAATATAAAATTATACTTATCCTGCTTTAAGTCATTACGAAAATTAGGCCAATGTTTTGCAATATTACTAATTAAATTTATAAATTACACCATGTGATTGAATTAATAATCATTAATTGTAATAGACATATTCATTATTAATCAATAGTTCGTATCATGCTCGTATATTAATAACAACGCAGGAAGCAATAGAATTTCATTTTAAATATACTTATTTACAAGCATTGGCTACGCCAATGTCTACAGTTTGTCTATTATATTGCGACAGGCATGAATTAAGTAACCATAGATTATATATACAAAATTTTATCAAATTCTGTTCGGTGGTTTTAGAGAAGAAAGAGCGACAATTTTCGGTCTTACGAACGACTTCGAGAGCGATGACTAACATCCAAGTATATAAGATATATTTTTTGGTTTCAAGGCGCTAAGAGACATGATTTTTCTTAAAGAAATTTTCAATCCAAATACTTACAGAATACTTTAAGCTCTTCTGTACTATGTATAACGAGTTAAAGATACACAAAAGTAATATAAGGAATACGAATTTAAATAAATATGATTGTTTGGTCGCAATAGCATGTTATATACATATATATTTTTTATTTTTTGTACAAGTTTACATCTAATATTTCGTTCAGAATTTTACAATATTGACTGCGGTTTGTATTATAGATTGATTTGGCGTTACAGTAAAATTAGTAGCAAACCAAAGAATGTTGATTGATCATCGCGTTTATATATATATATATATATATATATATATATATATATATTTATAAAATTTCTATTGCTTTTGTTGACTTTGAAAATCTTTCGATGCATATAATTCCAGATTAATGTGAAAACAATCTGAAAGTGCGTCACTTTTCTTGTCTATTGAACTGGAAATCCAATTCAAATTTCTATTTAATCATAATCATATAGATATATAATTTATAATAGTTAATATTTCGGTATTTAATTTAATAATACATTGATACCTTTCCAGAAAATAAATGCGCGTGTCTAATTGCGATGATGGATTTCTTAGTACCGTAATATACGTTTCGCTAGGATGCCAATAGCATTAATTATTCATAGAATACTTTAACTGTTGAATAAAAATAAAATCAACCTCAACGCGTCAGGTCACATTGCCAATTATTTGGAATAGTGACTAAATTTAGCTTGCAGGATACTAACAGTTAAATGTTTTTTAGTAACTGAATTCTTTATTATGAATGACATAATTTTCTTTATAGGGAAAGCTTATTTGCATCAAAGATATGTCAGTGTGTATTCGCGAAATAATTCGCAATAGGTGATTGCATTCGAATTGTACTTAAATGAATTTCTAAGTTGTAAATTATTTATTATTTATGGTATGGTACATAATCTTTGGCAAGATCGTGTCATATAGAAATCATCATCACTTATTCTGCGTTGACACACAAATCTCGATTTCTTATTGGTACAGTCTGATGAGATACCTCTCTTTTAAAAACTTGCGATGACCGCAATGACTGTGAATGTTAGGAAAAAGTCCTATGCATGAGTATATCATGTATGCAAAAATAACAATGTCTATATAGAAAATTGTTACTGCAAGTTCATTAGCTGTTTTTATTTTTATAAAAAAAAAACTATTTTTAAAACAGTTTTCTAATGACCTAATGTGAGAAACTATATTCAAATTGAAATTTTTGTTTAAATATGTAATGAAGGGACTTTAATATAAAACTTAATTGGAAACGATTGAATCTTAAAAGCAAGTGTTTTAATAAAAAAAACATAGTGCCCTAATCTTCTATGGTAGAGATAAATGTATGAAGTATTCTAAAAATACATTTAAGAGAAATAGTTTCTAATGAAATGTATGGTACGTTTTGAAAAGTTTCGTAACGTTAGCAGTAAAAAAATGGTAAGCTATGAGAGACTGCAACGTTTGGTTAGGCAAGATAATTTTTGGCATGCCGATACGCTGCTATAGAATGTAAATCTACAGTTACTTTTATTTGACGTGCTCCTTGAGAATGGCTATTTGATTATTATCAACACGTACCTGTTTGGAAACATGACTAACTCATACAAAACATATATCAATTAGAAGTTTTCTCATTTTTTAAATATTTATTATTAGTTACAAAATTGAGTCTACAAAATATCACGGTACATTATTAACCATCCAGTAGTGACGTTTATATATCAATAAGTAGCTTTATTATTAAAAAAAAATACATATTTTATACATTTATTTTACGAGTAGTGAAGATTTTACTGAAGGATCTCAACACACTAATGTGTGTATCATCTTCTCAACACGCCATTGGAGAATCTTGTTGCGGACCTTCAGTGACCCTCACCGAATTCTTGCATTAATCACTATTGTTAGTCAATAGCAAAAATAAATATGAACTCACCTGGATGTTAGTCCGTTTGACTTCAATGTATAGCCAATTGTCTGTTGCGAACGCTATCGTCAATAATGTTACGGCAATAATTGATGTTATTGTTGCTAAACTTAACGTAACTGCGGAACACGGCATCTTGCAAATGTGATTTTATTTTTTGTTTTTTTATAGTAAATATAGACGAAATCCACTGTTCACAATATTCAAAACACTACATAAACTATGCACAAATCATTACTGAAACACAATTAAAAACAACACAACCAGCTACTACAAGTTCTTTCACACAAGTACACAAAAATACCTGTAGAAGAAGTGATGTGAAAGTAAGTTAGGCAAAGCGCATGCGTTTAAGAAGCTTTGCAGGTTGTATAAAGCCATCTTCAACAATCACACCACATGTCTATTATTTTTCGTGTACAAAAACGTCTTAAATACACATGTGATTGTTTTAAACATACATTAAGCTTGAAATAATGTTAAAACAATTTTAGAGACTAGTTTATATTTCAAATGAAAGTGTCTAAATGGCTCAATTAAAAAATAGGCACTATGACGTCAGTAGTTAAGTAATAACGATGGTTAGAAAACCATCTGTAACATTGCTTGTTTAATTAACTAGTGTAAAAAATATCAATAAATTCTATAAAATAATAAAATAAAAAAACTTGTAATGTGTATGAAAAGTATATTTCATGATTTAAAATATTCCAAAATATATTTCATTACTTAAGTCTAACCATATATACAGTTCATTCGTATTGATATCAAAAAGAAAATGACAAATTATTAAAATAATCACAATTTATTGAAAAAAATTTAAAAACATATGTAAATATGTAAAAATTGTAAATATTAACAGACATAATACGAGATGTTTATTTCACTAATTTAACGAAACTTTCGATGAATCATATTCTCCTGTAAATGGAGAGCCCTCCACGTGCCAGGCTTTCTTTAATGTTTTTTCCAGTTCTAGTTGATCACTGGTGGGTAGTCCTTGTCGTTTTCGTTCCTGATTCCAAGTGAGCTCTTCGATTTTCGCTTGCGCTTCCTCGGACAATTCATGGAACGGTCGCGAACAGTCCATCTTGCTAAAGTCTAATTTCGGTTCAGATTGTATCAGGCAATTCCACCAACTTTCAGAAGTTTTCTCTAAGTGAATTTGTAAAATTAGTCCATTTAACGACCAAATAGTTTCCTGTTGTTTACATTTTCTACACAAGTCACCATTTAAGTAAACTGTCTCGCTATTTTTTAATTTAACACAAATTTTTGAAGAAGTTATATCCACCGTTATTTGTTTCGATGTTAAAGCATCGGGGATTTTTATTTGAACATCAACATCAGTTATTGTCTGTGACCACGAATACGTTTCAAACACTGCACCGTTATAACTATCAAAAGAATCTTTATTTACATCACTATCGTTCTGAATTTGTTCTATCACAATTTCCGGCGATTCCTCTATAAAAATATCTTCATTTTGCACTAGAACTGTTGTTTCATCATTTTCTGGCGATTCTTCAATAAAAAAGTCTTCATTTTGTACTAAAACTGGACTTTCCTCAACTAGAAACTCTCCATGTTCCAATAGCAATGGAATTTCATCAGTATCTATAAATTTATTGAACGTACTTCTCAACAACTGTTCGGCAACACCCGGGGGAAGTCCAACTCCGAGGTTAGAATCAGTTGAAATAAGATAAAAATCCGTTCTAAAACGTGTTTAAAATTCAATTATAATTTAAGAAATGACCACGCTAATAATTTATGTACCTTCTGTATAGAAACCCAAATATGATTTCGAAAAAATTCGGTATGGTCTTCGCGTCTTTTAAAATGGAAAATAAAACATCATCGTATTTGTCAACCATTTTCAAATAAACTGTCAAAATGAAATGACGTGTTATTTTGATTCTTCCGCTGATATTTTGGCGCTTTTTGCGGAGAAAATCGAAGCAAATTGTTGCTATTTGATTTTTCATAAACTACTTGATTTTTGAGACCATAAAAAGTATATGAGCCATTTTTTGGCGATCTTTGTTAACACCAATCTTTTCATACATTCACAAGCAATTGTCATGTTTTTTTTTAAAATTATTTATATTCCTTCCACACCATGTGCCCCAAATTAATAAATAAAGAGAAATAAACAAATACAAATATTACATATCACAAAATTTAATACGCAGTAATTTTTGTTTGAACATACACAGAACTGTGTTTACAAATTTAATTTATAAATATTGCCTAGATGTGTGCGTTTATTCCAAATGTACATTTTTAAGTACAAGAGAATTTGGTAGTAAAAACAAAAATATCCTAAAAACTACGGATATTTGCGATTATTTTCACATATTTTAACAATCTGATTTTATATTATTTCCCTGAGAAACAAAAAATAAATAAAATCACTACCAATAATAGATATTATTGCCTTTGCATTACTTATAAATTAATAAAATTTATCAACTTTAAATTTACGAACAAAATATGAATAATATAATGAACTACTGGAACTTATTTAAAAAAACACGAGTGTAAAAAAAAAAATCACAATTATATAATCACAGTATTATAAGAGAAAAATAATCACATTAAATATAACAATAACTAGAGAATCAAAAATTGATAATAATGAAAATTCTAAACACTTTATAGGCTGCTAAATGGCGTGAACACAAAGATTTCATGGAAATTAATCATTAAGCGCAATTAATTTGTTCTGAATTTTTTTAACCCAGATATTAAAATTAGGTTGGGATAGGATAAGATTTTATGTAAAAACATGTAATGCGAACGCAAAAGAATGAATTCCAAGTTGACGCTTGATAAATTCTAAAAATCGCTATTTCAAACCTATATAGAACAAGTATTTTAAAAAATTTAAACTTTTGCTTCAACCGCTGGTTTATTAAACTCAGCGATAACATTAGTGCTAATCTCTTTAAACGAAACTAAAGAGCACTGTAAAGAAAGCAAGAACCCTTTGCTAACCGGCAGTAGTGGAAAATCAGGACAATTCGGTTCAGTTTTGGATGTCCAAGTTTCAATTCGCTCACAAAATTGCGAACCATTTTGGGCAAAATGTGATAAGATTTCGGTTCGAAATACTTCTGAAGGAGAAATAAGTAACACCGTCATAGCTTGAACAAGTTTTAAAATCACAAGTTCGTTATAAGTGCGCGAGTTTTCGTAACCTTGTTGAGATTCAACTTGTTTCTCGTAACCAGCTTCGTTATAATATGGCTCAGATACTAAAATAAGCCCTTGAATCGAGACAATGAGCTGGAGGAGTGATGAAGAGGTGCCCCATACCTCAGAGCCTTTTCCGACCCAAGTTCCCAATAAAGAGACACACACCTTACCTTCCACATACAAGTTTGGATTGAGTCGCTCAGAGCTGAAACTAATGTAATGTACACTTGGGGGCGAATGTGGATAATCCGCTCCTAATTGCATATCGAACAAGAACAGTCCATCTTCGTAAGGTGTTTTACTAGGTCCTCGAATCATCACTGATAACAAGTCTATGCGGTCAGCATATCCTCGAACCCAAACCCCTTGTGGGAGACTCTCTTCTAATAATTTCGCCTCGCGACGAATTCCTTTTAAGAAAGTTTGAGCGTTTGTTGGCTGAATTCGTGTCGAGTAGAAGCGATGCGATTTAGGGGCTTCGTCTAAGATCGTGTAGCCTTCGCCGGTGCTGAATTGGCGCATTGGTTTTAGGATGTTATGGAATGTTTCGTCTGGGGTGCTTGGTACGGTGTTCGCAGGTGTGATTTCCGATGCTTTTGTCATGACCATAAATGCATCTTGGCCACCAATGCGACTTACAAGTTCTGCGTATGCGAGGTCCATGCGGGCTTTCAGCATTGAGAGAAGTTCAACGCAGAGATTTTCGTTAGTAAGGATAGTTTCGCTATCAGGTGACGCGAATGATTCTAAAGTTGTAAAATATTTACATATTAAACAAATTATTAATATTTATACTAATAATGTAATTTAAGTAATTTTCTCAAGATATTGCATATATTTTAGAATAACTTACCAACAGATTGTGATTGGCTGATATGAGCATTAAGAGATGTCTCCATATTACGAACTTTTTCAATATTTTCTTTCTCGGCATTTTTACTTTTCAAACCCTGTCCTTGATGCTCTGATGAAAATAATCTACCACTGAATTCAATTCCCATAGCTTTGGCACGATCATGAACTTGTTCCAACAACATCTAATCATCAATAAAATAGAATTTTTTAACATTGTTTCCTGGATCCGTTCAAAACAAATTAACTTACTCTAAAATGACGACTTCTTTTACTAAAAAACGCAGTTCCCAATAGCTTATCCAAATAGCTTGAATTATCATACATGATCAACAAATCTCGCATATACTAACAAAAAGCAACAAAAATTAACAAAACATCAAATAATAATTACGAATTTGATAAACATACGAAAAAATCTTCTTTAGTTTTATGCGTTTTGAACGCATCTCTCAAATAAACCATTTTGCTTCTTATGAAATCCAATTTTGATGCCATTATAACCAATGTAGTTTCATCGTGCATATTATCGCCGTCAATTGACTCCTCGCTTTCTGTTTCCCAAGAGCCAGGTGCGAAATCTGTTGATGTTTCAGTGATAATATCGTATTCTGCTTCTGGTAAGACGATCAGATCTTGCGGCCAGCTGTTTGTGTCAGTGCCGTCCATCCAACGCACATGGACATGCCCCATTGGCGAACTATCCAAAACGTGGCCCATTTTGCTATCGGATACTTGTAACGGGTACACTATACTACCCGGGCGAAATTGGTATTTTTGGTGTTTTTGTAAATCGTACACACTCAGTTCACCGGTGTGCAAATATGTTGGTTCAGGTTTAACGGATTCTTTGTCGTAAATTCTAAACCATTTTACCTAAAGATATTTTGTATTTATTTTAAAGTAAAAGCATTTATTCTTCAAAAACAAATTTTATTTTCTTGGAGTATATGTTTTTAAATAAAACACTTACCTTTGCAGTTCGTTCTAGATGATCGACAGATTGAACCGATCCATACTCTTCCCCATTTTGGTTCCCTTCAGCGACGACCCACTCGCCCGGGAAAAATTCATGTTCATCCAATGACATCGAATAATATAACTGAGTGGATGGAACATCTTCTTCAACAGTTCCATCTTGCCACACCACAGTTACTTTGGATTCAAAGCACAAAATCTAACAAAAAAAAACATAAATAATAAGAATCTTTAATTCAAATAAAAAAAAACAACAAAATTACTTCAACAGCTAAGGTATTCCCAGGCACAATTTCTTTTGGTCTTGGTGGCCAATGCCGTTTCTTCTTGCTCCTTTTATTTAAGGAAGCGGTGCTGGATGAGCTCTCATTATCTGAGATTCCTCCTTCGTCAGTCCACCATTCTTCGCCGTCGGAGAGCGGTGCCGGTGCCGTTGGTAATGCTTGTGGAATTGAAGAGCTTCGTCGGTAGCGGTTACCGCGATTGAGATTGTGGCGTGAAGTGACTTTGTGTACGTCAGGTTTGTACAGCGCGGTTTGTTTACGAAGCCAGTCTTGCTTTTTGATTAATTTGTCAGATGATGATAGTTTTAAGAACATTCGTTCGGCTAAATCTAATAAATGAGGGTCGCCCGAATCCAAAACCTTTAATCTAAATTATCACAAGAACAAATTTGTATACTAATTATAATAGTAATTAATATAATAATTAGTAGTTAAAAGAGGCATCATTTTCAATAATGATTAAATATAAAAATAGCGATTACTTAATAATAGATAAATATAAAATAAAGTAAACTCGAATATGGAAGTAGATAAGTAAAATGTCTGACTGGATTCTTTTGATTACGATATTGAATAGATTATTACAGCTATGGCTTATTGGTATTTTTGTTAATATATAAAGTTTTAGAACTTCGTGGTTTAATATTAATATAGTTAATTCATATTTAAATTTTAATCTTACCTTTTAATATCATCGCCTTTTATGGAGCATTTATCTAAATCTCCTGAATCAACTTCAGCTGGTGTATACCATACAACATCCACACACTCGACTTCCACACTTTGGATTGTGAATCGCATTCTAGATTGCATACGACGTTTCATGGTTTTTGAGCGGTGAATCCAATTTGCGCCGTGTAGATATTGCGGAATGCAAACCTAATTTTTGTATTATTATAACAAAATATGAATAAATTATTTGGAATTTATCTAAATAAAAATTAAAAACTACATATGTATGAAAAAAACTTACGATTTCTTGACCTGGGTAGTAAGCTCCAGAAAACCACCTATTGCGTTTAGACAACCAATAGTCATCCAGCGTTGGATGAGTACTAGAGCAGCGTGCCAACTCAACACTTGAACCACATTTAGCTTGCATTGTAACTTTACAATCAACATTCTAAAATTAAATCAATTAATAAATAAACCCAATAAAAAAATATTACTCCAAATATACTTGAATTCGTCCATATCTATTATCCAAACAAACGGTTTTATCGAACGAAAATTTCGCGACTTGTTTCAAACGAGTACTGCAAGCTTTTTCAATGATTTTATCTGTACCAACAATTTGTAAAGTAACTAATTGTTTAGAAACTTCACAATAGCCTCTTTGCGTATCTTGTCCTTGCACGAATCGTCGTACAATATCGCCGGGTAAGATGCTGCGGTTTAACAGGCGGACCTTGCTCTGTTTCCAAACTTGTTCGCGCGATGACATGAACCACCAAACTCGTATTTGACCCTTTTCCAAGTTGTCAAAATCATCAACATCACTGGATGCCTCATAGCTTTCCGTGACAACTCCAAATATGATACGTTTTCGTTTATCAAATCTATAGACGATATCGTTGCCATAAAACTCTTCAACAGTGGTACCGGCCATTTGAAGCGAATCAACCACTAAAACAACAAATTTTCGTTTAAAATCCTTTTTGACAGATCTACTTGTCAATTTCCTGCTGAAAAAGCTGAAGTGAGTGTGCGAACTTCAGAGCTTTGCAGACAGGTGGCCTAGCATTTTCTGCATTACGGAACAGTTTATTTACAGGCGCTCACAACATTGTGATTTTACACACTCAATTATTTATACAAAATTTAATATTTTTACCCTCTTATACAACGCAATCACACAAAATTGCACTAAAGATCTCAAAAAAAAAAATGAGTCTACAACATTAAAATATTTTTATTAAATTTAAACTATTTTTCTTGCAACAATTAACCAACTAGAGGCACTAGTTTACTCTACACCGTTCTCAATTTAAGTCTATTTAAAAAAAACCATGCTTTATTTTAATAATGTACTTGTTTAATAAACGAAAATAAATACATTTTTCAACTTTTTTTTGTTTGAATTTTTTACTAATATATATTTTATGTAAATAAAATTATAACGTGTTAAATGAATCAAATCTAATATTAGATAAATGATAAACATTTGCGGCAATTAAATTTAAATGTTCCCACACAAAGAATAGATCACGGAAATCCATAAATCTCATTTTTAATTGACCGGAAAGGTAAAAAAAATTCGCTGTTAGCAAAAAAGTTGTTGCCTAAACTTTAGACAGTGTGAATGAACTTATACTACAATATGGCAGCGTTACTAATCCAACAATCGGTTTGTAAATATCTTGAACTTGAAAGGAAAAATAAATCTACAGCATATATTTATCGTAAACGAGGCATTCAACTTCCTCTAGCTCTAACTTCAACGACCTTGTCACCGCAGTCCGCAGATGTAACGACAAAACTAAACTAATCCGATTTAAAAATTGTAATCTTCCTGCATGTATCTCAGCTAATGTATTGCCCACTAAATAAATTCAATTTGACATAACATGGTACTAAATTTAAATAAAATGCGTTTCGAATTATATGTGAACCAATAGTTAACGGATTCTTTAAATTTCCTAAGTTTAGCTTTTAAAGGACAGATAAATTTTAATATCATCCCACACAATACGTACAAATTATGAAATAATAAGTGACATCCAATAACTAAATTAACATGTGTTCAATTACTTATCGATAAGATTTTATCAATCTTCTTTGACATTTTATGTCTTATGATTTTAATACACACTTAAATGTTTGACAGATATTTAAATATTTCATAACAAATTCTCAAATGACTTTTAAAGTAAATTATTGAATACGTTCGACAAAAAACAAAAACATTTAACAAATGCAATAATGCGTAATTAAGAATCTTTAGAGATTTTACATAAATTAATATTGCATCTGTTCAATAACGAAATTTATTTCATCTTTAGTGTAAAATAAAAACGAAATAAATTCATTTCTACAAATGTATTACTTGTTTAAAATTAAACAAGTTTTGAATATATTTCGCAGTTATTTCTTCCTTAAAAGGATAAAACGGTGTCAGTGTGTCTCACAGCGGGTGCCACTGGATTCGCTAAGGGCCCTATGGAGGGATCCACGGTTTTTTTATTATATATATTTACGATTTTTATCGTTTACGGGTCACTATGTACCGTTTCGTGACCCAAACGGTCTTTGTCTGGGTCGGACACCAAGAGGCGCCACTTCTTCAACGTCCTTGCATGCATTGGTAGTACTAAAAAGTTAATATGATGCTTAAAATAGCGTTGCAAGTGAAAATGAGTGAGAACTTGTTTTCTTTAGGTATTTTATTAATTTAAAAAATGCGCTAATATTTCAGTTTGGTATAACTGGAATAGATAAAAATGTTCTAATCGTTCTTGATTGGTAATTAAGAGATGTTGCAATATTATATGAATATTAATGATTCGAAATTGAGTTTATTTTTGTTTACTGTCTTTAAAATATATCTTGACTTAGTAATTTGTCTTCCAGGCGACAGATCAGTGAAGTTTTAATTTCATTCAAATATAAATGACCTGTCGCCAAATGATGTTTTATACGACACCATCGCAGATATATTGGTAGAATAAACATGTTTTTCAAATCAACAATTTTAAATGAGAAACTTGAGTTTGATATATTTACTAAAAATTATCTTATAATTATAAAAATGTTAATTTTTAAACATACTACAGCTATTACTATAAATTAAAGAAATAATAAGTTTGTATTTCAAAGTTTAATTATCTAATCGATTATTTATTATTTTATTTCGAAAATTGCAAGGATGTTTTTTTTTTGCAAACTATTCAACAGTTATCACAATTAATATACACTATAATGACAGTATAGTTATGATAAGTTTGTATTACGAACAATTATTTATTTTGGTATTTAAGACAAGAGAAATATTTTAATGCAAAAAATGTGGGATGAAAAAATGTCGTTTTCATGTTCTACTGCTTAGGGCAATTGCAAATGTGTTTCAACTTCAAACTAGATTAAACCTTAAATGCAAAACGGTAAATTTAATTTAGAATCAAATCATAACAAATCCATAGATCAAAATAACATTGATTTTCATCTCGATGCTTTTTAATTTCTTGTTGCGATGAAATGTATGACGTAAAAAATTTGCATAAAAAAACGCAAAAACGCTCTCAGCTACAAAAACCGCAACACTATAATTGAGTAGCCAACAATAACATATAATTTTTGATTGATATCGCAAAGACAGGTATTTAATCGTGCATAAACAATTTATTCATTTTATTATATCAAAATAATATTTACGAATAAAAACTACAAAAAAAAAAACAAATCGGACCTAAAGCACAAAGATGACAGCTTCAATTAAGTACAAATTAAAAAAAAATTACAATTTTCTGCAAGTAGTAAAAAAATAAATAATGCGCAGAAATAAAATAAAAAAATTTTAAAATTATTTTTCTCATTTTATTTCGGATTCATTGTTTTTAACACATTTATTAACAAAACACATTAGTTATTTACGTTGTAAATCATTAATTATAATGTTTAGAAACGAGGAATGATGATATGTCACAGGTTCAATATTTCGCATACATTATTCATCATTTAATTTTTTGCTTGTTAGAAAAAAGTTGCCGAAAATAATATCCTTTCAAAATACTACGCTATTCGCATATATCATTCGAAACCTAAAGAAATACTGTTATGATTATGATACGGCTTCCATGCGAATAAAAAACTAAATGATGCTAAATACGTAATTATATTCTTTACAATCTCAATTAAATCTTTAGAAAATGTAATCATTTATTCGACTTTTCTTTCCTAATTAATAAACTAAAGGATGTAGAGAATTAAATATATATTTATAAATATACTAAATAATAAAAAATATTTGTATTTGTAGCATTCAATAATTATTGATTTGTGATTCATAATTATTGAAGCAATGTTTAATTCATGAAATAATAATAAAATGTTGACTCAGAGATCCTGGTATTAAAAACGATTTTATGTTTCGGCGGAACAATTTTAAAATTAATGGGCTGGTAAAAAAAATACCGTTTTAAAAACCCGTCCCTAAAATACTTGATTATGTAAACGAAGATAAGCGATATAAAACGCAAATTCAATACGAAATTCGCGAATTTTATTGCCAAAATACACGAAAATTTAAAATGTAACTTCTGATACTTTTCAATAAGAGTGTTTACGAAAATAATCATTTCTTTGAATACCAATTGAACTTGTTATTAAAATTAATAAAAAAACATTTAATTAACAAGTATTTTCGTCAATCTGTAAGTATACTGAAATAAATAACTTCGTCAAAATATCAATTTTCGATAAATAATTCCACAAAATATTACCGCATTAAAACCAGACACATTTCAATTTAAATTGATAATTTTATGTCAATGAACGATATAAAGTTATTATATTATCATATAATTTACAGAATTTTATTGTGAGTTAATGAAAATTATTTGTAGTGAAATTTAAGTAAAATAAATGAACGTATTTTTATAGGATAAGTCTAGTATGGTTTTAGTAGAGTTTTACTATAATTACAGATACTACAGAATAATAACAGACATTCCAAATAAGAAGTATAATTTACAAAATGTGTTTACTGATTACGGTTTAAGTACATCTGCATCGCTCTCAATTTTTTCAGCATTCTTATACTTTGCATATCAACCTGTTTTCGGCCTACTTATTACGCCAGGAATCTGCGATTCTGCATATACGTTTATGATTCAACTAACAGTATTATTTTCGAAGGTATTTCTGATTAAGTTTTACGTTTGATTTATTTGCATACATTTGTTTGCACAAACTCCATGTCGCGTTAAATTAACAGAAGAAGTGACAACGCAGTAAACTGTACGTATATGTATATATCATATTGCATGCCACTTGCAACGTGATACTGCTATTTGGTTTATGTGTTTATCTGCAATTTTGTTTAATTTTCTAGATCTATGCGATATCTAACATAAACTCAACTTACAATTGCTTAAACAAAGATTATTATAAATAAACCATTGATAAAAAATTTCTAACTTTCGTTATTTAATCCAAAACATAAAAAACCGAGAAATGTGTGTGTGTGTGTGTGTGTGTGTGTGTGTGTGTGTGTGTGTGTGTGTATGTATGTGAGCGCGCTCTACAGCCTAAATGGTGTACCAGTTACAAAAAAATAGCAACTAAAATTCGTAATAATATATACTAGATCAAACAGTACTATTGACTGATTAACGGATTATAATCATGTAATACACATTCCATATCCTAAATTCGATACTTAATATTTAATCCGAGAACAATTGCCAAATAGCTAACCACGTATATTTAAAATTCGCATACAATAGAAATATACAGTAATACACCTGGCATTTGGTTGCATCTCATTTTGATGTCAACCGTGTTCCAGTTAAAATAAAAATAATAATAAAGATGTTTGCAGGTCGCGCGGTATCGATTCCTCCAGGTGTGATCTGTTTGTTGACACAGAAACCGCGCGGTATGAGTAGGAGGTCCCTACCTTGCAAAAGTCACGGTCAAGGACCCTTTCATTGTTTATGTTTCGGCACATGTTTCAGACTATTTTGATTTAATTTATTGCGTTTCCGCAGAAATGTGTGCTGAGAGACGATTGGCACTTTGACAAATTTGATAGAAAAACCTGCTTAGAAATGTAAATTAGGTTGAATGTTAAATTATGGATTGAAACCTTAAATATTTATGCAATCGTTGTTACAAGTACTAAATTATGTTATAGACAGATTTAAATAGTCTAATCAGTAATGTTTACAAAATACCAAAAGGATGCGATTCTGACTTATTTTGTAAATTTATATTATCAATAAAGTTTAATTGTAAATATATTCAATGTGACTTTTTTTTAAATTCCTTAGTTAAGTTACGGTATTCTCACATATTTAAATGTTCAATAAGTCAACTATTCTATTCTGATTCATTGCGCTACAGCTACAGTACATCATATAAAAACCTATTCTAGTTCTAGATTTATAGACATATTAGAACTTGTTTACAATTTAATATAGACTCAAGCAATTTATTATTTAATTAAAATCAAATCTCAATCAAAAAGAATTTGATAAATGAGTGGTTTACATCTTGTGATCATAAAAATGACATCTGTTAAAGAATAAAAAATGAATAAATATTTAAATGAATGCATAATTTTACGATACTCCCAAATTCAAACGAAAAAAAAAACCATAACAATTTAAATAATCACTTTCACTTTTTTGTAATTAAGTACCTCTTTAGTAACCATGAACTTGACGTATGAGAGCGAAGTAAACAAAACTTGACCTACACCATTTTATAAAATATTTAATTTTCATGAATATTTAATTTATTTAAAAAAAATAATGATTAAAACTATTTTACTAATTATTTTTCGTGATTGGTTTTAAGCCATTGATTTCAAATAATTTTATGGTTTTCACAGATTGTAAAAATAGTCAAACAAAGACACAATTTATAAACGGAACCGTCAAAATTGTAATTAAATTTTTACGCGAAAAAACGTAAAACAATGTCTGAAATTTTAATGAGGAACGAATTTTATTGCCAAGGTAACATCATCCTAGATAATAAATTTTTTTTGCTAATCGCCGTATATAAGATTGCAATAATGTTCTAGTATAGTGTCTATTAAATCATTTCATCAAATTTGTACGGATGTTCTGTCTGTCAAGGTAACTCGTAAAAACAAAAAACTGTTACGCATCTTAATGATGAGTAGCTCGTCTCGTTTAGCGTACACTGTATAATTCTGTAGTTTTGTATCTATGTTGACATAAAATTATATTTAAATAGAATGAATCTATATTATATTAATAGTCGTATAAAAATCAAAAACTACATTTCACTAAAACCCAAGAAACTAATTTTTACAGTGTACTTAATGATCATACCAGTAAAATTGTATATAGATTACGTTAATTGGGAAATGATTGAAGATAACAAAAAGTAGTATGGTTTCTGGGATCTAATACCTACTGACTGACTTTTTTTAATCTAAAATCTAAATATAATTTTACTTCTACTTTTGGTTTGAATGACTTAATAATTTTGAAATTTGTAATTTTTTTAGAACCTAAGGAGAAAAAATATTTTGAATGCTAGTGCCAATTATCACTATAAATGCATATGACCAGGAAACTCCCAGTCCCATAAGTGGTGGACTGTTATCGATTCTAGCATCAGCTACATGTATGCTAAACCTCCGCAGTAAAGGCAAAACGACAGCAAAGAAAATAGATAGAAATAAGGAAGTATTTAAAGATGCAGCTAAATAGTAGCATTCCTATACACACCTCAAGGAATATTTTCATTCCTGTTTTGATAGTAAAATTCGTTAAAATTCTAAAGTTAAATTATTTTTAGATCTGCAAAAAAAACATCTTTGGCGAGCTCTGCATCGTCTGCACCAATGCCTAAAGTATTAAAACTGACATTTTTGGCAACAGATGATTATATTCATTTCATTACGTACGAATTTAGTAGTCATAGATTATATTTACCAAATTTAGTGTCACTCCGTTTAGTATCTTTAGAGGATAAGGACCGACAAATGTAGGTCTTACGAGCGATGTCTTACATACATCTTAGATAAATGATAGATTTTTTTTGAAATCAGGACGATGAAAGATGAACTTATTATTAAAGATATTTAACTACTTTTGTAGTAACATTAACATGTTTAGATAAAATAAAGATAGATAATTGTTTATTTATTAATTACGAGTAATATAGTTTGAGACACATTAATGGATCGTTTATGACTCCCATTTCGCGACGCCAAGTCACATCAAATCACGTCAAGCTTGATATATTACAAGAGGAATTAAATAAGAAGAGCACAAAATAACCAAAACTAAAGCTCTTCTAAAATGTCATTAATAATAGAAAATACCAAATATGACCTAGAAGTACTTCTACGAAAATGACTGGCGACTCAAGTTACATTCAATTCAATCTAATTTTTAAGATTGATTAAATCTATAGAAAAAATTAATTGATTTAATTATACGTAATGAAAACCTATTGGAAACACAAATTCATTAGATACTTCAATATATCATCATATATTAGAGATAACCACCTGAATAGCGTTAACTTTTCGCATAATCAACCGTTATTATTAAAGTATAGATATTTTAAATGTTAGGAAAACATTTGCGAATAGATTTAAATTTATACACGTGACAAGCGAGAATTGTTTGTGTAAATACCATTCAAACACGCCTGTAACTGTACTAATGTAATATCGATCAATAAAATATTTGAATGTTCATTAAAAATTATGGCATCGTGAAGTTTTGGCTGTAGAACCGGCTTTAAGTAACAATAAATTCAAACTTGAAACATTCACATACGCCATGAACCTACTTTTTACGATTGGCAATAATATTTTGGTTTATGTGCCCTAGAAAATTTACGGTTTTATTTCCGAGAATTGCTTTATCAATTGCCATTAAATCTGGGGATGAAAATCTCGTCGCGAAATTAAAATTTATTGTTTATTGTCTGTTTAACTTAATAATCATAATATTTGATGGCCTAAATAAATTGTTATTGCACAATTAAGTCTGATTTGCGACATAATTTTCTTTTGAATTTTATTCATTTACTGAATTTTAAAAAAGATGAAATTAATATTAATTTTGTTAACTATTCAAATAACAGGAAAGCTAATTGTATTTAGTTAATAGTCGATATTTAGTGTCTATATAAATAAAATTCATTATATTTTGTAATTAGCATCGTTTAATAATCCCAATTTTGTAGAAATAAAAAATAATAGTTACCTTTGTGCTTCAAGTTCACGAAATTTTTTATGATTAATTTTAATAAATCCTTCATACAGATATTACTCAACACAATAATATAATTCCTAATTAAATATTTTCAATTTATGAATTATTTTTTATGCATAAATGAATTATTAAAAAATATATGTCAGCTACGCCCTTAATGATGATTCATTTGCAAACTATCTAAATAAAAAATGCTCCTCACCTGAAGAGGTTGTACCACTTGAAGATGAAGTTCAGAAGAGTAAGGGGTACCTGAATATATTGTGGATATGTTTCGTGTAAGGAGGGGGCTAGTATAAGTATTGCAGATCACGGGGCTGCCCCCCATATTGTCGTGACTTTGACCGTATCCCCAAGTGGTGTTCTCAGTGTCTTCAAATTAAAAGCCCGCGGAAACACTTTGTTTGACTCGCGCGTATATAGAAGTTCGTCGTGTGTTCAATCATCTTCATCTCTACGAATCACAGTGAGTGTTCGCAAATAGTAGAATATTAACGGAGGTAAGTGCGATTATTAAATAATTAGATGTTCATTATTTTACAATGATACTTTATAAGATGATGACAAGTGATGATTTTTCATGGTGCTAATTATTTATTTTATTTTTGACATTGAATTCATTCTATGAATATTAAAATTATTTTTGTCATCATTAATAATAATAAAAGCCGCATGATTATCATTAAGAACCATTTTAGCACGCGTCTAATATTTTCATATACTTAAATTAGAAGAAAAACGCAAATAATAATATTTGTTTATTTTTATTCGATGAAATTCAATTAATATACAAATCTTCAGTGTAAAGATTCATAATTTTACCTTCAACCGTTTAAGTTGTAGAGCGCCTACACACACATACGCATAGACAGACGTCATGCCAAAAATAGTCAGACTTGATTCAGGGAAGGTCAAAAGGTATATTTCCGTTTTAATCTCGACATCGATTTTTCATGATTACAATACTTACTTATTACTTCGTATAAGAAAGAAATAAAATATTTATTTGTCTATTTATTTATTTATTAGTTAGAGTTTCAATTTAGTGATGAATTTAATAAAAAAATGTTCTTAAATATTTTAAGAAGAAGGTGAGTTCATTATAATTATACCAATTTTTTTTTTTAATGTAGACTATATTATTATTTAAATATTGAATTAGATTTCCAAAAATTATAGTATTTAAAATTTAAATACTAGGGTGGAGCGTGATAGATACTATTATTACAAAAAAAAATAATGCCAAAAATAATTTGAATCAAAGAATTCTATTGTATCAGATGTAGCTAATTTTTTTAAGTGCTGAAAAAAGTTTTGGTAAACATTTTTTGTTGGTTATATGTACATAAATATTCCACCGCTAAAATTGAGATTACTCATAATGAATAAATTATCTTTTTAACTATTTCCGAGACTGTTCATTAGAATTTCGTTTCTAATCGAACTATTAACAAAAACCATTATAAATAATCACGTAAAATTTCGAATACAGAATTTGTTTGTTTAAGGCTTTTAAAAAATATAAATTATAATTTTTGGGCCAAGTTATATAATTCTCAGTTCAATGACAAATGTTATGTCTATTTAAATGCACAAAAATTTTTAAATGCAAAACAATTCTTTTTTTTAATAACTCAAAATAATGTTTTATTGTACTAATGACACTAAACACCACTTGAAGGTTTATTTTAAAAAAAAATATTTGCAACTCGATCTCATTGCCTAGATAAATTTTTTTATAAACAATATATGTTACCAAAGACGACCTCGTTAAGACAATACTAATTTGACGATTTTTAAATTATCGACGACCATAAACGAATAGATTTCCTCACCATATTGTTCATTTAGATCAGATCTAATCGATAAACGATTAATATTTTTCTAAATGAACAAAAAACGAAAAATACTAAACTTGTCATGGCAGTGAATTTAAATTTTAATCAATTGTGTCTACGCAAGTGTATAATATACAAAAACTTCTAAAATATTTATTGTTTAATAATTATATATGTTACAAAAAATTATATAGGAAACTAAATGTATGTTTAGAAAATTGTATATTTATAAAGTTAAATGAACGTCCTTCAACCTATGCATGGGATCATTTCTTATAGTTTCAATTATTTTATAAGTGTGAATTCTTTCAAATTAAGCTTGCAGCGAAATTGTTTGTTTGCAATGCACTCTTCGGCAGATGAAGATTGCAGAAAAATGTCTTGCAAGGTCGTACCAACGCATGTATACCTCGCAAGCCACTATAGTTACATTTTTTCGTTGTAAACTTGCAATACCTGTACGTCTAGAAAAATCGCTAACATCGATGTATCCGAGTATGGTATTTTACGTGGTATCCCGTATATATATTACAGCACAATTGTTTTTAAACGCAATGCTGATATTCATAAAAAAATAGCCATTTTTCATGTTTCTGACAGATACATGAAATAATACTATAATAAATTACGAGTATATATATATGTATATAATTTGAAAATATGGCCTTTTGTAATGTTTCTTTTAGATTAACTGCATTCAAATTGTAGGAATTTAGTATTTAGGGTTTTACAATGCATACTAACTAAATGAGTACATTGCGCAAGTTATATTTGAATAATAAAATTTTGTTTAAAATCAATGTACAAAAAAACATAATTGAGCTTCAAAATATACATGATGCATAAATTTTGAATATCAAACATTAAAATGAAAATCAAAAATCTTTCGCTAATTGTCAAATAACATTGAATTTTGTTCCGGACTGTTGACTGTATCAAACACTAATCACCATTTCTGATTTATGAATTCAAGGTGAATTTACGGGTCTTTAGTAAAATTATAATCAAAAACTACAAAATTACCGGAACCTAGACGGTGATTCACTTCCATAATATGCAATCTAAATTTTTGATTCATTAAATTTTTATAGCTTCATAATGACTTATTTTATTAAATTTAAACAAATTTTAAGTTAAGTGGTTAACAATTCATGATAAGATTTACCATAGTAAAAACATACGTATCTGAAATCATTCTAAATCTTTATTAAAAAAAAAAAAATTTACGAATCTAAAAAATGCCGATATGTAACGTAGTACAAACGACTTTTGAAAATGATGAGTGTATAAAACTAACTAGACTGAACTTGCTGGTAGCAATTTCGCGGTAGAAAAAAAGACCTAACCATAATTTGCAACCACCGAAGGTCACTCAGACCTAAGTGAACGACCCAATCATCTATAATTAAAACGAATACACATCTATAAAGAAAAACAAATCGAAAACTTACTTGAGATTTTTTTTATTTAATGAAGTCTAGTTGTTCGAGGAAGAGAAACACTCGTCTCACAGATCACCAACGATGGTTCAGTACGAAATAATAAAATAATACGAATATCACTCATCGCTCATGAACTTGATCCTACTTGTATTTTAGTATCATGTGTCATTATTTTCACGGATACATGAACTTATGTTTTTAATAGTTGGTTATCATTAAATAACATTTAATTACGATTTGAAATAAAGCGCGTTTTTATTTACATTAAAAATTCATTTTAGTTTTAAGTGTACTAAACATAGACTTTACTAAAAATATTCAGGAACGTTATTTTAAACCAATTACAATCCTCTATTACTAGAAGCGTTTTCAAACTAATTACGCAAAAAGGCTATAATTAAAAAAAAATTTAATGTTAATTGTCGAACGACAGCATCAGTAAATATGTTAAATACTGAATTTTAGATATTTAACTAGCTAAGACATAGACCTTAATGAAAGTCATATGTTGTACAAAAATTGTACACTTTTGATGGTATAACCGTGTTAAAAGTAATTCGCACTCCGAAAATCTAAGGCCGCATAAATTCTGAGTATTCCGCGCGTACGAAGCGTGATCTGCGTGCGATTTTCAAATCGTCCGATTGAACTGAATCCAAAAAAAAAAAAAAACACCGCTACACAACATTGACCGAAACAAGAGTGTGTTGGCGAAAAATTATCACTTGTTTTGATTTTAAATACTTTAACCTACAAACGGGGAATTCTATTCTGACGAATACGGTATTATATGTTTTGAATACCAAATTCGGAATAAATTTGCCATTATTGGGTTTTGAAAAATTCATGATTTTTTTGCGTGTCAATTTTTATTATATTAATAAAAATAACTGTTTTCTTATCAAACTGTTTTATGCAATGATTATGTTAATTTTTTTTTAGATGCGATTTGCAAGATTTTGACTACAATGGATAGGAGTTTTATTCTTGGTCTTCTAGCAACTATAGTCAGTGTTTCTTCAGGTATTTAAGTCACAAACATTGTTTTGTTAATGCATCAATTGTTTTAACTCAAATAAAAAATAAATATATAACAATTTTAAAAATCTATATCTTAAATTTTTTCTTAAAAATAATCCAAATTAGAATGTGTCAAATTTAAGCTCCAAAGTAGAAAATTCAAACATTAAATGTAAGAATTTCGTTTCACATAAGATTATAAATTACTGTGGATCAAATTTCACACTTAGTAATTAATGTCGCTATTTATCATTTCCATTCGCCGGTATCGGCGCTTCGGTTACGTAATTTGATGACTACCTATATGCAGTAGCAAAAGACATAAAACTGGTTAAAGAAAAGCGAAACAGATAAATAAAAAAGAGTTAACGGAAATACCTTTTCGTAACCGCAGAATAAATATTTTCGGGGATTATTTTGAGTACCTAAAGTCAACGACACTAACATTTGGTCATAAATAATTTTTGTTTTTAAGTATATACATTTTTATTATCTCGTAAAACAAGTTTGTTTTTTACAAAAAAATAATTAAAATTTAGCAATACCTTTAATCAATTGCCATTAGCGCAACAATAAAACATTTTGTGGAAGTATACGTTTTAGTGTATTATAATCAATTTATTTGTAATTTTGAATAAATTAATAAAAACTTCATCCGCCATGTCTACCTTAAATCAACGTACATCATTTATTTTAACCATTACTTATGTGTATAATAAATATAACTGTCTCGCGATTAAATTACGTCATATTAAAATAGTTTTTAGCTAATTATATATTTCCAAAATTTACAAAACAGCAAATCCATTCAAAATATACAGTTACATTCAAAATTTTTTATTTTAAAATACCAACATGTTTTTAACTCTTATTAGGCCTTATCCCAGAATTTTTTAATCCTCGTTAACCCGCCACTATGATTATCTCAAGCCATTGCACTGTCAAAGCATTTTAAAATCAAGTTTTAATTTAGCAAAGTTCCAATCAGACAAAAAAAAAACATTTCCTGTCCGCAAAAAAGACTCCGTTATTTTCAACAGAGCACCACAGCACATTATTTTTTATGCTTTAGCGTCAATTTAAGAAACATAAATTAGAATTAAAATTTTCATTAGATTCATATCACCCACGAGAATTTAAATGTCTGCAAGAAGGATTACGACATGATTCCCAAAACTGCCGAAAATTTTACTGGTGTAATTTAAGTGAATCCAAATTGACACCATTGCAACTAGAATGTGATCGAGGAATGATTTTTGATATTGATACTCAAATTTGTACTTATCCTGCGCTGAGCACGCGAGAGGAATGTAAAGGAGAAATGATATCAAATGAGATTGATGCAGGACGATCTATTAGTGACTTTAGAGCGAATTCTTTAGGATGTACACAAGAAGGTTTTATTTCTGATGACCAGGACTGTCAAAAGTTTTACCGTTGTGTCGGTGATGGCAAAGGAAGTTTTATGCAATATGAATTTAGTTGTGGAGATGGTACTGTTTGGGATCCAGATATAAGTGGCTGTAATCACGCTTGGGCGGTCAAAAATGAAAAATGTCGAATTGGAATTTCAACTGCGACAGAAGAAAATAAAGAACCGGGTAATCCTAATTATGGAAATCCTAGTTCTGTAACTACTGGGTCAAATAATCAAGAAAATATTGATAATCCGAACCACAACTATAATCCAGATTCAGGTATTGATAATTTTGATGATATATATTCAAATTTTAGTAAAGTTTATAATCTTATTAAATTATTTTGATACAAAAAAAAACGTTATTAGTAAATAGTTAACTTCATTTCATTTTTAGGAGCTTACCCACCGGCTCCAATAAATGGGCAAAACAACTATAATAATTACGATCCAAACTATGGTAAGTGCAAGATTAAAATATTTATTACAGTGTATAATTGAATTGACGAAAATCATTATAATATATTTATTATATATTTGATTTATAAACTTCTATTAATAGGATCATCTCCATCAAGTACTCTCCCACCTTTACAAACAGAAAAATCCACTACTGCCCAACCTGTTTCTACATCAACACAACCTAGTCAATCGTCTTCTGAAATATCAGAACAATCAACTGAAACTGCTACAGAGCAAAACAAAAATGAAGCGAATCTGAAAAACGATTGTCAATACGAAGGTTTTCTAGCTGATTTTAAAGATTGCAAGAAGTTTTATCGATGTGTTCCTCATGCAAAAGGTTTCACAAAGTATGAGTTTACTTGTGGCCAAGGAACTGCTTGGGATCCAGAGATAGATAATTGCAACTATCCGTCCGCCATCAAATCAAGAGATTGTGCCAAGTCTACAGAAGCGACTGCAGAAGGAAGTCCAGGACAAGGAAGTACTTCAACTGATAAACCATTTCCAACTACAAATGGCTTTGGGAGCTCAACAGTTGCATCAGCTATCAGTTCTAGCTCAGTACAAACCACTTCTGAAATTGCTTCCAGTTCCACTGAAACAACTTCTGTAGCATTAGTAGAAGAATCTAGCACTACAAGTAAAAATGAAATAATACCAATTTCAACAACGATTCCAACTACAACTTTAAGTAATAAAGAAGAAACTTTGGTTTCGTCAACGATTGAAGCCAGTCAATCAACAACTCCGAGTAATAAAGAGGAAAGCGGACCAGGTACTAAATGTACTCAAGAAGGCTTTATGGGTGATTCCTACGATTGCAAAAAATTCTACCGCTGTGTTCATAATGGGAAAGAAAGTTTTATGAAATATGAATTTACTTGTGGAGAAGGTACTGTTTGGGATTCAGAAATAAGCAGTTGCAACTATCCCTGGGCTACTAAAAATAGTAAATGTGGAACTGGTGGTCAAAATTATTCGAATACTACTATTTCAAATGAAATAAATACAAGTAGTACTTCCGCAGGAGATGGTTCAAATAGTAGTAGTACAGAACAAGCCACAATGGTTTCGACATCAAGTACTACTGTAGAACCATCTACAGAAGTTAATGCAACTGATACTAGTCTAATTAAACCTACTGAACCAAGTTCAGTTCAATCTAGTACCGTAGTTTTGTTAAGCTCAGAAGCTACTACAGTTCCAGGTATTTCTGAATCTACAACTGAAAATATTAATAAAAAACCTGGACAAGGTTGCACAGGTGAAGAGTTTCTACCAGATCCGCAGGACTGTAAAAAATTCTATCGTTGCGCAAATGATGGGAAAGGTGCTTTTATAAAACATGAATTTACTTGTGGAGAAGGCACTGTCTGGGATTCAGATTTAAATACTTGTAACTATCCCAGAGACGTTAAAGGAAGCTGTGGCAATAAAGAAATAAATGAACAAGCAACTACGCAATCTTCTGCAAGTACTAATGGGGAAGAAACGTCATCTGGTTCAGAATCTTCTAGTGAGAAAGGAGAAATAAATGAAAATACTAGTACAACATCTGCAAGTGAACAATCTTCTTCCACCATATTTAGTACTGAATCTACGACATCTGAATTTGGACAATCATCTTCCGAAGTATCTATTTCAGAAACCACAAGTTCTGTAACTGAACTATCTGAAGTAACTACACTTGGAGAAACTCATCAAACGACTTCTAAAACTCCGACTTCAGAATCAGCTTCAGAGGCACCTCAATCAACTTTTGCGCCTTCAAACATCACTTTAGACTATTGTACTCAAGAAGGCTTTATAGGCGATTCCAATGACTGCAAGAAATTTTATAGATGTGTTAACAATGGGAAAGGTGGTTTTACCAAATATGAATTCAGCTGCGGTGAAGGAACTGTTTGGGATAGTGATCAATCAACATGCAACTATCCATGGGCTGTAAAAAATAAGTGTAATAATCTATCTGAAAATGAATTAGGAAATAAAGAAGAAAGTAGTAGCATTTCTGTAGACTCAACTACTGAAGGTATAACAACTTCATCAAGTGAATTAAT
This sequence comes from Nebria salina, assembly GCA_944039245.1. NCBI lineage: Eukaryota > Metazoa > Arthropoda > Insecta > Coleoptera > Carabidae > Nebria > Nebria salina. Next base: position 2,291,886 of record OX063273.1, on the reverse strand, counting down.
TGATAATAATAGCAGTTCAGAAAGCGTCTCAACTATTGAAAGTTTTACAACAGTAGCAAGTCAATCAAGTGAATCAACTGATGCTAATATTATTTCTACCACGGATGGAACCACAACTTTATCAGCGCAATCAAGTGAAGTTACAACTTCGAGTAGTTCTATGTCAACTGAACCCAATTCAATTAGCCAATCCACTGAATCTGCACAAACCTCAAGTAGTTCGCATGAATCAATAACACAACAAGCTATTTCAACCACTACAACTGGACCTGCGACAACGAAATCTGAGTGTGTACAAGACGGGTTTTTAGGCGATTCTCAAGATTGTAAGAAATTCTATAGATGTGTAGATAATGGCAAAGGCAGTTTTATCAAATACGAATTCAGTTGCGGTGAAGGAACTGTTTGGGATAGTGATCAATCTACATGTAACTACCCATCGGCTGTGAAGAATAAATGTAATAATTTATCTGGTAACGAATCAGGAAATAAAGAAGTAGACTCAACTACTCAAAGTGTAACGACTTCATCAAGTGAATCAATTGATGGTAGTAGCAGTTCTGAAAGCATTGTCTCAACTACTGAAAGTTCTACAACAGTAGCAAGTCAATCCAGTGAATCAACTGATACTAGTATTAGTTCAACAATTGCCGCAACTGAATCGACTCAATCAAGTGAAGCTACGACTTTAAGTAGTACTGAATCCATTTCGATTGGTTCAACTATTGACCCTGAACAAACATCACCTGATTCAACAACTGCGCAAGCCATTTCAACTACTCCTGCTGGGTTAAATAATCAAAATCAAACTAACACTGCAGCTGCTGGAATACAAACTAAATGTGAAAAAGAAGGATTTTCAGGTGATTCTCAGGATTGTAAGAAATTCTACAGATGTGTAGACAATGGCAAAGGTGGTTTTACTAAATATGAATTCGCTTGCGGTGAAGGAACAGTTTGGGATTCTGAATTAACCACTTGCAATTATGCTTCGGCTGTAAAATCTGAAAACTGTGGTACTGGAAAACCTGAGGCACTCAGTACTGATTCTCCATTAAGTCAAGTTACTGATGGAACAACTCAAACAGAAAATTCTAGCTCCACTGAAACTCCTGAAAAGACTACAATTTCAGCTCCAACTGAAACACCAGAAGAAACGAAAACTGATTTACCAAATACATCTAGCACAACTGAACAAGCCAATACTGTAACTCCAACAGAAACAACTATATCAGAACAAGTCACAATTACTCCTGAACTGACAACAATTTCTGTAACTCCAACTCAAAGTTCTCAAACTGAACCAACTGTAACTCCTACAACTACTAAAATTCCAGAACCAATACAAACAGATCAGCCAACTACAGAACAATTGACTACCGTTCATATTGGAACGAGCACTGATAAGTCTGATTCTTCTACTACAAGTCCAATTTCTGAAGCAACTACTTCAACAACTCCAAGTATTCCAGAAAGTACTACTACAGAATTAACATCAACAACTACAGATTCAACTGAATCGTCAAGCAATCCAGCAAGCCAAACAACTGATAGTACTGGATCTGCATTACAAAATACATGTTCTCAAGAAGGGTTTATGCCAAATCTTCAAGATTGCAAGAAGTTTATCCGTTGTGTAGGCAATGGTAAAGGTGGATACACAAAGTATGATTTTAGTTGTGGAGAAGGAACAATTTGGGATCCTGATCTAGATACTTGTAATTGGCCATACGCAGTACAAAATAAGAAATGCGAAAGTACTGCCAAACCTGGCGGTCAAGAATCTACTACTTCGCAAAGCATTACTACATCAAGTACTTCAAAACCTAGCGGATCAACTGAATCACCTTCTAGTACTTTAAACACTGGTGGTGAAGAATCAAGTACTTCCAAACCTGGAGGTCAAGAATCTACTACTCCAGAAAGCATTACTACATCAAGTATCCCAAATCCTAGCGGATCAACTGCATCACCTTCTAGTACTGCAAATCCTGGTGGTGAAGTATCAAGTACTTCCAAACCAAGTGAAACAGGATCTAGCACCACAAGCACTGCAAAACCTGATCCAACGACACCCATTCCACAAAATCCTGCACAAGCCGACAAATGTACGGGAGAAGGATTTTTCCCAAATAGCAAAGATTGCAAAAAATTCTATCGTTGCGTCAGCAATGGTAAAGGAAGTTACACAAAATACGATTTCACATGTGGCGAAGGAACTATCTGGGATCCTACATTAGATACTTGTAATTATCCATGGGCTGTTGAAACTAAGGCGTGTGGAAGTGGACAGACTATTGATGTAACAACAGAAAAGGTACTTTCATATTATATAAGCAAGATAAATTATTTGTATTCATTATATTATTAGAAGGCATAGATTTGCTCTTAAAATAACTATGCGATGGTGGTGCAATGGTCACTATAGTTGCCTTTGCAATTGATCCGGGATTCGATTACCGGCTATCGCACTTGGTTTTATATATTCAAAAATAGTAAAGAAAGTTATAAAGCAGAGATAATAAGTGACCTACATTCATTGCTCTGTTACAAGACGCTTGAAAATATCCTTTCTCTTCGAAAGTATATGCGATGGTGGTGTAATGGTCAGCATAGTTGCCTTCCAAGCAGTTGATCCGGGTTCGATTCCCGGCCATCGCACTTACTTTTATAAATCTTTAAGTTTGAAATATGTTGAGATATTACTATAGCATTGGCATAAATATAAATCTTAGCTAGAAATACTTGCAGGAAAAGATTATATTGTTTATTTCAATAACTTGATTTAAATTATTTTATAGGAGTCGCCAACAGAAGCTACATCCAGCACAACCGTTGAAGCAACTACTGAGCCTACTGACACTACCACACATCTTTCAGAAACTACAACCGAAATTATTTTAACAACTACAAATTCTGGCACAGATCCTCAAACTCAATCAACAGTTGTAGCCGAGATTACAACTCAATTACATGAAACAACTACTGCAGATGTTGAAACTACAGAAGGAATCACTTCTACAAACAAACCTGAAACTGAAGCAACTACCTCAGGCATTGAGACAACTACATCAGGAATAGAAACTACAACATTAGCAACTGAAACCACTACTTCAGAAATTGAAACCACAACTGTAGCATTAGAAACCACTACTTCAGAAGCATTAGAAACTACAACATCAGAAATTAAAACTACTTCTGAAGTTACTACAGAATCAGGAGACGTAAGCACAACCATAGGACTTGAAACTACATCTAACGCAATTGAAACAACAACTTCTGAAATTGATTCTACAACATCAGTTGAAATTACAACAAATACAGAAGCTAATACTACTGAATCTCAAGTTGATTCAACCACAACTGAATCATCTCAAGCAACAACGATTGACGTTTTGGAAACAACCATTGTTCCAGAAACGACAACAGTTATTGACACAACTACTGATTCTGTCACTGAATCATCAACTGATTCCAGTCTGACTACAACGGGAATTGTCGAAACTACCACAGACGAAGTCCAAACTACTGAACTAGCTTCAACAACCGAAATAACTGGAACTACTGAATCTCAAACAGAGGTTGCAACAGTCACACCTGACTCAAGTGAAACAACTACGAATCAAATATCTTCGACTTTCAAACCTGACCAAAATCAAACTACCCCATGCCCAATAAGCCAACTTGAAGGAGATCAAGTTTCATTAGTGTGTCCCACTGGTTTTAAAAGGCATCCAAAATATTGCAACTTATTCTATCAGTGTACGACAAACCCAGACACCTTTGACATTAAAGTTTTAGTGCTCAGTTGTCCAAATGATACAATCTATGATGATACAAAAATACAATGTTTACCACCAGGAGAAACTAAGCAAACATGCACTGGTCAACTGGCGGAAAAGAAAAATTATCGGAGGTCTAATGACGATAATATTTCACCGGTAAGTTGTTTATTTATTCGTAGCTTATTAACTGCATGAATGATTTTTAATTTTAATTTATTCCAACTTAATTGGATACTTTACATATTTTGTTTGTTTCATGAATAATAATCTGCAATTTGTTAACTATGCACCGAAAATATAACAAACAAATGTGTGTTGCAGATGATCATAGACAGTGAAAGACCATTATGCCCATCGGAGGGTTCATTTCCATTGCAACCAACTGAGTGTGATTCCAATTTTATAAAATGTAAACGGTCTGAGAGGAGAACGATGCGAGGCTTTGTTTACCAATGCCCAGAAAATTATACTTATTGGCCGATTAGCAAAAGATGCGAGCCACAATCAGAAGCTTTGAAATGTGACACAAATCAAATACATAAAACAAAATGGCAAATTCCAACAGAAGAGGTTGATGTAGCTCTGCGAACTATTGTAGTTTATCAATAACATAGAATAGTTTTGATTCGTTCTAATGGGCAGATAAGCCGAATTCATTAAAGACTTTCCTAGTGAAGCTTCGAAGTAAAAAAGTCTAACAAGATTTTCAAGTAGCACTAACAAATAGTTTAAGGAAATTAACAAATAGGATTTAGATTTTGACTTGGACTTTTTTATTTGGAAGTAACTTTTTTGAGTTCTGCAATTATATTGCGTCTTTTACATTTTCATGCAAAATGTTTACAAAAGACAGATATGGTGTAAGCGCTCTATAAATTTGCTAAATTTCTTCAATTTGTTTCTTTATCAAGGAATGTGATATATTATATTGCCATAAGAAACTAAGCAGATGAAAATTAATTTTAAGCATTTTTTTATACATGTATATATTAACTTGTTAAAATGAATGAATGATGTGTGCTATTTATTTATACAAACATTATTTGTAAGCAAATAAAATTAAATTTAAATATGAATTGTTTATTATTTATCATGTTTAATCTAAGAAAATTGAGTCAAAGATGTGTTTTATTGCGAAATATTCAAAATCATGACACCTTTGTCACAATAGTAAATGAGATCTTTTGTTTATAAATATAATTATTTCAAACGTCAATAAAACTGCTCGATTATATATTTAAAACCGATGAAATTAATAATACGTCAACTGGTCTATTGTGCAGAGTATGCTTATTTATAAAACAACAAACCGTACAAATTTCAACATATAACAAGAACTTTATTACACGAGTGAACTAAGAATAACGGTGAGCTGACGTTTAATGCAGAAAATGACTAAATCAGATGAACATTACCCGCTGTTGTTGTTATACGTGGAAGAAAATGGCAAACGGTCCGAATTTCCACACCGCGTTGTGTTCGCGGATAAAGGCAGAGGTAATTCTGTGGCTGTTGTTAAAGGGGCAGCGGCCATAATTACTGAATGGCCGGGTAAGACAATACACTCTTTTTTTTATATGGTCTTTTTTTTGTACATTTCGATATATATCAAACAACAAATTTAAGTATCAAATCGGTAAGTTTTAACATTCATTCCTGAACACTACAATTTTGCAATTTATGTTAGTTATCATATATTGACGAATAAGCGAAAAATATATATTTTTGAATATTTTTATTATTCGATTTTATGACGTCATAGGTACCTAATACGGTATATATAACAAAAATAAATTAGCGAAGTATTACTACAGTAACTTTACCATAGCACCAAAAAAAAAATTAATAATGCAGGAATAGCAATAAAAAATATCTACAAATATCTTGCACTGAGCTTTCTTATACGTAGCACGGACAAGCTAGTAAGCTTGTATTAGCATGCTATTTGTGTGATATTTTTCGCTAATACAGGCTTAGTAGCTTTTCCATTGTGTTCAGATAGAAGTGATATTAAAATAGAAATTTTGAAAAGGGATATTTGTAGCATCATAATTGTACTTTATTTCAATATACGCAATAATATGAACGATACATTTGATAAATCTATGATTGCAGCTCAAGTCTCGTCATGTTGGATGACATCCATAGCACTAGGATGTTCATTTATACTCATATCCCTAATCTTACTAATGTCATCAATTACAAACACAATGCACCCGATGCACGTGCGGTGTACTCGCGATTTAAACCATTTGCACGGAAACAAAACGGTTCACCTCGTCAAAGATGGACTCAAATGGGACCGAAAACAGCTCGACTTACTCCAGTTCATCGCAGACACTTACCCAGACTTTGAAATACACAGTACAATAGTTGAAACGTCAATGAAGAAATTCCAGCACCAAAAAGACAAGAAAAAAGAACAACTAGAAAAAACTATATTTAACAACTCGATTAAAGACAAAATTAAGGCAATTATGCAACGCAGTTATCTCATACCCATGCATAATTCTGAGCTAATTGGGCCGCCATTTCCGCACCAAAATGTATTTCCGATTTTTCACAAACGCGAAAAACGACAAGTACAAAAAGAGATCACATATGACGATATATTGAAATCGCATTCGAATATTATCGAAAAACAAACAACGTATAAGAAATATTTCACCAACACGCCGTTGCAGTACTTCTGGATGGATTTGTCACCGGATATCGTTATTTTTGCTATCCGTGTCCAGGAGTTGTGGCAAGATGGCGGCATCAGTTTTGACTTACCTCATGAACCAAAAACTAAGCGAATCGCACAAAATAAAACTGATGACACTGAGAACTATAAGCAACTTATCACGAACATCAAATCGAAATATGATAAAATTAACGAAGATATCGTCAGCGTTGATGAACAAGGTTTATATATGGCGACCAGAACACCATGTCACATGTTTTTCGGGGAAGTATTGATGAAATTACAAAAACTAACAGAAACTACTTCAGTTCCGGATTTTATTCATAAAATTCTCAATACATTTTGTTGTAGGGGCGTTATTGATTCTAATTATTGTAAACAACATTGATTTTTATATGTATATATATATATATATTGTATTTTTCTTTGCTTGTGAATAAATTTATTTTTTGTACTTAAATCGATTTGTTTAATAATCACAGACGTAAAATTGTCGTCGAATATGGCACAGGACTTGTAACCAGTTAAAAACAGTGAAGACAGTCAGCATTAATGCTCCGCTTGTTATACCAGCAAAGCGGCAGCCGTTGTTGTAGAAACGAATAATAAATAAAATTGTTTCTAGAATTATTACGATTGTTTGCAATGTAAACCAAGGATACGTTGCTGTTATACAACCCTATATAAAAATCAATTCAAATTATAAATATTCCTCAAAAATTAACCGTCTAATTTCTTATATGTAGCATTATGGAAATTTATTGCTGCAATATTAATTTCGAAAATTAGTATTAAATTTGGGGATTTTTTTGATTTTTCGAGGATTAATTGTGCAGACATAACTTAAAAAATTAATAAATTAAGCGTTATATATTATGAATACTGCGTATAAGAAAATAATAATAAATAATAAAATTGATATCTTACTGATAAAGCGGAATATGCAACAAGTAAACAAAATTCTACTGTCATAACAGTAATAATTAATCTTAAATCTCTTTCGGTAGCTTTTGAAATAATTTGTTCTGTATTTAATCGTGGGCCAGACATCCCTTTCGGTAATATAGGTTTATTAGCAATATGCAGAACGTCGAGGAAAGCAAATATCTTAAAACAAAAAAAATGAGGTGGTAATGGTTAAATAATACGAAACATATAATGTACTTACTGCACCAGAAATGCCCATGATAACAATATAAAATGGATTCACATAAAATTTATTACATATAGGTTTCATAAAACGAAATCTGTCGTTTACGAAAAATGACATCGCCACACATACGGGATATCGTAGATTCTTCATGAATTATTATGAGATGGTCACTGGAAATTTAGAAATTGTAAAAGGCCACATGCCGGTTACAAATGTTTTCGAAACAGCTGCAAACTGATCTGTCAAAATGTCAACAATTGTCAAATAAGGTAAAATAAATTATCGTTAAAAATGTTGGCTAAAAGTAAATTCAAAATAAAACTCCATACATCTTAGGGTCAATTTTCTATATGACGCGGTGCAAAATAAAATTGTATTAAATGGATACTAATAGCATCCTCCCAATTGAAGATAGATTTTATAAACCAAGTGCTTTGGAATGCTTTATATGGATTGTTATATCCCTTTCGAGTGGTATGAGCTTAAATTTTAACCCTGACGATAGAGGTACTGCGAAACAAATTTTTGTGCAACACATTTTCAATTCCTTACATTTTAGGAGTCTTTTTGGATATTACGTTACTAGATATTTTATTGATGGTCCCCAGTGCATTATTACTTCTTCATGGCCTTGAAAGGGTATTTATTTTATTCGTCTAACATAAATAAATATTACAAACATAAAAACTGTTATCCGTATTTATTCACAACATACGATCATGTTTAGCGCGTGTAATTATTCACAATTATTTACGATACCCATTGCTAAATTTACGTTATTATTATTAAGTGAAGCACAAAACAAATTAAAAGATCTTTGAATTTTAGGGCAAAAAATATTACTCAGTGCCTTGGTTGGTATTTTCACTTTGGAATATTTGTGTTGGACAATACCTTTTGCTCGAAGACATTGCTGCTGCAGCCTATGTTACTTACGAAAAGTTACCGATAATTGGTTGTTTTGTGTTTTTTGCAACCATGTTAACACTAGGTACTGTTTATAGAATTTAATGATATAAAATACAATAAATTAGAATAGTTTTCAGAATAATGCTGTGGGGTAAAACAGTGCATATAGCTTTTTTCGAGTTGGAAATAAATGAAAAACCTGTGCCCGTCGAAGAACCACAAGAATCGATCGTCCAGTTCCGGAAGACGATGAAGAAAGATATACCAATAAAATATATGCAACATCTAACGCAAAAATTTACAGAAGAGGCAACGAATAACCTACAAGAAGATGAGGAGAAAGTCATGACATAAACTGTATATAAAAAAGAAATTAATTTTTATTCTTACATAAGTATAGTAACATTACAAAAAAAATTATATGAGGATAAATTATGTTAGTGTACGAAAATATTTTTTAATTGTAGAACATGTTTTAAGAAATTATAGACTAGTAACAAATCAAACAAATTAGAACTTATAATTATTTTATGGCGTTGGTTTCTTTGCTGGTAAGGCGCTTTTGCCATCAGGCGATTCTTCTTCTGCCTTGCGTTTACGTTTTATCAAATGCGTTATGTTATTTATAGATTTACTAGAAGTGGATTCTTCCTTCTTTGTCACTTCTGGAGTAGGGTTTGGAAGGGCACTAGCCATTTCCATAAACATTTTGGCAGCCTAGAAAATATTACAATTTTAGTTTTCTTGAAATAAAATATATTATATTGCGCTCTAGTCTATTCTTAAATTAACTTGCTCAATACTTACAACTTCATCTTTGATCGACTTCGTGTCGCTAATCTTCTCTTGTATTTCTGGAATAAGAGCATTCATTTCTTGGATCTCGTCCTTAACTCTGGCTCTATCGTCGTCTGTCTTCTTCTCGTCCGCCATATAAATATCAAGTCGAATTTTAAGCAGTTTCAAGCGTTTCTGTATTGACTCAATGGACTTCTCGAAATTAATCACCGCATCTTCAATATTAGAATTGGTCGATAGTGCATTTCCTAGTTTATAATAGGTTTCTGCCAATTTCCTGTTTTCAGGCTCGTATAAAGTTTTCTGCAATTCCAGACCAGCTTTCATATCTGCAGTGCCATCGTCGAAGTTACCACTTTCCATTGCAACTTCACCTAAGAGGATTAAAGTTTCGGCGACTTTTTCTTTTCCCGTATCGCCTCGAGATGTGAATATTTTTTTGGCTACTTCTAGCACCTCCCAAGCAAGTTGCAAATCAGTGGGTTCTTCAATTTTCTCTTCTTGCGTTCCTGACGATTCTCCAGTCTCTGAGGTTTTAGTTATGTCTTCGTCCATTTTGTCAGTTGAACCACCTGCTTTTAACAAATCAGATTCGGAGGTTCCATTTTCGGAAACTTTGACTTCTTTATCGCCAGAGGCATCTGATTTTACATTCTTATCACCAGCTTCATCACACGTTGTAGTAGCAGCTACTGATTTTTCAGTTTTATCAGCTTTATCACCCGATCCTTTGGCTTTCTTATCTTCAGAAGCCTCTGATTTTGTGTCTTTGTCATCTGATTTCGTACCTTCAATTTCCATATCAGATGATTCCTTGGGCTTGGCAGCTGTATCATCTGTTTCCATACTTTTGGTAGCATTGGCACCCTCAGCTGTTGCTTCTTCAGCATTGGATTTTTTCTCTGGTGATATTCCAGATTTGTCTGATTCTTCAGATTTCGCATCTGTCTCTTTTGTAATTTCTTCCAAAGTAATTAGTCCATTTTCTTCGTCCTCCGAATCCGAGGAAGACTCTTCAGGTACAATACCTTCGCCGAAAGGTGCAGCTTCTTCGCGTGAGAGTTCCAGCAGCGCTTTGGCATAGTGTATGTAGATTTCACCGAGTTTATCATGTTCATCGCCGTGCTCTTGGGCCATCAATTGTGTTGTACGGCCCAATGCTGCGACGGCATTTGCAAAATCGCCTATTGCGTAAGAACGGATACCTGCGGAGAACATTTCGCGAGTATCCGTACTCTCTAGATTTATATCATTGTCTGCCATCTATAATATTATTAACATATCAATCCATTGAATAGGATCAAACATAAATTTATTTTATCGATATTTTGTGATGTGATAAGGCATAGAAAAAGCATTTTCCAAAACATTTTACGTTAAAAAACTACACATTTTGTCCAATAAATACAACTAACACGTGTTACTTTAAAACCAAATAAAACAGTCCAGTAAATACAATACACAACACACCGTACTACAATCACCTTTCATTTCTCTTACACTCACACACAATTTACAACTAATTCGCTAGTATATATTCCCTAACATTGCAAATCTGTTATGGTTGTAGCACATGGAAGCGAAACTAAATAACAAAACATTCGCTATGAATTACAGGATGAATAATAAACACGCCGGGATAGTCTGCCCTATCGATCAGCGCAGCCGCATATGTTAGGGTCAGATTCGGAGCAATGCCTTTTCAGTTTTCTTTGCTACGAGAAATCGCGAGCAAGGATTCAGTAGAGCACATGCATTTGTGCAGCTTACACACCCTGTACAAACGATTGTGCAACGAATATCGTAATAAAATTTAATTATAAGTGTATGTATGTGATGTGACATGTTACTCAAACTGGTTTACTGTGATTACATGTTTGTTCTAAGTGAACCAGGCGCCGCCGTTTATTAAATCAAATTAAGTTAAAGCGACGGATTAAGTTCGTAGTAAAATAGTAGTGCGAAATCCAATTTCATTGGAGCTATACGAAAATTTAATTTTATATAAAATTAAATTTAGAAGTTTTTTAATCCTTTTTACACAAATATAACAGCCTACACAGTTACATTTAAATGATATGATTTAACGTATTACATTAGTTTTTATTGAGATTCAAAGTGTTTCTAGGAATATTTAATTTATTTTTAAATAAAATAGTCTATTTACTATTATTTTGTTAAAGTTTGTATGTTAATATAAATCACGATACTAAAAAGTTAAGATGGATTAGTTGGTAGAATCGTAATAGGAACGAATTTGGTCATGAAACATGACCGGTAATAGTTTCTAGAAATCGTACCACTTGCCGACAATGTAAGAATAAAATATGGATAGCGTGTACGAAGCCCGTCACGAAACTATGCAAAATCCCAAAGATATATAAATCCGAAAAGGATCTGATAACACAAAACTGCAGAACAATAAACCTTGACCAGGTCACATTTTTTTCGAAAACAGTTTCCCAACAGGACAATGCATGTATTTTCTCGCGTCGGGTAATTCTGCTCTGTATTACACGGCGATGGAAGGTGACGGAGATGAAGACGCAGGATGGAATTGTAGCATACATCCGAGCGTCTTCTTTTTATTGGGAACGCTAGTGTTGACCACTTGCGCTTCAGGCATGTTGTGTGGGTCTATTATGACGGATCACTGGGAGGAAGTGACTTGGGATCGGTTAACATTGGAAACAGTCACGAATCAGTCGATCAAGTTACAATGGTTGCTGGATGGCACTGTTGCAAGAGTCACCAAGAATGATAGGAAAGATGAAATTGAACATCCAGTCGCGTTTCTAGTTCCAATGCATGGGGGGATTTGGACACTATGCGTTAGCTTAACAGGTAATATCTCTAATTCATCACATTGCGATGTAATCTTGACCATTAACTATAGTCACAATATAAAAACTAGAACGTTATTTGAACCAAAATACGTTCACGTTTTTTGTGTCGGTATAAAAGCAATGTGATACCACGCGAAACAGATTGGTATCTCAAATGGCATTTGGCACAACTGTACCATGATAATATCGCGTTGTGATATATTGTCATTTTTTAGTACTCTAATGGAAATGATATGTAAACGTTATATTATTTTCGATCTAACACAGCAATTAATTTAGTTAATTTGGTAGTTAGTTCGCAATTTGTGCAACGCAATAATTGCGAGTTGGATTTCGTGTTTATATGGTTTATAATTGCGTATATACGTCGTGATTAATTTGGATCATAAATTCGATGTGATATCGCTAAGTTTAAATTAGCTTCTGTCTAAAACTGTTTATTAGATGAGATCTCTAATTGCGGTTTTCTCGGAAATAATTCGTTTATTTCTATTAGATATTATGAGTTACGAGGGTAGACGCGTTATCCTATAAATAGGATGACATTTTCAAATATTAACATTTCTAAAATTTATATTTAGATGATTGCATAGACATATAAAGGGAGCCAGTTTAAAAGCACATCAATCATGCTTTATTCACATTTGTACGATTTATAACATTTTGAATGTGATATTTTTGATTTTCTTGTTGAATAGATGAAGAAATACTATTACTGAATCGTGTCGGTTTTCCTGTGAGAGAAACTTGCGTGAATTACCTAGCCGGAGGTTTAGATCGAAATGAAGAGCCGAAGGCAGATTGGCAACATAGTAAGTGGTGCATGAAAATCCTTTCAAAACTTTTCAACAAATTTTTTCCCGAAGAGTAGTTTCTTAAAAAACATTCAAGATGAAAAACGTTTCGCATGATTTAAAGCTTTTAGCATAATTTAATATTAAACACGGCACAAGCAATTTTGTATGAGTGAACAAAAATTCGAATTTCGAACCCAGAGTGTATTCAATCGTTTATAATCAATCAATCAATATATAACATATGTTCTTTACTGTTAAATATATAATCGATTAATAGATTTTGTATCGAAATGATCAAATATTAAATTATAAGTGATGCAGAATTGGAACATAAATTTCATATTCGATTATATCACCTTTGCAATATATGTTCGACTATTCTACTTTGATTTATCTAGTGTGCATGGTATACATACTAAATACGATAGGCAATACGTGCTTATAATACTATTTATGTCACATACTTCTATTCTATGCTTTTGATTTTTCAGCGAAATGAATGGAGTAGAAATAAGTGAATATATGTAATTAATGAATTTTGTGCAAGAAACTTTGAAAGCAACCATAATAGACGAGCGTGTATAAAGAATTTAAATGAAGCAAAAGGAGTGTGTAAGATTAGAGATAAATAGTGAAAGATTGCCTAGATTTCAATGGATGTAAAGGGCCTTCTACCATTCCATTTATGTATATATGTGTTTATATGTGTGTTTGTGTATGTGTGTGTGTGTTTGTAAATAAAATTTGAAATATTTTTATTTTTTTTTAGGAATGCAAAATCTTTCAATTTCATGTTCGCTGGTGTGTCTAATAATTTTGGGAAGTGCGGCCTTGATCGGAGCGTTTGGTGTTTGTAAACACCAGATTAGTGCCGTTTTGGTGACTGGCGTCATGTATTTGCTTGCAGGTAAATACAGACACTGACGTCACACACTATATTTCGCGTGAAATGGATATCTCATTCAACACGAATAAAGTACAGGCGATGAGCGCAAAAGTAGACCAACCCACTAGAAATTACATTGTAATTTAGAGACAGACATTTTTATATATATATATATATATATATATATATATATATATATATATATATATATATATATATATATATATATATATATATATATATATATATATATATATAGACGTCTTTGTTTGGAAAATAGGTTGAATCTAATTTAAAATTAATATTTTTATATATTAAATACAGTTGATACAAATATACTTTCAATAATAACAAACACGTCATATATTATTTCATATATACGATACAATTGTCATCAACTTCAATAGATATTTTATGATACAAACATGAACTTGTGTTTAATCAATAAATTGTCTTTCAACAACATGCGACATTACACTCAAATAAACTAGTTTAATATATATATACAATTCAATACTGTCCACGAAACCTATTTTTCAAAACGGTTTATGGTACAATTGAGCAAATTTATAATCTATATCAAGAATCTATAAACTGTTGGGTTTAACATATTTTTGAACAATTTATTAAATATAATTTAACAATGAATTATTCACAAATTTGTATTCGTAATAGAATTACAGATTTTATTTACAGAATTATAGATTTGCTCAGAATTGTTTTATTTCATATATACCACATATAATGAGCGATAATTTTAAATGGCCGTTAGATTTAAGTAACCTTTGTCCAAACAATACAACATGATTAATGGATTATTTTCAGCCTCATTTGCGCTCTTCACCTTAACGATAATTCATTTTAAACGGATCACCAATCGGCCACGTATCAATCCGATAGACTACGATGGTAACAACGACGGCGTCGTCAGCATCCACGCAGCGAAAGAAATACGAGACTTATTAGTAGCGCGAATATTCTCAACATCCTGGTCGCTAGACCTAGGCTGGGGCGGCGTAATGCTATGCGTTATGACATCCATTTTATGGATACTCCTATCGAAAATCATGCGATTCAATCCGATTTCCAGTATGATCAGTTAAAATACTCGACTACAAAAAAATCATAATAAACACTAAATATCCACCATAAAAAGATCTAGAATGCTAAAAAAATAGTATAAACGATTTTTAATCAATTAACGCTACCTATAGTATATTCGTGCATTTTACGTTAATAATTCAAGTAACAGTAATTAATTTTTTAAATAAAACAACAACGCCTTTTGATACATATTTATTCTATTTACGATAAAAAACCATAAAGACACACGGCGCAAAATATATTTTCTATGTCCTTTTATAATTTAAAATTTATATTTTATACATTGAAAATGTTTATTCATTTCTAACAAATTAATACTAGAACCATACTACATACAATCCTTCCATTTATTCACATGTACGCCTGTAAATTAGACTACTTTCTAGACGTCCATAAAAATTAGCATAGCAATGCAATAACATAAAAATGAGGCTATTTTAGAAATTCAGGCCGCAAATGTGTACTTAGTAAATGTAAGTGCACGAAACAAAAAAAACCAATGGAAACATAAATGTGTAATAAAATCCCGCCAAATATAACCTATAAAATACTTAATCGATTCAGGCTCAAACGAGCCCGTAACATGAGATTTGCTCTTTATTTTAATATTAAACAATTCGTGATCGAATTGAAATACCGCATGGAAAATGTAATTGTAAACCTAAATCGATGAAGAATGCCTTGTTAAATGTAAGATTTAGTGAAAATTTACAACGGAGAATGCTTGCTTGCTTTTGCTATGCCTTATATTGTACATATTCTATTTTGCAAATCGTAATGACAATTGTTATTTATATTTGATTTCAAAACATTTGTGTATATACTTTGATGTACTAATAATAAACAAATTACCTTTTATATATATATACAATCTCGTTTTCTTACGTGTTAAGATCCACGATCCTATTTAATTATGTATAAAATTTCGTTTGAGCACAATTATTATCACAAAATGTACTTATAACACAGTTTTTGAGGACTTTTCTCCGCAATAGCCGGTATTCTACGTTGTCCCAATTGGGATTTTTTTTAAATGAAGATTCTAGAAGATTACTCATAACGGCAAAATATAAGCACCGCCAACTTCTATTCAATAAAGTTACTAAATACTATATTAATTTAAAACACTTTTAAAGCAGTAAACTATTCATTAAACAAGACTTAAGATACAATTAATGTTTAATGATTACATAAAATATCTGGATAAACTAATAAATATATCAAATTATTTAGATTTTAGTTTTGATTTCGAGTAAACTAAGTACTATGTTTGACCTTGTTGGGAACACTATTATTACTGCTTATTATGGGCTACATTGTATTACGAAGCTAGCTACACACGTGTTTCATTTAAGGGTTATTGAAGTCAACAAGTGGTTCAACTTGTAAAAAAACATGTCAAACATGAATGAAAAATTACGGAATTTCGCTGTTGATTTGTACAAAATCGACGCGATTAAATTCGGCGAATTTAAAATGAAAGTCGGGCTACTATCACCGATTTATTGTGATATTCGCGTTATTGTTAGCTATCCAACAATTTTGGTAAGCCTGTTTGTTCACCTTGAATTAAAAAATAAAATTTTATTCTTAAGTATTTTAAGTTTATTACTTGGCAACATTGCGCATGCGTTGCGGGATTTTTAATAAAATATTTAAAAAACATATTTATATAAACAAGAATGATTATTTATTTTCACTTCAAATAATAAGTAAATTAATTAAAATCAAACCCTGTAGGACAACCTCGCGGAATTACTCATAGAACATGTAAAAGCAATTAAAGATTACGATTTAATTTGTGGTGTACCGTACACGGCCCTCCCAATGGCAACGGCCATGTCGATAAGAACAGGCGTCCCTATGGTAATGCGGCGAAAAGAAGCAAAAGACTACGGCACTAGGAAAATGATTGAGGGCAAATTTAAACCCGGCGATCGATGCTTAATCATCGAGGATGTTGTTACATCTGGTGGCAGTATTTTAGAAACTGTTCAAGATTTAAAAAATGCCGGTTTAAGCGCTACTGATGCAGTAGTTGTACTAAACCGAGAACAGGGCGGAGAAAAAATATTAGCAAGCAACGGCGTTAAAATGCATTCTTTGTTGACGATTTCGCAATTAATGCAATTTTTATTAGAAGCGAAATGCGTCGAGCAAGACATCGTTGATAAAGTAGCGCAATATTTACAACACACTCAAATTGATACTAATGTATTACATACTCCTAAATATAGTAAGTATTAATTAATTATAAATTACATACAATTCATATTTTTAATAAACTTAATTATAATATTAATCATTACATTTATACGAGAATAATATAAATATTCCAACTATGATGATAATAAACGAATTGAGCCGATGCTTATCGAATAATTTCGGTCTGTGTATGGTCTATGCGCATGCGCCAAACCGCATTTAACAAACTGTAAAAAAATACCCTCAAATGACTAATAGTGTTTGTTAGGATTTTTGTATTGAATAAATTTTTCCTATAACTCATAAATTGAGAGATAAATGTTTCTTTTTTCTATAGATAGGTTGAAAATGTCCTTTAGTGAACGTGCCGAGCATTCCAAAAATGCAATTGGTATAAAACTATTCCAAATAATGTCCGAAAAAAAGTCAAACTTATGCCTCGCCGCCGATTTAACGTCCAGTCTTAAATTGTTACAACTGGCCGCAGCAGTCGGGCCTCATATATGTGTTTTAAAAACACACATCGACATCATCGAAGATTACACGACAACTTTCATCGAAAAGTTACAAGATATCGCGAAAAAGCACCAGTTTCTAATCATGGAAGACCGAAAATTCGCAGACATAGGCAAAACTGTTTCGTTACAACTACAAAAGGGAATTTACAAAATTTCAAGTTGGGCTGACTTCGTTACAGCTCATTCTCTACCCGGGAAAGGGTTAATTCAAGGGTTAAGCGATGAGAGTACTTCAATATTTTTACTAGCTGAAATGAGTTCAGCAGGAAATCTATGTAGCGAATCGTATTCGGCTGCTAGTGTGAAATTAGCACAAGAACATTCAGAATCTATCGCTGGTATAGTTTGCCAAAGTCCGAAATTCATCGAGTCACCCGAATTAATACAACTTACACCCGGTATTCAATTGGATAAAGTGGGAGATAATTTAGGACAACAATATAACTCACCGGAAACCGCTATCATGGACCGGGGTGCCGATATTGGTGTGGTCGGACGTGGAATTACGATGTCAGAAGATCCTGTTGCGGCAGCTATAAATTATAAAAACTTATTGTGGAATGCGTATTTAAAACGTATTGAGAAAAATTAAACATGCTTTTCAATAAATATACTTTAATTATAAAAATTCCTATTAACATTTTAATAATTTTATACTAAACTGTTTTAATACTAAATAAAATAATTCGCAACTAAATTTGAGTATTTGGCGCACATAATTGAATTTGATGTAACTATAAATCCCAGATCGCAGCACTGTATACGTCAAAATATCGCTGTTTCCGTTTCCTGTATCTCCGTGAACCGGTTTCTGGTTCATGCTGTACCATATTGGTTAAAGTGAAATAAATACTAATATTTACAAATAAGCGTGCATTAATTGTGCAAATGACAATGGACGCGAAAGAAGGGGATGATCTATCCCATTTCGTGGCCCCCATCATTCAAGATAACCCCACAGGATGGGGTCCATGTGAACTCCCTGATCAGTTCAAGGATATGCCCTATCAACCCTTCAGCAAAGGAGATCGTCTAGGGAAAATCTCTGACTGGACCGGTGCAGCATTCCAAGACAAGAAATACGCAAGTCAGTTGAAATTTCACTAGGATAACCTTATTTAAATTTGTCAATTTTATCGAACTATTGGAATGGTTCGACATTTACATCAAATATAATTTCGTTTGATTCACTTATTATAGATTACATTTGCATGCAATGAAATAGCCAATTTTTTTTTTTTTGTTTCACTTACCTTTATTTATTTTATATACATTTAAATATTGTTGAATTAACAATTGAATTGATAGTAAAGTATGTTTTGTTATTGTCTAATTATTATTGAATAGACAAATACGCATCCGCTTTCGGTTCGGGTAGCCAGTACGCTTATTACCATGACGAAGACGAAAGTACGTTCCATCTGGTCGACACGACCAGGGTTCAAAAACCGCCTTACCAACGTGGTCGGTTCCGTGCGAACCAACGAAATATGCGTGGCCGTGGGGGCCGAGGAGGTTCTCAACAAGGCGGTATGCAACAACTGGGCAAAGGGCTCAAATTGCGCGATAGAGATCGAAAAGGGCAAGTTAAGAAGTGGGGGCAAGGCAGGGTAAGTTAAAATGCAACATTTATAGAAATAGATTGCAATGGGTGAAATATTCTAGCCACAAATTAAAGTTCGAGACGCTTCCGTTACGGTTCGCCCTGATTGGGTGACAATTGAAGAAATGGACTTCCCAAGATTAACAAAGCTTTCGCTACCCGGTGTTAAGGAAGGCGAAGATATTTTGTGCTGCGGAGAGCTTGAATATTACGATAAAAGTTACGATCGCGTTAATGTGAAAAGCGAGAAGCCACTTCAACGCATCGATCGTATTTTCCATACCGTAAATATATTTAATATACTCGTTAAAATTGATTAAACATTTTATTAAAAATAGGTTACTACAACTGATGACCCAATCATCCGTAAACTCTCCAAAACTGAGGGTAACGTTTACGCAACCGACGCCATTTTGGCAACAATTATGTGTTGCACACGTTCCAACTACTCTTGGGATATTGTCATCGAGAAAATCGGTGACAAATTATTTTTGGACAAACGCGACAACACCGAATTCGATCTTCTTACGGTCAACGAAACGTCCGTGGAGCCGCCACAGGACGAGACCAACTCGTTGAACTCACCGCGCAATCTTGCACTCGAAGCAACATTCATCAATCACAATTTCTCGCAACAAGTTCTGCGCACTGGAACCGCTGAACCGCGATTCAAATTCGATAACGCCAACCCGTTCATCTCTGAAGACGAAGAAGGGGAAGTCGCTTCCGTTGCTTATCGATACCGGAAATGGGATTTGAACGCTGGAGTTGTAAGTTACAATCACTCCTTTTATAGACTGTCATTTTAATATTTTATTTAACAGGTTTTGTTTGTACGTTGCGAACATGACGCCGTTGTTCAATCCCCTAGCGGTGAATTGCAATACTTAACCATCAAAGCGTTGAACGAATGGGATTCTAAGCTAGCTAACGGTGTTGAGTGGCGCCAAAAACTCGATACACAACGCGGTGCAGTTCTCGCAAATGAACTGCGCAATAATGCGTGTAAACTCGCAAAGTGGACAGTCCAAGCGTTGCTTGCTGGCAGTGACCAGATTAAATTCGGTTATGTGTCGCGTGCACATGTGCGAGATTCGTCCAAGCATGTTATTCTAGGCACTCAGCAATATAAACCGAATGAGTTTGCGACTCAAATTAACTTGAATATGGACAACGCTTGGGGTATTTTACGTTGTATTGTCGATATTGTTTTGAAACAAAAAGACGGCAAGTATTTGATTATGAAAGACCCGAATAAGCCGATGATTCGTTTGTACGATATTCCGGATAATACGTTCGAGTCGGATGGGGATTCGGAGTCTGGGGACGATGCTGCGCCTGACGCAAACACTTTTCAACCGTTATATCCGTACGCCAGCTCAAAACGTCCGTGAACAGTAAAATAGTTTGTGTTTTATTATTAAGATGGAATTTGCACTAGTGTTTTGTAATGAATTGTATTGTGAAAAATATAAACACTGCTACAATGGATGTTTGTTTCTTATTTGTAAGAATTTCACGGGTATAGACATGACTCGATTCAAAATATAACTGTAAGTATAAACAAGAAAATCAAATGAGAGATACTAAAGATTTTTATTAAGCTCTGTGTAATATTCTATATTAAAACATTTTTAATAATCAATTTATTATTTAACAATGAACACAAAATAAATATGACTAAATAAGGCACTTAAGAACATATTTATCCTATATAAATGCAATTTTTCTAATTTTTTTAAACAATCATTAATAATTCTTTTCAAATTCTTCAATAACCAATTGGAATTTCGCAATTGCTAATTTCACATCTTCGTCGTTAATCTCATAATATAAAGTGATTCTAACGAATTTTGGATTTCTCGATAGTCCACGAACACAAACTTTAGTTTCATCATCATTTTTAACTAAAGCCAGTCGATGCAATACTTCTTTCGCCGTGAACTTACCAGTTGGAAGTTGAATCATTAAAATGTTCGTGTGCAACGATTCCAAATCAACAACAAAGTAGTTTTTCTTACTAAATTTGGACACCGCTAAAATAAAACGAATTCGTGTTTCATTTAAAATATATATATATATATATAAATATTTGGTAGTATACCTTCGCCGATTTGATATGCGCGTTTGTGATCATCTTCTAAACGTAAGATCATTGAATCCATTGCTACTAAACCAGCAGCAGCAATAATACCAATTTGTCGCATACCTCCCCCCAATACTTTTCGTGTACGACGGGCCCTAATTTAATATTTAAAATAATGAAAATGTATATTAAATTAAAACTATAAATTTCATACATTGCAATGAATTTCTTGGTTCCAACTAGCATAGTCCCTAACGGCAATCCTAGTCCTTTACTCAAACAAAAACAGATAGAATCAAAATCTTTAACGATTCGCTCAGCAGATACGTTACTGTGAACGGAAGCGTTAAATAATCTAGCTCCATCCATGTGCAATGGAATTGAATGTTCTTTGGCAATTTTGCCCAAATCATCCAGCCAAGATAGCGGCAAAACCTGAAAATTATATTTGCATTTATTTTTTTTTTAAATATATTTTTTTATCAAATTAATACCTTCCCTCCACATATATTATGTGTATTCTCTACTACAATTAATGATGTAATAGGCTCATGGGCATCGGGATTTATGCGGATTTTTGATGTTAATTCGTCTAAACTAAATGTACCGTCCGATTTATTAGGAATTGTTGCTAATTGTACACCAGCAATACTGGCACAACCACCTATTTTAATTTAAATAATTTTTTTTAAATAAAATTTCGCGATATAAATATCAATATTGAAAAATAAATAATCATAATTGTTGCGGTTCCATTTTTAAAATAAAATTTAATCTATTATTTTAGAAAAAGTAAATCATTACAAAATGAAATGATTATTTAAAAATTCTACAAGTAAATATATTACAGGAATTTTATTTTCTTTGGATTGGGAACACTATTTCTGCACTCATGTTCCCAACTTAAGAATAAAAAAAGTTACTGTTTGCTTTGAACGATGCCGCATTAGCAACTTTTAAATACCTT
The DNA here is from genome assembly GCA_944039245.1 of Nebria salina. Taxonomy (NCBI): domain Eukaryota; kingdom Metazoa; phylum Arthropoda; class Insecta; order Coleoptera; family Carabidae; genus Nebria; species Nebria salina. The sequence goes on along the minus strand of OX063273.1, from coordinate 2,269,543 downwards.
GTTCGAATAAGAAAGTATGACTGAGATCGCCCGCAATTATTTCACTACCTCTTTGACTACAATGTACCATAACTAAAAAGAATCAATCTTTACATAACATATAACTCACAATATATGTATGAGTTCTCTTACTAGCTATCAAATTGGCCATGGTGCCTGTCGGCACAAATAGCGCTGCTTCTTTCCCCAATAATTGAGCACAATGAGCCTCCAGTTTTTTAACAGTTGGATCCTCGTTATAAACATCATCCCCGACTTCCGCATTACGCATCGCATCCCGCATTTCTTGCGTTGGTTTACTTATAGTATCACTTCGTAAATCAACAATGCGAACATTTTCCTGGATTTCAAATATTTCGTACGGCATTTTATAAACGACTTCGCAACAGTTATCGCAAAACTAAACTAAATAAGGAAGACCTTGGGATTAAATATTCTATGTAAATTTTACTTTTATTAGCTGTCTTAAGAAGATAATAAAAGAGATATCCTGTGAATGGTGAACCAATTTACCATGAAAATAAATGAAAAGTTCCTAGTGCAAAGCCGTGCTTACACCATTTAAAAACTATATGTTCGTATATGTTTTAGTAACGTTAGCAAAATAGGCGGGCTTTAAGTAGTCTTACGATGACGTTTTGCGTTGTTTTGCCAATGATTGCACCGCTTCAGAATATTTGTATGACGTCATAAGTGTGTTACTGTTAAATGAATGAGTATGTGCTTCGACTGGTTGCTTCAACTCATTCAGCTTTTGTTTTCGATACATGTGTTCTTTGTTAAATTATTGTGAACATTTGGCTGATTATAAATTGTTCAGGTTGTTTATGTGAATATTTAGAAAAGCCTAGTTGGCTCGCATAATAAAATGAAATTTGTATAGATTTTACACAGTGTGATTTGGGTAGGCGAGAAAGACTACCGTAATTTTTAGTCAATGTTTTCAGCAAGGTCTGTATGAAAAGTTGTAGAAGTCGATAATTTATTTTTCAAAACGTAAATAAAACGTCAATGATTGCACTGAGGCGTGAATAAAAGCATATATAATTTATCTACAATGACTCAAAATAGGTAAGTTGTAGGATATATGTTTAGTTTTGACTTTTTTAAAATGTATCTTATGTGGTCTGTCAATATGGGTCAAATTTGATATTTTTTAAGCCTTGCTGTCAAGTATTTATATTTAATTTTCTCGAGTATTTGATAAAGTTGAACGATTACGGATGAGTATTGAATTGTAAAATAGGTAGTTAATTTATTAACGGGATTGAGTTTTTTTTGTGTTTTACTACCCCATTATGTGAAATAGGCGAAAATGTGTGACGATATCGTTTTAAGTTTCTCTATAATTCAATGCTACCAACATTAATGGCAATGATAAACGGTTTTAACTAATGTTAATAGCATTATTAGGTTGGTTAAACACTTTTTGAATTTTCAAATTTTATTGATTGAATACCCGCAAGAAATGTATTGATCTATGATATAATTTATATAGAATTTGTAATGTTTTTATACTTATAGGATGTTTTTTTTAATATTTTTTTATAGAAAAAGGTGTCGAAATCTTCGCGACGAGGATGCGTCCGATTTTATGCCACTATCCAAACGTATAAACAATTTACACATAAATAATGCCTTTCAAGTAATATCAAATTCTTCAGTTTTAAAACCAACGGAGTGGGGCCCCGGACCACCGATTTGTTACGCTGAAAATCAGCAAAAAATTTACAATAATCCCGAAACGCCCGAAAACGTCCAGAGTCCCGGCTGCTACCCGGAAACCCCTCAATATAATCCCGAATTAGACGAAACTCAAAATCCCTATTACTATAACAATAAACTACTATTTGATTTGTTTGTTGAACGAATGCAGCGGAATGGCCAAAGTTTTCAGTAGCTTTACGGGGTGAAAAATGCTGTACAGTATATATATATATATATTTAACTTGAAATATGTAAATTTAATGGTATCATTTTGAAATCATTCACGCTCATTTACTCATCGTGTCTCATATCTCAAATACTTGACTTGAATGTACTGCCTTGGTTTATTCAATTTTGCATTTATTTTAATAAATATTTTGTATTTTCGAATTCTTAGAACGTAATTATAGATACTCATTATGTATTGTATCGACTATTTATTTTTAATTGTAATTGAAATAAATGAATAATATTTAAACTTTTTTATTGTATTATATAACAAAGAAATAAACAAATTGTTGTATACATATGACGTCACAGACTGACATCCATACCTAGTTTATTGACGACTCGCAATGTACCCACTGTAAGAAACATAGATAGGGGTTTTTTAGTTATAATTATTTTGAGCTGATATTCTTATATATGCTTTTAAATTTAAAGCAAGAAGGGAACTTTATTTGGTGCATAATACACGAAGATCGTTAAATGTTTCTATGGAAATTAATGATGTTTAGTTCTGATTCATAAGTATTCTATGAATACGGATGTTCATCATTGTTATTTAGTTAATCAATATATACTCAGTTATTTACAAATAAAAATATAATTAGTAATCTAATTATTATGTATATAAGTGAGTGGAATATTCTAAACAGTTCCTCGATATTATGTGTTTATTAAATATGGTAGTAAGGCCTTTGTTTATCAGTTTATATAATAAGTGTTGAGTAATTTTAAATTTTCGCACCAATAGAAGTGCGCAATCGTCGTGCGCGTGCCATCTGTCCGTACAGTGAAAAACCTTGAAATTACAGAGAGAAAATGCTAGCTGGCAGGTGAACGGATCTGGGCTTCATTGCATACGTGAACTACTTTTCGTAAAAGTGCCGTTGCTTTTGTGTCGACAGTAACAACGCAAACGTACCTAGTGCACTGTTTGTTCGTGTGTTCCTGCACGAAGTGGTAAATATCCCTCTGAGTTTTGTTGAAGTTTGTGGTGGGTGCGTGGTATGTGGGTGCAGTTGTCCTGTCGCTCTTTTGCCTTCCTTCGCAGCTCTACACGATCACATTGCACGGGTGGGTTAGGGAAGGGAGCTTCGTCGCCGTGTGATGTTGAATTTGTGGAAGGGGTGCTCATAACCGTATTCTGGTAGGATATTCATCCCCACATTCTTCCTGAACCACCACCACTTTCCTCCACCACGTCTGTCGACGTCATCGCCAGAGATTACGCCTTGCGCTCTCGTCGTTTATTTTTGTACACCAAGGTCGTTAACCCGTTTTTATTACGTTGTTCTTATTTCCCTCAATATCATCCTCACCTCTATTTTCCTATTTCCACCAATTTCCCCTACATCCAACTACATATATTCTTTATCTTAACAATCAGTCTACGCATTCAAATACGAGCAATTATTCTATATCTCAAATTTATGGGTTTCTCACTCATTACACCAAAATTTCGAAATCCCATTCCGATTACTAAGCCTAACACGTATATATAACAAAGAAAAATTTCCTCATTTACACCCCTAATGATGTAATTTCCCTACTTCTTATCCATATTTATCAAACCTTGCACACATTCACACCCAGTTCGTATATAAAATACTGATTTAGCGTAATCATAAAACAAAGAAACTGTCTCAATTCACATGAAATAAAATCTAATCTTATCACTAAAGCGAGTAATTTTAGTTTATTTAGCTTCATGTGTCCTAAACAACATTTTTTTTTTTAACAATTTAGCTATCATATTTAAATAAGTATCAGACTTATTACCCTTACGTCTAAATATATTTTATAACCGTTATAATATTCCAGTGCGTTATAACTGTCCTTCATTTTCTATTTATGACTTATCACGCTTAATTACGTGTTTATAAAGTATTCTGCTACTGCTGTTACTTGAGTTGCGAGGTAGCGAATAGCATAAATATCATTTCTAGTCGTCATAACGGCAGGTTACGCCCAATAGGTTCCCATGTTAAATACGCCGTTAAATTAAAAATGCAGACGTCTAAACTCATTATAACAAAGCATAATACGTAATATAAGTTTTGCTATAAACAATGTTTATTTCAAGGTTGTTTCTTTCTCTATAAATATAAGCCGTATAAAACAATAAACTCATAGGAATATTATATAAATAAAATGTCTGATTTTATGGTAAATTTTCCATCTAGTCGTGCTTCTAGTGCGTTCTAGTGAAAGCTATGAAGCCGTATATAATATGTGGGCTTATCTTGTTATTATATTTTATTTAAACACTCGATACGTCATTTTTACAAAATTTCCCGTATCAATTTTTATAAATATGCGCATAAAATAAATATTTAAAAACTATTTGGTGACCTCAATACAATTAACACTTACATAATTTAATATTAGACTAAAATCAATTTTTGAATAAAAAATGCAATAAACACTAATGACTTGGAATAATCTACTTTAACTGCAATAATTTTTAAATTAGTTTATAATAATAAAAGCAAATAATTCTGTTGTGATTCGTTTTATTAAAATGATTTTTTGTATATTCCGGTAGCTGAAACCGACGTAGTTTCCTGGCAAATTATTGTATAGAAGTAAAAGTTTTTTTTTTTATTCTTAGTGTATGTTTTGGTAATATAATAAAACCTGTTGAATTTCAGTTATGGCAAAGAGTGTGAGAAGCTAGCATCCATCCAAGTCAATTGCAGGTGAAAGTGCTGTTGCCGTGTACAAGTAGGTAAGTGGGCTATTCCCCCAGCACCGATTTCTCTACCCCACTTTCAAAATAAATCGTCATTTCAATACCACTGCCACATCTGTACACTGCATCCCCTCTAATATTCAAAAATACAAGGACATTACTGTCAAAATTGTGTTTTCATTTGATTGTTTTGCGAATTTCAAACAATTTAGTGCAAAAAAACATCAACATTTCACATGTTAGTGCCTCTACTTGGATACAATATTGTGATATAGAAAGTTGGTAAGTTATTTGATAATTTACTTAGTTTTGCGCTAAAATATTTTATAGTGTAACTCATTTTGCTCGCTATTTAAAATAATTTAAAAGACATATAGAGTTCAATAAGATGTATCTTATTACATATTTCACCAGCTTCCTATCTTAAAGTAAAAATGGCGATGAATTGAATAAATAATTTTGCACTACTCTTAGATGATTTAGCAGCGCAATTATGAAAATATAGCCGCCTTAAAATTAATTTTATATCACCTATCACACTGTTTTAACGGTCGCAAAACGCATGCGCGCAAACCATATCTGGAATAAACATATTCGGCTAATATCGTTTATTAAGTGTAGTTATATACGTATATACCTTAAGATGCACACCTAAAGATTGTTGATCTTAAATTTATAATATATCTCACGCAAGATAAGAGAAGTGAAATACTGAAATTCTTTTTAAATTTCTAGATTTTATAGCTCCCTTTAGTCATGAATTTTACCCCTTTCGGCGTCCCATTCACTGGGTCATTGCCGGTAGCGACGCAGTTTGCCGCCGCAAAATTCACCCAGAATATCACCACAGCCAATGGACAAGTGGTTGGTGTGTTGTCGGGTGGTGAGGGTGGCGTCCATTACCTACGGCCAGTAGATGGCAGTGGGTTCGCCACTCAACCCGCTCAAAACAACCAGCAACAAACAGTGATTACATTGCCGATCACAATGCCCGGCGCCAAGCCGGGCGATCCACAACAAACCGTACAGATACAAGTGGTACCGGCACCGCCTGTTACGCAACACAATAGCATACAATCGCCCAAGTACCATATCTCTCAGATACCAATTCAGACGTTTCAACAAGGGACCACGGTCCTGACGGTGGCGTACAGTCCCCAAGGACAAGCAGGAGAAAGTGTTCAACTACAGGTAATTATGGAGCGACTACACATTTGAGCACAAATCATGTTTAAATTGTTTGAAATTTTTATTTATTATAAACGTAATGTGTTTTTAGGTGGGTGACCAACAAGAACTCCCTGAAGGAATGACTGTTGTAGCGGCGATACAACCGCAAGATTTGCAGATGATACAAACCGCAACTGCTCAAACTCAAGCTGGAGGTCAGCGTGATGATCTGGACAAAAGTAAAGATATATTACCTGTTGCGTTGATCAAGTCCGAGAATATGAATAAGGATAACAACGGTCTGAGCGAGGCAACGGTGTTTGTACAACCAAGCACTTCGAATGGTCCCGCCACTTGGCAGTCGATTACAACTTCCGGTGTTGCGGATTATTTATCCAGAATACCGACATCATTACCAATGAGCATACAGCAGTTCTTGAAGTTCAGTGCTGAAACTATTAAACGAGAATCTCAGGTATGTTCATACTTTAATAATTAACATCGGGTTGCAGTATTTAAATATACAAAAATTTAGCGAAGCAAGCATAATTTATTCATGTAAAAGGATAATCTCACAATTTTCATGAAATCTTGCAGTAATCCGTTTATCAAAAAGTTACAAATTACTTTCCTCTAAAAATCTAGTCTTGAAAATGGGACCACTATTTTCTTAGACGCAATTGTTAAACAATCTTCGATATATTCATGAAATTGCGTTATAAACATAATATTTTTGTATGCAAATGTGAACTAATTGTAGATCTGTTTCATTGTATTGCAAATGTGACTTCCTGCAAGAAATGCATATTGCTTAAGAATATGAATATCGTTAATTTTCTTACCAGTTGAATCGTTGCTTAACTGTAGCTGTTATAAGTTTATTAGTGTGATATGTATAACATTCTAGCTAACCAAATATGTTATTTGTTTTGTTTAAAGGTTGAAAGTTCGCCATTAAGTGCCGATTTGGGTGAAACATCAGTTGAATCCCAAACAAATGACGTAGACTCTGGTAGTCTAATCGTTGCTGACAATACTGAAACCGTGGAAGACGCGGAAGCAGAAAAACCCAAGAAAAAGAAGAAAAGCAAGAAAAAACCACCAAAACCTCGCCTACCAAAACCCGGTCAAGTACACATTGCCACCGCCCTAGACGGCACTACCCTGTTCTGTTGTCCAGAATGCCATATGGCATACCCAGAAAAGGAACTCCTGGAACAACATCTCGTCGGTCACAAAATTGAGCGCCGTTTTATCTGTGACATCTGCGGCGCAGGATTAAAACGCAAAGAGCATCTCGAGCGACATAAATTAGGGCATAATCCCGAGCGACCGTTCGTCTGTTCGCTGTGTATGAAAGGATTCAAGCGCAAAGAGCATTTGAATTTGCATTATGTTATTCATTCTGGGGAGAAGAATGAAGTGTGTGAGGAGTGTGGTAAAGGATTTTATAGGAAGGATCATTTGCGGAAGCATGCAAGATCGCATTTGACTCGACGATTGAAGGAAGAGATGAACCAACAACAACAAGCGCAAGCTCAACAGCAGCAGCAACAACAACAGCAACAGATACAACAGACGTCCAGTGGCCAACAACAGGTCACTATTCAGGTACAGGTAATATAGACGAAATTTTTTATTATTTTTTTAATTTTAATTATTTATCATTTAATTATTTAGTTATTTATTTTATAAATTTTGACTGGACTAACAATCTGACTCAAATGTAAATATTTGATCACATTTAATGGAACATATTTGATAGGTTCCAACCACAAATATACAAGTGCCTGTGCAAATCCAAGTACCCCAACACCATATACAAGTTAGTACGGCTACCGAAGAAGAAAATAACCACCAGGTTAGTACAGTCGTATTACCTACTGCAGAAGAAACCGACGCAATGAACCTTCTCCACAATTAAAAATACATATACAAAAAAAAAAAAAAATGAAACAGTGTAATAATAAATAATCATCACACATCTCAACTGACAATTATGCGGGATCAGTTCAATGTGATCGCGTTGCAAACGAACACGACTAAACATGTACGCACAGCCTAACGTATGTTCAGGCATAAAAAATGTTATATATTCTTCAACTTTGGACGTCATTTTTAAACTATACAGTACTTTAAGTAGTTGTATACAAAGTATATAAGAATAAAGGTTCTGGGATACTATTGTTATAATTTGTAATTTGTATATTTTTGATAAATATCAATTGTTTATGGCAATTGCAGAATTGAGCATGTTAAGATTGAATTTCTAAATGTACTAGATAGTATATTCCACAGTTTGTGTAAATGAATATTAAAAAATATCTACTATTTCGTTTTTAATAGAAATCAAAGGATATAACGACTAAATATATTCTGTTTAAATGAAATAGTTTCGATGAAAAAGTGAACTCAAATTATAAAATCGACTGGATGTCCTTCTTATAATTTGTTTTCATCCAAAATGCCGTGGAATATACTACAGAAGATCCCGTTGAAAAGTTTGAATATTTGTAAATCGTTTTATAAAATAGCAACAAAACATTCTAAATAACCAATAAATTGTGATACTGCATGTATTGTGTAGTATATAAAAAAATTGTCAGTCACCATCAAGCCTTCATAGCTGTTATTTCTTGTTAATCAATTTATAAATAACAATTATTAATCATTTAATATTGTTTGTTGCGTTACATCAACATATTTAATAGTGAATTAATTTTATATAAAACGGTGTGTGGTCTAATACATTAAAATTAAGAGTAATTTTAAGTATATTACCGACAATCTAACTTTATATTTATAATCTATTTTTTATATTTTATTTCTTCATATTTTTTTATTCTCTTTATCATAGAATTTTCCATGTTTTTTTTTCCATTTAGATTACTTATTACTATTATTATTATTGTAACGTTTACCATTTGTTTATTATATATATATATTTGGGTTTTAATATTATACTTTATATAATCATGACTTTTTAGTAACATATTATATAGTTATTAATTTCAAACATGGTAATAGTTATCGAAAATAACTTTGTAAATTTTGTAGTATAAATATTGTTTACCCAGAACATTTATTTGTGATAGATAAATAATTATTATTATTAAAGCTATTTAATATATAAATTTGTACTGTTAAACAATTATTATTTAAAATGTCTTTTTACATCCCAATCCTATTTTCACCATTATCTATTGCGCAATCTTCACTATAGAATAATTATAGGATGATTACCTAAGTACAATGATTTACTAAAGATAAAATTAAATTAAAAAGTAATTAAATTGTATGAATATATTTATGAAAGGATTGTTTAAATTAAAGTGGTTTCGTGTTATCAAATGTAAATGTTTATTTATGATGTATTGCCGGTTGAATTTGAAAGGGTGGTTTTCCGCGATTTTTTAAATTTTATTAAACGCCTCCCCTAAACAGTAATGGCGTGCGGCGTTGACAGCTTATAGGGAAACTGTTTTAGGGCTAAATTATCAAACATTTGTATACAGTTATTTTTGGATGATGTGGTAAGAGTTAAATCTTTAATTATTTTCGAAATAAACAATTATTTTCATTGTTGGTTTTGAGGCATTTTAAAAATGTCTAGCTATGTGAACAATGACATATTATAGGGGTTGGTTTTCTTATGTTTTATCTAATATTACATCACTTGACAAATGAGTAGATTTTATCGAATATTTTATTATATATTTGTACATTTAATAGATTTCATTTCTTAAAAAAAATGCTTCAAGTTATTAAATATTAATTTCACCCCTTTCTCATTAATGGCTTCCCAGCTACCCCTTCGTAAAGATACATTTAAGATTTTTCATGTTTGATTTATTTCTTGACTAAATACTCTAATGACGATTTTTTTAAAAATAATATTTACACATTAAATATTTTTTTTACAAACATTTTTTGATGTTTTAAGCAATATAAGTAAATAGTGTAGTTTTAATTATATTATTATTATAAATAAGAAACTCCACCAAATTTCATTACCATACTAAAACATCTAAAAGGTATTAAACCAACAACCAAGATGAACTTCTCACCATTCGGCGGTCATTTTCCCGCATCAATTCCAACAATACATCAGTTCGCCGCCAAATTTGGCCATGACGGAACCGGCAGTGGATTATGCCCCACGCAGGACACCGGTTCGGCACGATATCCAACAAATACAGTGCCTACGTTTACCCAACATCACCCACCGCCACAGCAACACATTATGCCACCTTCCAAATACCAAAGCACAGCGAGTTATGTCAATCAACCAGGTTCGTATCCCCATCAAGGAAGCGTCGGACGGTTGGATAAAAGACAAGAATACAATCAACAACAAGAACTAGCTCAAGAATTATGTGCTGCGATGTTACATGGAGGACAACAACAACAGCAACAACAAGAGCAAAAGAATCAGCAGCAGCAACAACAAAATGATAATAAGGTATATTTTTGAAAAAAAATTTCCTGCTTTTGTAGTTCAAATTTAAAATATAGTATTAAATTAAAAATGTGGTAATTATTTTAAAGGTGAAACAAGAACGTGAAGAAGAGCGTCATCATCAACAAAACCATAATAATCATCAAACAAACAATGCTACTACAACAATGCCGTCCACATGGCAATCTTTAGCGGCCCCTGGCTCAACCGTCGCCGATTATCTATCCCATTTACCGGCGTCTACGCTTCCTTTAAGTTTGCACCATTTCCTTAAATATTCCGCGGAAAACATCAAGAAAGAAACCACTCAATTAAACATAAACAATGTTGTCACGCCACCCGACCCGAACCTGAACCTTCTGAATACCAACCAAAACCAGAATCCAGTGCCGGCGAAGAAGAAAAAGAAAAAAAAGGCTGCGAAAGAGAAAAAACCGCGCCCGAAACCCGGTGAAATTCGTTTAACAACCGCTTTAGACGGCTCTACGTTGTATTGTTGTCCTGAATGCCACATGGCGTACCCAGAAAAAGAGTTATTAGAGCAACATTTAGTCGGGCATACGTTAGAGCGACGATTTGTATGCGATATCTGTGGCGCTGGTTTGAAACGAAAAGATCACCTAACCAGGCATAAGCAGTCGCACAACCCTGAACGTCCTTATGTTTGTACGGTTTGTTTGAAGGCGTTCAAACGCAAAGAACAATTAACCCTGCATTTTGTTATTCATTCTGGAGAGAAACGACATATTTGTCCCGAGTGCGGCAAAGGTTTTTATCGAAAAGATCATTTGCGAAAGCATACGCGGTCGCATATAGCTAGGCGCGTAAAAGCTGAGTTGTCGCAGCAAGGCGCCACAGCGCCTAGTCTGCAGGGCGCTGTTTCCGCCCCTGGACCCCCGTCGACTACCGTCGCTCAAGCTCTACTCTCGTGATTTCATGCCTACTTAAAGGTAAGTTGAACAGCTTTATCAAATTGTTCGTAATGGGCTTTCCAAAGAAATATATTTCGAGTCATTAATTTAGTCTATAACCTGCCTGAAGAAAAATTATTCATTTGATAGAACCGGCAGAAAAATTACAAATTATGTCAAAAAGTTTATAATGCACGAAAAATTGCGATATATCATGGAATCTTATTTTAATTACATTTATATTTATTGTTGGTTTATCAAAGTTATCAAATTATTTTATGTGACATTATTTTTATCGTATTTTTGTTAAAATATAATTTTTATTTATTAATTATGTTATTTACCCAGTAAACATATATAATAATCTTAATATTTCGTCAATTTCCCGTATCGCTATTAGTTTTTTAAATAATTGTATATTTAATAGATTTGTTTACTGGCCGTGAATTTTTTTTTTGTTTTATTATCATATTATTTAGACGGAGTCCAATTTTTATTTTGGATGAATAAGTACAAATAATACAAGACTAGCGTCGTTATTTTTTAATTTAAAATCCAAATCAGATAATATACAATTTTGAAAAGAGTCAAGTTTGTGCCATATTTCTAAAAAAAAAATTATAATTAAGGTATTTTATTTGTCTGGTCAAAACTCGAAAAATTTAGTTATATATTTTGAAAATGGCTATTTTTATTGACGAAGCACCGAAAAAAAAAATGAAATAACAGGACCTGATGGTTTTTTGAGAAATTGAATAAATATATTTGTACAAATTATTATAATACTCAGGCCTGTAAAATAAAATTATATAGAAACAGCTGTGCTAGGAACATATATTTTAGTAATTCTCTTGTGCTTACTAAAGATGCTAATGATAATATTGAAGTATTTTATATAATTATAGTCATTGTCAAGTAGTGTATTAGATGATAGCAAAAGCCTAAGCAACATATTTCTTATTATATATATATATATATATAAAGAAATAATAACAGCGAATATCGCTCAAAAATAATGCTTAACAATATGATATGGAACTAAAAGGACATGTTTGAACATTTTGTGAATGATAAAAATTATTTTCATATCAGATAAATTATGTTGAGGCTTTTACAAGTGTACAATTTATATTTGTAGATTATTTTCGTTCTAATCAGTGGATTTTTTTTGTACCGTGAACGTATGTTTTTGTAAAAGTACATAGATTTTAAGATATTACTGTGGAAATTCGATTCATAAAGCAATTTACATAATTATGAAATTAATTTCAAACATTTGTCATATTTGCTATTTCAATTGTGGTATTTTGTTTCTGACAAAATATAAATAGTACAAATACAGTAAAATATTTTGTTTAGTTGTCAACATAGAGTTAGTTATGTTCCAGATCAGAAATGAGTTATGTTAAAAATTATTTATACTTTTGATATATGAATTTTTGTATCTGTGAACAATTTGATATCAGTTTTTGAACGACATGTGATGTGATTTCTGATCTGTAAAGTTGCTTGTAGCAGTAATTACGAGCTTCCTGTGTATGCTTTCTGTATGAAAATAAATAATACTCTTGCGTAAAGAACCAAATCTCTTTACAATCTCCCAATTTTTGAACAAAACAAATTAAATACACCTTTTCCACATTCAATTTCCAAAAATTTATATTTTGTATATAGTTTCCATAACTTATTTTACATACATACAATGTTTACAAAGGTTTTAAAAAATTGTATCTAAACGCAATTTAGATTGCACAATTTTCTTATACAATATATTGTTCAATTTATTGTGCCCGTTTTATACTACACAATAAATTGTACAATCCAAATTGCGCAGTATCAAACAGCAAATTGTTTGAAATATATCTACTATACTTCATTCCAACTTCCTATATTTATTTTCCAAAGCTTTAAATAGTCTAAATTGCAATAAATTATCTTTAAAAAATGAAAAAAAAATTCCGTTATATAAAGTAGTAAAATTGATTTAAAATTGATATAAAATAGATTTTCTAAATACATTTTAAGAACTGAATGCACTATACGCATTATAAGATTCTAACCAAACAAGATAAATACGTAACATGTAAAAACGCATTGACAGCTCTTTATATTGTTGTTGTTGTTGTAAAGCATTATTGAATCGTTTATTGTTGAATTGACCAAGTGTGAAATGACTTAAAAAACAATGTCTAATGTGTTAATGCTACAATTTGTGACGGGATTGAAATCCCGTCACTCAGATCAACGTGCAAAAGCAGCACAAGATCTGTGCTTGTACGTAAAAACAGAATTGCGTGAAGCAACTCACGATGAAATCAACACATTTATGGATGAATTCAATCACCATATATTCGAAATGGTATCGGGGAACGATATCAACGAGAAAAAAGGTGGAATTTTGGCTATAGGTAAGTGATTGTTTTCAACCAAATCAAAATTATTTGCGCTTGACAACAATTTCTATTATTACAGTTTGCTTAATTGGAGCTGATGTCGGTAATATAAACACTCGAATATCTCGATTTGCGAATTATTTACGTAAATTACTACCGTCGAATGATGTCGGTGTTATGGAACTTGCAGCCAAAACTATGGGCAAATTAGCTTTGGTTTCTGGTGCAAAAGCTTCAATTTACGTTGAATTCGAAGTGAAACGGGCTTTTGAGTGGTTAGGTGGTGATAGGAGTGAGGTAAACTAAGGAATATTTTCTCGTAATTTATAAATAATAATAATTTGTTTATAGGGAAAAAGACAAGCTGCAGTACTAGTTTTAAGAGAACTAGCTACTTGTATGCCTACATATTTCTACCAGCACATATCTTCGTTTTTTGAGCTAATTTTTAATGCTGTTCGCGATTCTAAAGCTTCTGTTCGAGAAGGAGCAGTTGATGCCTTGAAAGCTGCTCTTGTTGTTACAGCCCAACGAGAATCCGCCCGACAAACGCAGAGACCACAATGGTAAGTAATTCTTATAATTTTAATATAATAAGGCCTAATTTACTAAATTCGTCTAAATTACATACTTTTTTTATCAAAAGACAAAACTTAATTTGAGTGTAAACCCGGCTTCGACCATGGTCGAATAGATAAGGAGTGTTATTAGTATTCATATTCAAAATGGCGCGTAAACAGTTCTATATTAAAATGTAATATTAGGGTACAAAAAATAAATAAATAGATATTGGAGCTTTTGTCGTTACATTAATCAAATTAGCTTATTAACTAAATGAATAGATTTGAATATATTTCAAAGTTATAAAATAAGGTATTTGTGTCAAGGTATAAACAATGTTATGACGAAACTGTTGTCTTGCTCGAAGACGTCCAATCAAAAGGTGCTGCGCGGGATGATAAAGTCCACGGTGCGTTTTTAGTCTTAAACGAATTACTTCGTTGTTCAAACGCTAGATGGGAGCGCAAATATACCAGTTTAATCGAATGTACTGATATAAAACAGCCTCAATCCAGCGAAGACCAAATCGCTGTTATTCCACGATTTAAATCAAATTTTAGTAAATGGTCCCCCCAATACCCTATAATAAATCCCGAAAACGGACTCACACTAATTTACGAATCAGCAGTTTGTAAACAGTTGATATCGGAGAATTATGATGATATCTGCACGGATGTGATGACTCAACGTAGTAGTCGATCGAATTATATCCAACAAGTTCTACTTATAATTTTGCCTAGATTAGCTGCATTTAATAGAGTTCGGTTTGTTAATAACCATTTGAATTCCACGTTACATTATTTGTTGTCTACGTTGAGGGGGCGGGAAAAAGATCGCACATCCGCGTTCATAGCGATAGGTTTGATCGCTGTTGCCGTTGAACAAGACATAAAACCGTACGTTCCAAAGATAATGGAAGTTATAAAACTAGCTTTACCAAATCGTGAAACTCCGAATAAAAAACGCGTTCAATTAGACCCAAGCGTTTTTATGTGCATCACTTTCTTAGGCCACGCCGTTAAAGAATACATTGCTAACGACATTAAAGATATCCTAGAAGCGATGTTATCGACTGGGCTCACACCATCTTTAACAATTTGCTTACGTGAACTAGCTATGAATATCCCTGAATTAAAACGCGATATATCTGAAGGATTATTAAGAATGCTTTCGCAGATTTTAATGCACAAACCGTTACGCCATCCTGGTATGCCGCGGCATATTCACACTAATGTAATCACAATCAACAATCTATCAGACACTACTGACGTCACTAGTATCGTGCTTGCTCTACGCACATTAGGAACCTTCAATTTTGATGGTCAAAGTTTATTGCAATTCGTGCGCAGATGCGCCGATTATTTCTTAGCGAATGAACAACAAGAAATACGGCTGGAAGCCGTACGGACGTGTAGTCGTTTGTTGCGCTTAGCCATACAAAGCACGGTGACGCATCAGTCGGATACTGTAACTGGTACTGTTGCTGATGTTTTAGGAAAATTGTTAATTGTTGGTATGACGGACACGAATGCCGACGTACGCTATTGGGTCCTTGCGTCTTTGGACGATATTTTTGATATGCATTTAGCACAAGCTGAATCACTAAGCGCGTTGTTTGTTGCCCTTAATGATGAAGTGTTCGAAATCCGTGAACTTGCTATGTGTATTATTGGTCGATTAAGCACGTTAAATCCTGCTTATGTCATGCCATCCTTGCGCAAAACTTTAGTGCAGTTGTTAACGGAGCTGGAACATTCTGGAACTGGGAGAAATAAAGAACAAGGCGCACGGATGTTAGACCATTTAGTAGTGAACGCTCCTAGATTGATACGTCCGTACATGGAGCCGATTTTGAAAGTTTTAGTCCCTAAACTACGGGACTCAAAAGCTAATCCTGGAGTGGTTTTATCTGTATTACGTGCCATTGGTGATTTAGCAGAAGTTGCTGGTGGCGGTACGGAGATACAACAGTGGATGCCTGAACTATTAGTTATTTTATTAGAAATGTTAGGAGACGCGTCTGCGCCTGAGAAACGTGGCGTTGCCCTCTGGACTTTAGGCCAGCTTGTGGGAGCGACGGGTCATGTGGTTAAACCATACAATCAGTACCCTAATCTACTAGATGTTTTAATAAACTTTTTAAAAACCGAACAACAACCTGTAGTACGTCGAGAAACTATACGAGTTTTAGGTCTGTTAGGCGCCTTAGATCCATACAAACACAAAATAAACCGTGGACAAATAGATTCTCAATTAAGCTCTACTACACTAATCTCAATGGCGGAGAAAAGCGATGATGCAACATCAGACGTTACTACTAGCGAGATGCTAGTCAACATGTCTTCATCAACATTAGAAGAGTTTTATCCAGCGATCGCTATCGCTACTTTAATGCGAATCATTCGCGACCCAACTTTAGCTACGCATCACACAATGGTGGTTCAGGCCGTAACGTTTATTTTTAAAAGTTTAGGCATTAAATGCGTTCCATATATCTCACAAGTACTTCCGTCTTTTCTACATGTAGTCCGCACAGCAGATGTTAATTTCCGCGAGTTTTTATTCCAACAACTTGCACTTTTAATCTCTATAGTTAAGCAACACATCCGCAATTATTTAGACGACATTTTTGTTCTTATTAAAGAATTCTGGACTAATAATAGCCCATTGCAAGTCACTTTAATCATCTTGATTGAGTGTATTGCCGTCGCATTAGGCGCTGAGTTTAAGATTTACTTACCGCAGTTAATGCCTAATATTTTACGTGTCTTGAACCACGACACTAGCAAAGATCGGGTTGTGACTATTAAATTATTGCAAGCACTTCAGAAATTCGGGAACAATTTAGATGATTACATGCATTTGATTTTGCCACCAATCGTGAGATTATTTGACGCAACTTACTGCCCACAAAAAGTCAACAAAATCGCTCTAGAGACTGTAGACCACTTAGCTGACATTTTAGACTTTAGCGATTTCATGTCTAGAATAATACATCCCTTAGTACGGACTCTAGATACATGTCCAGAATTGCAAGCTACATCTATGGAGACGTTATGCTCGTTAGTCATACAGTTAGGGAAGAAGTATAATATTTTCGTTCCCTTAGTCCAGAAAGTAATGAACAAGCATAAAATATCATGCCCTCGTTACGACTTATTAGTCTCGAAGATTTCAATTGAGACGACCTTAGCAGATGAAGCTGACTCGACGTTATCGCGTCACAAATCGTCTCGGAATAAAAACCGCGAGATTAACATGACATCGAATGACACCCCAGTTATAAAACGTCTAAACGTATCTGCGTCGAATCTACAAAATGTCTGGACTGCAACTCGACGCGTTAGTAAAGACGACTGGCTAGAATGGCTGCGACGGTTAAGCATTGAGTTGTTGAAAGAATCACCTAGTCCTGCATTGCGATCGTGTTTAGCTTTGGCTCAAACATATTCACAACTCCCTAAAGATTTATTCAACGCTGCATTCGTGAGCTGTTGGACTGAACTGAATTCAACATTACAAGGCGAATTAATGAACAGTTTTGAGCAAGCTTTGATGGTTCCTGATTTGCCAGAGATAACTCAGACCATTTTGAATCTAGCTGAATTCATGGAGCATTGCGATAAAGGCCCATTGCCGCTAGATCCGCAAGTGTTAGGCGAACGTGCCATGTATTGTCGAGCCTACGCGAAAGCATTGCATTATAAAGAAGAAGAGTATCAACGCGGGGCTAGTTCTCAGGTGGTTGAAGCTTTGATATCAATTAATAATAAATTACAACAAAAAGAAGCTGCGGAAGGCTTGTTGGAGTATGTTATGAATCGTAATGGTGATATACAAGTACAGGTTAGGTGGTATGAAAAGTTACATAATTGGGAAAAGGCTTTAGCGTTGTATAATGAAAGATTAGAAATTCCTACACCTACAGCAGTGGATGAGGAAGCTTGTTTAGGGCAAATGAGGTGTTTGGAAGCGTTAGGGGAATGGGATGCTTTGTATATAGCAACAGAGCAAAGATGGTCGTCGTTGTCTGAAGATAATCAGAGAAAAGCTGGGAGATTAGCAGCCGCTTCTGCTTGGGGATTGAACCAATGGGACGCCATGGAAAGGTGTGCTTGTTTTTAGATTTAAAACAAAACTGTATTGAACATTTTGTTTTTGTTTCTGAATAGATATGTCACCTGTATACCAAGAGATACTCAAGATGGTGCTTTTTATAGAGGTGTTTTGTCAATTCATAAAGGAGAATATGATAAAGTATGTCGTTTTATTGATTCATGCAATATTTTGTTTTAATGATTATTTTATTATATTAGGCACAAGTATTTATTGAATCCGCTCGAGATTTACTTGATACAGAATTAACAGCGATGGCCGGTGAATCATACCAGCGCGCCTATGGCGCTATGGTATGCGTACAAATGCTTGCAGAATTAGAAGAAGTTATCCAGTACAAATTGGTTCCAGAACGTCGATCCACAATCAAGTGCGTCGTTTAAAATGTAAATAAAGGGTCTATTGATTTGAGTAACTGTTTTAACTTTAGAGCAATGTGGTGGCAAAGACTGCAAGCAGGGCAACGGATTGTCGAAGATTGGCAAAGGATAATTCAAGTTCACACTTTAGTGCTGTCGCCGCGAGAAGATATGCATACTTGGTTGAAATATGCGTCGCTTTGTAGAAAGAATGGATCAGTAGTGAGTAAAAATTTGTTTATTAAAATTTGTTTTCGGCAATGAACAATAATTAATTCGATGTTTCATTTAAGATGCTATCACATAAAACTTTAGTAATGTTAATGGGAACAAACCCAAATACAACTCCAGACCAACAATTGCCTTTTAATCAACCCCAAGTTACTTTTGCATACACAAAACATATGTGGATGTCTGGACAACGACTACCAGCATTCAACCAATTACATGGATTTGTCCAGAATTATACATTACAAACATCTGGAGATGATGTACCATTGGAAGAGCGCAGAAGATTACTTGCAAGGTAAATTATCGAGTCCTTCCGCCTTGAATCGAGATGCAAATCATTATTTTCAATACAGGTGCTACTTAAAATTGGGTGCTTGGCAAGAAGCCCTTGAAGGCATCACAGAAAAATCTATCCCACATGTTTTGGAGTGTTATTCTTCAGCGACGAAGCACGATCCAGCTTGGTATAAAGCGTGGCATGCTTGGGCTTACATGAATTTCGAAACCGTACTTTTTTATAAGCATCAAGGCGAAAGTAAAGCTGGCCAAACCAGCACCAAAATTACCAATGAGAAGAGTTATATTACTGAGTATACTGTACCTGCCGTCGAAGGATTTTTCAAGTAAGTTAAATTACTGTTGATTTGTACAAAATATCGCAATTTTTTATTTGCCCAATAGATCGATAAAACTGTCTCAAGGCAGTTCCCTGCAAGACACTCTTCGACTTTTAACGCTTTGGTTCGATTACGGACAGTGGCCAGAAGTTTACGATGCAGTCGTAGAAGGAATTCGTTTGATTGAGATTAACACTTGGTTGCAAGTGATCCCGCAACTGATAGCTCGTATAGACACACCCCGAGCACTAGTCAGTCGATTGATTCACCATTTATTGATCGACATCGGCAAATCACACCCGCAAGCTCTAGTCTATCCATTAACAGTCGCTTCTAAATCTGCCTCAGCTCTGCGCAGAACTGCTGCTAATAAAATTTTAAAATCAATATGTGAACATTCTTCAACTTTAGTTGCCCAGGCAGTGATGATTTCCGATGAGCTAATTCGTGTCGCTATCTTGTGGCATGAACTATGGCACGAAGGACTTGAGGAAGCTTCTCGGTTAGGATTATTTTTTGAGATTTTTAAAATTATTTTGATGTTTTGTTTTTGGTAATAGGTTGTATTTTGGGGAACATAACGTTAAGGGCATGTTGGATACATTGGAGCCGCTACATGCTATGTTGGAACGAGGTCCTCAAACTTTGAAAGAAACTAGTTTTAATCAAGCTTATGGAAGAGATTTAATGGATGCGCAAGAATGGTGTCAACGTTATAAGGTAGTTCAACAATCTTACTGATATTTTAAGATTTTTACAGTTCTTGGATTTGTTTCATTGTTTTATTAAAATACGTTGCTTAAGTATTGCATTTGTTTTATTAGGTATCTGGGAATATACGTGATTTGAATCAAGCGTGGGACTTGTACTATCACGTATTCCGTCGAATATCGCGACAATTACCTCAATTAACATCACTAGAACTACAATATGTATCGCCGAAATTACTACTTTGTCGAGATTTAGAGCTTGCAGTGCCTGGAAGCTACAGTCCCGGACAACCAGTTGTGCGAATCGCTCACATTCAAAGTGCATTACAAGTAAGTTTTATGCTATCAGCCCTTCTTTATTAACTGTGCATAGGAAGAAAACAAAGCTTATAAATAAAGTGAAGAAACAAACAAATTATCTATGTAATATTTTGATTTCAGGTAATAACATCAAAACAGCGACCGCGAAAACTGTGCATTCGTGGTAGTAACGGTAAAGATTATATGTTCTTGCTAAAGGGTCATGAAGATCTTCGTCAGGACGAAAGAGTTATGCAACTCTTCGGTTTAGTTAATACTTTGTTAGTGAATGATCCCGATACATTTAGACGTAATTTAACTATTCAACGTTACGCGGTTATACCGCTATCAACGAATTCTGGGTTAATCGGCTGGGTGCCACATTGTGATACTTTACACACCTTAATTCGCGATTATCGTGAGAAGAAAAAGATTTTGTTGAATATCGAACATAGAATCATGTTAAGGATGGCGCCTGATTACGATCACTTGACTTTAATGCAAAAAGTAGAGGTTTTTGAACATGCATTAGAGCACACACATGGAGACGATTTAGCTAAATTGCTTTGGTTAAAAAGTCCGTCTTCTGAAGTTTGGTTTGACCGCCGCACAAATTATACTCGATCATTAGCTGTTATGTCTATGGTTGGGTATATTTTAGGTTAGTTACCACAATTTCTAAATTACTCACAAACATCTATAATTACCTTTCTTAATTTCAGGACTGGGCGATCGCCATCCTTCCAATCTTATGTTGGATCGCTTAAGTGGTAAAATCCTGCATATAGATTTCGGTGATTGTTTCGAAGTGGCCATGACGCGTGAGAAATTCCCGGAAAAAATCCCATTCCGTTTAACGCGCATGCTCACAAACGCGATGGAAGTCACAGGAATCGACGGTACTTACCGCGGCACTTGCGAATCGGTCATGTCCGTATTACATCGGAACAAAGATAGTTTAATGGCGGTTTTGGAAGCGTTCGTTTACGACCCTCTGCTAAACTGGAGACTTATGGATAATGCAGCTATTAAAGCAAACCGATCCAAGGCTCAGAATGAAGTTGGAAGTATTTCTGCAAGCAGTTCACAGGATCAAGATATTTTAGAGAGTATTAGTATTCCTGTGTCGAAAAAGAATATTTCGTCAAGTCTTAGCGAATCACGGGGTGACGCGTCGCAACCAGAAGCAGTTAGTAAAAAGGCGTTAGCGATTATTACTAGAGTTAGAGATAAATTGACTGGAAGAGACTTTTTGCACGAAGAAGCATTGGCGGTTCAGCGTCAAGTTGATTTGTTGATCCAACAATCGACGAGTAACGAAAATCTTTGCCAGAGCTACATTGGGTGGTGTCCATTCTGGTAATTTTTTTTTTGAAAATGCATAACATGAGTTCTTAATCCCACAAGAAATTCCAGTAGGTATACACTGGTACAGTCCTCAGTTTTAAAGAGTATTATGTCATATTTTATCAAAAGTTTATGGAACAAATTCTGACATTGCTGCTTGTTATGACTTAATACTCATAAGATCTGGAAAGGACTTTATTTTTGCTTCTGCATATAGAGTTGTTCGATCTCTTGATATGCATTTATATTTTATTCATTTAAAGACTGTTTCTTTAAGTTATGTATGTTGGATTCCGTTTACAACGTTTAGTCGAATTTGATATATTTTGAGCAATTTAAGCGCAAAATAATATCTAATTTTCCATCTACGCAATGGGTATAATAGCTTTTAGTTTTGAGAATAAATTAAATTATGCTTCTATATAGATATTTCTTTGCGCCAAAGAAATATTTTTTTATTATAATTATAATTAATTGTATATATTTTCAAATTTAATAATTACGAAATACTTGGTATAAATTAGTGTGTTTCATATCATTATCAATCCATCCCTATAATTTCCTATTATTATTTAAATGAACAATTATCGACCAATCATACGCAGTAAAAAAGAATTATAATCACTACCAAATCTATTGGTCTGAAGTAGTAAAAATGCGCCATTTATTTTTTATTATGTGCTACATAAAAGTGTAAAATACTTTGGTAAAAAAAAAGTATGAGTACGGAGTTTAGTATTTAAGTCTAGAACGTATAGAGCTGAAAATAGAGGAGATAATTTCCGAATAATATGAAATATGTAAATGATAGACTATATTTATTTAAGCATATGCTAATTAAAAATCTTACATAGTTACAATAATACAATCAACAATATGATGAAATCATAGATACGTAATCTAATTGCACTACTACTTGATAAAAATGTTATCGTTAGTTTAATTTCTTTTCAACCAATGAACATGTAGGGCAATAATTCAGAAACGTTCGTAACCAAAACTTTGCCCAATGTTGGTCGCGTTATGTAAACGGGCATATCTTTGCTAAATTCGCTCATAAATTGCCGACATGATCCGCATGGGGTTGTAAACAGTTTTTCTTGTTGTCCAATAACTGCGATTGATTTAAATTTCATGTGACCCTCACTGATTGCTTTAACTAATGCAGTCCGTTCCGCGCATATCGTTAGGCCTAAAACGTAATTTTCGATATTGCAACCTTTATATAACGTTCCATCTTCACAGGCCAAACACGCTCCGACTGCGAAATTACTATACGGACTATAGGACGCTTTCCTCGCTTCTACAGCTTCTAAAATCTGCTCTTGAACAGATATCTCTATAAATAAAATTTAAAAATTCATCAAATTAATACATTTATACACATTTTCTTTCCATCTTTGAATATAGTTAAGATTTTAAAACTAATTTGTGCTCAATAGACTCATATTTTATTTGTTACACAAAATCACTAAAAATTACGAAATAATTAAAAGTCTTTTTAATTAAAAAAATAATTCACATAGAAAATTATTTAAGTATATAATGGAATATTTTTAAGACGCACTTAAACCATATGTGCATATAATTACATAGTAGGTGCGCAAAATAGAAATTTAAAACAAATTATTTACCTAAATTGTCGAAGTCGACTTCTTTTGTATGTTTGCTACTTGTTGAACACATTTTTGGCACAGTTACTTCGTTAGTAGATGCGTGACAGCATATAATGGCGAGAATATCTCATTTGGATCTTGTTTTATCAGAGGAGATTGAAATATCAGCATTAATATTTTATGATGTGTAATCATTGTTGAAATGTCTGAGAAATATATAAATTTCTCGCAGCGTGACAATGAAATATTACAGGGGCATTCAAATAAAACGTAAGCAGTGGGACAACATGCGCAGCTGTCTATTTAATTATTGACGGACATTATTTAATTTAAAAATAACTTACGCTTCATAAAATCTAAATGAACGTATTTTGTTTCAATTTAATCCTACGGAGAACTGCTTGCCATTCGATTACGTTGCAAAACAAAGTACTTTTCAAATAGCACAAGCTCACATATGCGAGTTTCTAAACATGATTCTAAATTTAATTTTGAACTAAATCGTTTACTTCGATAAAGTTACATGCATTTAATTATTAGATATTCCATGACGCAATTCGAAGGTTTTTAAAACGAGTCTTTCCCTTGCTTTAAACCTTGAATATCTAACACTTTATTATTCATCAAATAATAACAATTCACACTTTAATTAATATAAGGTCAACTGCTTCATTTATTGAAAATTGTACCATACCGTCAATTCATTTTATATACAATAAAAGACACATATACAAATATACTAATAAATTTAAAAAATCGTTAATAAAAATACTAAAGTTAAAAGTGGAATTCGCAACTAATTAATTGTAATCCACTTCTGCTTTTATGAACATATTTAAAGCGCATTTTAATTTTTACTCAGTTTATCATATACAAATTCATTAGTAAATTACAAAAAAATCGTTAATATAAATAATAAATTGGAAAGGGGGTTTCGCATCTAATTATTTTATGAACATATTTGGAGCCTAAACATTTTAAATGTTACCCAGTTTATGCTACATATTTGTGATTATTATACAATCCTGTTAAAATATCTTATAACATTTATATTTATTGTTACATAAATCGCACGCAAAAGTGTACATATATCTTTATTTCATAATCTCTGACGCCTAGTATATATAGGCATTAGGCAATACGTATGTGTTGTTGCCGTATGTGAATGACATTTGGTGTAAAATATTAGACATTCCAAAATAATCGCCGCGAAATGTTATTAATAGTGTTACGCATATTTATATTACAATTTAGAGTCATATACATATTTCCCTAAACATATTACGTTGTAATATTGTAAAAAAATCATCAGTTGTGAGGTTACTGTATTTTCTTATCTCTACATTACAATAATTTTATTATCAGCTATGTGCGGATGTAGGAAATTCTAATTAGTGCCCCTTATTCAAATACTAAACACACATCGATTTCATGCAACGCAAACGAAATGTCGCGTCAATTTCGTCTGTTAACTGTGCTTCTAGCTGCGTTTATTGTTACCATAAATGGGCAAATGTATAGACCATTATATCACGCGAATTGTCCACAATTGTATCCTGAAGTTTTCAAAGGATACATTCCCAGAGGAAATTTCACATCAGGTAATTTACAATTAGTCAATAAACCTTTTCATCTAGACACAAATATATCTTAAGCCATTTATTTTAATTCTTTAAACTGTATAGTGTATCCAACATTAGACAGTTTAATTAAAAATGCGCATGCGCGTGTAACATGCATGGTATAGACACATTCGGGCTGAGTCGGTTCAATTCGTTTCATATATTACTTTATTCTGATTTGAATGTCTTAAACGTTTAAATAATGCGTTTTAGTTAATTATATTTATAATTTTCGTTTTTGGGTGTGTTCAGGTAATTTTACTAGAGCAGATGGCATCATATCCGTAAGCCAGTGTGTATTATCATGCTGTCCAAACGAACACTGCAACATTGCACTGATAAACGATGCGAAATGTTATCACGTTTCTTGTGTAAGCAGTGAGATGTGTATGCCGATACTTTCGCCGAATCCTGATTCTGCCCAGCACGTTAGTTTAGTGTTGGTGAAACCGGTTGCCGATGAAACGTGGTGGGATTTGTTAAGCACTGAGGAAGAGAACGATGATCAGATGAATCGTGATGTCATATCTAGATTGATAAACGAGGGACATCGTAAAATCGATGATGAGTACATAAATGATATGTTGATGGACGAAACCACTTACGATTATAAAAATAAAGTGAGGGAATGCGAAGTTGGTATTTCGGTGCAATGTCAGGCGAATGAAGAGTGTGTACAAGTTGTGGCTAAATCGCGATCGGGGATTTGTCAATGCAAATTGGATTATGTTCGAAATTCGGCTGGGATTTGTCGGACGCAAATTAAAGAAGTGATCCGGAAACCTATTATTGAAAAAATGGTGCCGCTTAACACTAGTAGTAAAGAAACTGCGTCTGCTTCTGTTTCCAATTTAAAACAACTCACCATTTCTGTGGTTTCTAAAGAGGTAAATAAAGTGAATACACAGCTGGGAAATATAATACATATACTTGTTATGAAATCTTAGGTGCGTTTACCAGAAAATGAAGTCACTTTAGTTGCTTACGCCGTACCTGTTGCTACTGAACACCAAAAATACCAATACGAATGGACTTTACTGAAAAAACCACCAGGAACTAATACAATTAAGGATCAAAATGAATCGTATTTGCATCTATCCAAATTATCCGAAGGGCTTTATACATTCAAAGTAAGTTAACACGTAACACATAAACAAACCAATTAGGCGAAATTAATTTCAGTTTTCATTTAATTATCAAAATAATTATATGTTTTATTATATTTTACATAAATTACACAAATTTTAATTAATTAGGTGAGCGTGACTAGTGATGATGCATACGGTGAAACGTACACAAACGTAACAGTTTTACCGCCAAAACGCATCAACCAACCACCTCAAATCATCATCAATCCCCCAACACAAACCGTCAAGCGACCGAATACAGGAGCTGTTCTTGACGCTTCTGGTACAAAGGTAAGTCAACACTCATACACATAAATATATATGTTAAATTCATTAATTACTAAAAGGACGATGATGGAATCATCTCCTGGCATTGGGAACTCCAACAAGGTCCATTAGGTTACCAACCCCACTTAGTAGATACACCAACATTACAACTTAATAACCTCGCGATACCTGGGAATTATACATTCAAAGTAACTGTAACCGATAGTGATCATGCAACTAATTCAAGCACCGCGAATATAACCGTGTTAAAAATTACTGACTACCCACCGGAAGCGAACGCTGGTGAAGATGTAATTATTTATTTACCTCACAATAAAGTCAGATTAAACGGTAATTTAAGTAGAGATGATCGTACGATTAGCACTTGGGAATGGACTAAAAGCCCTTCCGACGCAGACAAAGCTGCTGATATGCAAGATACGCGTACACCATACTTAAGTTTATCAAATCTTGAAGAAGGCATGTATACTTTTATACTAAAAGTAACTGATAGCGCGAATCAGAGTAGCGTTTCTGAGGTGCATGTGTTTGTTAAACCGCCGACAAATCGTCCGCCCACTGCGGAAGCAGGTGATAATATCACAATTAGTTTACCGCAAACTTGGACGCGATTAGATGGCGGCAAATCAAAAGATGATAATAAAATTGTGTCGTATTTATGGGAACAAGTTCAAGGACCCACTGCATCTAGTATTAACATAGCTAATATGTCCACTCCAAATATTACTAGTTTGACGAAAGGTACTTACGTTTTTAAATTAACTGTTGCTGATGATAACGGGAATTTGGCTAGTGATACTGTTATGGTATTTGTCACTCAAAATAAAAACCAACAACCTAAAGCGAATGGTGGAGGTGATTTAACAGTAACCCTCCCCGCTCACGTTATATTCATAAACGGCTCAAAATCAAGCGACGACTTAGCTGTTGTGAAATATAAATGGTTGCGTGACGATGCATCTCTCGCAGTCGGGAATATCGTAAAGGGTTCCGATGAAACTCCGATTTTATTATTGACGAATGTATCACCCGGGCGATACGTGTTCAAACTAACTGTTTGGGACGAACAAGGTTTGTCTGACTCGGATACAGTATCCCTCATGGTCAAAGACGACCCAGATTTATCTCAACTGGTCGAGTTAACAGTTGAAGCAGATAGTCGACGCATGACTGAAGTACAATTCCAAACTTTGCAAGGCAAATTAGCGTTGTTAGTTAAAGATGGGACTAAGTTGAAAGTTAGAGGACTTCGTCCTGAAGCAGGGACTGAAAGAGCTGTTCTAGTATTTTATATAGAGACACCGGATGGTAAAGCAGTACCTGCTATGGAAGTTGTGACGCATTTGAAACAAAAGTTGATCTTAGATGAATCGCTTTTGGGTTATTCTGTTGTTTCACTACAAACCACTGTGTGCCAGAATAAATGTTCTGGGCATGGTGTTTGTAATGAACAGACGCGGAAGTGTTTGTGTGAGGCGTTTTGGATGCAGGATTTGTTCCAATTTTATCTGAGAGATGGCGAAGCGGATTGCAAATGGAGTGTGCTCTATGTTGTAGTTGGATTACTATGTGGAACTATCACATTAGCTGGTTTATGTTGGGGTTGTACTTGGCTCTGCGTTAGTATTTGTACTAAACGGAGGTTGCGGAGAAAAGTTCAGACTTATTCGTTACTGGGAGACACTGATGAACCACCGCATTGTAAGTATACCTCGAATTAATTTTGCCCTAATAATAATCTAGACGTTTATGTATTTAAATTTGACTATTTTAGAACTATTATACCCCTATTACTCTTTATTTATCTATAAGATACGTGACTTAGAACTGTATTTATAGAAAATTTTATGGTATTTTTAGTTATAGTACTCTTAAAATAACAACATTAAATCTGCAGTGCATTGTGTATTGCTCTTATATTTGTAATTTTATTTTAGATACGTCAGGAAAAAATGAGTTATCAGAAACTGATACAGATTCTGATGTACTTTTTGAGTCCCGAAATAAGGCTGCTTCGCGGCTGAACGGCGATAACTTACGAAACGGTACAAATAAAGCGAATAGGAATGGCTTTCTTAAACTTGGACGACGTGTAAAAACGTAAAACTATCGACAGATATTGGACAAAACAAGTAAGTCGCACGGCCTTTTGTTATCAAATATATATATAATAATCTACAAGTGTTAGAGCAACACAAATTTTGAATTCTGTGCTCTGCCTTTTGTGCCTGAGACGACCGAAATTTATCAACTGTTTTCCCAAAAAAAAAAGTAAAAGTAAGTAAATTGAAAAAAAATCTGGTTCACTTAAATTTGCAATATTTAGGAATTTCGAATCTCCCAATAGTCGTTTAAATCTCAGCAATCATAATTTCTTTTGATTGGTTAGATTTAAATAAGCTGGACAATCTATATATATTTTTTGGGATTGTTATTCTTAAACTGTGCAAGTAGCGTGAACTGATCTTAACATTTTTTACACAACGATCTGTGAGATTTGAAGTTTTTGTTGTACTTAGCCTTTTTACAAGGTTTAAAATGTATTAATGATAATATCAATGTATTTTTAATATTAATTTCATACTAGTCAGTGCGTTTTATCAAAATACAATGCACCAGCATTCCAAATAAGTGAATTTATTGAAATATAATAATAGTATTTTTTTGTGATTTTTAAAGTATTGGAATAATAAAAACAGTAGACATGTTATATGTTTCGTTCAAGTTTAATAGACGAGGAAAATGTTGACGTTATACGATTTTTAAAGTTACTAAATAATTTTAGTTACCTGGGAAAGAATCGCCATTTATCTAAATGATTTTGATAATGGCGGTTTTTTGGAAATCGTTGCCATTATTTATTTAGAAATATTGGTTGGTGGTGGGCTAAATTTATAATTGAATAGCTGTATTTTTCTGAATTGATTCATACTTTGTTAACCAAGAACTAATTGAAGTGAGGGTCTATTTGAAAAAATCCAATTGTAGCTTAAGATTTTTTAAAGTATTGAACTTTTTTACCTAGTCAGTATCATAGTAATTACCGCCTAAATAATTTTTAAACGCATTACTATATTTGTTTAAAAAGTCAAAGAAAAAGAACTATTTCATACTATAGGAACATAAGTAATGATTGTGGTATTAATTTTGTAAATGAAGACAATATTGAGATTAAATATAATTCACAACATTTTCGTTAATTCCCTCCACATCTCACACCATTTCCCATTAAAACGAGTGAATATTCGTTTCTAATAAAAACAAAATTATTTATTTTTTTTAAATCAAAATCCTCAAAAATAATCTAGTATTTTGTGTTATTTAATAACTTTTAAAATAAGAAAATAAAAACAATTGCTCACTTCTAAAATTTTATTTGCACACCATAACAATTCGAAATAACATCGTATTTACATTTATTAATTTATAATAATACTAACAACAATAGCTTGATTTTTATTTCACAATACCAAATAGCCCAACAAAAAAAAACAAATATAATGTAAATAGTATATTTGACTATATCATAGTAAAATTAATGAAAAGGAATGATAAAGAAAGTTGTGTGTGTTTATAATATATATGTAATATCTACAGATTCTAACGCTATTATATACTTAAACCACCATTTAAGCTTTCGTTTGAACTTGTGGGTTTGTTGTATTACCACCTGTTTCTTTCTCAAGTTGGCGGCCTAAATATTCCCAGTTATGAACCATCAGCTTTTGGACAGCTAATAGGGCTTCGTATCTCACATTAGGATCTTCATGCGCGAGGAGTTGCATTACTAATTGTTTACCACCAAGTTGCTCAATAATGCTAAAAACATTATTTGTTAGCTAGTTTATGACGTCACAACTAGACAACTTGATGTAAATAGCATTGATAAGGATAATACTTACTGTTTGCCGCGTGGATAGTGTCGAACATATTCACCGATATCAAAGCTGGCTACGCTCAAAACCAACGGGTCTTTGCTGGTTTCTAATATATGAATCAGAATACGAAGTAATTCGTAGTTCTTTTCGTTAAGACGTTGCGCATTTTCACGCCAGAATTTCGATTTATGCACAGGTGACCATTCTAATCGGCCTGACTTCACTTCGGTTGCGTATTCGTCGAAGGAGCTCAAATCTTGTACGGACGCTTGCAGTTTTTCCAATAAAAATTGCACATCATCGATGACGTCTTCGTCGTCGAATTTACGTTGTTCGAAAATTGACAATTGTTTGAGGACCTAGAATATTTTAATGTAACAATACATTGCGAAATTAAATGGTAACAGTTATTATTTATACCTTGCATTGAACCATAGCAATGCAATGTTCTTTGGCTACTTGACTATCTTCAGGCTTCTCAATCAAGTTCCGGAACACAGCCAGGATAATGCGAGTGACTTTTTCTTTGACAGAGTCGCTCAATATGTCTGCCAAAATCGGGATGACGTTAAATTTGTTCATTTTCTCGGCGAGGAGAGAGTTGAATGTTAAAACCCAAATGCAGAAAATCAGTTGATACTGGACTTGGAAATTAACTCGGCCAGATAAAACTGACAAGAGTGTAGATATACCATCCACAGACACAAACGCGAAACGGTATTCGTCAATGCGAAGCATCATTTGTAAACAACGCGCTACCGATTGAATGTATTCGTTGTTCTAGGGATAAAATCGAAATTAGTGAATTGCGAATGCTTGGTATCGTAAAAGATTTTATAATCTTTTATGAAACCTAGCAGAAATTACGTCGATTTGCTTATGGTTTATATATACAAATTAACACATGAGCCAACTTCGTGGTTGATACAAAATTGTAAGTCCAGTGATTTTACGTGTATATTAAATACTTTTGGTATTGACAATTTTGTGCTAGTTTAATTGAGTGAATAATTAGCTCTTAAAACAAATTGCCAACACCTTTTAGATCATTTTAATATACAAATTACAACAAAATATACAAATTAAGACCCCAACATCCATTCAAAAGATACAATAATACTTGCTTATAACACCAATGCATATTTACAATTCGCAACTGAAGAATCTATAAAAAAAATTCAAAAACAGCAATATACTACATGCTACTAATATTGAAAACTATCAATCTTTTTTTTTTTTCTAGTATCAATTATATTAGGACTATATAAATAATATAAACATTGTTTCTCGTAATCATTTAATTAATTTGAATGTAATACCTAATTAATATTTTTTATTAAGTGGGTTTATGTGAGGGAATAAGATGATAATTTCCAAATATTTGCGTATTAGATGTCTGCATTTTTGATTGTTTTAAAGTCGAAAAAAATGCATAGACACAGGTTAAATAGTCAATACCGTTATTTCAATAGTAGTTGCTCGGTGTTCATCAATAGTGGACGATACCTCCGTGTAGGTTTCTGTCAAAGGTTCACCACCTGACATTGCCCTCTGTTTATCCGCATGCATTTGAGCTGCGGCTAGCGCATCAAACTAAAATTCGACAACCTTTCGGTCAAAATTGCAAAAAAAAAAGAGAGAACACCGCCGCCCTGAATGAAGTTAGTTACTTTGTTTATGAAGTTAGACGCAAAGCTGAATTAGTTATAATACAAAGTGCGAAATGTTTATAAGTTTAAGTTAGTTAAACGGCTGTTAGAAGGGTCCGAAACACCTGAAGACTCCGAATTGCTTTATAGAGAGGATTAATAATTTCTACTGACCTTTATTTCTAAGTTGATGGATCAGGATCTATACTACCGGTACCCAAAAGCAAAACACATTTATACAACATAAAAACATAAACGAAAAGCATGCACATATGATACACAAAATATATATATTAGTTTCTATTAAATTTTTTTGTCTTTTTACTTGTTTATACGAAGTAATAAGTACTGTAATCATGGAAAAAATCTATGTTGAGATTTTAACGGAAATACACCTTTTGACCTTCCCTGAATTTGAGTCTGACTAATTTCGGAATGATGTGTGTGTGTGTGTATGTGAGAGAGAGAGAGAGCTATTCGCTCTCTCTAGATATTAATATTTCACAAATTCTTCAACATTTTTTTAAAGAGAAAAACAAAATAGATTTACGTGTGTGTGTGTGTTTTACTGTATTTTAAAACGTAGATAAAAATTATGTTTTCTAGAATTAAGCAAAAAACGCATAAGAAAGTTCAGTGTAAAACACTGAATTTTATATTATATGCAAATTAATTTAATTTTTTTGAATTGACTATAGAATCTTAAAGCTGAAAATAAAATGTATGTATAAAATATAAATAATTTTACTTGAGTTTTGAGTTGATCCTTAAGCCAAGTTAGATAAAAATGTAAATCAGATCGTTCCATTGGTTGCCGCGACCAACAGGCAATCTTAGCGATGATTCTCGACGTCATATTGGTGATAAAGTCATCTTGCCGATTGAGTAAGTTAATAAACGATCCCCAAACAGATTCATGATTCTTGGCGGCGTACTCATGGAAAATTTCGACTCTGCTATGATTTTCCTAAGATAGAAAAACAACCATAGAACATGATAGAAAAATTGCCACACTAATCATACTTGGAGTAAATCATCGATCATGATAAGAATATACTGAAGAGTCTGATCTTTAGAGACATGTCCCAACAAATTGAGGAATGTCTTGGCGCATTGCAGACGATGCTCTTTTAATATAGCTTCTCGTGCAGCGCTATCATTTATGTCAATCCTCCTAATAAATTTATAATCTTCCTCCGAAATCATTTGCGATTGCATATACGATTGCCAGTTGACGCGACGTTGACGAATATCGGCGGCCTTTTGTTGTAAAACACTGGTGGCAGCCAGCATATCTGAAATGGCCAACATTTTCGATAATATACGCGCACAGATCTAGACGTACACTGTTAAAACGAAATGACGCACCAAACGTTACAAAGCAACATTGCGTAAAGTGATACTATTTATAAACATAGATTTGCTTTCGAAAAACATTAGTTTACCCGCGTTCAATTTGAAAACTCAAATCTAAATCAAAAATGGGAGTGGTTGTAAAACATTAAAGATGCTTAAATTATAAAGAGGAATATCCATTTTAATAGTTTCTCATGGTATACAAACTGGCCGATGATACGTTTTAATGTATTTATATTTATATAATTGCGGATTCAGGTAAAAAATTAGATTTAATTAATTTAGTAAAATAAATTTGTATACCTATTTTTTCCTCATTTAAATCCGGGATGAACTGCTTGATAATTGGCTCGGGGGTTGCCATTTTGCGTACCCTAAAACGAATTGATATTATTTCACAAATATGTCAATTGGGCCAGCTGATTATAAATTCACAAGACTTGTCTTGTGATGTTTGCGATTGCGCAGTAGCAGTTCGAAATTTCGATCACGGTGTTCCTATCTGCATCGTATCACGTGCGTTAAAGCGAGATAACATTAATTTAGTGAGGGAAATTTAAAAATTCGAGTAACTTAAATAAAAATGCTACGAAGTAGATTTATAATCAAAATACATGCTTAACACATACCTACCTAACAGGAGGTTCGCTACAAATACACAAAATGTAGTTACAACAGGTTTTACCCCAGCCCATAATAATTTCGAATATAGTATTTATAATTTAAAATTTTTTGTAAAATAACTATTATAATTTTAACCATCTTTTCCAAATATATAAATTTATTTCATGTTGGGCTACATAGTTTTCATGGTAAATTTTGAAAGTAATTGCATAAAAACGCTGACATTTTACAAAAATATTTGATTGCAATCGATTCGACACTTGCCTATACTTATTGTTGCCATAGTTTTACCAAAAAAAAAACATATACTTTAGAAATGTTGCGTTTAGCGCAGAATTTTCGAAAAATATCCCAATCAAAATGGCGGACACGTCAAGAAGTAAAGAACGTCCACAAGCGCAAAAGGGAAGTCATCCAAAACGTAAAATAAACAAGACGCATTCGTTAAAAAAGCGAACGCCACAAAAAGTTGCGGGCCAAGAAAATATTGTGTACGTAAGGAAAAATTCGGGCGTACAGGTAAACGGGCAGATTGTCGAAATTCCAAACAGATTTTAAGGTTATGTTTTTACTAGATGGTAATATCACAATGTGAGAAATTATTCGAGAAACAAATCAAAGAAATTGTTATTCAATGTATGGGCTGCGCCATACAGCAAGGAATAAATATTGCTTTACAGTTTTGCGAAAAATATCCTATTTTTCAGCTTGCTGTCAATACTAGGACGTTAACATTAATTGGTTAGTTTTAATATAATTTTTAATTCAACTTACCGCACACAATTTTCGTATATAATTATCAAAAATATTCTTACCAAAATTTGTAGAGTTTGACACACTAATGCCATCTATTGTTTAATTATTAAGATACATTTAGGTTACATTTTATGATACTCAAATCAAAATGGCTGCTAAAAACAGTATTGTCACTAAATTTTGATCTTGCATACACCAACAGGTGGAACTTTAACTACTAATAGATGAAATAGTACATTAAAATATTTCAGAAATGAAAAATAAATGAAATAAATAAACTTTATGTGTTTTTGTATTAATAAATAAATAATTTTAGATGATTTGGAGCCGTTAATGGACGAGGACGATTATGAAACGCAACAGCGTTACAATTCTGCTATTCAAATTCGAGTGATAAAATCGTGCGATAGTCCCGCGAAAAAATAAGTGTATAAAATGTTTTTTACAATCGGTGAAATTGTTCGATGGTTAGGTTTGACTGTTTTTGAGATCTGGATTAATTTGATCGCATTGACCATATTCACCGTCTTGTTGGCGCTGAAGTTTGATGTGAATCAACTGTCGGAGAACAGTTGGT
This sequence comes from Nebria salina, assembly GCA_944039245.1. NCBI lineage: Eukaryota > Metazoa > Arthropoda > Insecta > Coleoptera > Carabidae > Nebria > Nebria salina. The sequence goes on along the minus strand of OX063273.1, from coordinate 2,234,252 downwards.
GGGTGATTTTTTCGCCGTTATTCGCTAGTGACGCACTGAACGCGTACTTCTGTGTTATTGTTTTCATACGAATGCAACTGGAGAATTCGTTAAAAGTTGCGTTACTTCGCGCGACCTGGTCCGCCACTTTTCTGTTTATGACATTTTTGTTCAAATTTTTATTGTGCAAAAAATTAATGGGACAAGTTAGTCTTGAGTTTTCAGAGATTTTCGCACCACTTTTTATTTTATTACAGCTCATTGCAGTTCGAGCTTGTCAACTGACACATTGAATCATTTTAAGTAATATACCTTTTTTTTTAAACATAATTCTTTATTATTATATAATGTTTATATTATAAATATTTTCGTAAATAAATGTTACATATTTAACTTATTGCGTAACCATTCTTTTACTAACTACAAATTTTGTATCCACCATTTCATTCGGTTTTTGTAATTTAGAATAACAATTTACAATCTTGACTTTCCTGTTATTAAATCTTATACAAATATAGATTAGAGTGTAGACAAACGAGTGGTCGCCATTAGTTTGAAAACATTCAAACAAAATTAGTCGCGCCTCATACTTATATTCTTTAAATCTAGAAAACCATATAAGATAATTGCATCTTGTATTTTTTATGTTATTCCTTAATAAATACTGCGTCTTTTATTCCGCAACAGTATAAGTCTATCTATTATAGAAATATGTATATAAATAAAGACTTTTCAAAATGCTTATAGCAGTTAAAGTATGTAAATGAATTAGGAAAAAAAAGTATGAATATATTTGTTGATTGAAAACATATATAGTAGGTTGTTCAAGAAAATATATAAGATTTGTGTCAATATGTCATAGTTTGCCATTCACAACAATCAAAAAATACTATCATGATAGTAAGAAGAAGTAGGTTATGTTTGTTTTGATACGAAGCGGGACGATTCATACAGAAGCGATTCGTTCACTTTATTGTATAACACCGTCCATGTACAAGTCTACGACCGGGAAGGCATGTGAACACCGAGCGTGTCTCGCCTAGTGCCTTAGCCCCCTTGCCATTGCATTCGCCTGGCGTCAGTTGGTCGTGTCGTGCCTCTCATGTGCAAACCGCTTTCAACAATACAAAAAAATTCATTGTTACCCTAGTGTACTATAAATAACATCAGTGTTTTACTTCCCTAAACATCAAAATCATAACAAGGTAAGTGTGCAATGCTGACGCTTTGTTTTGATTGGTCGACACATGTGTTTGTTATTCGGCGAAAAATGTTGGTTAGGTGTGAATTTTTATAAACAATAGTCTTTATTAAAATCATATTAAGAACCATTTTTTCATTTTGTATGTATGATTTGAAAACAAACCTTAGGATTATGTTTTAATAACTACATCATTAACACTCTATTAAATAGGTTCCTACAGATTCTAAGATCCCATTTAGGAAATATTTGTTATTTCTGTATTAAGTTTGACTATTTTATGTTAATTTACATTATAAATGGTACAGAACAATGCAGTTTTAGTTTTTTGATACTGTTTTTGTTATTCTATTCGCCGATAGGCATAGTTGAAACGATTTATGTAATAATTTTCTTGCAACCAGTTTGAATAAATATTTCAATCAAAAATTGAGCAAAATATAAATATCTCTCATTTTTATAATAACTATTTTACTATGAGTGCAGTCGTTTCGGTAATATTTTAGATACTGCAAAAAACGGAAGTAAACAAGCACTTCCGGTTTCAATATTCTTTTCAAAAATTGGTGTTCTTGCCAAACATTGTTTAAAATTTCATAATTTTACGCTCAACCCTTTAAGCTGTAGAGCTATCTCTCTCTTCCACACACACACACACTTACATACATAGTCACACACAGATGTTATTTGAAATATAGTCAGATTCAATTCAGGGAAGGTCAAAATGTATATTTCTGTTAAAATCTCAAAATCGTATGTTTTCATAATTACAATACTTCCATATAACGTCGTATAAGACAGTAATAGTCGATGGAAACAGTGTACACCTGCAAAAACGGTGCATTGTATTTTTCGTAGTGTTTTTGACCAGTGTTGAACCCAGTAACATAACATGCGATGGTTATATTCATTGGTTGCGAAATAAAGCGATATTCCCGAGAAGTTCTCATTTACTCAAACTGCAATTGGACTTTTTGTGGCTTTTAATGGGCTTATTGAAGTAAAATATGTTACTGTTATGTTTGAAATCGATTGTTTTGTATTTAGAAATGACATATGTTTCGTTTAGAAATTTCAAACCTACATTTACTTTATGCATTGTAATTTAGTTGTTGAAGGCCATACATTTAATATATGCTGCTATAATTTACATTCAATCAACAGCTCTATATCGGGGTATCGCGATTTATGTGACGGTTTTGCGAAAAAGATACTAATTTAACCTGTCCAAGTTCCTCATATAATTAATGTATTTAAAAGTTTAATTATTATTATTTCTAACGATTTAAATCTGCTAAATGTGTCTTTGTTCTCGTGAATGTATTTCACATTTGCAAATTAAATTAGCGAAATTTGCACAATACATCTTTCTAATTATCGCGTTTTAGCATGGCAACATCATTTCTGATATAAAAATAAAATTGGATTCTTATAGCATATAATATAGTTCACTACTCGTTAAATATAAATTTTGTATTATTAGACTAGACTGTGTCGTAAATATATTCGACTCAACTGCGAAAAATTTTACATATTGAATTATATATAAATAAGCATTAATTTATGGTGCAATTTGAAAATTTTAATAAACCTATACTTTAAAGCATATATATTTTAACAAATAATTCATTACTAAAAACGAGTTTTATTCTAAATATTTTATAGATTTCATAAATATTTAATATACAATTAATATATTATAAATCTATTCAACATATTATAAATCTATAAACAGGCTCAGAATAACACCTTAAAACGATTTTTCATTGTATAAATATATACTCGTGCATTGACAACTCTTTTCTGTATGACTCCGTCCATCAACATTTAATCTAAATCAAATAACATTTCGCTTATAATCGAATGACCAGTCTAATTAACTCAAACCACTCAAACTTAACCGAGCCAGATTGCGTGTATTAATTTGAGGCGTAAAGCACCTTAGTTATTAAATATGATATTTATAAAAAATATCAAGTCGAAAATAAAGACAAATGATATGAAACTTATACCAAATGTTCATATTTCGTCTTGATTTTGATATTTTGCGTGTAAACGATTGCATTGATTCACTTATGAAATATACGCTAGAAGGCGGTTGTAGTTAATAGGTGTATTTTGTGTTTTAAAGAATAATGTTGCGTGTTGAAAGCGGTGATTTCGAATTGTTCACGGAGTTCGAAGAAGGCATCATATTCGACGACGACGACCCTGACTTTGCCGGCCAGCAAGATGCCATGCCCATTTCCTTGCCATTGGTGTTACGTGGTGAGTATTTAAAAAAAAAAATAATTACACATTATTTTACTCTGTAATTTCATTCTTATGAACCATATTCGATTATGAATCAAGCATTTTAAAGTTATTTTGGTCGTCCGACCTTAGCCTTAACCCGAGCACTAAGGCTACGTCCCGTAACTGCAACCAGTATTACAAATATGACCAAAAATATCTGAGCGCAACCATAATTTTATCACGGTTATATCAGTGGTTGTAGTTACAGAACGCGCCTTAAGGGTATTTTATTCGCAACTACTAGTAATAGCCTGAAGTTAGTTGCATAAACACATACATACTTAAATAACGACCAAATACACGAATCACCATTAAAATAAAAGACGCTAAATATTATGATTCGTAACACGGATGTGAATATGTCTACCTACGATCATATAACTATAAATGCAATATGGTAATGATAGTATTAGGTTTATAATGAGAGGTGAGTCAATTGATGAACTGGCAACACTGTACTTAATGTATTTGAAAGTCGTTAAAGTAAAAAGGACGTTCTCTTGCCATTTTCAATCATTGTCATATTTTTCTCATTTCCTCATAAAAAAAAGGCTTTGATTAACGAAACTCGTAATTTATTCGCTGACATTTAATTATTGCTAACCGTTAGGCATATAGATAATAACATACAAACGAACTATAAATATTGTTTAAATAATTGCATATTTATCGTAATTCCAATAATTATATTATCTAATTTTGTTGGGCATTTAAAAAATGCGGAAATATGTTTTATTTTACCGGATTTCAATCGTTACTTTTCTTACACATGTTTTGATTACCTTCACATGAAAACATGTTTGTTTTTGGAAAAAATGTGTGCACTTTTATTAAAATTATAGTAATTTTTTAAAACTGGAATGCTAAATTTGTTTATCTTTAGTATTACTTTATTTATAATTTTTCAAATAAATATCAGCAAGGTCATTTATGGAATAAAAGTTTGAGTTTTGATAAGATTTGCGAAAATTTTGTATTTTATTTATTTTCGTAATTATATATACAAATTTGACACCGGCTCATATAAATTAAGCTATTATGATAAGCTTATAGTATTAAACTGTAAATGGTTTAGTAGTTGGTTGATTTTTGGGAGAAACATATTTTTGTGGAAAAATCCTTGTTTGGAAATTTCTTTGCAAATATAACTAATCATATGAAGAGTGTCGTTAAAGTATTATATATGGCAGTTGTAAAGTTTAATAACAAACAGATAAACTTAATCTTTCATTTTTGCAAAAAAAAAAAACATAGTTACTAACCAAGATAAGTTTGAAAAAAGATTTGTATTGCTTGAAAAATGTGCACTATTTTAAGAAAATATCGACCCTTTGCCTTTCAAATACAAAGGTGACATTTAGTCTCAATATTACATATTTAAATTCACGTTCAATATTTGTATTAATATGCACATGTCATATTTGTTCTCCGCGAATAATAATGTTCTAGTTTTCTGCATATATTTAAATCAAAATGCAATTTATCATATAAATAAAAACAAAAATGGTAAAAGGTAGTCAACTTGTTACCCTTGACAATTATTAAAATAATTCAAACGAATTTTATCTTACAATAAACAATAATCAAATAATCCTATAGTTATCAATTATTTATTGTTTATATTTTAAAAACTCATTCATCTTGTTTAACTAAATACAATTTAAATTTACGAAAACTAATAATTGCAACATAACCTTAATATTGATACACATCACGTTCGCGTTTCAAGTGCATAGTTTATTGATAAATATTTATACAAAGGCAATGTACAAGTAATTTCATTCAATTCCTGGCATTAATAATGCAGTAAACAAGTGAACAATACCGAAGAATATAAAGAAGAATACATTAATATAATTTGATACGACAATTACACACGATAAAGGTGGTCTATTATCAGTTTAAAGCCTTATAGGTTATAAGGTTCTTGCTGATAATAGATACAACCCAGTAGTGCAATACACTATGTATTTAGTGTTTTCTATTTTTTTTTTTGACAATTATCTTTCTCGTATCTGTTTGTTTAGAATGTTTGATTTAGCTTAGAAATAGCTAATGACATATTGAAAACTTATTAAATCAACATTCATTTTCGAGAAATGAATTTTCCTTATTTGATATTACAGCGAAATAAAAAATTATTTATAAAAAAAAATGTTGTTTTTATCACCTTATATCCAAAAATATATATAAATCATATGTTAGTATGGTAGTCGTTGCTCGTTTGGTCGCTCGTAAGACTGAACTTGTCGCTCTTTCTTCTCTGAAGATACTAAATGCATTGGCACTAAATTTAGTCTACATAATCTTTGGGTTCATAATTCGAGCCCCACGCATTTTAAATCCACTAGGCTCTTTATTTATCTAGATAGGGCTTGCATCTTCAGTTTTTATCCAGGTGCGACAGATAACATTTCGGGATATTGAGTGTATACCACTCTAGATATGTTTTCCGTGTTGAATTTTGTTTATTTTATTGACTGGTGAGGTTGTTTTATCCATGGTGCTTTGGCTAATCGCCTATCTGTTGCGCACTCCCGCGTGCACTACATATTTGTGTATTTGTGGCGTCGAGGCTCTCAGTTTTTATTATCCTACTCCTTTCGTCGTGCGTTATTTCAGTTCCGCTTAAATAATGTTCATGAAATCGTGTGCCAAACACACTGCATTGTTATTCGAGCGTTCCGTAGAATTATATCATTGTTTTTCAAGCCCAGAATTTTTGTCGTTACGCCAAAAAAAAAATACCTGCAAGTGGTTTTACCAAGGTTACGGTTCTTGATCGAGTAGATTTCAATTATGTTAAATCGAGATTAATTTGTTATTTGGCGTCATTTATAACAATGGTTAGTCTATTTGTTGTAATATATTTTTGTTTAAAATATAAAAAATGCGACAAAATAATGCTAACCATGTTGTTCGTTAAATATAAATAATATTTATTATATTGACACGCGAAAAATTAAAATTAGCACACACTTAGACATGTCATTTGAAATACCTATAGAACTGACCTTCTATATTTTTAAAACAAATGATATATGAGTTAAGTAAAGCTTATTATAAACATCGCTATGTAATTGAAGGGTTGTTAAATAAACCTTCAATTTATTTTCTATTTTCAATTATTATTTTTAACTTTTTCTTTAATATCTAATGACGATCTCAACTATTGTTTTCTATACTTTAATAAAGTCATTGTCCCTCGTAAGTAAAGTAGTTTTTAGTGGTAACGCGTAATTAGTCATTAATGCTATTTAAGTGCGTCACCACTGAGAAGAGTGAGAAATTAAATAAATTAGAAAACAAATAGACATGAGTAAATTAAATTAAAATTCTTCTCATGTTCTGATGAATAAATAACCAAATGTCAAATCTAGAAACATCTGGCGACAACCAGTTCTATTACAGCTGTAATTTTTACATTGTAAACCAGAATTTCTCAATCAATTCAAATTTTGTGAATGAACTATAGACACTAGTTCATAAATTCGCCTAAATACGATGCGCATAGTTACATAGGTCTTTGCGCAACCAATCACTTTTAATTTTTTTGAATGAGTGTTTCAATAGTTTTTACGCAATAAATTTCAAAAATCCCCTATTTTACTCACTTTAGTGTATTCGTAACTTACTTTACGAATAACAATAAAAACTAATAAAATCGGTAAATGTTTGACAGTCACTTTTTAGACTAGATAAATTTAAAGCATGAATTTTAAACAACGAAAAAAAAACTGGTATTTTACGAGACTATTCGACCGCCAAATTACATTAAAATGACTCACATAATTAAATGCGAAAAAATCTAATTCATCAGTTTACGGAACTAAATATTAAAACTTTCCATCAAGGAAGCTCAAGTTATCAAGAAATGTGTTGATATAAATAAGCAGAGGTGTATTATGTTTAGTCTAGGTGTATCTAAAGTGATAGTGTCATATATACATATATACAAAATCTTTGCACAATAAACTGTAGATTCGGTGGAAAACAATACGTTTCATTTTTAATTCGCCTACAAGATTTTTATCGGTCTTTTGTCTTAATTAAATTAAGTTCTATATCACATATATACGAAAATGTCAATGTGATACTAAGCCTACGACCTAGTTGCACTTGCAACGATTTTTTTCCATGAATTAAGCTAATTTAATATACAAATACGAACATTCCTGCTGTAACTTAAACTAAATACTAAATAGCATTCACTTATAGACATATGTGCATATACTAAATGATATAACATCTATTTTTAGAGATTTTTGTCATTTTATATCCTCTAGTCTTTTACTATTTTTACGTCAATTAGTTTACAAGAATTCAAAACAATTGGGAACGAAACGTAAAATTCTCCAATAATTTAAATATTAAAGACTGCATGGACAAAATTAATTCTAATATAATTTAAAAATTACTCATTTATTAAAATAATGTGTGAATGCGGCATCGTCCTCACAATATGAAATATTGTATAATTATAAGATAGCAAATATATGTATGTGCGTATTGTTTTTAAACGAATTTATAATTACAATATTTACCTGCGTACCTGTTACATAACTATATCTTATCATTACAATTTTACAAAATAAAATACATACAAATTTGCGTAACTTAAATAAAGTAGCACATTGCGCAGGTCACTGCGCACGTCCTGTGTTACTAAAAAAATAGCGAATTTAACCATTTTTTAGGACTAGACATTTTGCAATATACTTTTATCACAGTGTACATGTAAATAAAATATAACTTCTATGCAGCAAACAGGCTATCAGAACAAAACTAAATAATATTTATTGTTATTATTTCGATAATAAAAGCTTAGGGAACGGAAATTTGCATACACGTAATTGTAAACGAATAGGTTGAAGGTTGAGGTTGAATATAACGTGATATATTGGTATCATCAGGTGTCTAGCACAAGAATTCAAATTCTGTTTATATTTAACTTTAAAAACAATTCTTGTTCAAAGAAACGTTTACTTGTTTGCACAAATTGCTTGTTAATATTTTATCCTTGTCACTAAATTTCAAATCGCATTTACTAAAAATATATTATTGAGATGTACCTTGTCGCTCTCACTAACGTAGCATTAGCTCTATCCTTTGTTTGAGAAAGATACAATATTTCATAAGTGAGAATGGAAAAGTATTTTTATAAAAAAAGACTATAGCGTATTATAAATATATTATTTTAAAAGTAGAAATATATTTTTTAAATCTAAAGTTTTGTGCTCGTAATTCAAAGTAGGATACTATTTAATATACAACCAAAGTATCTTTCAAGTAGTGCGGGTTGTAAATTTAGGCGCACAAATATTTCTTTTTTATAGTACTTCGGGTAGCAACATTTATCAACACTACTCAAAACTTATATTTTATCTGTCCTAAAAGCTAATTAATACAAATGTAACCTAAATATCCTATTGATTATCTTAAATGTGGTGAACTTAACCTAACATTATTACCAAAACACTAATGATTTTCGTTTGTTATAAAATAAATTTGTGTTATATGGTTAGTGTATGTTAGGTAGTCTGATCACGGGATTGAAATTATTTATAATTTTCTGACGATTATAATGCATATATTTCATTGGTAGTTTTAAGGAGGCTTGTCCTTGTTTTCAAATTATGGTTCTAACTTATCTAAGTAGGCTAGTTACAAGACATCTCATGTATTGCTCAATATCGTAACACAAACATGTAAATAAATATTAAATGAAAATTGTTTTAGATTATATTTGGATTTATTCATAAATAAATCTTATTTTCAAATATGAAAGTTTTATTAGATATTTTCGGTTATTTAAATGACCGTATATACTATCGCCAATTTTGTGTATAAATTTTGGTTCGTTTATTAAATTGATATATTTAGCGCATGAATCAACTGAATTTCACGCTAAAGCATACCAAATCGTATAGTTACGTTAAATGAAATCAAAAATAGACTTAGACATGCATGCATGTGTATGTAAAATAAAATAACGTACAAAACATTAGCAGTGCATATTGAAAACATTTGGCTACCGTTCAACGCATGACACACACGGTACAGGAGTTCATATGTCAAGATTAGTAGACCACTAAAATGTCTTAACTACCCACTATACTATAGTTAACTGTATACTAATTTTGGATTAACTATTTAGCAAAAGTCTAGTATGTAAAAAAAAGGTAGACATGTCTAACTAGGAAAATAATTGGATGCCTGCCATCCTGAATTACAAAATAATTACTGCTATAGAAGGGAAATACGTAAGAATAGAATAGACTAGAATTTTTTTCACAATTTGACATTATTTTTGCTACTATGTATCACGTGACCTGCGCACCACATCTGCGCAATACTCTCATTTAGTATATATTGTACATTATAAACGACACTAAATACTAAATTTTTTCGTAAGAATGTAATAAAATAATAATTGATTTATATATGTGTATATATATATCAAGCGATGACGTCATATAGTATGTAGATTTGATCTCTAAATAAATATATTTTGGTGAAACATTTTAGTAATAATTCAATTTGATAAAAATTATCACAACACACTTAAAAGTTTGTTCAAACATGTAATATATTAGGTTTTACTAAACGGAAAAGCCGATGTCCACCTTATACTTAATTGCGGTTCTCTAAAATTAAAACTATGCGCTATATTTTAGTTCAGACTGTCAGAAATAGTTTTATGTCGCCTGTTATATAGTAGAGGGATTTTTTTTTTCGAAAAAAAAAATCATCTGCCGTCCATAATGCAAAACATGATAAAACTTAATGAAATATATGCTCCATATTTCTAGTTTTATTTACAACTACACCAGGTAAAAGCCAGTTTGCATTTAGGTTAAATAAAAATAGATTGATATTTTTTTATCAATAATAAATTAAAATGTTGGTGAACGGAATTTTTAAATTGATACACATCTTTCTAGGAAAAACCGAATTTTAATTACTAAAATATTATTTTGCGTAGAATTAAATTATTTTTTGGTCATAAATTGTATGAAACAATATTCTATTGTTTATCAACAATAGAATAAGGCCATATTAATTTTCATAGAAAATAAATAATTTTCGTTATTTAACTAAAATGGCGTTTTTAATATTTAGACGTCAGAAATACATAAATATTTATGAGGTTATTCCAAATTTTTGTTTTTATACTACTTTGATTTAAAAACAGTTGTTTAAGCAATCGCTTGTTTTTTTTTGTAGTATCGTATGATGTTTGCAGGGGGGCTTCCTCAAAGCCCCTGACCTTAAAGGGGTCAGAATATATTTGTTGCTAATAAATAAATGTTATCAAAAACAATAAATATAAATAAAGTGATTTAGAAGAAAATATTTTGTACATTGCATCAGCTGTACGAAATAAAATACAATTTTCTTTTTACTGACGTTTTGCCAAACCTACTCAATAATTTCATAAATTCATTCTTCTTATACGTATTTCGCTTAAATTAAAATGATATTTTTGTATTAATTTACTTACTTTTGACTCACACCCCGATAATATTTTTATTTTCGAATTCTCGGACCTATTTTTGTCGAATTAATTTCCTAAAACTAGTTAATTTTCCAAATTACAAGAAAACTATTTACTATTGCCTACGTGCCTGTAAAATATTTACGACACAAATTTTTGGGAATGTTCATTACATTTTTATGTTTATTATCGACTTAAATATACAAAATATTTATCAAGAAAGTCAACATAAAAATATATGTTTTATAGAAACTAAAATTAGTATATTTTCAATGTTTTTTAATTAGCGAATATTCAAAACGTTCCCGACTAAATGGAGCATATAAATTCACCAAATTGAATTAATTATAACATACAAATACTTTCTCATTCAAAGTTTTACTTTTTAAATATTTCATACAGCTTAAACATTCTTTCCCATTCAATTTTATCTCCCTAATTGAACTATATTTATCGTTCATTTTGATAAAATTATCACGCATTCCAAGAAAACGTTCATAATTATTTATTTTATTAACAACAACCTTGAAATTGATATTTAAATCCTTTTTATATAAATTCGCCTAAAAGCCACCTACCTATAATGTTTAAACATGCATAGTATTAAGTCAACAACTTGATTAGATCAAACTATAAACTAGATTCTGTGAACTCGTAACTTTATGGCATCGACTTACATAAATAGCACGTGTAAACATCCTAGTTTAAACTCAATGCAAAAACGTTTACGCTACACATGCTATATAGTGAAATCTATGGAAGGGAAGTGGTTTACGTTTTTTAAGGTCTGTGGATGCCTATTTTACGCATTCATGGCCATATTGATATTGTAAATTGCATAATTATCACTATGAGGTTGTTGATAATAATATATTTAAAATAAAAGTAAATATTTAATATATTTCAAAATGTGCTTGTCATTATTTATATCCGTTTTGTATTTATTGTAGAAATATTCTAATAATAGAGGGTTCTTTGTTTTATTAACATATCGATTAGGTTTGGAAATCCCGGTTTTAAATCTGTATATCGATTAGGGTTCAACTTTCAAAGTACTGTTAATTTCAATAAGAAATAAAGTTTTGTTGAAATTTAGTGCAAAATCTTTATTATTATTAAAAATCTTATATACATATTCAATGATTTGAGCGTTAAAGCTCTGTGGATGTTGTCAAAAATAGAGTGTATCTGGTGTTTTTTCACAATTTACAATTGGTGACACTTTCTTATGAGTTTTTGGCACATTTTGAACAGTTTATTCCCTAGTGAATGTTATTTTGTAGATTGATATTGCCAGTTTGACAGATAATGTAAGTTGGTGTATTGCTATCTAAAACACGTATTATTCATGTTGGATAGAGTATAAAACGCGCTTTTTTCGGATAAGTACGGATAATTACCATTTATGTCATATTATTTCATATACCTACGTAAATATAGCAGAATAAATATAATGAGAAAATATTTCAATAGCGATTTTTTGGTAGCTAATAAATAATTCAAACAAAGCTATGCGAAATATTAATATCTTTTATATTTATTGCAACGCGAAAAAACGAGTGAAGTAAACAATCGTTTTTGTTTCGAATATTCTTTTCAAACATATTTTATGTACATATCTATGTAAAATAAAGTTTTAAAGACGTATGTAGTTGTTGGAAATGGAAAAATTCTAAGCTGTATGGCAAAAAGACGTAAATATAAGTTGCGTGCAAGTAATACCACTTCATATAAAATTACTACGTAAATATCAAACATGTTTGATATTTACCTAGTAATTTAAATATAAGGATGCATCTTTTTGCTATATTGCCTACTTAGTTTCTCTTTTCATACGAGCTGCTTGTCAAAAGCCTTGAAAAATAATAATAATAAATCAGAGAAAAGACGAGAAACGAAAAGAAACACACAAACATTATAATTACTATTCACAGATAATTAAAAAGATCTCATATTATAATTCAAAGAAGTCGATACAATTATTTTTGTATTACGTTACACTAAACAAATATACAATTTCGAAAATTTTCCGCACATTTTCTCTCATCCACTCTATCCCTGACATTATTTCATGTTCGTACGAGTCATATTTCAAATTTCTCATCATGAGACACAACGTCATAAGTATTTTATTTTTACAAAAATAAATATTTTAACAACAAACAATAAAAATTCAACCAATATTACAATATTTTACAAACATCGTGTTTATTGATTATCGAACCTACCTAATCCCTAAACCACAAATATAACATGTCCCAGTATGAATTGGCAAATGTTTTATAAAATAAAATAGTTTCTGAATATCGTAAATTAAAAATTAGAATAATGATTGATCATGGTCGATATATCAAAATAAATAGTGATGCCAATGACATGGTTGTTGACTTTTATTATTCATTAGCTCCCTTTTCTTTATCGTTTCAGTAGTTTTTAGCCCATTTACCCCACTCCAGAGTTTCTCGTGTTGCCATTGCTCAGGCGCATTGCTATTCCAGCGCTCTAATACGTCATGATACAGTGTTCGATATTGTTATAAAGCTTTATTCTGTTTCGCACATATTTTAGTTGTACCGCGTTATTGCTGTATGTGTTTCGAATAAAAATTGGCATTACCACATTTGCGATTGTTTTGGTTTGCTGATACTTACGGATTTTTCATCACTTTCTCGACAGTATTCTGAAATGTAAGTAGATTTTTTGTCATTTTTGATTAAAATGCTTAGTTTTGAAAACATATTGAAATAGAATTTGAAGTTGTTTAAAGGTATTATTTTTCATTTGATAGTTTTATTGTATGTGCATAACATTGAAAATTGTTTGATTAATTTATTGTAAAATAGCTTATCCTAATCTTAGTATGATGATGATTTTTGGATGGTTTAGTAAATATTTGTTTTGTATTATGAAATATGAATTCTTTTATTTAATTTATGTTTGAGTCAAATATATATAAAGGTGTACTATATAAAATGCAACTTGCATTACATATTGGTGATTGAAACTATAATATTCGCAGTGTTATGCACTGAACTGTCTTATACGTAGTTTGTTTAGATAGGATTTTAAAATTTATTCATTGTGCACACACATTTGTAATTATTTTATATTTAACTATTGACTGCATTTATGATTATTATTGACTCTATTTAGAATAAGTTTTGTTTATTTTGGGAGTAAATATTTACGTAAAATTTTGGAATATTAGTGTATTGTTGATTTAGTTTTTTGAAGTTTATATGATTAATATATTTATTTAATATTTGAACTTATACTTTGGATTTGATATATGTAAATATTTGAAGAACAAAATAACTCATGTCATCATAGTCAATAATATTTATCTATAACCATTATAGAAATCTAGAAACGTTTACAACGAAATATGTTTATAATTTAAGAATGTCTATATTTAGTAATTTAAAAGAATTTACAATATTTTCTATTTATATTTTAAACTAATTCATATAATTAATTAACATTATGAAAGTTTACTCAATGCATCTAACCTACAAATACAATTTACAAATGCAATTACAACAATTAATTAAATAATATGAGTGGTTAAGTATGTGATTAATAAAAATTAAAATCCACACGCGATATTTTGATATTTTCATTCGCAATACGAGAATTGTGGCTCAGCTAATTTCACATCTTCAACAATTTTATTTTGCATCAAATAAATTGTTAAAGAGGCAACATTATTCTGAATGAGTTTTCACTTTTCATAGGTCTATGATGACATAAATTGTTTGCTCAGTGTATATGGTTATTATTCTTGCAAATGTCGTAAATTAGGGGGCGTCATTAGTTTGCGTCACAGTGAGCGTCATAGTTCTCGTGTTTTGGTGAAGCTGGCGTCTAAATGCGTCTAGTCGGTGATGCCGCGAAAAATACGACATACACACTCACACACACACACACACACACACACACACATACATGCATTTAAAGACCTCGGTCATCCATCTTTTCCGAGCATTCGCGTGACTTGAGTGTCGCGCCATTCTGTCGCTCACTCACACACGAATTCCTCTGCGATGTTATAAATTTAAACTGACGCTTTTGTGTGCTCTGAGACTAGTTGTGCAACAACCCTATATACGATTAGGTTCCACTATAGTGCATACAACTCGTGGTTCATGCTAAAATTACACCTAAACAGTAGACAGAGCTTCATTCCACTCTTGTTGCTATTTCTAGCATTTTAATGCTTACTTTATACAACATTATAGCTTAGCTAATTCAACACCAACCGAAACCAAACGAACTTAACACGACACTAACCGAACCGCATCATATACGTCTCATAAACAGGCAACTCGGAATAGCTTAAATCGCGATATGCGCATTAAAAAGAGCTAGAGGCTATAAAATAGAAAAAGACAAGAATATAAATATTTTTTTTAAAATTTGTTCGACACGTGGCGTAACTTTATGTTAATTTGGCGATATTTGTAATTCTTTTGTGAGGTTTTATTAAACCTCAAATTTAAATAATTATTTTCGTTAGAATTGAATGAGGAAAAAGATTAAATTGAAAGACTTTATGTGTGTATAAATGAAATCAGGAAATGGAAATAACGTCAATCAAAATACCGTTAGTGCGTAAGAACCAAAACTATGCTAATCGCAAGATTAATTATTATTTTTAATATCCAATCAAATGTGATCTAGTTCAACTTCTCGTCCTTCAGTATCAATCAACTATTTATATGTTATAGTAAACAATATAAGTACAATAAATCAATACATCACAACTTTCAGATTAGACGTCATATTAGTCAATCATAAAATATATTTTTTTATCACACACAATTTAAGTAGGTTTAATGTACGAGCTATGACGCTTTGAAAATCGTTTGCGCATTTACGAAATATTTAACAAGCGTTTATAATATTTAAAAATATAAGTTTGTTTCAAAGGTCATTAAATTAAATTTAAATATTTTAAAATAATGCAAACATTTTAAGTGGCTTATTGTTTAGTTTTATTTTTGGCAATACTAGAGGAAGTACATTTTAAATTCGGCACTAGTAGAAAGGTTAACCTATCCCAATGTCGCATTTTGACATTGAATTACGAAAAATTGCAAGTATAGATTTGTTAAAGGACACTTGCAAATCCCATCCATAATAAAATGGTCATGAACTTCCATTTTTACATATTTATCGATTTTATACCTATAAAATAATTGTTTGTTGAACGAAATTTTTCGTAAGATCACAATATAAGATCAAAAAAGGAATATCCTATATGTTAATTGCGATAATAGATGGCGATAGCTCGAATTATAAATTACTGCGCAAGCGCAGTATTAAACAACGCAATATATAATGTTGATTAAATAATAATTTTAATAAAAAACATACGAGTGTATTACATGTGAAAACCTTCGAAATTATTTATTGAATGAAAAAGATCCACGTGTATATACCATTTTGTGAGATAAAACTGTACAAGGTTTCGTTATATTATCTATAGTATAATATAATTATCACACACTTATTAAATAATTTTTTTTTTCAACTTTAGTAATCGGTTATTTTAAAAATTGTTAGATTTCCGGATTCCTTTTAGTGTTGATTAATTCAGATAAAACTTCATATGTTGTTACAAATGCTTTGTGTTTTAATGCAGTGTCACTCATTCAATTATGTATTGAGTCAAACGTCATTGAATTAAGTGCGCATATTTTTTTTTTTTTTGCAAATAACAATTGGTACTATTACTGGTCTAAACAGGATACATATTAGCGGCCCTTATTAATAAGAATTCATATAGGATTCTTAAATATTATTTTTATTTGCAATATATTTAAAATAGCTGATGAATAATAAAAAAAAAATGTATTTTTGTTTAAAATTTTATCAGGATTATTAATTCTTGTTTAAAGTTAATGCAACCATCATTACGTAAGCGAGTTGCGAAAATGCCTAGATACATATTTTTAAAATAACACCCGTTAAAGAATTATTAATATTCTTAGCTATATTTTATTTTTACTTTCTTATACGAAGTAATAAGTAAATATTGAAATCATGAAATAAATTGATCTCGAGTGTGTGTGTGAGTGAGAGATAAGGATTGATATTTACATTTCTGTAAGAGTATTCCCCTAACATTTCAAAATGACAAAATCGGACAAATAAAAGTGACCTAATTCTCAAACAAACAATGATTCTGGGTCATATTTTTCGGTTGCATTGCACAAATCCATACGTCAAGCTCCGCTTAGAACACCCAAACATATGCAGCAACCATACTGTATGCCGCCTGTGAATCGCAGTATAGAACGCAGGCAATTTTATTGATTCCTGCACCGAGTTTACATCTCCAACAGGAGATAGAATACATCTATCGACCCATACACCATGCTTTGCACAACAAACATGGCTGACTGGGTCACGCGGGTATTTTCCACTAATCAATACTCTCCTGCTGCGCTCCTGCTACACTCCTGCTGGAATAAACGCAAACAGCGTTCATCCTCCAAGTTACTCAAAAACCCACTGCGGAAATAGTAAGCGTAGGACGCGAATCCTAAAACTCTCGCCTCTAACTTTTATACGATATCCCCTTCCGTTCCTCAACAGTATGAATCACTTGTACCCTCATCTCTCTCTTTAGTCTAAGGGTTGCTCATATCTCACTCTGTTTTATATGCGTGTGTACGCTGTTGAATAATATAAGCGTGGGATGAATACAGTGATTGTGAATGGACCTGATTGACTAAGGATGATGCAATATTTTATATATATCCCTTTCATAGTGGACTGAAAGATCAGATATTTTAGATAATATAGTACACATACGTAATACTGAATGAAATATATAAACTAACCATCGTCAACAATTGACGTCAAACTATTTTCCTGATATGCAAATAAGCTAATTCTGTAATTTACCTGATGGAGTGTTAAGTATTATAACAGCGCGTGTGTTACGTCACAAATTGTTTTGCTGACAGTACTCGACGGTGTTATCTGTTTTTATCCAAATATCACAACTATATGAAGAATTAGTTCATGGGTCAACATAAAAATATTTAAAGACCATTTATTTGCGAGTGCTCAACCTTGAATAAATTTTGCACCATCCAAGTATCTGTATTGACAGTTTTAGGCCGATTTTCAAATTAATACTGAAATTAAGAGTATTTTTAGACTGCTGAATTGCGGATTTTAACGATCAAAAAGAAAGTGTAAAATTAAATGTCAAGTGAATTGACTAAAAAGATAAAATTTATTGAATAAACATTCTTATTATTTATCGAGGACAATTAAAATTTTTATTATTTGTTAAATATGTTTTATTACTTTAATAATAAAATAATTTCTATTATATAACGCAATCTTTCCTTGTTGTAATTAATATATTTTATTTTTTATATATATATATATATTGACATATTATTGACGAGTTTGCAAGGTTTCAAAATAAAATTACACTTGCTAAATATATTATTTTCACTAAAAGTATTCTAAAAATGGTTGACCTTCAGGTTTAAATTTGAGCCAGTATGTAGTGACAGATATGTATTACTTATATAATAATTAAAAATAACTTGAACTTGTAAATAGCTGGGCTAAACAAGTGATAATTAGTTGAAATTATGGAAATTTTTACTAATTTGTTTTGTTTTTATTATATAATATTCCTGTCAACTGTTTTGTTTTTTCTAGTTCGGAAATATTTCATAAAAAACAAGCATTGGCATAACCAAAAGTAAGCTCCAGTAAGTTCTGAGCCTTGGTTAAATTAATACTTGTTTTTTAGAAATTAAATGTTTAGATGATAATCAACGATAACTCTCAAAATATAAAACAAAATAAAGCAATATATAGTCTAGACAGGTAAATACTGAACATAATAAATAATACCAAAAAAAATTGTTTATGCATTAAAGTGTAAATATATTTTACGTATTTCATTTGAAAAACTACTCTTATCATAATTCTGCTAAGTATATTATATTGTACAAGGAAATACCACGATTGGCAATGTTATTTTACTCTAGCATGTTATGTCATTTTGTTATTTACATAAACGTATTACCTAAAGTATACAAATGCACATATATTGTGTGAATCCCTAGAATTGAATTTAATTAGGAAATATCTAGAATTGATTTGTAACCGTTTGTTTCCGATGTCGTTTCTAAAATACAATCAGTATTAAATCAAACATACTGACGTACAAACACAAGGTTGCACTACCCTGTTAAGAATTTATTAGTTTTTTTTTTTGATAGTTTATATGAAAAGTGCATTAGTATAGTATCTTGTAGAATAATGCGTATTACATCAGAATCTCACGCAATTTCAAGAAATATTAAACCACTGAACTTTGATAGGAAATGTAAATTTTTTAATGACATATGAGGTCAAATTGTAATTAGTATTTTTATCTCTACTAATAAAAACAAAATTAAATTAATTTCATTCATCATTAATAAATGGAAATATATTTATATTACGTATTTTAACTAAAAATATTCTGACCAAGTCTGACTGCGCATTTGAAATTAATGTTTATTTTGAGAAATATTTATTTTTATTTTTTGTTGTTGAAATGAATAAATATGTTCCATATACAAATAAATTGTTTTTAGTTCGCATTACGTAGTACAGAAGTGCTAATGTGTTCAGTGGTGGGTCTGTAAGTATCTCGGATAGAAAATTTCTTTTAAAAAAGATCGACAAAAAATACATAACTCATATACTCGTCGTTTTCTCGTAAGACTAAAATTTGTCGCTCTTTCTTCTCCGAAGATACTTATTTGTTGCTTTTTTGGCACTTAATAACTCATGAAATAAAGGCTCTAGTAAATTTAAAATGCGAACGGCACGAATTGAATACCCATAGATTACGTATACCACATTAAATGCAAATTCGTTCAGTATCTTCAGAGGAGAAGAAGCAACAAATTTTGGTCTTACGAGCGACAGATTGAGGAATGACTCATATTCTTTAAGATTTACGGCGAATAAACACTTTTCGTTAAGAATCTGAGATACAAATACACCACTATATACCTAAATTCACTGGTATTAATAAGAAGACAGCGTCTTTGATGTATCTTGTTGTTCTCACTAACCTAGCACAACCATCATCCTTCGCTTGAGAAAGATGGTGCAATACTTAAGTGAGACCAACAAGATTAATGTTGTATTCTAATAAAAAAAAAACAGTTTATGCATAAGGCGAGCTAAAAAAACAACAGTTTCTAGAACTAGTTAATAACCTTAGAAGAACGCGTCAACTAAGGTAACATCGTAATTACGATAGTTGCAAACCCATAATATTTATTCATGTCTGTAAAAATTAATTGGGAAGATTAAAATATTCGTAAGCAATCTAAAAAAATTTGCAAAAAATTCTTTCGATGAATCACTGGACCATGCATGATTTCTATGGAATCATCTTAGCAGCATGATACCGCAACGTGTCTACGTTGAAGAGACTTATACGTATTTCATAGCGTCAAGTATCACTAAGTCTACAAATTAAGTGATTTGAAATGCGGAAATAATTAAGCAGAAGCGAATTTCTCCTAATATGGAATAATAAATCGCTAATAATGTCAACGATTTACACGAAATAAAAAATTGTACATATCAGACCTTGTTCCAAATCAAATAACTTAAACAAATAGATTGTAAATTGCAAGCAAAATTATTTAATAAAACAATATAAATTTTGTTTTATAGTTATTTTGTTTTATAAAATATAAATTTTATTATTTTTGATTTATTAATTGAAATAATAGTGGTAAATCTATAAAATCGCGTAAATATATTATTTCTCTTGTTTTTTTTTTTGAGTGATTGTTTAGTGATACGTTTTGTCTATAACTATTTTAATACTACGTGTTGTTTGTAACGTATAATTATAGATTAAATATTGTTCTATAAATGTCATTTCTTTATTGATGATTACATAAAATAAATCAATATTTAGTTAGTTTAAAATACAAGTAGAAAGATTATAAAGATGTAGAATGTTATGAAAAATAAATGTGTGTAGAATTAGGCCAGTAACTGACTTAAGAATTAGCTATATTGTATAATTTATTATGACAGTTTGACCTAACGTATGTGTGGTTACATTTTTATCAATTTGCAAATCAATATGTGGCATAGACACTTTCAAACATGCAATTTAAATTTTACCCGAACGACAGGCATCTAAATATTTTATTGTGTAATTGGAAAGTGCTTCTGAGAAATATTTTGTTTAGTGTTACAACATTACAGTTATGTGATTGGTTGAAAGAAAGTATGGCTGTAGGTTAAACTGATGGGTCCTTTTAGTTTTAGTGCAAAAATTTTATAGCAAATAATTTTAAGTTATACGTATTTTTTTATTTTGCTTAAATTTACAAAAATTTGAAATTCTAGTTACAAATTATTGCTATAAAATAAATATTGAATGTTATGTATGTATTGTTTGAAAAATGTATTTGAAATATCTAAACACATATGCAACGATGTAGTGAAGATCTCTCTTAGCGATCGAAAACAGGAAGAAATTTGAACTCATCTTCAAGTAATTGGTAGTTTAGTTAGTAAAAGAGAGACACCAGGTAGACTGCTACTTTCTTTACGGCGAAAGTAGGACATCCAGAAAACTGCGCAGTATGTTTTTTTTTTGTTTGTTTCTTTCTCTTATTGTAAAGGTATAGAATTTACAGCAATCACCGTTAACGATGAAGTCACACAGTCTAACCATTGCAAACTAATCAGCTGTGCATGGCATCAGCTGTTAAGAATGTGATTGTTTTAAAACTTTTAATATAATGAGTAACTAGTCAGGTGTTCAATATATTTTTATTTTCCTATAAAATATATGTTTATAAACTAATTCAATCGGAAATTAAATAATTTTGCATATACACGCTACATTCTTTAGCCATTAATAAATGCAACGAAACAAAAACCAAGTTTATATAACCAATCAAAAGCGTAGATTATAATCCTGAGATAATTGACAATGTTACAGGATATGCAATCTTAATTGGCTAATTTTTACTCATGATCCGATAATATTGTGATTGTTTGTGGGTAGTCATAGTTCAGCTATTATCAGATCGGTTTTGCGGATAAGGTGGTCGGGGACTTTTTTTTCAAATTGGTGGGGAATGGCGTCACACGACACGACCCTGAATGTAATACAGTGCGCCAGGTGAGACGATCGTGGTGCTGCAAAAGAAGAAACCTTGTCATACTTACGCAACCAAATATAGTTAGAAGCTGCATTACTCAACCAAAAAATGCAACTGGTTTATTTGTATACTGCCATTTAATTTTAAGTAGTCTACACGAAGTTGGGGTTTTTTTTTTTTAATATTGCTAACATTGCACCATAACGGAGGATCATCTTTTGGCAATTTGACCGACACGTAAATAATCATTGAGCTATTACACACAATTTTTTTATCGGAAAGTCAGACTATTGAACTGTTTTTAATTAATAATACTTCACAATTTTTGCTCAATGTTACTAAGTGCCTAAGCTTGTAATGCAAATTGCGTAATTTACTTATTACAAATCCTAACAATTGTCTTATCTATTATAAATAAATTTTTTAAAATTGTTTTCATCTGAACTGTTTATTTTCTTCAAGCAACTTCATGCAACACTATACGTACGATAAAAATTACTACGTACATATATTTTTATATTGTACGTAGTAATGTTTGCGATAAATAAAATTACAGTAATTATATTTTTACAATCATCTGATGCTATATATCTGATATATTATTATTTTTTCTCTATTTTTAAAACAACAAATAAACATTTGCACGAAGTAAAGGCATAATTTGTCTAAAATCGCGTTTCTAGGGATTGTGACGTCACAATCTTTTGATAAACTTAGTTCCTAGCCTAGCTCTACTCTACTTAACTTAGTTATGAGGAGATATGTTTTCTGTTACTGTATATAAAAGAAAAACTGTAGCGAAATATTAATTTATATTTGCATCAATAATTTATAAAATTAAAATGATTCTATTATAATAAAACCGCACTAGACCTTCAATCAATAGTAATTTATATGAATCTGCTAATAATGTCATTGATAAAAAATTGATCAAAGCATGTTCCGACGTAAACAAAAATAAAAAATAATCTGAGAAACATGAGAGGACGGTCGATGCTCTCATTTATTTGCCGGAGAGGTGCGGAAGCGCCGTCAGGGGCATGCACTACATGCAACTCGTACAACCACCCTTCCCCCACTAGTTTCGTCCCTCTGTTCCGCCGGCGTCCCGACGCCCTGGTGCCGTTGTCCTTTAACGGCGGAATGGAATTTTCCGCGAATAGTAAGCGCCTGGACGCCGTGCGTAAGTTACACGTGAGCCTGTATATTATTTCGCGTGATTTTTAGGTTTTTATTAAACGTGTGCGCTGTGCGTGTCGTTGATTTGTTGTGAAATTTAAATTTTTATTAATTATTATTGTACTGGTAAGTGAAAGTAAGTGAAAGCTTATTAAATTGTTTTTTGTGTGTGTCTTTTCAATTTTTAACTCCTGAAGCTAATGTTTTAATTGATTTCCTAAGGTATACGACTAGATTTTTTCAAATATATTTCATTAAAACGATATTATTATTTTATTTGATGTTATTTAGTAGAATTTTAATATTCTAAAAAGTGTTTATTTACTAGTTTTGTGAATGTAAAAATTTTATCAATTTTGTACATATATGGATAAATATTTCATAATAAATAAAATCGATTAGAAAATTAAAATTACGTCATCAACTAAGAATAAAACAATAATTTTATTATTTTACAAACATTAATAAAGATTAGTTTCGAATGAAATATAAAAATCCTTTGTTTAAAGCACGTGTTATTATTATACCTGTGCACTTAAATATACGAAAGAAAACAAAACAATGTTTCTAAATGGCCAAATACCTTTTTGGGTTGAATGCACTAAAATATATACCTACACCTATATGCTGTCACATGGGTTTTTTTCAACTAATTTGAGAACATCCCCCTATGTCTAGACGACGTTTTTGCTCCTCTTTCAATCTGTTACCAATCCTCATTTAGTTAAGCTGTTGATTATATATGCTGTAAACTTATCGAGGCAGATACACAAATCGATAAAATGCTGGTAACGAATGAGTAATGTTATTGTTCTGCTGTGTTGTGATGTGTATACATCAAACACTATATAGCCGTGGAAGTAATGATAAACATCGTAATAAATATATTTTTAGTCATACAAATTGCGAAGTTGTAATTTGTGAATTAGATAATTTTTTATCAACAATGATGCTGCATTTATCCATACAATATCATAGTTCTCTTTCAAAACACATATTTTATATAAAAATTTATTGTTTATTTCGTTATAAAAATACATGGTAATTTATTCTATTTGCGCCCTTAATGTTGAGTTATTTAAATAAAATTGCGATGATTCGGCGATATTTATTAATAAATTCATTTATTAAATATAATAAAGCACTCTTAATATAGAAAACAATTTATGTGCATTATACATCAAAAAGTCCAATTAGTCAACAAAATTACCCAAAACAAATTTACCAGCCCACAAGCTAACCTAAATCTATAGATATTCTAAAATAACCACAAACTACAAACGAGATAAACAATAACAAAAATCTGAATTTGTGGCAAAACTCGTCCACCAAATTTCCCACACGTGTCAACTTGATTAAAAATATCAAGTGTCTGGCACTGAACTTTCTTATACGTATTTCCTTTAAATTCAAGGGATAGTCAAACAAACACACACAAGGCATGCTGAAAATAGTCAAACTTTACTCAGGGAAGGTCAAAGTAAGAAGAAAATAAAAAATAATACAAATCACAATGTAAACATTGCAATATTAAGATAATTTTGTTCTGCATCAACACACTTATTATTAAGAACAAAGAAATACGCGTAGGTCGTGTTTAATCAACAGTTGTGCATACGTCTGGTTAAGGTTCGTTCCCTTCAACATCCGGTGCAGCGATAATGCAATCACGCGCCTGTGCACGTGATTTAAAATCATAGTCATCTAAATCTCAAAAATAACGACCAACAAAACTTAAAATACTGTTTTAATTTATTATACAAACAAAATACCCGCATTTGGGATTCCTATATGATGGAATCCTATATAAACAAAACTATTTTTGATAACTAACACTCTGTAAATTGCGTTATCGATTTACTGGGAAAATTGTATTTGATGGGTGTTCGATTCACGACCCAGTATCATGCTTTTAAATTTGTTTAATCGCTGACGGTTGGAAAGTTGATACCGTTCGGACGGTCTGGTGGGATAGCGATGTCGTTAATGCAAGTTGTTTGTGTTTCGACTCTCCATTAGTTGACTTTATACCGCCTGCGCCTATGCACACGCGCTTATAGCTACTTTTGACCGTGTATGTGATGCTAGTTTATTCATAACGATTGTGATTTGTGACGAGGCATTTCGTAAATTGTGTAAATGATTTCAGTCAGTTGCTTCTTAACTCTCTAAGTGTGAACATCGATTTGAACAGTTGAATATTTTTACGATTTTATTCAATATTTTTCAATTATTTACGATTTTATTAAATATTTTTTTTAATTTGAATTATTTACAACATTCGTTGAGGCTTTTGACGTCGTTTTGGGATATTATGTGGTGGTTCTCCGATTCCTTCTTGTTTACAGGAACTATACAAGGTATTTGTTTATTATTTTCTTATTTCAAATTGTGTTCTTTATTTTGATTTTAAATAATTTAACATGTATTTTTGTTAATTCGAATAAAATTATTTTAGACATCTTCTAGTGTAGTACGTGTATTATTAAACAAATATTTTATTGAATTGTTTTTTTTTATATAAATATAAACAATACCAAAAATTTAATAATATATTTAATGTAAAAATATAGAAAATTTGTTATTATTGGTTTTTATTTCGTATAAAAAAAAATTATATAATTTGTTTGCAATGTTATCTCTGCCCATATTGGTTTTTTCATTTATTGTATTACATATAAAATTACGATTTACTTGTAAGAATTAAATAAATAAGAAACATTTAAAATGGAACGAATTTATTAAAAATGTCATAACTCAGAATTAAATGACCCACAAACTCCAGTTTAGTAGTTAACCGAAGTACCAGGGCACCATAAATCGTATAGTAAATTCTAAAAACTTTAAAGCTTTGCACATTTAGACTCGACATGAATTTATGATCCCATTTGCATAAATTTGAATTTTAAAAGCGTCTGTTTCGTAGTATTTTTATTATAAGTTGTGGTCAGTTTTATTGAATTTTTCTCAGTATGCGAATTAAAAATGATTATTTTATATAGTGGTTAAAACCAGATTTTCTCATCTTGATATACTGGTGTAAACAGGTATAAAACGTAAATATGTTTTGATAGTGCATAAAAAATTGCACGCAATAATATCATCTCCCCTTTGGTTTCTAAATGCAAAATACGCATTTACCTAATTAAATAAATGGGAAATAATATTACTAACGCAAGTCATTCGCTCTTTGTGTCAGTGTCATATGATGTGTTAAAAAAGAAACTGCGTGATACAGAAATAGCTTTAGTTCTAAATATACATTTAACGAATAACAATTGTTATGTGAGCTATTATGAAATATGAGCTTCCTAGCTCTGATTATGCGTTTGAAAAGTTTCTTTTAGTTAAGAAATTCTCGTCTTGCAAATACTCTCTGGTTGTGACGTACATGAATGCGTTTAATTTTGGCAAATATTGTTTCAATATTCTTGCAATCACTTTCGTAATATGGCGCCTATTCTTTGCGTAATTTGTCTGAAGATAATTTGTAGAAAAACATATTTATTTTGACAATAATATAGAATGTTTTCGTGTTGGATTAATTATAGAATTATTTATCAATTTCATACTATTATTGTAAATAGGACCACTTCGACAAACAACGCCAACATTCATAAATATAAACAAACAAACCACAAGAAATCATTTTTATTTGAAATTGACGATTGAAAATTTATTGAATTTTATATAAAAAAAATTGTTTTGACTAATAAAATAAATGTTCTGTATTTGTATTACTAAATATAATTGATTGATTTGTTTGATTGTTCACAACGATATTTATAAAATAGATTCATGTTGAAAATGACTCAGATTATTAGTGTTATTTAGTAAACACATTTTTTTCTGTTGATTCTGAGTTGATTTAAATAAAATACGAAAACATAACTTTCCGCGAAATAATTTCGTTTTTATACATACTTTAATTTGATGATTCAGATAGCACTTCAAGTTCAAGTACTTCTTATTTATATTATAAAATCGTATATTGCGAACTACAAGCGTACTAGGTTAAGTAATTCGTATTTAATTTTTTACGAGAAATTTATATTTTTTTATTATTTATTAACCAGAAAAAAATTAATTTAATGTTGGCTGATTTAAATATTATTTGAATATGAATGTTCCAATTTTTTTTTCTATCGTCAGCTGTTTAATATTAATATAATAAATTATATAAATAGATTCATTTATATAAATGAGCATAAATTCCTGCATTTATTACGATTTCCGTCGACGGCCTTCAGTCAATGTTTACGCATGCGCGTAAACTATGAGTTTGCACTCTTTGTGTCTATGGTGACATCACAAATAATAAATTGCGTAAATTATAGGTAAATCGTAAATTCCCAGAAATATTTTTTTATATAAACTGGCATTGGTAATCGTTCTTGTTATCTGGCGCCATAGATAAAGAATTCGGTGTACATGTTTTTTATGAAATTAACCGTTGGAAATTTTATGACCTAACAGAAAATTGATTATTTTTTAATCATTGTGAGTTAGTAATTAATTTCATATCAAGCCTTTACAATGTACAGTAAATACTACTTGATTTTTTTTTATCAGTCAATTTTAAATATAATTCCAATTAGAATTTTACAATATTGTGTTTAATTGTATAAAAAAGTAGAATACTTAACAAATTTTAGTTGAGCATTAAAATATCGTGCTTAACTCAAAATATATTAAATTCTATTTTTAACGCAAACAAATTATGATTAAAAGTAAATTCCATCTGGTTATCATTTATGAAAATATCAAATCGTACCATGCACAATAATCACCAAATAATTTGATTAACTTGTCAAATTGTTAGAAAAGTTATTAATATCTTATAAATTATATAACTTAAATATAAATTATTTAATAAAAAAGCATCACGTATACCTAATACATATGTATTTATATATGCATAACAATAATAATTTATTATCCTGGATTATGTGCAGACAATAGGTGCGACCTTTTAAAAAATGTAACAAGACCACTATTATTGATTTTATAAATTCGATTGCATTATCATTATCAATTCCCACAATGTTGAACTTTGCATGTGGAATGCCGCCGTCTGGTTATCAGCGTTAATACTTTGATATTCGGTCAATGGAACGTTTGTGTGATCAAAGTTTCCTTTTTTGATTTCAGTGCCCACCAAAATGTCTTTGGCCGGTGTCCATCCCGCAGAGGTGCATTCTACTCATGGGTAAGTCTCTTCAAACACATATTTTATTACTACACCCTTAGGAGTCTCGTTGGTCTAGTGGCTAAAGCTTCCACCTCATAATAAGTCCCTATTAAGTATAGCAAGTTCGAATCCCACGTGGGTCAAGTAAAAATGTTCACCCCATAAAAATTTCTCCGGTTAATTTCAGAAATATAAATTAGGGCCCCACTTAGGTGGTATAAAAACACGCACATAACACGTTCAAGAGGGAATATTCCTTATATAGCGATGTAAACACGCTGAATAGGGAATATTCCCTTAGCAGAACACAATATACTCCATAGAAGTGGGTGGTTATTCAAAAAGTCAAACACGAACATATAATGAATATAACTACTTTATATATTACAATTGCATGCCAAGAAAAATAAAAATATCAGACAACTTTAAAAAAATGTATTATGTGTTTTGACTAGTCGCATGCACAACGAGTAAAATATACAATTACAAGGTCTTTCAAAACAGACATTATTTTTGCATGAAACACGAATGGTTACTGTTAGGTAAAAAAAAAGAGCCTTGACAGTAATACACATTCATCAATTGATCTCTAGGAAATCATGCATATATCATTTATTGGGCGCCTCGTGTCTAGATAGCCTTCGGAAGATGTGGTCAAAACTATCAATTTTCATAACAAATAAAAATATTCTTACCTTTAACGCATTTCAATTACAAGTTGAGGATAATTTATATTAAGTATAGGATTACTAGATTTTATTAATAAAAATCAATGATGGCGACCTTAACCTCTTAAGTAAAATATATTGAAAGAGAAAAAAAAAATGCAAATTATGGTTGTGAAATGAATTGTTGCTATAGGAACTGTGAGGCAAGGATGATTGGAATGCATTTGTTAACAATTTATAAAATAATATGTGGGTCATTTTCATTTTTCACGTCACGCTACACTGCAATCACGAAATCAAAATGGCTGCGTTCCCACATGTATCAAACAATATCGCATAATGCGATAACTATTAAAAATGCACAATTAATTTTTAATTAGAATGTACACCGCTAATAATTTTTTTTTCTCTCTTATCCTGGCCTTCATTACGTATTTTTTATTTCTATAAAATTGGAATTGAGCAATGGAAAATTTGCAATGCGATTTCTCACGAACCAACAATCATAATTTTATATAATGTTGAAAAAATTCAAAAATTACTTATAACTCTTAAATCTAAATATTAATTAGAAATAGACTTCTGTGTCAATTTTTAATCTATATTTACAAATCTATTTTTATACTGATTTAAATAGGTTTGGAAATACACTATTATTAAGTTTGAAAATAACTTCAGCGCAAAATTAATTAATATATGCTGAAATATGTTAAAAATATATAAGTGACATTCTTTAAATTGAATAATTGATTTACACACATCCGTCGAAACGCTATGCATTCCACAAATGTTACTTATGTTAGTTTATTATAAGACCGTTAAGCCAAGTGAAATTAAACAACGCATTCCAGTGAATTAAATACAAAAAATGTACCGTTCGTTACAACTACGCGTAAATATGGCCTACTTTTTGCGAAACTGCTCTAACTGTACCTACAAACCGATGCGATTATCATAAGATTAACATACGAATATAACGGCGAATTGAACAATATGTAAATTTACTTAAATAAAATGTAGTACACGTCAGACAATTTGCACATTATTGAGCAAGTGATGCCGCTATCTTTGAAATCTAATCAAATCCTTTGTTTACTTTTCATTTCAATGTTTGTAACTTTCACTTTGTTGTAATCAACCAATATTCGTGTTTTGTAAACAGAAAAGTCTACGTATTTATTAACCATCATCATACAACTAATTCTATAGTAAAAAACATATTTAACTTCCAAAATATGAAAGTATATATTTAATAAACACATAATTAACTAGTATTAAAGCCCTGTGAAGAATGAATAATAATATTTAAAAATATAATAAAATAGAAATCTAAAAATTGAGTAGTAATTTTTGTCTAAAACAAAATATTTGTAATATACTCATTATACGACCTTTCGTTACTAAACAGCAATAGAATAAAATTGAGACTAATATAAAATTCTTCGTATTACAGTTTAGGATTTTCCGATTTGATTTTATGATTTATATTATTAATTCATAAATACATTTCACATTTGAATTGACGTAACATATGTTAATATCTGTTTTAATCAAAATGAGGCATCACTAAAAATAGTTTATATATGATTAATAAATAAATAAAAATATATGCTAGTTGAATTTACTTTGACAAAACTAACTCAAAAATGTATTTATCTTTCTATGAATTAATATTAATAAAATTAAAACATCGTAGAAATTCAAGTGACCTG
Source organism: Nebria salina (assembly GCA_944039245.1). NCBI lineage: Eukaryota > Metazoa > Arthropoda > Insecta > Coleoptera > Carabidae > Nebria > Nebria salina. Next base: position 2,203,358 of record OX063273.1, on the reverse strand, counting down.
TTGTAGTTTGCGTGTCAAATATTTTACCCTAATTGCTTAAAAGTTTATTATATTGTATACCAGTTTTTGAATAGGTTTTTATGAATTAAATATGTTTGTGGAAATTAATGTGCGCATATAAATTGTTTGATAATATTAGTTTAGTATATATGGCAGTTTTTATGAATATTCTGTAACACTGTTTAGACTTTCTCCCCCATTAATTGTTAAGTTTTTAAAGTATATATATTTCTAAATATATTTTTTCTGGTTGTTACAGATCTATGACTACTCTAAGTCATAGTATGGACGATATATCCTCTTGGCCCCAAGTGAACGGTGGCAACGACCATGTTCTTACAATTGAAGAACTTCGGTTACAGTTGAGCAGTTGTTTTACCTGCGGAGTCTCGTGGGTTGAACACCACGTCTCTTTGGATTGCTCCGAGTGCGGAGGCTACGCCCTCGAGAGACCCTGCCCCAGGTGTGATGGTCACTGCGGTGCCATGTGGAAACGAGATCTTACTATGGTAAGTTTCAAATATAGATGCAACAAGAGTCATCAATACACCGCCCTGGTGTCAATTGTATGAACTTTTGATTTGTAATAATGTGAATTACAATTTTTGTTTTCTATTGTTTACAGTCTCATGCCAGCAGTAAGGCTCGTTGGCAAGGCGAATGCACGTACAACAACTGTACGTGTGGGCCCCAAGATGCCACCGCCAACACCACCGCCCCCGCCAAAAAGAATCCCACCTCCAATAACACCTTGGCGCAGGAGCTCTGCTCGAGATTAGAAAAATTATCAGCTACGTCGTGACGTCATTTCACTCTATAGTTTTGTTCATAAAACCATTATAAAACTTTTTTTTTTGTGCTTAGGAAAGATTCAAAACCAGGGTTTTTACTAAATTAATTTTAAACTATTGTACTGTGTACTTCTAATTATTATTTTTTCGTATCACTTGGTCACTATTTTCATTAATATTAATTATTAAATTATGCATTTGTTTTAGTTTTTTAACTGGAACACTGGCGGCGATTTCATAATGAAATCGAGTAAAATCATTTTAAAATTAAAATGTCATACATTTGAACTAAAGACAGTGTAATATTAGATATTCTAATATTTATTTATTGAACTGTGAACGCCGGAATTATTTTCAATATATCGTAATTTTCAATATGACGAAATATTGAAAATATTTGGCGGCAATTTAACAAATAAAGTTTACAATGCGTCATAAATTTGACCAATGAGATGGGTATGCCATTAAATTCTACCAATGATTGACGAGATATTTGAATTGCGTCAGTGTTTAAAATTTTAATTTCAAAGTAAGACTGTAAAATGCAAAAGTTAGAGAAAATTTTATAGGGAAACATTTTAAAGTAAAATGTTTATTTGGCTTAAGAAAGAATTTTGTAAAAATACTTAGTGAATTATTATCAAATCACTAAATACGTAATGTTACTACTACAACTCGGTTGGATATCTTAGCTGGTAAATGAAAAATTGAAAAATCTAAAAAAAAAAAAAACAAACTTAAGATTAAGTATTTTTAAATAATTCGTTCTCGCTTGTGCCAATATTTGTGTAATCTCAATGGCTGTAAATGAATCTGGCTGCTACGATTCTTATATAGTAAATATTATTACTATGGTTATTTTCACCGTGTGCTTGTGCTCAGCTCTGGAACAAATGACCTACGCGAACGTGTCGACTGAATGCGCGCGCGCATGTTAGTTAATATTAATTATTGTAAAAGAAAAATCTACGACTGCTGTCTGCCGTCGATAAACGAATATTAATACTATTTAAACACATTTAATAGTTAAGCAGAATCACGTTTTACTTTTACTTGATTTTGTTTCTTTTTCACAAATATACAGTGTTAGCCAATATTTATTGATAGATTTATAATTTTCTTGTAGAAAATTACGCACATTTATAATAATAATTAATAATAAACTACATTTTAAGTTGTTCCGTCAATATTTATAATCATTGTATGACTGATTACTGTTTAGATAAATGATTTTCTGTATAATGATAATGTATAATTAGTAAAAATAAAATGATAAAATAAATCACATTGCTTTAAAATATTCCAAATACACAGTGAATATTTAGAAATGAGGAAGCCTATTAAAAAGCCATTAACGAAATTTAATAGCAACAATTGTTGTATTAACCCGTGAAATGTTTGGAATTTTATATAAACATTTCTCTAATAGATATCCATATATTATCGCAGAATAAAATAAAAAATTAGGGTGCAATTATCTTATGTGGTTATCTAAATTTAAAGTAAAAAAGATCGCAATGCAGTTTCGCTGGGTAATAAAAATTATATAATTTTAAATTTGAGCGCGAAATATCGTAAGAAAAAGAAAACTTCCGTTTATTTAATTTCTAAGATTGGTACACCCATATCGTTGCATTGCCATAACCTAAGATTACGGAATGATTTTAATTTTTAATAAATGATCTATTAAGTAATTATGTAAAATGAGATGTTTTTATCGAATGTGTACGTGTATTCGTATTATGTTGTAACAACGAGTTAATCGCAGTGTAAGAATGAAGTCAAAAGACAATTATTAGGTTTCATTTCGTGTTTTGGTATTCCTTGTAGCATCGATCGTGAAGTATAGATTTTGTACTTCATGTATTTACTTATTTAATTTATTATATTTATACACCACTGATTTATTTTGCTATATTCATTTTATTTACATTTATCTATTATTTTATGAAATGCTATATTACGATAATGTTTATATTATATAAGTAATTATGGTCTTTTTATGTTATGATCATTTTATTCGAGTGATTTATCAGTGTTTTTAATATAAAAGTGCATAATTTAACGCGTACTAGAAGATTATAAATTTGAATAGGTGTGTATAAAAAAACATAAATGTTTCATTTACAATTTAAGTTCATTGAATGAAAGCCAGCATTGTTTATAATTTAAACAAACCAGTGTCAAAAATCGCATGGTTTATTGTCGAATTGATTATTGTAATAATTGGAGCCATTTCTTTCCAACAACTGAACTGACAGAAATCACTCTATTCAAGGCTATATTTCAATCTATATATTCAATTTGTGAGTATTTTCGATGACCAGCGTCATATTTGAGTTGTTTAATTAACAATAAAATACTTTTAAAAATGGGCGAAGTGAAATACAAGTTGTGACCGTATTAGTTTTCATGCTACGCCAGCGTTCTATAGACGCAAAGCACGGAAAAAAAAAGTGTGGCTCTTTTTATCGAATTTTGCACAAATCCAACCTATACTTATCATATAACTGTATATATATATATATGTGTATAAATATGTTTAATTTGCTATAAACTTGTATGTAACATCATAATTATGATATTTCATTATTGAAGTTTGGTTACGTTTTTTATCGTATACCATACCATTCGTAGTTTAAGTTAGTAAGATTGTGTATGTGATATTTTGTGTTTTTTTTGATTTAAAGAATGGATGATCTTCCCGACACCCAAGATCTCGTAACGTCTGAAGATGTCGCCGGGGATATGGTCCAACCTAACCTGAACTCGAGGTAGGCGATGCCTGCAGTAAGTATTGTTTTATTTGCTAATTTTTCGCCGTGGAGGTCAAGGATTGAAGTAAAATATATATTATTTTTAACATTTTCGCATGCAAAATGCATTTTATTAGTATTGCTTTTTTAAATATAGGTATATGCATGTTAGTTTGGTAATAGCAATCATTGTAAAATTAAGAAAATTGCATGCAAAATTGTTATTTGGCTTACGATAGCTTCAACTAGTGCGTATAACGAATTTTTTGTTAAAACTGATAATAACTAAATTAGTGACTTATTTTATTGCTTCTTGAATCGCGAAAACATATCTAAGGAACGATAATAGTGAAATTAACGTACATGTTCTAACTTAGTAGCAACTAGCAAAAAAAATTTGCTATTTTTATTTACATACTTATTGAAATATCAATCGTCTGTTTATTGAATGTATTCAATTTTCTAATACCTACAATTCATATTTAATTATAAGCTAAAATTTCACCTTTATATCGTATTTTCTATATTGCAATTCATTAGTAAATAAATTATTAAAAATAGTTATTTTTTAAATGATTTGGGCTCAAATTGGCGATATTCATTTCTCGGGAAACTAAAACGATTAAGATATAGCGCAAAAGAAAATACCCCCGAACAAAATTATAGATCGATAATATTTGTTCATCGATTTATTCACAGATCGATTGAGTGGCTTGGCGCATCAGAAGTAGAGGTCGATTTAACGCAAGAGGAACTAGTCGACGAGATTGTTGTAGACCAGGAAGAAAATGTGAACTACATAGAGTGTCTAGATGTCGAGGAATGCGTAGAAGAATCAATAGTGTACGTGTTTGACGAAACTGTCGTTGAATTCGACATCAACGAACCGACATATATCATCGAAGATGATCCATCATTTTCAATCGAAGATGATATAGCGGATACATTGACATTACAGCATCAAACTTCACAAATTATGATTAATAGTAATATGGAAGAGACATCCATTGCAGAGACAGAACAAATGGATTTTAGTTCAGATTGTGTTAATTTAGTAAATATTTGCAATGATACAATTAATATTAGTGATAGTGATAGTGATGATCAACATAAAGACGAGGCGCATGTGATTAGTGAATTAAATAGTACTACTGTGGCTAATTTATATGATGACGATGTTAATAAAACAGAAATGGAAACGTTTCAAATAAATGATAAAACATCGAAGTCTGGCTTTATCAAATCGGACAGTGAATATAAAACGCCGGCAATTGTTTGTGAATTATTAGAAACCGATTCTAATAAGTCGGATTTTAATTTAAAACAATCGGATATCCCACCTATATTAGACGATCAGTTTCTATGTTCGCCAAAACGCGTAATCGAACACCCTCTATCATTAACGCCGCCAAATATGCTCCCGTCAATTTTAAATAAAAATAAATACAATAAAATATCACCGGTTTTTGATGTAAATAACGCGTTAGATAACACTAGTCCGGGTAGTACAATTAGTGATATCAGTCCGTCGCCAACAGTGCGGCCTGCAGTGTTGGGCCGGGATCAAATCAAAAAACGTTTGCAATCATTCTCGTTGTTCAAACAAGGAATTCATGCGCTTCCGATCAAAAAAGTTTTAGCCGTTAAAATGCCGAAAATTCAAGTACAAACTAGCGAAGAAGTCGATGAGAACGGCAAGAAAAAGATTGTTATTCTCAAGAAGCCACCAAAGCAAGGTAAGTTTTTTTTTTTCGCTTTTTAAATTACTACGTTTTTTTTCTAGCTGAAAAAAAAGTTGATTTTTATTTATAATGGTTAAATGTTTTTAATAATAGTTTAGAATTGAATATGTTCGGTTTTAATTAGGAACTAATGCGCAAGAAAAAGCTAAATCAGTCATTGATGAAATCGAACAAATTAAGCGGGATGAAGCTATGGCGCTGGAGGTGAAATTTGGTTATAACCACGGTTATATTAGACAGTCATCTTTATCTAATGTGCATTCTTCAAGAGGTTGGTATTTTTCTATACCCGTTTGTACATCTTCATTTAAAATCTTCGACATATTAACGCCGCATAAAATATTTATTAACTTTGCACAATTAGAAATATCCAACTTTTATCAATCTAAATGTTTTTTTTCAATTATTATTAAAACTTAGTAATAATAATTGAATAGTTTTTGTTGTATATTAAAAATATATATTTAAAATTAAACTAACTGAAATAAATTCGTTAATTTTTATAGACTATGATTATTCAAACAACAGAAAATCAAAATCATCTGCGGATAGAGAATCGTCGAATAGAAACAGTAGTTCGAAAAATTTCCGAGATAATAAACGATATGATCGCGAACACAGAAGTTACCGACATAAAAGTGAAGAAGATTACGACAAGAAAAAAAGTGAACATCGCCATAAAAATGAAGATGATTATGAGAAGAAAAAGAGTCTCAAAGATAAAGACGAAGCGATGCAGAACTATTGGAATGAAGTAAAAAAGAAATATAACGAACATAAGAAACTCAATCAAGTAAGTGAAAAAACGGTGAAAGTAGAAGAACCGAAAGACAAATATAAGGAGGAAGATAAATATAAAAAGGAAGATACACATAGAAAAGATGATAAATATAAGGATGAAGAAAGGTATAAAATGGAAGTTAGATATAAGGAGGAAGACAAATATAGAAAAGATGAAGATATATCTAGAAAAGAAGATAAATTCAAGGAGGAAGAACGATATAAGAAAGACAATAAGAATAAAGATAAAAAGGAAGATAAACACAAAGAAGAAGAACGATATAAAAAAGATGAAAAATATAGGGAGGAAGAAAGATACAAAAAAGAAAATAACTATAAAGAGGAAGATCATTTTAAAGCAGATATCAAATGGAAAGAGGATGAAAGATACAGAAAGGAAGAAAAGTTTAGAGAAGAGGATAGACATAAAAAAGATAAGGAGGATAAAGAAGATGAGATGCCACCTAATTGGCAGGAAATGAAAAAGAAAAACATTGATTTTAATAGAATTAGTAAAATCAAAGAAAAGACTTTGAACATTTTGATAGAAGAATCACATGAAAGGTAATTGTTTAATCTACTAGTGGTGACGCGACGAAATGTAACACTTATGTTGACATCCATAGATCTGATGTTTTTATTTTATAAATAAATATGTAAATATATTAAATTTAAAAGCAATAATAATTTAAATAAATATTTCAAACTACAAATGAGTTTTTAAATACTTGACTTATATAATAATTAGAACAAGAAAGTTCAATTAATTGTCTTATAGTGGAATGTTACATTTCGTGAAACTCTATCAATGAGATCGCATGTCGCCCATATATAATTACAATCGAATGGGGTAAACATAAATAAACAGTAAATAATTGTGTAAGAGTGTTATTCTGATATCTGTTGCTTAAGTCATACTCAAACAATGCTGTTTAAAGGAATATGGCGATAGTGGTAACGTAAGGGTCTGCCAGACTTATTAAAAAAATTCAATAGAAATAAATTTGTTTTAAGTATAAATCAGCAATAACTGTGAGACCGTACGTCACCACTGAAGAGTGGTATAATAAATCAAGTAAGCTAAACAAAAGATGTTTATATAATGAAAATTAGGTTTCAAGAAGATGATATTAAGGCTGTAATGTACAAACGCGAAGATTATATTAAACCACAATTAATATTTGAATATCCATCATTGCCCCGTCATCCAATAATTGCGTTATCTAAAACAGGAAAAAGTAAATATTATCCGCCTGAAATTGTCAGGTAATTTTTTGTTTCACATAAGAAATTTACATGGAAACAAGACTAATATAGGTCGCTTCTTTGAAATTTTTAGATTTACCGAAAAACATCCTTTCTTATCTTACTGTGAAAAACCACAAAATGCCCGTGGATATTTTCGAACTCGAAAACAAACTTTCAACGAAATTCCACATGACAGAATGGACACAATGTTGCAAATAATCGAAAATAAAACAGAGTAATTAATAATGCTATTTAATGTATATTATTCTTTGATATATGTTATATTTTCAAATGTTTCCCTTCGTTTCAGATCACCAGCTCTTCTAGATTCCGTCATTCCTACTTGGTATCCAGCACAAGATTATCTAATCGAATCCAAATTCAAAGAAATAGTCCAATCTGAACCTGAGCCGATTACTAGTTACGGATTATCTGTGTTGACCGAAAATTATAACGATGACGAAGAGCTTGAAACACTAGTTGAAGAATTACTTGAAGAAGCAATACAACCTGAAAAGAATCTTGAAGAAACTAGAAAATCAGAAGAAAAAGAAACAAGTCACCGGTCACAGAAAGAGAAAAAACATAAGAAGCATAGTAAAAAATCTAAATCTCGTAGTAGATCAAAAGAAAAGAAGAGCAAACATGAAGAACCTAAAACTTCAAAGAAACATGAAGATGAGGAAAAAGTTGAAAAGCCAATGGAAAGATCTTCAGAAAAATCCAAAGAGAGATCAACAGAGAAACCCATGGAACTATCAACGGAAAAATCTAGAGAGAAATCTGCAGAAAAGTCTAGGGAACGATCTATAGAAAAAACAAAAGAGAAATCTGGGGAAGTATCTTCAGAAAAGTTGAACGAGGGATCTTCAGACAAATTCAAGGAACGATCTTCAGATATATCTGCAGAGAAACCTTCAGATGTTTCCGGACAAAAATCAGCAGATAAAACAAATGACAGATTTATAGAGAAATCCAAGGATAATTGTTCGGAAAAAATAATAGAAATTTCTACAGAAAAATTGTTGGAAAAACTAGATAACCACGAAAAATCCTTAAACAAATCCATACCAAGATATGAAAAACGTTCAGAAATACACGAAAAATCTTTGGATAGATCTTTAGAAAGGAATGTGTCCTTGGAAAAGTCTTCAGAAAAATTAAAATCAGAAGAAAAACCAAAAAAATTCGATATTTTTGATGTACCAACCGAAAAAGAACTGTTAGACGATAAAACACCAAATACAGATGAATACCGGTCAAATTGGGAAAGTGAAGAAGATGTATTGACTGAAATTTTACGTGAAGATATTCCATACAATTTATCATACACACACGAATCGAAATGGGAAATAGAAGAACTGCATCCAAGATACGAAGATAAACGCAACAGACGACGAAAGAGCTCCGAACGAACATCAGAAGAACGTAATCGAAGACGAATGGATGAAAAACGAAAACATAGAAACAGCTATGAAGAGAAGATATCAGAATTCGATAACAAACGTTCGCTTGATTTTAAACAAGCTGAAGACAAATTATACCATCAACTAGAATACAACAACCGTTGGAGCAGTGAAGAAGATTTGAACAAAGGTTTAAAATATGATAAAAAAAGATACATTAGTAACGAAAAATCAAGTAAACCTCGAAAATCCCGAGGGACTGATGGACTACTGAAACTAACTGCAAGTGCTCGAAGAACTAACTGGAGTAGTGATGAAGATTTCAGTAGAAAAAACCCAATGAGTGAATTTGAGAAACGGAACAAGCTAAATTTCGAAGATCGCAAATACAACAAACGCGATTCTGAACCACGAAACTCATTCAAACCTAAACCTGATTCTCGCTGGGAAGAAGAACATAAACAACTTGAATCGTCGAAAATTCGAAATGAATATGATGATTTATTTGAAAAAGATTTTTTAAACCTCAAGTCTTATAATGATCGTAAACATGGTAGTAAAGAACGTAATCGATCGAGCGATAAAGAAGAAAGCAGCCGGAAAAAGAAGAAAGATGAGAAGAAGAAAAAAGAAAAAGAAAAAAAGAGGAAAAACAAGGATAAGGATAACACACCGAAGGTGCAGATTAACTATTCGGATTTGGAGGAGAATCTGGATGAAGAATTCAGGAGTGATGAGAAAAAGAAAAATGATTTATTCAAGCAGGAAGATAAATTTTCACGCTACAAGGCGAAAATTAAAATAGATTATTCTGATTTTGATATGTCGCTGATTGAGAGTACTGATAATTATAATCGAAAGTTTGAAGAGCCTAAACCAGTTCCTGAGAAGGAAGCAGTTGAAGAAATCAAAAAAGTTGATGTTGTTTCAAAAACTGACATAGTCCAGAAGAAAATTGAAGTAGAAAAACCAAAAGATTCGCCTAAAGAAGTATCTAATATTGAAATTAAAATCAAGGAAGAAATTGTAACAACTCCAATACACGCCTCAACTACTTCAGAACCGAATTCTTTAACGCCAATAGCACCACCTCCAGTTCTTCCAATTCCAGTTCCATTTTCAAATACTTCCAAGCCAGAAACCTCAAGTAAACTCGCCTCAGAATATGAAGAATTCATGAAAGCGGTTACTTTCGATGAAACACCCAAAGAAGCTTCCATATCTCACAAAGATCCAAAAGATACCAAATTGGGAATAAAGAAATTGGAATTGCAACCTCCAAAGAGCGATGAAGAATCAGATAAGGAATCAGATAAAGAATCTGATAAAGAAGACACTTCGAGTGATTCAGACTCTGAATCTTCCGAATCAGAGCAAAGTGAGTCAAGTTACGAAAGCTCAGACGCAGATGTAGATTTGACTCTAGCTAATATTAAAACAGAAAAAGTTAGTGACACAGAATCGGACATAAACCCACCTCAGATGAAACGTAAACGAAGTGATTCTAGCTTAGAAATATTTAATCCAAACATAGAAATCAAATCTGAAGAATTGGTGAAAAAGCCCAAAACAAATTTATTTGAAAATGATGATTCCAAATTTAACGTCATTGATTGGGAAAATTCTTATACGGAGACGAATACTTATTTCGATATTTTCACAAATAAGACCATCAATACAAATATTACCCCATTAAAAAATCCCATAATCGACATAACCGATATAAATGTTCCTACTGTATTACCTGAAAATATCCCATTGCCGTCAGAAGGAATTCTTACCAGTCCTAAAGAATCAATAATCTCTGTTAGCGATTCACAAAATTCAACTCCAGTTAAGAAATCACGTTCGTTAATCCCGATAAAATTACTGACACCTGAACATCGTTTAAAGGCTATTGAAACTGCTAAATTAGAAGAAGAAGTAATTGTTATCGATGAGAAAACTAACCAAAGTGTAGTTTCGTCAAGTGATGGACACATTAAAGACGAATTGGAAGATTTAGAAGTGTGGGAATCGAGGAAACGCCAATCTAATTGGAATTTAAATATTACGCCTACAAAAAAGCCGATGTTACAGTCATCTGCATTATGTGATGATTCTGATGAAGATTTTACGGATAAATTGATTAAGAATCCTGAGAAAACAGTAAAAAAAATTGGCACAGACGATATCTCTGATATATCGAATAAGGAAGTAATTTTAATTGAAGATACGGTAGTAAAACAATTGCGCCAATCTGAAAAAAAATCTGTAGAAGGATTAGTTTCTGAAAAAACTGAATTGGAAAAATCTGATTTTAACATGGCTGGATTTGAAAGAATTGTTTTGGAAAAATCAGAGTTAGATAAATTTGAGTTTGAAACATCTAGGATTGAAAAATGGGATCCTGAGGTTTTAGGCTCTGAAAAACCTGATTCATTCAAGTATAGACACGAACAATCAATGCTCGACAATAAAAGAAGTCCAGATCGTAAACTGTCCCGATTAGACTTTAAAAAAACACCAGACCGTTCAAGTCGTGATCGTTACGAACGAAATACAGATCGTAAACGCGAGCGGAGTCGAGAACGATCTCGAGAGCGATCTCGAGATCGAGCTAAACGAAAAAACCTAGATCGCCGAGATCGACGACCAGTCCCTCACGGACGCAGTCGATACTCCCGTGATCGCGAATTCAAAACGCAAAATCGGGATTCACGAGAGCACAGCCGAGATCGGGGACGATCACGAGAAAATGAACGCAAATCAAAAGAATGTGATCACAAAGTTGCAAAATCATCCAGGTGGGATGATAGCAGACGAGATGATCAGCGACGGTTAACAAGGTCTCCAAGCCCGAAAGCGACGAGATCGTCTTTGGAGCGAATTCCAATTCCAGTACGATTAGATGATACCGATTTTAGTGCCACATCAATGGATATAGTACAATCTCCAGTTAATTCACCTTTAGATGGTTTTAAACGAAGCTTGGCGGATTCAACAATTAGTGATTCTGAATTGATAACTCAATTAAACACTCCTGAAGAATCAAATGAACCTTCACCACGATACCAACAACCATATTTCTCTAATTTAAAAGAGCTACCCAAAACGGAATCGCCTTGCTCACCCAAACGTATTTCATTAGATGATCGTATCAATTTGGTGTTGGGGATTGATAAAGAACCTCCAAAACAAATAGACACTGTATGCACACGAGGTCCTTATCAACATCCGCCTCCCAATTACCATCCTGACTCGTATGGGTACACGGGAAGATCCGATTATGATATGTACAATCAGCCCGGGCAAAGTGACAACTTTGCAGCGTATTCTAATCCGTATCATCATCAGCAAACTTATTATCCAAATCAATTAAATTCGGATAATAATATTAAAGTACTTCAGGTTGGGAATATGATACAAGTTGTACCAATTGAGCAGCCGATGCCGTCGCCAGTTGTCACTCCTGCACCCAAAGTGAGTGTTTTATTTAACAATAAATTTAGCTGTAACTTTTAAATATAATCGGTTCACTAGGTACATGAAGCTCAAACGAAAGTTGTTCAAGTTGGGAATATGTTACAAATTGTTCCAATGACAATTGAGACTCCGGTGGTAGTAGCAAGCCCGACACCTACTCCAGCATCAACATTACCAATTGTAATTGAACAAGTAGTAGTGTCTACAGCACCATCCAAATCAACGGAGACTCTCGTCGCGGAACGTAGAGCCGAAAAAGAAAAACGTAGACAAGAACGCGAGCAACGACGAAAAGAAAAAGAGAAGAAACAGAAAGAAAAAGAGAAGCGAAAACAGTTGAAGATCAAATTAAAAACAGAAAATATGATCAAGGTATTTTTTTTTTGTCGCAATTAATTAAAAATCTAATTAATTTTATTGTGTTACAGCGTGCATTGATGTTAGAAACTGGTGAAGGTGATATGGATATTTCTAATATTGAAAATGAAGAAGAAAAAGAGGATGGTGTTCTTTCGTTACCGTGGCCACCAGCGTCGAGTTCCGTTACGTTACCACTGCCGAAAGCACCTTCGAAGGGCATTCTGGTTACACATAAGTAAGAATTTTTAAATTTGTTTCATGCGAATAAATATTTAAATATTTTATAGGTTTGATTAGTAAAAACGCGTAATTATATTATTATAATTTTTCAGAAAAGAAAAAGATGATTCTGCGGATGAGTGCATAGAAGTGCGAAAAGTTAAATTCGCCGATGGCATTTGTCCTGGAGAAGGAACATCACCGTCAGGAGGCGAAGAATTACCATCACCACCTCCTCCACCTAGAAAACTGCCAAAGGAGAAACGATATAAGAAGATGAAAAACAAAAACAAGAAGAAAATTAAGGTAAGATATGTTCTAAGTTTGAAAAAATTAATGGTAGTTTTTTGAAGAAAATATTCTGTTTGGTTGATTGCATTAAACTGGCAATCGTAGTTTAATAAATTATAAACTACTAATCAGTGCCCGTATAAATTATTTTAGGTGAAAATTATTCGCACCCAACCAGCTCCCGTCGAAGAGGATGTTGAATCCGAAGACAATCTACCCCCACCACCTCCCCCACCAGGTTCACCACCCCCTCACTTGTGGCCACCACGTATTAAACCACATATTAATAACATCCATCCCTCGTTACCACCAAACGTTTACCCACCAAACCCATATCCCGCCCCTCCACCACAAATGTACCCGGCCGCGTACAATGGTCCAACGCAACCGCCATCTATCGTTATGGGGCCACAAACCATTCGACATCATCCACCAGGTAGTTTTTTATTACGCTCAGAACACAGACACAGGTACCGACATTAAAAATAAGGCATTATTGTAAGTAACATTTTATTTAAAAAATACCCTACATTTTTTATACTATTGACTAAGACTGACGAATAATAAAATAAATAATTGTTCCCATATACATTTCTCCTGAATTTGAAGTGGCAACATTTTTAAATGTTGGTACTGATTATTTATAAATTTCAGTAATACCAATAATACCACCTCACGGAGGGGTTCCGAGTCAGCCGCCCCTACATCATGGGCCGCACCACGGCGCCCCATTTCATCATTGACTGATTTTCGTGTGTAGTTTAAATAAGAAACATTTCGTAATTACGGTTAGGTTCACGTTATTTTTAATAACAGTCGTTAGTTTTATTATATCACCAAGTAAATAGTTATATTATTATTATATTTTTTTTAAATTTATTTTTTGACTTTTAAGAATTTTGCTATAATAACAATCATGATTTATAGTGTTAAATAGCGAATTATCATTTTTACATTTCGATGGTGGTAATATTAAATATGTTCAAGAAATTTTTATATTTCAAGTCATTAGTGAAGAATTGTTCGAAATATGTAAATATCAGATAATTAAAAGAAAAAAATATCGTATTTTATTACGTACTTATTATATCTAAATATAATTGTAAACCTAAACATTTAAACAGTTTGATTCAGAATAATTCTGCAAAAAAAAATTTTTTAAAGGTCTAAAGCATTTGAATTACATTGTATACCAATATTTTTATATATATTTTACAGATTTTCTTTACAAAATTCTCAGAATATATAAATCTAAAAAAATCAATAAAACTAAATTAATTAATAACAGTAAATTAATAACATTCATTGAATAACAGTTTTAGTTTAAAACACATTTATTTTATGACTCCTTTTCAGTCCTTTTAAATCATTATTTTTCCTTAAATAAAGATATGCGATGAAAACAATTTTATTTTAGCTGATTCAAATCGATCATTTGTTTTTATTGAAATCGCGTCTGCGCATTAGTTTTTATGCGTTCAGATGGAAATATAAATAAAATTATATATAAAAATTATAATTTGGTTGAGTTTACGTTCACTGTGAAACAGTTTGAACATTTCAAATGTTTATTAAATCTTACATTACTAATTTTTGAATAAATAATGCGCAATACATTTAAATATAGCACCATATGTTCCAACCATTTTGATTAATATTCTGAATGCCCCCACAAACTACGCCATATTGAAATGTCAAAGAAAAGTCTTGTCTCATCGATAAACAAACGTAGCTTAACATAAATGACCATGGAAAACTTCAATAAGGTAATTATATTGTTGTATTCTGTAATATGCTCATTTAATTGTTGATATAAGCGAGGCAAAATTGTAACTAATAAGTGCTTGGTAATTATAGAATGCAGCTGGTTCTGATGATGAAGATGACATAGAATCGCTTCGTTTAGCAGCGTTAAAGTCGTTAAAACCCAAAACAACGAATTTAGTTTCACACAAAATATCTGAAAACAAATTTCAACATCCATATAAACCTTCGTTTGGAGCTGCACAAACCACCAGGCACCATAATCGCGGATTTCGCAATAATTCAGGTCGAGCTGGCAGAAATGTAAGTCAACAAATATCTATTTTTTTAAAATATTCTTAACGGGGGAAGTTTTGATGAGTTGGGTTCCAAATTAGCTTCAAATTGAAATTGTTGTAATGTTTTAAGATTAGATTAGAGATCTAAATCAACATTTTTTTTAATGAATTAATTCACTTGATTAAATACAAATTAAATAAAACACTTTCATATATCGAAAGAAATATACTTTAATCAGTATACCATTTTCGCATATTTACGAATATATTATTAAAATATCCTCAAGAAAGTAAAATGTTTATATATAATTTATAATAATAATTTGCTAATTTTGATGAGTGATTGAATAAATATTTTGCGCATTGATTGCGTTTATTAGATGTATATTTTCTATTTCGTATAGGGTTTACCATCGCGAATACGAACAAATACAAATTTAATTTCAATACAAACAATCGATCACGAACAGCTTGAATCGAATCAATTCACCAACTCACCCTCGATCTCAATCACAACCACACCGGAAGTTCCAAAACTGATCTTACCACAAGACCGCTATCATAAATCAGTGGAGCCAACCGATGATTATCCTAAAGAATTGCCAAGCAGTAATAAATTCAATAGATATGATGACGACAATTCGGACGAATCGGAAAGTGATTCATCTGAGTCTCCACAAAAACCGGTGAAACGTGAACGCAAAGATAGTTTGGAGATGCTCATTGAAGAACTGGACAATGAAATTAATGGTATAGAAGGAAAAGATACGAAAACATCAGATCCGGATGAGATTTGTATAGAAAATGAAGATCCTGGATCACCCGATG
Organism: Nebria salina; assembly: GCA_944039245.1. Classification (NCBI taxonomy): domain Eukaryota; kingdom Metazoa; phylum Arthropoda; class Insecta; order Coleoptera; family Carabidae; genus Nebria; species Nebria salina. Next base: position 2,187,430 of record OX063273.1, on the reverse strand, counting down.
ATAAAAAACAGAGTGATGATGTAAATAATAGTTTGATTGTAAACGAAACTACGTTGGATTTAGTACAAAATGAGAGTGATGTTAAAATCGAGGTTGTTGTTAAAGAAGTAGAAGAAAAATCACGTAGTCGCTCTCCTTATAATAATAAACAGAGGTCTGGATCATCTCGTTCAGGATCCGGCCGATCTCGATCTCCAAAAGCGGTAAAGTCATCTAGAGAACGATCTCGATCTCCAAGAAGAGCTAGATCATCTGCGGGTCGGTCTCGATCTCCAAAAGAGGGTAGATCATCTATGGGTCGTTCACGATCACCTAAAGGTCGGTTAAGCTCACCAATATGTCGTTCTCGATCGCCGAGACCATTATTTGAATCTCAGTATCGTTCTCCGAGAAGATCTCCTCCGCGTAAAAACCGATATTCTCCGAATAGGGGGTATGCCCCCTTGCCGCCATTAACCATAAATACAGAAGTGTTGAACACTATTACAATGGCGCCGCTGTCTCCACGTTCCGCTGCATTTGTGTTAGAAAATCGTCAAATTTTAGCTCGCCGTCAAAAGTCACCTATCCGACGATCATTATCACGTGATCGCAGTTGCAGTCTATCCCCAAAGCGGTATAGGCTATCACCACTTCGTCGTCGATCACCATTACAGCGTTTCGACTCTCGAAAATGTTCTCTCTCACCTCGCAACAGGTCATTCTCGCCCCGTTCGTCACCTAAACGTCGATCGACTTCACCAAGAACTCGGAGGTCACCGCCGCGCACCAATAAACGAACAATTAACAACAAACGTACTGAATCTCCAAAAACTTCAGTTCATAAAAGACTTGGTTCACGTCCAGTTTCACGTAATCCATCACCGCCATTCGACAAGAGTGCCGAGTTGAAAAAATACAAACACGCTAGCCGAAGTATCAGTTTAAGTTTGAGCCCTAGCCCGGACCGGAGCTATCACAAACGGCCATTGAACGAAACAACTGGTTACATTCCTGCGGACTCACGTCGGAATCGCGAGAAATCTCGCAAAGACAGCCCTGGAAAAGGGGCGCAACCTCGAAATGGATCCAAAGTCGAGAAATCTGAGTCTGTCCTAGAGGCACGCAAACGTAAATTTGAATCTCCAATTCAAATTGAGAAAAATGGAATCATAAAACTGAAAACTAAAATGGATGATATGTTAGAAGAAATTAAAGATGAAACAGACACACCTACAGAAGAATTTGAAGAAGATATTGATGAATCTGAGATTGAATTGGACGACAGTGTTTTAGATTTAAATCCAAATTTGGATGATTTGTGGTCAGATGAAGAATCAGACAATGAAAATGAAGGTCGTTTCAAATCTAAACCAACTTCACAGAGTAATAAAAACATGACAATTTTGCCATTCCGTAAGCTACTAGATAAACCTAACCTAAAACAACCATTGTTACCAAAAGACAACTCAGATCATCGAATAGATCAACGTAGACACACTAAACGACCGCGGACATCAAGAAGATCGCCGCCCAGATCGTCTGAAGTTAAATCTCGTAGTGCCGTACATCGCAAGAAAGAAGAACCCAAAGTTAAAATAGTTGAGCAAAAACGGGTGAAAACGCCGGAGGTTGAAAAGAAAAAAGATAAAATTGAGGAGGAAGTGAAAAAAGTTGAAATTGTAGAGAAAATCGCGCCGAGAAAAGTCAAAATACAAACTGAGGTCGAAACCACTAATGTTGTTGAGGCTGACGATGAACCGGAAATCATTATTGATAATGAAGATGAAGCGAATCCAAAAGATGAAGGTATGTTTAAACTTAATCTTACAATATTATAATTTAGTATCTTGTTTGTATTGTAATATTTTTGATATAGATGGTGATCTGAGAGCTGAATTAAGTCGTCGTCGTGCCGAACGTTTAATCAAAGCCGGATCTATATCCGAATCTTTACCTGCGCGATTGTTGAAAAACGCGCTGCAAGAAGTCGTGCCACGTACTTCCTCGAAACACTCAAAGACTGCAAAGGGTAAGTTTACTTCTCTAGTTCAGGACAGTTGCTGTTTTTATAAATATAAAGAAACTGTGCATGTACATAATATTAATTTATTTGAAATGGTGTGGTGTAGGCGATAGCAGCTCAACTGACCGAAGAGTTCTAATACTCAAGAGGCTCGCTTCGAGCCCCGTTACCAAACTTGAACCCGCTAATAAAGGTATCCTCTTCCTTCCTTATTTATTACAAAACAACCACTATTAATTTTTCTTAGATTGCACTTTAGTCTTATTTTGTTACATTTTACATCTGACTAGCCAGAAAAATTTTCAATTTTATTTATTATTTTAGTAACTTAAATCGATTTTAATTGTTACAGTGTCCAAAAAAGAGAAAAAACTACCAATCCATATGCGGCTGGGTTCATCCAATGCACTGGATATACCTATGGATGAAATCGTCCGGTCCGAAAGGCGACCGAAACGTGCCCGTTCGAGTCGGAGAAACAAAAAGGCTGGTGTACAGGTACCGTGTACTTTTCAATACGTAATTAATTTTATTTTACTCATTTTACTACACGATTTAATGGTTACAAACGCATTTGCTCTATTCTCAAAGTGTGCAGACATTTTTCAGGATCTTGTGATTGAGTCGAAGCGAAGGAATTCATTTCGTATTTGCCACAAAAATATGTTTTCGAATTTTACCAATCATATGAAAACAGTTATCAGTTTTATAACAATTTTTATTTGTAAATCGGTTGTTATTGTTTAAGATTTTTTCGGCTTTAAATTTATTCACTACGCACATCAAAACCACAATTTACAACAAAATGTGCCAATGCAGATTCGCTTTTTCAAAATTAACGATATTATTTTCATCTTATAAATAAAGATTTTATAGATACTTTCCCTTGACAAATAATGCATGACACATGATTATTAAAAACCTGCATGTTTAAATTAGTTTTTAAAAAATGAATTCGGTACTTGAATGCTGTAGTTTTTAGTGTGTATTTTTTTTTTTTTTTTAAAGCAGCACATTTTGACTGTATTTTAATAGTCTTATTACGAGCTGTATACAATTGTATTATGGTTGAACGTTTGTAAAATGTATTTATTTTGGAAGTTATATGATCAAGATCGATTTTTTATATTCAATATGTTTGCCACAGCTATAAATCATGAATATCTTCTAAATGACTTTTATGTATTTCATTAAGTATAATTGTTTTCAAGTGAATAATTTAATCTTTAATCTTATAATATAAATCATTTCTAAATTACAGTTTTTAAATATTTATCGTTATTTCGTAAAAAACTAGGAAGCATGCAGAGATTAGACCCTTAAACTTGAATATTTTAATACAGCTAACTTACTAGTTAGATAAATAAATGAAAAGAAATGTTCAATTCTAGAATTTTGAATTTTATTGGTATAAAATCGCCAGTTTTAAAAAATGATACCGTCGTTGAGTATTTAATTGCGTCATATGTTGAAATCACTTACATCAATTAAAATGTTTTCGATGAATTCATATTTGTTGCGCTCGTTTGACATAAATAAGTATTAATTATAATTTGACTTTAAGAAGAATAATTGTCATTTACAAGATATTCTTGTTTGAAGGAACATTGTACATATAAACTGTGATAATTTTGTTATGAAAATACTGCCAAACAATAATTAGTCTATAAGGTTATCAAAGAACCATGTTCATTAGATGTGTAATATGTATTTTTCATAATTTTATGTTTTTAGTTAGTTTATTTTCCTAAAAAAAATCACCATCATATGAAAAATGCAAATTGAGTTAGGCTGTGTGTAACAAATAACAAAAAGATATTGTACCTGATCCCATTTCTAATCCTTGTATTGTTAGGCTAAATAATTGTTATTTAATTAATTTATTACAACAAAGAATTTTTTTTTTTACTATTTGGGTTTAGGAAAATTCACTGAAATGAAATTCATCGAATATAAGATAAATCTAACCTACCTAACAACCTAAACCTAACTTAACTCTATTCTAATTGAACCTTATTTAGTATCTTCAACCGTTTTCATAGTAACATACTTAAAAATACTAAAGTATCACATATAGTTGTAGTACTAAAGTACTAGATGAATATGTAATATTTTAGTTATTATTAAGTATGGCTGAATATAAAGACTGAGCTTGGTATTATAGTTTAGAGCGCTCTGAGTAGAAAATAGATAATATTTCGTGTCGTCACCACAATGTACTCAGTGACGTCACATGCACGTCTCTAGTTTCGTTCCAGGATTTAAAATCACATTCAGGCTAAACTTATATAAATTTATCTTGAATCGTGTGAAAATTTAGTTTGTAATATCCTGAGTGGAAAATGGAGGACCGAACGTGACGTCATTTAATGGACGATAATGCACGTGTGCCGTACTCTAGTTAGAGCGATCTAAATTTAAATACTGCCTATCCTAAAATGCATTTATCTTATATTGTGTGAATTGTTTTTCAGTAAATTTTCCGGATGCCAAACTTGGCATAAATGTAACAATCTAAAATGCTTCACATGTGATAATAAGTCTGTGATATTTATTTGTATTTTTATAAATATTGTACAACACTCATAAATGTAATATTGAGAGAAAAGTTGGATGAAGCAAGATATGATGATGGGTTACACAAAAATCAAAACTCGAGGTGTTATGGTGATGGTACCATCTACAGTGCCAGGCCACAACGTCCCCAGCCCCCATGGTGAAGAAAAATGGAGTTTTTAACACGTTGTTTATTTGTTGTAATCATATAGGTGTAACCGAGCCAGCAGTATCAACACAAATCACAATCCTGTATCATTCTGTCTGTCTGTCTATTGGAGGAAAACTCACAAATATAATCAACAATCGGTACATGCAAAATAATTGGATCTGTGCATCTATGAAGTCTCCTCCAGAATAGAGAAACAAATTTAAATAATTTTTTTTTAAAAACATTGTGACTGACGAATTGAAAATGTTATTTTGTAATTAATTATATAATTACCAGGATGTGTGTTGTTACTTTTGATTCATTATAATGTTCATTTGTATTATTTTCTTGTGAAAATTGTAAGCGTTTTTTGTATTTGAATAACGTGGGTTTATTTTGTAAATATAGAGTATCTTTTTTTTCTTTCTTTTCGTTTTTAGAGAAAAATTTTAACTTTATTCTAACTTGTGATTTTTATTCCGAATGTAATTGATTGTATATATTTAGATTTTATGTAAATAGAAATAAAACATTTATATCTTAGTGAAGATATATTTTATTTTATAACAAAATTTGTACATTGTTTTATTTATATTATCAAAAATTATTTTCTAAGTTTTATTTAAAATGGAAAAATACTTTAGTAGTCATTACTTAATGTTGCATATTATAATGGTCAATTTTCTTTTTAAGATCTTCCTCAACAACTAAATGAGTGATGTGAATATAATGCGAAGCAGGGCATCCAATATACGGACACCTAGTGTTCTTCTTCATTATTAAAGCACGAATACTTTCATTTTCATAGATATGCCCACATTGTTTATTCCTAACCGGATTTCTTATCGCAGTTTTCGTTATAGGATCAATCGGAGGAGTGAAACTATTCGACGAAACAACATCCCCATCCCCCATACTTTCATTTGCGACTTCCTTTTCGCAGTCATCATCGTCGCAGATGTCTTTGACGTAATGGATCATAATCGGATGGTGAGCGATAGAACCTTTCTTTGGGGAGCCTTCTTTCTTACGGATTTGTTGAAATTTTGTATCAAATGGAATGTGTGAGTTCGCTTCATTGCTTCTATAGAATTCCTCTGTTTCTCGCAACACTTTTGAATTACTCTGGTACTCCATGTCTAGCATACAATACTTTTCGACGTTGCCATTCAATTCATCCAACGATTCTTCTGCTTCATTTGATAAATATTTTTTACATATTCGGGCCGTAACTGCCATTGTGTTTATAGCTGAATTTATCATATCATTTCGTCGTTTATCGATTGTATTCATATTTAAAGTTGTATCTAAAACCGACTTGTTTGGTTATATAATAAAACTTATTTGAATATCAAATATAATCAAATTATGACATGGAGTTTAAGTGAGCCTTCTACTAGTTAAATGTTCAGTAAAATACTGTATTGTAATTGGTCGTTACTGATAGTAATAACCAATCACTAATCTTATAAAGAAGGCGTGCACGTAATACGTGGTTCGTCATTGGTCAGGAGTGAGTTATATGATCGTATATGAAAGAATGAGTTTCGTGGGTTAAGCAAATTAATTTTTTGCTCAAAAGTTGCTTAAACGTGCAACAACACATTGGTGGAATGAAAGTAAGGTTAACATTTTTATCATCAGCGAACAACACGTGTGTTTCGTTTATTAGTGGTTGATTTCATATTTTATTAAAAATATAAGCGAAAATAAATAAAAATGAAGAAACCAACCGCAATAAAAAGCAAACAAGTTAAGAAACTATCAAGTAAAGTACAAATGAAAGCTAAAAAGCCTTCGAAAAAGGGTTCGAAATCAAAGAAATCGGCAGATTATAGTGACATGAGTATTGATGATTTTATCGAGAAAGAAATCGATAGATCTAGCGAGGAGGAAAATGATGATACTCCAGGAAATTCCTCAGCAGCTGAAATCGGTGAAGAAGAAAGTCCTAAAATGAGTGACGAAGACGCTGAAATTGATGATGAGTTCGATGAAGATAGTGCTAATGAATACGAAATGAAACACGAAACTAAGGAAGATGATTCGGAAGCCGAAGATGAAAACACGAACGAATTTGAATCCCATAAAGAATCTTTAGCGAAACTAAAAGAGATTGATCCCGAGTTTTATAAATTTTTAGAAGAAAACGATCAAAAACTGTTAAATTTTAAAGGAGATGATAGCGATGACGATGAAAACGAGGCCGATGAAGAGGATAAATTGCATAAACCGGAAGGCGATTTGGAAGTTGCAAGTGACGAAAGTGACTTTGAGGTAAATCAAACAAATCATTTTTATTTCGAAAAATTTATTTTTAATTTCACTTAGCCTGATGATAAAAAAGTTTCGAGGGACAGTAGGACGTTAACATTAAAGATATTAAAAAAGTGGCAACAAGAAATACAAACAGATACCACCTCGAAAACTATTCATTGCTTGATGAAAGCTTTTCATGCTGCTCTAGTTCGAGTTTCGAACGTGGATGAACAAGCAGAATATAAAATTGATGGTAAGTCTATTTATTTTCTTAAATTTTTTGTGTAGTCTAAAAGCTTAAAATGTGTTGAATTTTATTTATATATATGTATTTTTAATTTTAGGATCATCTGTTTTCAATGCTGTCGTCCAGTTATGCGTCCTAGAATTAGGCCCCGCATTACGTCGTTTTCTACGTATACCACATGGGTCAAAAATACCACCACAAAAGAGCAAACGATTCGGGAAAATCAAACCAATACTTCTAGGATATTTCGACAATTTATTAAAAGTATTCACTAAATTACACCATTTCACATGAAAAACTAAATAAAGCATATTTTCACAGCTATTAGCCGGAGTGACATCAACAAACATATTAAGCGTGTTGCTCAAACATTTACACTACATGTCCCCGTTTATGGTAAACTATGCAGGAGTGACCAAAAAAATGTTAAAACGACTCATACACTTGTGGGGGACTGCTGATGAAGCAGTTCGAATCGTTTCGTTTATGTGTATTTTACGAATAACAAACAAACAACAAACCAGTTATTTGGACATGGTTCTGAAATCCATGTATATGACATACGTGAAAAATTGCAAATTCATGTCACAATCACAATTGGCGGAAATCAATTTCATGCGGAGATCTCTAACAGAAATGTTCGCTTTAGATATAAATGTATCATACCAGCATGTGTTTTTATATATTCGACAATTAGCGATACATTTACGCAGCGCGGTTGTGTTACACAAAAAAGAAAACATCCAAGCAGTTTACAACTGGCAATTTATCAATTCGTTACACTTATGGGCGAGTTTATTAACAGTTACTTGCAACAAAACGCAACTACAACCCTTAATCTACCCGTTAGTGCAAGTCGCAATTGGGACAATCAAATTGTTACCCATTGCTCAATATTTCCCTTTACGGTTCCACTGTTTACAAATTTTAATGGATCTATCTCGAGATACGAATATTTTCATTCCTATCTTACCTCTTCTTTTAGAGGTCAGTTGATTAACGCGTTTTTTTTTGTATTTATATTAAATATGCATTAATTATTTTAGAGTTTAACGATTTATGACATTAATAAAAAACATAAAAAAATCTCGATGAAACCGTTACAATTCACGTGTTTATTACGATTATCTAAATCACAAATGGAGGAAAATGGATTCAAAGATGGGACAATTGATACCGTTTATGGAATGATGTTGGAATATTTAGCTAATCAATCATATATGCTTAGTTTCCCAGATAATACACTCTTCGCAGTGATACAAGTAAGCGCTAAATATATCTTAGTACTTAGTCTAAGCCTACTATTATTTAAGTATTTTTTTAAACAAATGTATTAGAATTTTTCCTTAAATTAATTTATCCTAATATTACTATATTTTACAGTAGCTATAAGTTTAAGAATAACCTTACCTATATTTTGATAGCAAGAAGATTTATATCTTCTTGCGCAATTATTAAATAATATATTGTTATTTAATAGATTAAACAATTCCTAAAAAAATGTAACGTTGCGAATTACACGAGGAAATTCCGTCAGATACTTGAGAAAATCGATCAAAATTCCAAATACATTGAAACCGAACGCAAGAAAGTCACGTTCAATATCGCCGATTTGAAACAAATCGACGCCTGGGAAACTCAGATTAAAAACAAAGGAACACCAATCATGACTTTCTTCGAAAGCTGGCGCAAAATAACCAACATTAAAAAGCACAAACAAGCGACGAATAACGAAGCGCTTGGTGATTATTCGTTGCCGACGTTGAAGAAGCATAAAAAACCAATTGCGCCGAAGTCTACGGAGCCTGTGGAACTCTTCCCGTCAGATAGTGAGAGTGACGGTGCTGTTGAGAAAGAAGTGAAGGAACCATATAGTAAGAAGCGTGGTAAGAGGGGTGGTAAGTTTAATAAGAAAAAAGCGCAAGTTAATAACCAACATGTAGAAAATGACACGCATGCGCCGGATATTATAGAAGATATGAAAGCATCTGATTGGTGATTCGTATCATAGTTGCTGATCATATAACTATAATTTTTGTAAATATCTAAATGTTTTTTTTTATATTATGCGTAAATAATTTTTGAAATAAATTAAACTATAGATTTGCACTTATTTGTATTTTATTATTTCTAATGTAATACAAGTTTCAAATATTTATAGAGTTTTGTTTTATTTGTAACTACATAAGTGATTCAAAAAAAAAATTATAAAAGTTTATGTGATGAGACATGAATTATTCTTTCGATTTACGTTTGCTAAACCTTTTATAAATGTGCTCCATTATAAATATAACAATAGCTACAGACACAGCGTAAGTATATACTAAAATAGCTGGGTAAAAATCAACAATTCCAACACTAGTGAAGCTTGCTTCGACGTGAAGACATTTAGTTTTCCTATAAAATCGTTTCAGGAATCGTTGTTGAAGTCCGTATTCATGCGCTTTTAGCAATCTAATTCAAAAATAAACAATAAATAATTAAATGGTGAACTTTTCATTCAAAATAATTACCCAATTTTAAATAGTTCACTATATGGGGAGTCGCTCGGACAAGACACCCAACCTAAAGAATCCTACACGAAAAAATAAAAATGTAAAAATGAAGAAATTAATATTCTGACAAAAATTAAAACAGTACCTGAAAGACACCTGGAATCGTAACACATTCGCATTTTTCACGTTCATTAAACGTTTTTAGGATGTAAAAATAAATAGATCCTTCTTCAGCATGAAATGCAAATAATCCTTGCCGTATTTTTTCAACGCCTGCAGATAGTTCATAAAATGCATTTGGTCCCATTTTTTCTTTATAGACAGCTTTTTTTATAGGCTCAGTTGCGTTCTTGAAACATTTATTAAATAATAAATTTAATTTCTTTGAACAAAGTTGTAATTTTCTTAATATTAACATTGGATATGTTTGGTCAATTACCATAAAATATTGATAATTATAAGAGAGGGATTCAGCGCCAACTCTCATGTGACTATGTAGCAAATCTTCTAAATTTTTAATGCTGTCTGACGTCGATTGCAACAATGTTACAATATTCGCGGAATAAGACACGGATAAGAACATTAATGCAGTAAAACCAACTAAGGTAAGAATTCGTCCCGGAACTCCCGTCGGTACTATATCAGTTCCTGCAAGAAAATATCTTTAACACGTGATTAATACAAATTATAATAATCACCTTGTTGGCAAACTGCAGCAGCCACTAGTAGAACCACAGTACCGAAATATACCTTTTCAATTTCCTAAAAATAAAATAGGTAAGTCTAGATATTTAAAAATATTTCAATATCCGTTACCTCATTTCTCTGATTTTCGTAATGACTCGAAATAACAAGCAGTATAGTTATTAAAATTACTATACCGACATATGAAATCCATACAGTAAATGTGAATGGTAAGGAGTAAATATTTTGCTCATATGATAAAGGTGGTTTTCGGAAAACAAACGCTATAACAGTCGGATTAGTGAGTTTTAGAAATTTACCAAACTCCAAACGTGTTTTGAAATAGTACATTCCAGTTCCTAAAATAATAAAACTGTTATCAGTTTCCTAAAAAATCATAACTGAACATATTTTTGTATGTCTTTAACCAATAGATATTTAATCTCTTAACGAAAATTATTTCTTCATATGCTTTCAAACCTGATATATCAGCTTCTTTTCTTTGTAGAACTCCAGACATGCCATCCCATAATCCATCATCTCGTTTGATACCCCAACTATCCGCAGGTACAATAATATACGAACTATTCAAGTAATACATTAGCGCCATTAAAATCCCAACTTGTCCTTTAGTTAGCAAATCTATCATTGGGTAACTAAAATACTCATACCTCTAAGAAATATCTCAATTAAAGATAGCAATAATAAAATAATACCGAAAATCATGTAAATGTTTCAGAGTTTCATTAGTATTTATCACCATAACAATTCTAATATTGCCACGTTGCAAATTTTTTCGTCTATAAGATGTAATATTATGTGATAATAGAATTCTTACACCTGTATCTTCGCTCCATTCCCCATACGTTTCACGAACTAAAATATACTTTAGAGACTCAAAAAACCATTTTTAGTACAAACTTACTCATTGGAAAATCACGATTGATAAAATAATATTGCCATAGTCGAATACGATCTGGAGTGTTTTCAACACAAATTACTTCACTGTCGATAAACACTCGATGCTCTTTTAAATAATTTACCATCAAGTCATTATAGCCATCAGGCGAATTTCGTTGATTTTTAGGATCGTATAAGATTAATTCGTTTATTTTTTGTTCGGAATTTATTAATAACCAATGGTATGACACATTGAAGAAGTTCCAGTGGCTAGCCTAGTTCAAAATATAATATGTATCGATAGAAATGTAATATGTAAACGATTATACTGTTTTTAAAATACTATCCGCATGTCGACAACTGATATCAACAATTATATAATTGTCATGTGTTACATGGTGTAGAAAATCAGTGTTTGTGAATTCTGTATGTATGGCAACTTGTTTTGGATTTTTCCCCATAAATAATTTTGTTGATAGGTTTAAAATTTCATCTAAAATCATTTGCATATGCATGAGTTCTTAAGTTGTTTTAGAATTTAATTTTCAAATTTCGTCATTTACCATAAGGCCAACAAATATTAGCTGTTACTGTTACATTTTTCTCGTCAAAAAAATCTGCAAGAAAATCTATTAGGCGATTTGCACTCAAAACTTTTATAGTGATTATCAAAATGAATGTTACTTTATGAGTTAACATTTTGTTTCATCTAAAATACAAGTGAACAATGCGTTTTTATACGTATTTGTTCAGAGGATATTTATGTAAATACCACATATTTACGCGGTCGTTTGATTCAATAAAAGTTTAATTTTATTAAGAAAGTGTATGATACTATAAAATTACGACATGCTCAACAATTTTATACTTACCACATAATTGAGTAATTTTTTTCTCCTTGATTTATTTATTAAATAAACATCAGGTAGCCTACATAAAAAATGTCATAAGTGGAATGAAAAAAACCTTATGTTTCAACCACTTTTTAAGTTATATGTACTAAATGAATTAAATCATTAATAATTATAAGTTTATTTGCTTAATAAGTAATTAATTTAAAATACAAAAATATGATTCAATTTGACGTATGATATAACAAAAATTCTAGTCAATAATTTTTTTATTTATTTATAATAATAAAAATAGTCACTTATAAATCTATTATATATCGATATAACACTCATATACTTTACAAGTCTTTTTGGCACTCTGCTTTCGTAAGCCCAAACCCTAAAATAATTGTATTTATTATTAAAAATTAGGACCAGAATAAAATAAAGTTACTTTATATAAATATTAAAACTAATATAATATTATACAATATAGAAATTATTTACAGTTTCATCCAATACAACTTATATTCAGTCATTTGGAATATAATTTAAAATATTGACACAAAAAAAAATCATAGGTTTACAATAATTATGAATTTTTTTATATCTAATTGACAAATCCTGAGTGTTTTGAAATAGTTTGGTCGTACATAAAACTCAAATTCAGTATTTGTCGTCGTCAAATCGTGAAAAAATCATTGAAAATTGCTGTTAATTTTTAATTGCAAGAAAACACGTTTTATTTACGTAGTTATCTGGAATATCCTAAATTATTTATTGCAAAATATTCCACAATACTTTTAAGTAATAATATCGAAATGAAATAGTAATAAAAAGGAAAAAATATTGAATATAGTCAATCAAATTGAAAACTGAACTATTCTATTCGGTTTTCATTTTGGACTTATCAGGAAATTTAGAATGTTTCTTGAAAGTATTGTGGCATATAAACATTTTTTTTAGTTGAAAGCAATAAATAATGATTAACAGCAATTTTTTTTTACAATACATAAATTATAACAAATGATAAACTTTATTATATATTACAACAATATAAAACACTATTTGTTAGAGGTCACTTTGAACATTCTGTAACACAGGCACTTAGCATAATAAATAAAGGCACAATCTTCAAGTGTAGGTTAGAACACTTTGGTTACATAATTCTCTAAGTTATGTACTATAGGGAATCGAATCCGGATATGTCACTTCCCTATAGATATAAAAATATATATAAATTCCAAAATTAAAAAAAACATATCTTTATGATATTAATCCTACAAAATTTACGAAAAAACAAATATGTTTTGCATAATTTATTTAAATATAGAATTATTAAATATTGATAAAATTTAAAAAATTGAACCGCAATCTGATTATTTTTTTAAATAAATTTATCGAAAAATTATATATTTTACGACAAAAATTACATTACTTACCCTATCGGGCTTATAAAGATGCGTATGCGGTAGCAAAAATGTTGAACCTAGATCTCGTTCAGCCATCGTATTTGCCTCCTAAGAAAAACATTTACATACACACATTTGATTTTTAAACAATTCAACAATAATCTATACTTAAAGCTGGCTAAGTACATTAGCCACAATTAATAAAATATGCCTAAAGTATTTTTATTTTACCATTTAATAGGACATAACATGTGTGTCCTAAAAACTTACGTCGTTATTATGGTGCTGTGAAGATGGTTTGGAAGAGTCATAACCACCGCTTCGTAACGATTTTGTCGGCGGTTGGATTGTGGTTTCGTCGAAAGATCTTGCTTCAGAAACGGTCCTACTTGCATAAATACGTCATATAGTAATAATAATAAGAATAATAATAAACGATTATTTAGAATTTGTTTGGGTTACATAAAAATAGAATTTTTTATTTGGATACACGATAAACTTACATCACCCTAGGAGTAATATCTAACCAATTATCGATTGGATCGTCCTCATCATCATTCCTAATAGTTTTTCTCATAATTGTGAACTGTGATTGGGAGCCAGAGCTTGATAATAAATCTGCACTAATTTTCTGGATCAGAGTAGCATTTTCACTTCTATCCGCTTCAGTTCCACATGTTGTTGCAATCGTCCCTAATGTACCCATATTATTGCCTCCTACAGTAGCAGAAACTTCAAACCCTGCTGAAACTAAGGCACCTATAAAAACATATCAATTAAAATCTGTTCAAATTTAAAATCCTTCATTTCAAACCTGCAGATATTTTCCTGTTTGTTTTTAAAGCACATGAATCACTTGGAGTATTGCTGTGTTTCCTTCGGACATTATCCTACAAAAATTAGAAATAATTGAAATAATATACTACCTTCCAGCTTCCGAAGATCAGGTTGAAAAGGCTTAATTTCTACTTACTTTACTTGGAGATGGTCCAGCGTCAAGATAACTCAGAAGTTTTGCTTCGTTACTGCTTGCAACAGAACTTTTACGTTTCTCAAAAGAAGTGATGTTCAACAGTGGCGAAGTTGGCGGTGCTGGATGGTATTTTGCTCTTGGTATCATTACTGTTAGGGATCTATCGCGTTGCTCCACAAATGATAAGGTGGATGGTTCATGTTCAACGTCATGGAGAACTGGTTTCTTCAAAGCACCCTTTAGTTTCTTAGGTTTCTGCAAATGCAACGAGATATTTTTATATTCAATTTTATGAATATTTTTGTACAATAAAATAAAAATAATAATGAAGGATGTGAATGAATATTTGTAGTTTAGGAAATTTCTTGGGGTATTAAAAATTCTTGGTGTTACCTTTGGAACATAGGGTAAAGTATCAGATCCCTCAGAACTAGTATCTTGGATCATAGCTCTTCTATCTAGGGTTCCAGCTCGTCTGCCAGTGACAACTCCTCGATGTGGCAAGAATCCCATTCCACTAGCCATTCCCGCGTTTTCTGGACGCCGGCGCTTAGCACAAGTTAATACAATACAAATCAAGAGAAGAGTGAATAAAATTGCTCCTAAAGTCACCAATGCTATCAAAAGTACTAGAAAGGAAAATTTATCAATTGCTTATCTATTAGAGCACAATTAAAATACCAATGCATTTAAGAGAAATTTGAAAGAAAATCACCTTTAAGATTGATATGGCATGCTTCCCCAGCATACCACTGGAAACATTCGCACAAAACTTGCTCGTCTCCTCGAGCGTAACAAGTACCATGGTAGTGACACCGTTCACAGCCGATCAACTCAGCGGAGCAAATCCTGCCCGGATACAAAGGATTCTCAGACAAATCTGCGAATCCTTCTCTGCAGCTGCAAGTGTAAGTGCCTCTCAAGTTGAAGCACTGTGCGTGCTCAGAACAATCATGGAACTTCATATTAGTGCATTCATCGAAATCTAATGCTTCAAGTTCATCTACCAATTCTCTAGTGGCAAACAGATCTGTACCGCCCAAACTGTAATTGCTATTTCGAAGGTATTTTTTGAAAACCTCTTTCAAACGAAGTTCATCCGTATTATCAGACAACTGAAATAATTTTTTGTTAAATATTGCTCGGGGAAAAGAAGACAAATTATTTTACTTGAACGTAGAAGTTATTGATGACGCCTTCATCTTTAGCAGGTTCAAATCCATTTACTTGCACTCCGTGGTAAATATCTCGAAGATCTGACTGCATTACCATTCGATCTAAACCATCATGGGTCGCACTGGCTAGTCGGATATATTGTGGTGAAGTTGGATCAGCTAATTCTGGCTTGTAGTGTAAAATATCTTTACCATGACGAGCCAAAGTGATTTTAAGTCGATAGGTATAAGTTGCTAATTAAAAAAAAAAATTATAATATTAGATATGGAAGCTTAATAAAAAAAACCATTATAGGAAATGTAACTTACGTTTACAAGGTCTATCCGGGAACATTCTAGCGAAGCCAGGTCTGCAAACGCACCTCATAATACCTTCAATTCTCTGGCACAGCTCATTCCTGGAAGCTTTACAATCAGGTCGACATTCATTACTTAAGCCTGGTGGAACAATATTTGGCGAGTCTAAACTAGGAGGCGAAGCAATCAATATTCCTCCTAATAGAACATGATTAGCATCCTTATTCGCTAGGACTTCATCCCGATGTGGAGTTTCATAATCATCTTTCTCTTCACTTGATTCTTTAGGAACCTTGATAATTCCTCCTTGCTTTTTATCTGTCATCACCACAAATATAGATTCATTCTCTTGAGGAATCAAATGATCCGATGTCTGCTCGTAAGGCGGTAAAGTGGGATCACTATCATGTATAATGAATTCATTTAAATCATCATCATCAATGTTGCTGATTATTGTAGGAATAATTTCTGGTTGAAGAATCGCGGTTGCTTGTACAGGAAAAGCAGGATATGATGGCACTATATCGAGATTATTTTCAGTAACCGGGGTATGACTTATGGTTTGTGTAACC
The DNA here is from genome assembly GCA_944039245.1 of Nebria salina. NCBI lineage: Eukaryota > Metazoa > Arthropoda > Insecta > Coleoptera > Carabidae > Nebria > Nebria salina. The sequence continues at coordinate 2,170,874 of OX063273.1, read as the reverse complement.
GTTTCGACGATACTTGTTGGTTGCACTAGTGTGTGCGTCTGTGTTACTGTATCTACGATGGTTGAAGTTTGTGTTTTTGTAATCAGAAGAGTTAACGTAGATGGTGGAGCACCCAAACTCTTCACTACAGTTGTTTTGGTTGTAGTTACTGTTAAAGTTTGAGTATGTGTAATATATTTTGTTGGTAATATAATCTTAGATTCTTTTATTTGAGTTGGAATCTTTGCTAATTTTGTTGTAGATGTAGGTTCATCAATTATTTTAATTTCATTGCCTGCATGATGTACTGGCGTATTATAAACTATAGGTGTTGTTAAAGATGGTTGAATATCATGTTTAGTATAGAGATTATTATAAATTGTCTCTTCCGTTGTCGCTTTACTTGAAGCAGATTTGATAGAAAGAGTTGGTCTAATGTTTTTCTTTGCTTCATCTTTCTCAATTTTCTCTGTTGTTATTTCTTTCGTGTTCATTGTCGGATGACCAATTATTACTTCCATTGTAGGTGAAGTAGGTGTTTTATTTGTAAAAGTAAAGTCTTTTCTTGTTGTATCTGTTTGTTCTGAAGGTTTATATTTTGGACTTGTTGGATTTGTAACTTTGTTTGGTTTCGTCCAACGGATTATCGGTTTTTGTGTTGTAACAAATGGTTTTGGACTTTGTGTAGTGAATTTTGGATAAACATATGGTATAGTCACTTTTTTTGTTGTTGATGGCAATTTCCTAGTAGTTGTTTCTAGTTTCTCTGTAGTTGTAGGGGTTTCGAAGGTGTATGGTTGTTGCTTTGTTGTTTTTGGTATATTGAACACTGGCCTATATGTTGATATTTCTATATGTTCTGGTTTATGAGTTGTTCTCTCTTGAACCAATGGTGGTGGACTTAGACCCATTACTTGCTCATTGTGAACAGAAGGAGTGTTGTATTCTACTTGAGGTGGTGGTCGCATCTCTTCAGATGGAGTCTCCATATATGGGCGGGGAGTGTTTAATATTGTTTCTTTGAATATAAGTTCCGGAGGAATTCTATCTACTTTCGGTGGCATAATATCTACATTTGGAATACGAACTTTATTCATGCTTGTGTTTAATTTTGGAGGGATTAGATTTTCTAATTCCTGGATATTTAGATCCGTTTTTTCCTCAGTTGAGTTCAAATAAATACTAATCATATTATGTGGATTTGTTGACTCGGTTATTTCAAAAATATCATTTTTTTCTTTGCTTACAGTGCCATGAATTCCTGGACGTTGTATACCCATAGTATATATTCCTGGACTACGATTCCCTGAACTATGCACTTCTGATTTATGATTTTCTGTTTTATAAGTTACTGAGCTATGCAAATCTGGCCGAGTATCTGAGTTATGCACACTTGGATTTATTTGACTTTGTCCTGACTCATACATTCCTATAGTATAAGTGCCAGGATTACGAATTCCTGGTTTTTGTCCAAGAGGAAGAATCCCTGAATGTTTTTCTGGGCTATGTACACCTGGCCTTTGTTCTGAATTATGAACACCTGGCCTTTGTTCTGAATTATGAATACCTGGTCTTTGATCTGAATTATGAACACCTGGTCTTTGTTCTGAATTATGAACACCTGGTCTTTGTTCTGAATTATGAACACCTGGTCTTTGTTCTGAATTATGAACACTTGATTTATGACTTTCTGAACTATAAATTTCGCTATTGTATTTTACACTATGGCTTCCTGAGTTTGGAACTCCTGCACTTTGAACGCTTGGTCTATTTATCCCTGGTCTTATTATTCCTTGATTTTGACTGCTTGTACTAAGATTTTCTAAGTTATGCTTTTCTGGACTATAATTTCCTGAATGGATAGCAGGATTATTATAATTATTGCTTTGACTTTGAGCTCCAGAATAATTTATATCAACAGGCCTTGGTTTATTGTAAACAGGATTTACTTTATTTACATATAATGGTTTTTCGGTAATAGCCCATCGAGTGACAGTATTCAAAGTTGATTTCAAATCCAAGTTTTTCTCTGTTGTCATTATATCTTTATTGCTGAAACTATACGTTTGATGAGTTGAAGGTTTTTCATTTGAAGGTTTCTTTGTATGAATTGTATTGAATGGTAATTCTGTTTGTGAGCCAACATTTGGAGAAGACTCATAATGTTGTTTTGGATTTGAAGTCACTGGCATTTCATCCCTTGAATTAACTGGCATAGATGTTGGTCTATACTGTTGCTCTACGTTGATTGTTGGAATTTTATTTGTAGCATATGATGATTTGTAGATTTCTTGAATTGGCATAGATGTCGAGAAATGTGGACTTGAGATTTTGTAACCATAAGTACTTCGTACTGGTTCACGTGGTTTTGGTGTTACCACAACTTGAGGTCTCTGATTGAAGGAAGTATACTGATTTGCAGGAATATATTGCTGTGGATGAATAACTTCTTTGACTGCTGTATTGTTTCTTGCATAATAGTTATTATTGATTTTATTAAATCGATCGTGTTGATTCGGACGGAACGGTCTTGGATATTCAGAGTTAGGTTTGTTCGACGGTATATGATGGAAACTACTAGGAGGAAGCTTTTTGAAAACAATCGGTCGATTGGTTTGGTCAACTTTATTAGTATATGGTCTTTTAGTTGTAGACGTTGTGGTAGCGTTGATTTTCAAAACTTCATAAGGTATCTGACCAGGTCTAAGAGGACGTGTTTTTGATTCTTGTACAACTTCTCCATCTTCATTAATATCTTCTTTGCTGTCATCTACATCTTCACCAGAGTAGTCATCTGTTTTAAAGATAGACAAGTTATGAGTTGGTGCGTTGTTAGTTTTTTGATGATCGTAATTCAGTGGTATACTTAATGGTTTCTGATAAGCATTAGGTTTCGATGGTGGAACCATGAATTGTAATGGATTTATTTTAGGTGTATACGGTCTTGGACGTAGCTCAGGAGCTGGAGGAGGATTTAATTTCTCAAGGTACGTAGGAGGTTTTTGATTATTAAAATGCTGAGGGTACGGTCTAGTATGATAATTTTGTTTGGAATCGACCTCATCAAGCACTACTCCGTTTGATTTGATATGCTCTTGTGTGTTTATACCAGGTAATGGTTGCGGTGAGACGTTGATATTCAAATCACCATTTCCTACGAAATGGAACTCATGTTTGTTGAATTTAGGTGGCTCTTTATGTTGACTGTTGAATGAAACAGGATGACTGGTCTTATGAGATGAGTCACCATGGTTAGTCTCTGGTTTGATATTATAAGGTGATGGTTGATTGAAATGAGTGCCATGATTGATAACATGTGCATTAAAATCATCACCATGATTGACCATACCGAATGAAATTGGTGGAACGTGAACACTGATATCATGATTGATAATGTGTGAGTCTAAATTTATAACTCCAGAAGATGGAGCAGGATGATATTGATGTTTATGATCGTTTGGAACTCCGAATGATAATGGAGGCACATTTATATCAATGCCATGCTTGATTACATGTGAATCAACACTAATAACACCACTTACTGGTTTCTGATTTATCGTATCTCCAAATCCATTATAGACAGACCCAAATGGCGGAACTCCATTATCATAGCCTTCAATGCCAATAAACCCTGGATTGGTTTCAGGTTCGGGATACGGTGATGGATCATCAAAATATTGACCGTTTTTATGAGGTTCTGTAGCTCCACCGAATATCAAAGCCGTAGTACTTCCATGCGGAATAATAACATTCGCAACTTGGGATGGTTGGATATTGACCAATAACGGTTGACCAGTTGAACGCTCTACAACTTCCGGCAACGAAATTGGATCCCCTACGGGCGGTTTTAGATTTTGGTTTTTCGCTGGTTCAGCAAAAATAATAGTTGGAGATTTACTAGATTGAACACCGTGTGAATTCCATTGATTACGATCGAAATTGTTCGTTTCAGCACGGAAGTTTTGGTTAACGTGATTTGATGCTTGTGTATGTTGGTTTTCATTTCGAGGATAGTGCGGACAATTACTCTTTTGCACGTTTTGTTGCACGTTATTACAATTGTGACGTGTATTCTGGTTGTTATATTGATTTTGGTCACTAAAATGTTTGACAGGATCAGCTGGTCTATTTACGACTTGATTCGATCCTTGAACATTTTGATTTTCGAAAAGCAGAATTGTTTGCGCGTTATTATTGTTGTGTTGCGAATTTTGATTTATATTCTGGTTGTTATATGAATTTAAGTCGGGTCTATTTACTTGATTTGATCCTTGCACATTTTGATTTTCGTAATTCGGAATTTTTTGGCCATTATTATTGAGTTGAGAATTTTGATTTATATTCTGGTTGTTATATGAATTTAAGTCGCTAAAATGTTTGACAGGATCAGCAGGTCTATTTACGACTTGATTCGACCCTTGCGTGTTTTGATTTTCGTAGTGCAGAATTTGTTGTGCATTATTATTGCTGTTCTGCGAATTATGATTTATATTCTGGTTGGTGGTATACGAATTTAAATCACTAAAATGTTTGACTGGATCTGCTGGTCTATTTACTACTTGATTTAAACCTTGTGTGTTTTGGTAATGTATATTTTGGGAATTTGGTTCTGCTTGGTTGTTGCTATATGAATTTTGTTGGTTGAAATGTTGAACAGGCCCTTGATTATTCACTTGTGATTCACTGTTAGAAAAATGCTGGTTATTGTTATATTGCTCCTTAAATTTATTATTTTGGCTATCGTAGTGTTGACCATTATTCTGCAATTGTTGTGCGTTATTATTATTGTATGTGTTTTCTTCGTTAAATGCTTGTAAAGGTATTGTTTGCACATTATGGTGTGAACTAAGAGAATTTTCAATACGTGAAAACTGCTGACTATACGAATTTGGTTCATTCAATTGTCCTTGGTTGTTATTATTATAAGAATTGGATTCGCTATACTGTTGTAAAGGTATTGCTGGAACATTCAATAGTGTCCCATATTTATTATGCTTGTTGGTCTTTTCTGGACTTTGTTCATTTTTATTCCAACCTCTTTTTGGAAGTGGTGGAGGTTTCATTCCTAAAGGAGTTGAATCTTCTTGTTGTTGTCCTTTACTTTTATTGAACAAAGGAAGTCTTGGTCCTCCAATCGCTGGCTTACCAACAATTACATCGGAATTAGCTGTTATGACTTGTCCAGGCGATATAGGAATCCCTCCGTTAACTAAAGGACTTTCATGAGTTGGTTTTCCAATCACAACTTGATTCTTATACTGAGATTCTTCACTAATCCATTTATTTTCTTGTCGAAGTTGTGGTGGAAGATTCAAATCGAAAGTAGCAATATTTTGACTTTCAGATTCTTCTAAGCCTTCTTCACTGAATCCTGCGACTGGAATGTAAATAGGAGCTCGATTCTGCGCGTCATCTATTACTGGTTTTGAAGTTGTTGTTTTGTAATGTACAGTCGTAGTTGTACTGATATTGTCACTTCGTCTATTATTTTGTAAGTTTGTCTGGATAAGTCCAGCCATAGCGTTGATAACAGGGCCTAACGCCGTGAGGCTATTACTTAAAGTTCCTAGATTTGTTAAAATTCCAGGTTTTGGCCGGTGGGTTTTGTTAATTTTCTTCTTATTCGGATCTGTTACTAGAGTAGTTGAATTTTTTTTCGAATTATTTCCTGGAACAATCGGTCTTACTGTAGCATCTGAAGTTACAACAGTTTTTGATCCTAAGATCGAAGTAACATAAATTTGCTCGTTTTCAGCAACGGACTGGTCTTTGTGGACAATTTCGGAACTTAACAACGAACCTAACTCATTCTTAATACTAGATTTGTTGATCTTAGTAGGCTTAGAACTTAAACTAGGTGTGATTAAATTGTCGATTTGGTCATCTTCATCAAAGAAAATTATAGTTGAACCTGTTATCACACTCGGCGAAGATGGATCCAAAGTCTTGTCAGACAAACTTGTAGACGATACTAAAGCACTTTTAGTTGGTTTTATTTCTTTATTTACAGCAGTTATTTCTAACTCTTCTCCATTTTGTAGAGTTGCACTAGTAATAATGCTTTTCAGTGATTTTCTTTCCAAAGATTGGCCTAACTCGTTGACGAAATTTTGATTAAATGCACTTGCAGCTATATGTTCAGTTACAACATTTTCAACTGTTCGAGTATTAGAGCTTACAATTGGTTGTTTATTTTTGGCTGTATCTTGCAAATATGTCGTGAAGTACGTGTATGTTGTTAAATACGTTTTGGTAGCATAAATTTCTATCGGAACTGTGAATTGGGGTTTATTTTGAACACCGATTGGAGACGTGTTAATAACTGTTTTCGTTTGAGTGTTTACTTGCGTCTTTTTTGGTTGTAAAAACAATTTTTCAGTTACAATATCACTAGAAGTGGATACGTTTGTTTTAATAATTGTTTTTCCGTCTTCTAAGAATGTGTTGTAGTAGGTATATGTTACGAAATATGTTTTGACTACATCTGTTGTGGTATAATCGCGCGTAGCACTCGGGGCTAAATCTTCCATGTCATACGCGATGTACGAGGTCATAACTGATGTTGCTTTAGGAGGAACTGATTCAGTTATGACGACTTGAGTCACTACGTCTTTTGTGCTTATCACCTTTTTCTGAGAACCTTCTGTTAACGTTTTTGTTAACGCAACAGTACTCAAATAGGTGTTAGTATCGTGAACTGCAGTTGCAGATTCTGATGGTTGTAGCAAAGATAGATAATCATCAGGAGCTGTGACAGTATTTGCTACTGTATGCTTTGATGTTATTACTATTGGTTGCTCTTCATCCATGATTGTATATAAATACGTGTAAGTGGTATGAAAGACTCCAGTAGCCAAATTAGGATTCTGGAATTATTCTCGCTTAGTTTGTTATTTCGTTGTTATTAAGCGAGTGTTTCTTACCTGAGTTAGGGTGATTCCAGGACTAGTTGTAGCTGTCGCAACTATTTTTGGAGCATTACGCTCTTCTGTAGCAATATTTGAAACGACTTGTTCGTGACTAGATATTGCAGTACTTCCATTTTCCAAGTACGTCGTTAAGTACGTGTAAGTTGTTAGACAGGTTTTAGTTACGAACTGATTTTGATATAAGGAAGATGATAAATGTGCCACCTTGAATCAATTTTAAACGTTAGGGTCACGAGTCACCGATTTTATATATTTCTAAACTGAGTTTATTAAGTATTTTAGAAGAAAAAATTTCAAACAAAAGTTGTTTTTTTTATCATAATTATTTTACTGTAAGTCTATAATAGCTTATAAAAGCTCAAAGGATTGAAAAGAATTGCGAAGTGTTAATTTACCTCAGAAGCATCCTGAGGTAGTAACATCATCATGTGATCAGTCAGCGTACTTGGAGCTAACGTAATTGGTTTACTGCTCGTTGTCGATAGAATTCGTCGTAGATTCGGTTCACCGGGATATGTACTTTTGTCGCCAGCGACAATCACTTCGACGCCATTGGACATAACCCGTGTCGCTAAATTATATCTTGCTTCTTCAAGATTAAATCGTCGACCTTCATAGTCTAATTTTGTAAAGATTTGATTAGAATAAAAAAATTTTACAAAATCAATATTCTGCAGTTTTATTATGTACATTATATAACTGAAAGTATATTTTGTATTTACAACAATTCTTGTTGAGAAAATCGCAAATTCATACGTTTGGAATATAGATAAGAGTAACGTATAAATATTTGCCAATTTTGAAATAGAAGAAAAATATATTTTACAAAATTTTTTTTTTATAAATGTATATACAATTTATTAGATTATACATAAGAAATTTAGGAAAATAAAAGAATTTTATTTAGAATTTCAAGAAATAATTTATAAATTCATAAATTTGTGTTAACAATAGATAAATTTGTTATGTGGGATTGTGTGTCTTTGTTGAATTTATTTAATTTTCTGAGGAGATACTTCGCTTATATCCTAATCATTTCACAATAAATCAATAATAATAAACTAGTAACTAAAATCGCGAAGTATTTCCTTAACAATGTACTATAAAATTATTAAAAATTTAAAGATTGTCAGGAGTTTAAATATTATATATGTATATATTTACGAATTCGCCTCTAATGCAAAACTAACTTATTGTTTATTTAAACTTACTATAAATGAAATATTGGCGAATTTGTGCCTAATAGGATAAATTGTTTCTCTATCAGTAAAACTCACCTTGAGTGTTTGTTTGGTGGTGTAGGGAACCTTCAGAGGATGCTATGGAGGTCTTTGAGGGTGTGTCCGTCAAAGTAATCAAAGTAGTCAGAGTATGGGCATCGGTCACTGTCAGAGTCTTCACCTGTGGCTTAACTTCAGTCGTGGAAGTAACTATTTGTTCAGCACCATTTACACGAGTCACAATAAAAGTATACGTTCGCAAACGAGTGGTTTCTATAGTTTTTGTTTCGTAAACAACAGATGTCAACGTGGAAATTACAGGAGATGGTAATAGTTCAGGAGGAAGGATAAAGAAGTCAGTATTGAAAATTGTTTCGAACGACTGTTCTGTAGTCGGGGTTTCTTCAGTTTCTTCTGTGGAATATTCGTCTTCATTTTCAATTGAGATATTTTCATCTTCATTCGAATTTGAATAAAAATTTTCAGTTATTACTGCAGAGGGTTCAGGTGTTGTAACAGCTTCAGATTTAAATATCGAAGAGAAACTCGTAATTGTTGGTTTCGTTATCAAACGTTTCTTCGTAACAGTTCTAATTCTTTTCGATTTCTTTGTTGCTTCAACAACAATCGTAGATGGATTAATTCTTCGTTTCTTGGTAACAACAACTCTTCTTCGATGTGGTCGTCCAGCGGGGTCATGTTTTTGAATTTGTAGTCCATTTTGGAATTTATTTTGAAATGGATCCTTACCAAGATTATTTTGAAATGAATTCACCGAAACTGATGAGTCTGATTGAAGTGTTTCATTATGGTAAATAGGTCGTTTGTGAATTAATTTCTTGACGACCCGTCTAATTTTGTGGTTTATATTTGTCGAGTTTGTGCTTCTTTGATTGCGGTTAGTTTGTATTTTTAGGGCATTTTTGCTAATCGAAACGTTATAGTTCTGGTTAATAGAGGCGCCCCTCGTGTTAGTAGTAGACGTTTCGACCTTCGGCATGAGTGGGGCAGACTCAAGGCCGTCTACCATAAAAAATTACCGGACGGCACAGTATCATGTCCAGCAGATTTTCGTGTTATTGAGTTTTTTAGATAAATTGTATTCTTATTGTTGAATTGGGTATTACCAATATGCTTGCTAACATCGCCAATTATACTTTCTAAGCTTTCAGTTTCACCAGTTGTTTGGGAACTCTCAATTTCTATATCACCCATGGCTGGCATAATATACTTGTCCATATATTCAGATGCAGTATTTTGAATTGGTAAGACCTTTGAAGGCAGCACTGGAACATATACTTCTCGTTTTCTTCTACTTTCTTCTCCAACGATAACCGTGGATAGAACAGTGCTGAATTCTCCAGGACGTTTTCCTGACACATACAAAGTTATGATGCTAGTTTCTTTTGGGGGTGTGGCCTCAGTTGGTTTTTGAATACGTTTATTCTTGCGAGCAACTTTCCTCCTAATTGATGGACTTTCTGAAGTTGTTTCTTCGTCTATTTCTTGCGATTCATATCCTTGATTTTGAAGATCATTCGCTGCATTCTCTTGCAGCAGCAATTGTTGTTGCTCTAACGCTCCTGGTTGTTGTAAACCAGTTTGTTGAAGACCAGCCTGTTGTTGTTGTTGCTGTTGTTGCAACAACAATGGAAGTAACAGGCTGTTCAATTGGGCATTGTTAGCTAATGCAGCTGTAGGTGTCACGACTACAGTATCTGTGATGAATTCTGTAGCTGTGATAACGTTAATGCTACTATCAATGATAGTTGTTAAAATTTCTTTACCTCTAAACGTTAAAGGTATTACAGTAGAGGTAGCATCGGTGACTGTTGTCACGTAAGTTGTGGTTCTTGTTTTGAATTCGGTGGTTGGTGTTGGAGGTGGTCCATTGCCTTGGTTTTGTAATGCCAATAAAGGATTTTGGTTTGGAATTCCTAAATTTCCTAACAACAATTGCGATAGCAAGATATTTGCTAGTGGTGCCTGAGCAGACAATTGGGGTTGAATAGTGGAAACAACTACATCAACTCCGTATACAGTACTTGGAACCACATGTGAAAATGAAGTTCTGCGACCTCTGATATAAGTTGGTGTGAAAACGACACTAGTAGTTGCCATTTCGTTTAAGAAAAATTGAGTTATCTCTGTTGCGCCATTGCCAGCAATGTTTGTAGATTCGCTAGTCAAAACCTTAACTTCTTTACCATCACTGTTAATTCTAGTTGTATATTGTTGAGGACCAAGTACTTCAGTACTTAATTTTGCTGTGACAATATTTTTATATTCAGTTATTTTACCATTTACAACTGGTATAGTTGCTTCTGTAGGTACCTGATGGGTTATAGTAATTGTACCATCAAAAGCAGGTAAAACGAAGTTATTGTCTATTTGTTGAGCTTCGAAGCCTCTTTGTGAGTAATTTTCATTCGTTCTCTGGGTTGAACTTCTGCTGCGCGAACGACTTCTGCTATTTGACGTACTTTTCGGTCGACTATTTGTGTTGCGAGACTCAAGTGAAGATTTAGAAGTTGTAGTTCGTAGTCGTGGAGCTTTCGGTCTTGATGCTGTTGCTGGTTTACTTGTTGTACGTCTACCTGGCTGTGAACTTCCAGGGCGTTTAAAATTCGATCTTGGCGTAGCGCTATCTTTTTCTCTTAAAGTAAATTGAGCTCGCCCTTGATTATTATTCGCTCTTGATGGTGAAATTCTCTTTGGTGCACTTGTTGGTGCTTGAGTAGTAGTGGTTCCACCTCGTGGACGAAATCGACCCGCTTTACTAGTCCGACTTGATTTTGGTGCTTCTGTTGTCGGTTCAGGTGTCGTTGTTGTTGTAGTTTTGGTGCCAGCTGCACCTGGTCTGCGAAATCTTGAATATGGACTCTGTCGTTTAACTCTCCTACGCAAATTACCAAACGGCTTTATTTGTACTGGGCTGTAGCCACGACTGTTACGTTTTTGTGGTGCTAGTGTTTTTTCAGTTTGTGTATCTGAACCCTCGTATTCAGTGTCATCATCATCTTCAAAGTCTAAATCATCACCCGTCAAGATGTCTTCTCCTTCTTCCTCTTCTTCTTCTTTTGGTTCTTCTGGAGGTGGAGTGCGTGGTCTAAACAAATCTCTTCGCGGGAATAATCCGTTGCCACCAGCTCGAGGACGGTTTGTCAAAGATTGGTTTGGTCGGTTAAAGGTTGTTCTTGCTTTAGGTTTAGGAGTTGTGGTTGTGGATTTACGTAAATTACCATTCTTTTTAGGAGTTGTGCCTGGTCTAGGAGTGGTAGGACCTGCTTGAGCTCTAGGTAGAGGAGGTCTACGGAATCTAAGTAAAGGATTTGAACTTCTTCGCAATCCGGATTCAGTTGTAGTTGATAGCGGAAGAGTTGTGTCAGATTCCCCGTCAGTAAAATCTGTTGGTTCATCGGTTACTAATGTAGTCAGATCATTCTCACCATCATTTGAATCAGGTGATGGAGTAGTTAAAGTATTTTGTCCTCGTAATATTGAAGATGACAATGTTGGGCGTATTCTAAATCTAGAATTACTCGCGAAAATATTTGAACTTGCTCGTCCAGCAACAGCGCTTGACGTTCTGAAACCACCACCACCTCTTCTGGAACCAGAAACAGTAGCTTGTATCCGGCCAGATGAAGATCGTCTACCTCCTGGTGTGAAAGCAACAGATGCAACACCAGCTACACTTGTAGTAGTTCTAGGTCTTGAGAATCTTCTTGATCCAGACGGAGTAGCACTTACAACGGCAGCGTTCGAACTTGTTCTTCTGTTTCCGTTAAATCGCCCACGTGTACTATCAGATTTCAATGCTGGCGTTGCTGTTATGGTCGGAGTAAAATCAGACCTAGTAATAGTTGTAGGCCCATTTGCACTTGCTCCTTTACGTTTTGGGTTGAAAGTAGGTCTATTACGCGAAGCAAATGGTCGAATTGCTGGCGTGAAAGTTCGTTTTTTCGTAGAGAATGTCAATCGAGATTTTACTCTACTGTTTCCACCATTATTGTCATCATCCTCATCTTCTTCCTCATCATCTTCATCTTCTGTTGTATTATCTTCATCTCGTTTAGTGCTGTCTTCGTTCAGAGAACTTTCAATTACCACTGGTGATGGAGTGATCGGTGTATCCGTTGGGGTAATCTGCTGATTAGGAGCTAAAGTTGCGGTAGCAGAAATTCCGCCTGGAATTGTGGCAGCTGGAGTTTTTTCAACGATAAAGCTGGAAGTACTTTCAATTATCTGGGCATAGCGACCATCAATGATTGTTCCTAAAACCTTTGATTGGTAAACAGTTGTAGTTTTATTCTGAACGATTGATCCTTCAATCAATCGGACTAGTCCAGTCCTATGAGCTAATGCCACTGGGTCAAGACTGGTTAATAATGCAGATTTTCTTTCTTCATTTACTGATAAGGAGCTTGTACTTTCTATAACTTGTGCGTATAGATTATCTATATAAGTTCCAATCGCTTGGGTTGAGTAGAATAGCGTTGATATACCTTCGGCATCAACAATCTTTCCTTGATTCAAACTCAGGATACCTGTTGGCAGAAGTGGTGTAACTGATGATGGTGCTATAGTTTCACTGACCACGTTTGTAGTACTTTCAAGTACTTTGGCATATAATCCATCAATGTATGTACCGTATATATCAGTTGAGAATAATGTAGTGGTACCATCTTGAATTTCACTTGACACCATGGTGGATAGTAATCCTGTTGGGAACAGGGTGGGTAGTTCTGGTGTAGCTGTTTTCAATTTTTCATCATCAGTTAAAATATTTTGACTCGCAGTGCCGATAGCTCTAGCAGTTTGAGGGTCAGGTTCAGCTGTATTATTAACTACATTTGTTACTGTTTCTAATCTTGAGTTCAAAACAGTGCTATTGCCTAAGTACGAAGTTGTAAAATACGTATACGTTGTGTAGAATGTAGTGTATTCGTCATCAGCAGCTGCGGTACTTGTCGGTTTTATTTCTTCTTTAATTTCAGTTGGTTCGATCGTCTGTGTGATTGTAACTGCAGATGTAACTTCAGAAGGACTTATAGTTGGTGTCACAATATTTGAAACAGTATCTTCTCGACTTGTAATAGTAGTTGAGCCATCCTTATATAACGTAGTCCAGTAAGTGAATGTTGTGAAATATGTTATTGGTAAGCTTTGCTCTTCAATGGATTGAGTTAGAGTTGGCCTTAACGTTTCTGTGACTACATTCGTAATGGTTTCTAATCGACTGACCACATTGCTGGATGTAGTACCGTAATACATTGTCGTGAAATAAGTAAATGTTGTGAAAGATGTTTGCAACAATAAAGTTGGAGATGGTGAGATTTCAGAGTCATTATTAGATTCTGCAACTATTTGATCATCCAATATGTTTCGTTTGTCAACATTATCTAGTATTCTACGTTCTCCTGTTGAACTACTGCTTCTTACATCTGTTACCATAGTTGAAATAGCATCATAATCATTAATATTAAATAATTTATTTTCCAAACTATGAGTTGGTTCATTATCAATTGGCTTTGATCTGTGCAACGTTGTATATGCATGTGATGGTTCTAAGTCAGTTTTCGTTACCAAAATATTATTATCCAAATTGTCACTTTCCTTCTCGTAAATATCTGTACTGTCTTCTGCAGCTGGTTTTGGTCGCGTGATTGTACTATTGTATTTATTTAAAGGTGCAAATCTCAACAACAACTCCCTTCCAGTATCAGAAGTATCAGTTTCAGGTGATTCTAATTGATCCTTTGATAGTTCATTGATAGCAGTTGATACGATTGTATTTGTTGCTTCAACTTGAACACCAGTTGGAGTAACAAAGTTAGTATAAACTTCGGTTCGACTAGACACTTCAGTTTCACCATCAACAAATATTGTAGTGAAATAAGTATAAGTAGTATAATACGTTTTTATTGCACTAGTTGCTTGGATTATATTTTCATCTGATAATCCAGGTGTTGCCATATTAGAATCATAAACAGTATCTTGTAAATTATTCTCGGTAGTAGCTGTAACTGTAGGTTGAACTAGATTGGTTTGAGATGTGCTTATATCAACGAAATCTTCAAATGAAGCTGGTTTAGATGTGTAATCACTGTGTTGTACCACACTATCTTCTCTTGCAAAGAGCCCAGCAACAGCTGGATCTGAAGCTTGACTTCCAGGATCTAATGTTGATGTTATAACATTTGTAATTACAACTTTGCGACTTGATACTGTTGATGTTGTTTCTTGGAAGAATGTTGTTAAATAAGTATAAGTTGTGTATAGTGTTTTGAAAATCAATTCGATTTCTTCACCGCTATCTGTCGTGGTCTCTAGAGGTTCACTATCGAATTCTGTTATATGTTGCTCTGTTGTTATTTCTAATGGAGTTGTTTCCATGGGTGTTGTACCAACTGATGAATCAAATGTTGTTAATTGTTCAGTTGTGGAAGTCAATTCAGTTGTTCCTTGAGACGTGGGGGTGGTTTCTTCTGCTTTTGTTGTTAATTTTTCTGTAGTTGTTTGGGCAGGTGTTGATGTTGCTAATGGTGTTGTATTTTCTTGAACAGACGTACTTGTAATTGTTTCTTGACAGGCTTCAGTTTGGAAACCAATTTCAGTTGATATAACAACATTTGATTTGACTGATGTTGTTGTGGTCGTTTCCACTGGTATGAAAAATGTTGTTAGGTAAGTTAAAGTTTTGTAGACTGTAGTTGGAACTACGCGTCCACCATCGCTACATTGGACTTCAATATCATTGTTATCAGGTAGTGGTTTTGGTGAATCAACTTCGTTGTTAGTCAATTCTGGAGTTGTTTCTTCCAAAGACAAAGTGCTGATAGCTTCTTCACTTGTTGAAAAGATTTCATTTAAAGTTGTAGGTTCTTCTGTACTAGGAATTTGTTCCGTACTAGGAATTTGTTCTGTACTAGGAATTCGTTCTGTACTAGGAATTCGTTCAGTACTGGGTTTCTCAGTAGTTTCAATTATCTTTTCAGTAGAAAGAGGTAGATTCTGAGTAGTTTCATGTTGTTCTTCAATAGTTGTTGGTAAATTTTCGGTAGTAATTTCTTCTTGTAAAGTTGTAGGAGGGTTGGTAGTGATTTGAGTGTTAGAAATTGACTCAAAAGTATGAGTTGGAAACAAACCAAAATCGTCTTCGAAGAAAATTGTTGTAGCGCCTCCTAAAACTCGTGTTTCAGTTTCAGTTTCACTTTCTGTTGTCACTGTTGGAGCTTCAACGATAGCTTCTGTAGATGTTGGAAGTGGTTCTGTCGCTTGTACAACTGGCGCGGCATTACGAGCCAGATTTGCGAGTGATGCAAATATTTTTGCTATATCTTCATCAGATGGGGTAGAAAGCATCACAGTTGCCTGTGATGTTTCAGAAGGTTGGATCAAGTCTGGCGTGAACACAGTTGTTAGTTCAGGTTGAGAAATTGTTATATCAGGAGTGAACGCTGTTTCAAGTTGGTCCTCTTCTGCAACAGATGGTTCCAAATCTTCACTTGTTGTAGAATCATATTTGTTAGTGTCTTGTTCATGGGCTAATACTGCCAATTTTGCATCCAAGTTCTCTTGTTGCTCTTCAATACTTTCATTTTCTTTCGGTTCCCGGTTACGATTGGAAGCATCAATCACCATAGTTGGAACTGACGTTTGCATCTTAAGCTTGTGACCAGTGACTGTTTCTGTCTTTCTGGCAGGGTCATGACTGAAGAAAGTTTTTATTGTACTTGCAACAGTTGGCTCTTGATTGGTAATAGTTGGTTTTATTGTTGCTGCTCCGCTGATTGACGTTATTTGGCCACCGTAGTTCACTGCAGAGGAAGTTGTATGTGGGGAAAAGATTATGACAGTATCACCAACAGTTGTGGTGAAATCTGCGAAGCCCATATAAGTTACGGTTTCGAGGTCTTTTAATTCTTGCCTTACAGGTTGACCTCCGCGAAAGAGAAGCTTCGCTTTTCGTTCTGCTGGGGTTGTTGGCCGATTTCGTTCTGTGTTGATGTCGTAATCAAATTCTGGGAGATCTCCTAGTAATGAGAATCCACTTGGAGAGAAATCATTTCGAACGGTGAAGGTAGGAATATTTGAACGTGGTTTTATTTTGGACGGTTGGATTCCTACAACGTATTTCTTTTCTCTATCCTGTCGGTTGTTGCTAGCTACATCATTTTCTGTACTTTGTTCTTTGTAGTTCGAGTAGTTTTCTAGATTTATATGACGCTCTGCTGGATTGACTTTAAATACTTTAACATTATTTCCGGATGACGAAGACGACGAAGTTGAAAACTGTGATTGCTTCTGTCGAAAATATGGTTCTTCATATGGTACCCTTGCGTTTGTTGATTGCGCCTGGTTTAAGATTTCTTCTTCGCTGGCTTCGTTGATTTTTGGAATTGGCTCATCTGCTTGTAGTTTGTCGTACAAGTTTTTCTTCTCGACGAAACGATACGGACTAGGTTTTGTTGTAGGAAAAACAAGGAACGTTTCGGTTTTACTCGGGGATATAAAGTCAGTATTTTTGGCAAAGTTAATGTTTTGTTTATTGATGACATTGTTGTTGTCAAAGTTCCACTGTTTGTTATTATTGTTTGGGTTGTTGTCAAGGTATGATCGAGTATTTTGCAGATCATTGTCATGATAAAGAACTCGTGAGCTCTTGGTCAGTAGATGTGCGTAGAGTCGTCCATTGTCCAGGGTGGTGCCGAGTACCTGGGTTGCGTACTCGGTCGTGACACCCTCTTGGATAAAGGTACGGGCAGTTGAGGTGAGCAAACCAACTGCTGGTTTGACGTTCAGAAATCGACCGAGAGATGAACGGCCGTGATTGTCCACCAACAACACAGTTGTAACATCTACAATAGTAGCCGCACAGATGGGATGGGGGCGAGAAAAACAGAAGTAAACACTTAGTATTTATAAAAGTTTCAGAAACTCTGGGAAATCATATAAACAAAAGCCATAGAAGCGAAATGCGAACCTTCACCTATACTTACTCGCAAAAATATTCTTAACAAACACATTGGAATCAATTTTCAAACACTTTTCATAATATCAAAGATAATCCTAATAAATTTATTAAAATAAAAAATTACTTCTTAGCAATATATTTTCAAAAATATTAAAATGCATAAATATGAATTAGCACATACAAACTGTTTACTAAAAAATTTCATAAAATCCAATTTCATTAAAATAGACAATCAATATATTCGTAAGCTTCACAATTTTGTGTTATTAACTATATTTTCACAAGTGCAAGAATTAGTATAAACATATTTTTGGAATATCATAAAAATGAAATAATAATAAACAAAAGAAAAATGGAAAAATGAACGAAAGCTAGAATATATTAAAGCAAATAGGGAAATACTGACGTCATTTCTCTCAAGGTGACACTCCCTGAGACTTATAATGCGCTGAGGATGCCAAGAATTTTGTTGTGAGTTAAGAAAAGGGGCCTTGAACCCTCTTGACTCACCTGACATTAGCAACTCTAAATCACACACCGCATTATCTACCTTTGGATAGGTGTGCAAACATGCAGATATCTATATATAGGCGTATGTCATTCCAAAACCGAAAAATGAAATATGTTATAGATAAGATCCTTGGGTGAAGACCGATCAGATTAAGAAATTATTTATAATATACAATTTAGTCATTAGTAAGATTTAAGCATGAGCTTAAGCAATTTTAAACAATATGCAATTCAAAGTGATGCAATGTTCTTACATTTTTGAAACAAGACTTAAAGAACAGTATCTTCAAAATCATATTTTCTAACAATATAAAATATAACAAAACGAACAGCAAAACCAAAAATATTGCAGATCGTTCAACCAAAACCATTTTAAATATTAACATGTTTATAAAAATGACTTACCGTTGTCATCTTGCCTTCGAACTCTTGACGAGTCTAAATTTTCGAAACCTACAAAAAAATATTAATAAAATTTTAGAAAAACATGAATTTAAAATTTTGTAAATTATTTAAATGCATTAAGCCAAATCCATATTTTTATGATAATTATCTTTATCTTCCAAATAAAATGTAGCAACATAAATATGACATTACGACAAAAAATATCGATGCATTTTCCTGGTATAGCAAATTCTTTGAATGATGAATAAATATTTGTTTTTATGATAGGTTTTCATCACCTTGCTTTTCTAGAAAATGTTGTAATGATTATTTACGTAAATAATAAAACATAAATGCACTAAAACACGCAAACTATCTACTCAGATTTTATTGTTTATATCAGTAAACATTTGTTCTACTTAAATAACTAACAGTATCAGCATTTTCTAACGCATAACATGTTCATTAATCATATTTGCAACACTTCTTGGTGATGCTATTTTAAAAAGTGAAATGTTTGATCTTCGCAGACGCAATGATTAAAAAACGATTTTTATTTAATAATAGTAACAGTAGTGAAGCAAGATGTTTTACTTTTCACACGCAATAGTAACATGAATTGTAATTAGATTCGTATCTCGGGTTTAAAAGTAAAATTCGTTGTTAATTCTCTCGAGTGAAATTAGCTATTTATTACGCCGAGACAAACAGACAGATATATATTGATTAAAATTACTAATCAGTCCACTTCCAATCGTATATCGATTAAGTAGTTCAGTAGTGCTACAAGATCCTCCATATGTATGAGTGGTAAATGCAGACATATAGGATTTTGCTAGAGGATGCAAATTATTAAGATATGTTGATTGTTCTAACAACTTAAATGGCAGTTGTTGATATTTGTTTGTTATTTACGAAAACGTATATATCTTTTTAGTGAACCTAACGTGTTTATTGGAATTGTATTTAACCTTTTAGTTGTTAGATTTATTATATGAATTTTGACTATGCTATTAAGTCAATTCATAAAATATCTACTAATAATTTAGTGTGTTAAGCAATTTGATGACTTCAATGATCAAAAAAAATAAACAACATACGTTGTTTTTGGTTTCATTTAACTTGAAGCTCACGAGTTGCTCCAGGAGCAAATATGATTATCTTTACACCTACAAATGCATAATTATCTTACCACTAACTGATAATTAGTGTTTAAACTGAGAATATTATTATGATTTAGCATGTTATGAGTAAAACAGTAAAGCCAACAAGCCAATTAACACAGTGTCTGGTTCAATAGAATGCAAAGACGGCGGCCGCGGCGCTAGGCTCAAAAGGTCTAAGATCAGTATGCCACCACTATTGTCTATGTCACTCGTGTTCCCAATTCTAGATTCTCCTTCATGGATTTTACAAACCGCAACTGATATTTGTCACAATATCTCTTCTCACTTTTTTAAAATCCATTCGTATGTAAATTAAATAGAAACGTTTTTACTCAAAAATTTCACTAGGATTCGTTTAAAAATATGTTTTTCGGTCAAATCATATATAAACATTTCGTTATGGGATGGGCTAGTTTTTTAAATTACCTTTTAAGACAAGTTAGATATATATTTGGCAGACGAATTAAGCATAAACCATTGAAAATCTTTAAAATGATTTTACACACTTACAAGAAATTGATACAGTACACATTTTTGGTCTCATTTATCTCTAATAAAATTTGTTGCGGTTTTATTAGTAAAATATGAGACTGCCAAAAATATTGTACTCAATAGACTTATTTGATTTTTATAAATAATCATTGTGGCTTATCAGTAAAAGTTGAGATTTAAGAGAAATTGTTTGTTAATAATATGACAGTAAATCAATAATAGAATTAACAAAATTTAGTGATGCCCAAAAAAAACTATGTCAAGTGCCGCCCATGTTTAAAAAATGTTTTGCTTGTAAACACTGAAGAATCGTATACATTTAGTAATAAGGAGGCCACTCATTGATTACCACGGTTTAAATTTAACGTAGTCCGGTACAGGTGACCTAAAAATCTCTTTCACTCCGTGTCTGAACTGCACCCGCTGCGAGAACAGACCGAAAAATCATCTACCATCATTGCTTCACCATGCGCTCCTATTTAAAAGGAATTCAATGTGGATTTATTGATAGTACTTCCTTGTAATGAGAATCTACCTATTTCCAAATGAGTTATGACTTATGACCATTTTTAGACAAATGAAAAGGATGTTTTTACATTCTTTACTTATTGTGTTGTAATAAGTTTACGTGCTTGAAATGAGAAGACAGATGTCGTTAAATGATGTAAGAAAAATCGCAAGATGCAGTTGAAGAGGCACTTAACCTTTTTTTAAATCAATTTCTTGTCCATGTTTGTTGTTGATTAAAAATTAAATGTATTTGATGGATGCTTTGATTGAAATTGTTTGTCCATAATGTTAAATATGACCTTATATAAATAAGCAAACTTGAAGTCGTATTTGAGTCGTAGCGTTTTCTGAGTAATCCACTGAAACCTTCGAATATAATTTTTCTAAAAAATTTAATTCCCCTTTTAAAAAAAGCGTAAATTTAAGAAACTTTAAATTCAATTTTACAGTTAATTTTAATAAATAGACTATTTCATTGTAATTTTCCGGCTAATTGTAAGTGTGATTTGAAAATCAATTAGAAAATCAACAAACAAATTTTCTCATTAACAACAAAAAAAAAAGAAACAATTGACTTGGCTTGGAGGTATAAAGACAATCAATGAGACGACTTGGATGTTCTGCGTTGCGCGTTTGCGTGTGAACAGATTGTGGGTCAGATCGGCGGCGAACTAGCCGAGAGTCGGTCAAGCGGATTCTGTCGAGAAGAACGATACGAGATGCCGGAGGGCTAGTTCCGTATACTTATTATGTCTGCCCTATTCATTCCACACTTTATCACATCAATCATGCAAATAACGAACGCCACTGATCAAGTTAGCAGTAAATAAGTAGTTTAAATAACAAAAAGAGAGTTGTTAATTTAATCTAATGACTTATGCAATAGTAAACTAACTAAATAAATTTTAAATTGCGGAAATATTGAGTGATTACTGTCGCCGTTTTTTATATAAATTATTATTCATTACTACCAATTGTTTACATAATATTTAAAAGCAATAGGAAATTATTTAGATGCAATAATGACTGCACAATTAACCATTAACTATAATACTTTTGTTTAATTTAAAAATTTCGAAATAATTTAATTTTATTATTACCCAATCTAATTAGACCTAACTTGCCTTAAGCAATCTAAAATTTGCTTACCTAAACTTACCCTATGAAATCTTAAGCAAATGGTCTTTTTTGTCTTAATTATAAAAGAAAAAATTCGTAGAATATTTTCAAAATAATTATTTATGAAATTCTCATTTGCAAAATTTTCTATTTGAAAATTACGTTTTTAAAGCTGAATAATAAAAATACGTAATATCTCATAAAATATAAATAATTTTTAATGATGTACATACAAGGAGTATCAAGTATCATATACAATCATATATAATTCGATAAATCATTGGATCATTGTACAATAACAGGAATGGTCAGACAAGTCACTTTCACGAGAAGTATGCGTTGTTATTCGTATACACCTGATGCGTGATGTATAGGTATGTTTTACATAAAGATATACCTACGATTATTATAATAGTATAATGGGTTAGGTTTGGGCCAAGCATCGACTCTCTTGGTCATATCTAGGTTAACAGGTTCCTCTCTCAAATGTATCAGCTTCAAAAGAAACTGTCATCAACGCCTAAGCTATAAATATCATCAAAACTATCCACTTGATATAATTATTAATTCAAACATTTCTAATTATAATAATTACCAATAGAAATTCCATTGGTGATATTTTAATTTATCTATAGCCAAGATAATAATACAATTTTTAAAATATCACTACCTAACAGAAAAAAAAGTGAAATGATATTTTTTAGGATAACTCAAATAAGCAAAAAAAAAATACATTTCAATCATTTACTTATAAAAAAACCACAAAAATTTACAGTGTATGTACGATTGGATGTGAATTATTATTTCCGTGAACCTTACGCAATGGTTTTCTAGTGAAACCACAATGTTTAGGGCGTTATCTGGTGGTTTCTATGTGACTAATCTTTTATTTAAATGCCATGAAATATTCTGGTTTTATTATGCAAGAGACTGACAAGACAAAATGATTTTAATTCGTGAACAATGACGACGAAATCATCAAATTTACTTTCATCACGTGAAAGTCTAATGATTTCTTAAATAGTAATTCTTTTGCACTGTTCGCGGTGTATAAGATGTATTTGTTCCTCTATTGTTGAATAATTTTTAATTATAGCTTCCTTTCAATGAAGCATTTTTGTCACTAGGAAGCTGTTAAAATATATGGAATTATCACTTTCTTTATTTTTTTAATAATGGTGATGATACTCAATTGTAATTTGATTTTAATCGGTGAAATTTCTCAGCCCTCAACATTTATATGATTTCCAAGAAACTTGTTTTGCAACAATAAATAAAATTATACCTATATTTGGACAGCACTAAATTTATAGAATTTTGTTCTACTTCTGATAAAAAAAAAATATAAGTAGAAATAAAAGTTGATTAAAAAAAAAAACGTTATAGTTTTAGACATGAAACGGAAATTATAAAAAATACAATTTGAGAAGTATTTCGAAATCTAGTTTCTCTAATAACCAAACATATCCACTTGTTTAATCAGAAAATCGCGGGAAAGTGAAGAAAAACGAATAAACGCTTTAACAATAATTTTTTTTGAGTACTATCATGTAAAATAATATTATTTAAATTATACTATTATTTTTATTATATTTACACATGATTAAAAACTTTTAAAGGTAATTTAAATAAAAATAAGAATGATTAAAAATTATATGTGAGGCCTCTAACCTCATTTTCTTGTAAGCTAAATAAAAATTTAGGTGCAAATTTATATTTTCAATATTGTTTACGCAACTCATTTGAAATACAATAAATTTGTATACAAATAGTGTATTATTTTTACAAAAGTCAAGGCAAATTATTGCGTGATCGATCAAGAAATGAATATTTTATATTTTCTATAGATTATTGAGAAAAATTATTAAAGAAAGACAACTAATTTTTATGCATATTTTATTGACCGTAAACTGTTTTAATTCTTCATGAATTTTTACAAAACATTAAATGCAACTTTCGACTATAAACGACTGGCTAAGAATGTCAACGATTATTTTTTCATCTATTTAATTTATTTTTTACAATGGCGTCACTGATCACTGATTTCTATATACAGTAAAGATTATTTTTGCCATTGTCAATGTTTCTTGTTATGGATTGTTAACACATCTAACTGATGTGTCAAAATTTAACTTCTTCAATGAGAACGGGATTTCTTTTATTATATTTAGTGAAACAACAATTTGAAAAAAAAAAATAGAACGTAGAGATCCAAAAATTCTGTTACTGTGAATTATTAAACGAAAAATTTTTTAAAAATACTCAATGTAATATTAGTTTCATGGTCAAGAATATTCGTGAAATCTCTTTAGATTGTATTCCAAAATGCAGTGATAGTTTGAAGATCATTTTAGATAATATTTATCTGGTAAACTCATAATTACAGCTTTGGTTTGGTTTGCGTCCACTCCTCTGTCATTGAAATTTAAAACAATGCACACAATAGGCGATCTATGATTTGATATTTCAACTTTTGAACTTTCTTATTCCTACAATATTGCTTATTTTATTCTTACTACAATAATAATCTATTAGAATGTCAAGAGATTCATTGATATACCACGCAATTACATTTTTTCGAAAATTATAAATTACAAACTTATATTACACTCGCAGGTCGAAAAAATGCAAATTAAATTTCGTACCGATAAACTACAATGTAATGGGGGACCATAATTTTGAGTATAAAAATAATTGAACAGATATTGATGACTGTCCAAATATTGTAGATAATTCTAAAGCTATAAGACAGGTTTATTTTTCAGTGGCTGTATATATGGTTATTTCCGTAAATACATTTTGTGTCTTTTAAGATTAAGAGTACAAGAATGTCGATGAATAAAAGTGAAAGTGTATGGGACACATACGGACACACGAGCCGAACGTATGTTAGTCCAAATGGCTTGCAAATATCATGCAAGAGACATTGACGTGTCTTGTAGATCTTACGTAATAACGCTGTTATACATAAGACATATAAAGAGCTTGTCCTGTTTTGGGGATTGATTGTGTTTTAATCTTAAATATATATGCTTAAATATAAATAAATATGTTTTATTTCTTAATATTTGTTAAAATAATAAAATCAATAAAAAAATGTTTTAATAATTGATATTGTTTTGACGTAAAAATATTTTTATATTTATTTGTTTTTAAAGCATAATTTCATTTTCTACTTTTTTCTATTTTCTTTAAGGTTGTTAAAATGAAATTTTGCCTTGTTTTGTTAGACTAAATATGTACCTTGAGTAAACGGCCTTAAATGAAGGTCAATATTGCAAAAGAAAGGTATCAGTAATGACCAGAAGGTGTCTCAGGTTCATTATTGCGGTTGCACATTAAATATAACGGGAATCAACACAATTTAAAACAACAGTTAATATTTTAATATCTGTATCAAATACGATAATTTTCTTATATATTAGGTGAACTAATTTCGCAACATGTAAAATACGCATTCAACCAAATATATTGTAACTCATGCATGTTTGATCTCGTTTTAAATAAATAATTTATTGAAAAATTAGGATACTAAATCATCTAGTTTACTTCCGTAACTTTTTCTAATAAAATAGTTTAAATGATTACATAATAAGTAGCATATAGAAAGAAATCAGAATAGCACGCGCGGTGGCTATTTAGCATATTCTGCGATTGAGTTTGAGAATGATTGAAAAACTATCTGAAAGACTAACGTAACTTAATTACCAAACTGTTGTGAATAGCGCGACATAATTAGAATTACTTGATTCGTTATTGGGTGAAAGTCGTACGTATTTATGTGTTGTATATATCGTATACTGATTGGTTGTCTGTCGTGTCGTGTACTGTATCTGAGATTGGTTCAACTGCTTTCGTTTTAAATCAAGCTGTAGTTCTGCTGAAAATGTTTTAAAAGACCTTTATGTAACACTGACCAAAAGAGAAATTTATCAGATGTAATAGGAAGGAAGTAGATGCTTAACTTTTTTTTTAATTTATGATAAAAATATGTTTTATATTAACATATTCCAAATTTATAATTTTAATCTATTTCTAAATATTACACTAAAAATTTAAACATTTACCCAAATTCAGTAATTATTTAAGTATATATAGAATGTAAATTAACTCTCATTTTTTACTTTCTTATACGAAATAATAAGTAAGTAGTGTAATCAAGAAAAAAATCGATCTCGAGATTTTAACAGAAATATACCTTTTGACCTTCTCTGAATCTGAGTATTTTTGAAATGAAATCGTGTGTGTGAAATTTGGGAAAAAAGCGTAATGTAAATAATATTTTGATTTATTTTAAAATGATTGTTTTTATTTTAATTTAAATTTAGCGTTTGTAAAATACGATTAAACTTTTGGAGCTACCATATACGAGTATGTGATGTGGATATTATGTAGTTGGACAAGACCGGTAAGCGGCAACGTGTTTGTATCTGATAAAAGCAAGCAGTTATTACAGTTAATACTGATGTTGCTAATCTTGTTTATCATTGGCACATTTATTTATGATTTATGTATTCATTTTTCATGAATTGTTCAGGCAGTTTTAATTTTAAACCAGTAACTATTTGAATTATTGCAACTGTTAACATCCTATAATTTAATACCAATTTTATATTGCAACTATAGTACATTGACCATAGATCCAAAAGAAAATACTAAACATAGTATTCCATTTCATTTTAAATTAAAATTAATTAATTTGTAAAATATGTTGCATTTACAAAATGTCACCAAATTTATTATAAATAGAGTGCGTATCCTTGAATTGTGTTATGCTCAATAAAACTTGCTTTCCTTGTGTGGGCCACGAAGCTTACTAAAGGCGTTTGTAGCGCCATTTGAAGGCAATTGTGGCGAAAGGCACAACTGTCGCCGATTTTTTAATTATATTCCATGACTTAATTTATGCAAGAAAGTCTATATACTTTCTGTATATTAAAACTGTCCTAGACTAGATTTCAATAAAATTGGTTTACTTTTAATACCAAGGTATTTATTAAGGTCTCTTAAATTAACTATTCAAATCATATTTAACACAAATTTGTATTCATCTCGTTTAAAATGCCATTTAAAGAAAATATTCTTTAATTCGATAATGCTTTAATTTACATTTGGACGTGTAAGGGCGTAATCGTGTAAGTATGAAATGTTCTCATGACCAATTCGCGAAAAAATAACTTCTAGCGGATGCCACTATGAGGCTGGACCACTGACCTATCACGGTTCTATGATTCTCCTATCTAGGCATCTCATGTTAAAACTATACAAATTTCAAGGACTTTTCAAAACGATACAGCGCATACCATTTGGTATTGTTGGTATTTGCTTTTGTTTATGAAAATCGGTTTCGTAATGGTTTTCTGACCCCAGTTTTAGAATAGGATAATGCATCTTCAAGTTATTTATATTGTCATATTAAACTTAAGCTCTAAATATTCTCGAAAAGAATTGATTAAAGTTACAAAATTTAAAAAAAAAGCGGAAATAATAATCTGATAGTATTTGATGTGATTTGACTAAAATGTTTAAAATAAAATAAATTTATATCGCGATCCAATTACTGTACGTTTTTCTATATTTTAGGTAATCAAATAATTTTTTTTAAGATTCTTATAAAAATTTCGTCGCATTGTAGACGTAGTACGGTAAATTATATTGTGTATCCAAAATATAATGTATTTATTTAACCAGAAAAGTTTGCAGTTGAAATTTATTGCTTTAACGGTATAAACAGAATTTCGCAAATGTTCTATTTCCTAGTTACCTTTTATAAAAAGCTACATTACCTACGCAGTTGGTTTCTAGCTTGACTTACAATAAATTAATAAAAAGACTCACTCGGATTGTGTGGGGGTTTGGCATTTGAAGAATTTTTTATTTGTAATCTGCTTAACGTACCTGTAACAGAAAAAATATATTACAGAATAAATATTCGATTACAAAAAGATATATTTGGTATTTGGTGACTCATTTTATGTATTTATTTATACCTAAGAGACATTTACTACAAACTATACCACACCTGTTTGCGTGTGTGATTTAGTATCAGTCAACCTCTTAGTCGGTTTGTCTGTCCCTAACGTGTACTTGGCTGCAAGGATTCTTAGTAAATATCAATATTATTGTATGACGTTGATGTTATTTAATTTTATGAGAAAATATGAAATATGTTTTTAGTGAGTAAATAAAGTAATATCTAATCAATATAAACATATTGAAATTGTAGTTATTTAGCACTTAAATTTCTATTTGTTTCGGAGTTAATTTCTCCACTTTCATCTTAGAAATACTTGACGTGAATCGTGAATTCTTTAATATGCATTTGTGTCAGTTGATAAGGCGATGTTTTTTTGAGTTGAAATGAAAATTATTACCTTGGTAATATTGCTAGTATTGTGGTGACTTGCAAATGAGAATACCTACTCTATATCGTAGGAGGTTGTTTGTAAAACAATGAAGTATCGTTTAGCGTATTGTTATTGTTTTGCACTGATGATTGAAAAGTGAAAATAATGATTGATATTTTTGATGACCATGGCACTAATAAAAGTGAAGATATTTTCATTCAAAAAATAGATATATTAAAAAAATAAAATAATTTGTACGAGCATCTAAATTGAAGGAAAATAAACATAACAATTTCAAATTTAAAACAATTTAAAATTCTTAGGTTTTTCTGAATTCTATAAAAATTTTTCATATAAGGATATATTTGACTATTTCTGCTTCGAATAACAAACAAGATTTTTTAATTTAATGACAAAAATTACTAGCAAACTAAACGAAAGTATTTATTTAATTCATGGCACATTTCACTGCAATAGAAAAACATACCTACGGGTGTTTTCATATATGTGAAAGTTGTATATAAAAAAGGTAAAATTTTCTTATCCACCCGCTAAGATATTTTTTAACAGGTATTAATAGAACATGACCTTAAATTAAAAGAAAACTTTGTTTGTTATATAAGATTTTTTATTCCTGGAAAACAGAATAAATTATAAAAATCTCTTGCATATATTAAAGTCATAAATTGATAATAAAAACTGCTTAAATGATTAATTATAAACGTTCTATGAACAAAATTTAGTGGTAAATTAAGCAAAAATGTTTGCTATTAAAAACAAATATCAAATTAGAATATCCGAGAAAATATTTATACTGTGCGGGTTTTAAATTTATAAAAAGTTTAGCAGATTTTTTGTTTTATATTTCGTATAAAAAGTATGCCAGTAATGCGTGAGAAGTATGCTTTGCATCTTTTAAGGAGCTATATTATATATAGTTTAATTTATTTATTTGTGAAATTTTGTTATTATTTAAAACATTGAATACATTTTCAGCCAATGATAAAATGAATTAGCAAATTTTAAACGAACCTACATCGAAATGATTGAAACAATATTATATTTTCAATATTGGCTATCGACATCACAAAAATAAAATATTTATGTAAAATAGCAAATTCAGGTTAACGATGGCCTTAAGGAACTATATTATTTATAATTTAATAGCATAATTAACAATAATTCATTCAGTTTGCTGTTGAGTTTCATATTGGATTTATTCAAAAAGTTAAAAATCTACAATACGCATTTATTTTTTTACAATAGTTTTGCGCATATATTAGTTTTATAAAATCATTAAACATAGCAAAAAAACTGTTTATTATCTATAATGCAGTTATATTATTGAATTTTAGAGAAATTTTACTATATTTACGGTTTGAGTGAAATTTTATACAATTTTTTTTATATAAATTTATAATATATTTTTACAGTGCCCATAGACATATACGCACAAGTGCGTATGGCTTCCCAGTGACTCTAGGTCATAGCGGTAGATATATGCGTTTGTATAGGTGTATCTACGACATTCTGTAGGTCGAAGCCTCAAGGCGTAGCTATAAAAGTGTTCATAGACATACAACTTTAAAAGTCGGACATTGGAAAATATTTAAATAACGTTTTTAAAACACTTTATTATTAGAGATGACACCCATTTATTTGGTTAGTCACGGATACAAAAAATTTTTACGAATATAAATTGGATATTAACTATAGTCTTTTAAGAGTTTTTGCGGTTATTTGCGATATTTATGATTTTATTACTTATGTTAGTATTTTCTACGACTACATCAATATTAATTATCGTTGTAACATTACTTTTATGTTCATACTTATAAATAAAGATGGTGTGGTTCATTTAATATTGTTATTAATTTTTTCATAAAAAGTGAGTTGATTATATCAGATTGATTAAATAGGGAATTATGATAATTTTTTTTGCATGTATTAGTGCTTTCCATTTGAGTTATGCCGGTAATATCATAATAGATTAAATTTTTTCAGATTTGTTCCGCATAGTAGGTGCATTATATGTTATTATTCAAGTCACAGAGCAAAGCATAT
Organism: Nebria salina; assembly: GCA_944039245.1. Lineage (NCBI taxonomy): Eukaryota > Metazoa > Arthropoda > Insecta > Coleoptera > Carabidae > Nebria > Nebria salina. Next base: position 2,141,174 of record OX063273.1, on the reverse strand, counting down.
TAATAAGACACGATTCTTGTTATCTGATGCAAGATTCAAATTATTTTTATCTAACTATTCGCGAAATAATGTATTAATTAAAAACTGCAACATAATCAAATAATTAGACGATATCGGAATATAGAATAAATGTTATTATTATTTAAGAACTAAAATAAAATTGCCTAGTGTTCGAAGTAGTTCGAAGTATGATTAAAATTACAATTAGTATTAAGAAATACAACATTCTTAATATAATATAATGAGCTGGAGCATTTGGTGCTTGTGTAAATATTTGTATTAAATAAATATCTTTAAATTTATTATTTGTTTGTTTTAAAAAAAAAATTTGCCAATGACTGGTTTTTAAACTAAGAACCACAAACACAAAATAAAGTCCCGTAAAAAAACCAAATGCAAAATTTGGAACACAAACTTGTGAACCAGTTTACGTGTAAACGTGCGAGTGTGTGTATTTGGATTTGCTCGTGTATTATTGATAGGTACGTGTAGACACGTATTTTAGGTGAGGTGACTTGAGTTTGTTCATGTAGTCTCGTTTGTTCAATATTATTTGCTATTACCGCGAAACGGAATTAGGTCAACGGTACCCGACAACGTTGCAGCCGGCCAACTAGACCGCCGCCGTGCCCCTAGGCGCATTCTAGCTAGCGCACTAGGCGAACAAACAGGCGACAAACTTCGAAGTGCTTTGTATCCTGTTCTCAAATTAGCTACTAACAAAAAATGAAAGGTTGTGTCATGGGTGAATTTATGACTAATTTTACATACATTTCATCCGACAATTATCTGAGATGTATATAATTTTTGTATGACTACATTATTCAAATTATGTATCACTAAATACAAATAAAATTTAATAAATAGTATTTTATATGTGTAGACAATAATATAAAACATTTATTTATTCCTTAAAATCAAATATAGTAATACAGAGAATTTAATCATACTTGTGGTAATACAAGAAAATACAACTTTCAAAAGAGAGAATACTATAGCAAAATCTTCTTATAACGTTTCTATTTCATTTCGAGATACCATTACCTTCTTCCTGGCATTCATACCATGTAAAAAAAAAAAACAATGAAGATGCAACCACAATGCCTACATAATTACAATTAGAACAACAAAGTTATATAATAATGGAGATTAGCTAATGGCATGTGTAATATGGTGACCGCTATGGCGCCTGCGTGTGGTCAAATTGGCCTAAAATAGACGCTATTTAAGAATACTGTAATAATAATTATTCGTAATGATTCCTGTTTAAAAAATACGTTTTTATGTAACTTGCAAAGATCTGCAATTACTATAAGTACATGTATTAAATAGATTTAGAACAAAAAAATTATAACATTCTTATATAGATGAAAGAAAATTTGATGATAGTAAAAAGTATTTTAGTTTATTATAAATTGTTTTAAATTAAAATATTTCAACAAACAATTACGTAAGGGGTTTCTTGCACATGAATTTATTAAGATTTTACACTGCATTTTATTGCGGTTGCTAAATAAATACGTGAAAATTGAAAGTACTATTTAATATGTATAAAATATATTACCATTATTGTTGTAACAAATAATATATTAAATGTTTCGACTTCATAAATAGATGTTTGTCAATTGTTATTTGATTAAGAAATATTTTGATTTTTATTTTATTATTTATAAATTGTTTAAAGCAAGTATATTTGTATATATAATATAAAAAAAAATTATGTTAAGAGCAGCATAAATAATTTTTTTCTTGTCCTATATTTATGAACGATTAAAAAATACCACAAAATTTGTCACTTAGAGTCATATTTTCTGCTAACTCTTTAGTGTAGTGTTATCATCTTTTATTTACAAGGATAAAAGGAAAAGATCTAAAAGTGTTAGTTACTATTATAATAATTTAATTAATTTCGGTTTCGTAAAAGTGGTGTACATTTAGATGAACGGAAATGAGAACTATGTTCATTCATTGATCCTATTAATCTGATTGAAAACTTGACTACCTTGTCAGACAAAAACTAGACCATGATGATCCAATTCCACACATATAAATGTTTTTTGTACGTTTTATTAGGTAATAATTAAATCGCAACGGTACTATTTCCTGTAATTAAAAACTGAAAACCAATATAAGTGTTGAAACAAATCGAATGTCCGTGTGTTCCTTTGACACAGAAATGACAATCCGGACCATCTTACTACATTCTTCAGAGGGCTAGTTCATCTGTGGATGGCCTACTCAACTTGTCACCATAATATAAGTAGTTATAGTCATTTTAAAGATTCTCATATAATTTACCGTAATTAGTAACACTCACATTACTTTTAAACATTTCAATTGGATACTTTCTATACTTCTAGTGTTACAGGATTCTGAAAGATATATTTTAGATATATTTTTAATAGAATTTATACTTTAAGAAATGCATTATTCCTTATATTTTAAGAGATATAAAAAGAAGTATGATTGGTAAAATATTTGAATCTTAATTACTTTTGTAAGCTTAGACGCTTTTTATCTTTCGAAATCTTGTTCATTGTGTGAAATATCTAATGATATATTTTATGTTAAACACTAATGTTGTACTTAGTAGCGAAATTATAATCCCATTTATTATTAAATAAAATATTAAGTATGTCATATCCAGTGTATAGAGCCTGAGAAAATGGTAGAAAAATAACTTTTTCTACACATACTTGATGAGATTGTGTTTAGAATTACAATGTTTTGTTATATTTTATATTGTTTCGTATGCCGGTAACGTATTATTTAACATTCATACACAAGTACCTTGACAAGTTTGAATGTTAAAATTTATGATTTCACATATCGATACATTATTTGGCCAACGACTTGTCTATGTACATGTGCAGTACAATCAAGATTAAGGTGATGTTTCAAGGTTTAAATGTGAAATGAATTTTGTCGTGAGAGTTTAAAATAATCAATTTTCACATCTATACATACATAAATTGTTCAGAAACTTCAACCATAAATGAGCCATTTTAAGTTCTGTGTAAACTGAAAAATGTATGATTGATTTTAAGTTTATCAATAATATTACTAAGAATTTACTTATATATGCAATAACTTGCTACTTTCTCTAAGACTAAACATATTTGCACTTTCATTTATTAAAAGTTGAGTTCAAATGTTGATATTCTCTTTCGATACCAGCACAGTGTGAAAATAGCTATTTCACGCATGTAAAGTTACGTAAAGTAATAGAATAATTACTCGCTTCGATTAGTTAACAATCAACTGAGCGAAATAATTATGGTTCAGTCAAAATAGTTGCACGTTTGATTTATTTTTAAAAAAATCAATCAAGCATTTCTAAATCAATAATAATCTACTTTATTCCTTACTCAACACAATTTTTAATTATACAAGCTTTGCTGTATTAAATTAAAGAAATTATGCTGAAGAAGCGAGTCTCTCATTTCATGACTATAAGACTCTATACTGCAGATAAAATTGAATCATTTTAGTCTTGAACTAAAACCTTCTACCTGGTATGTTTTAAAATGGCTATTTTAATGGTCAAAACCGGTCACTATTTAAGAACAAAAGATTTTAGAATTTAAGACTTTTTTACCATCAGCCACAAAAGATATAGATCCACTTAGTAGGAGGGTTTATTTATAAAAGTTGCCAAATAAGAATTTATATATCTCAAGAAGTTAAAACAACTTTAGAATCAACTACGCTTTACTTTTTATATTACAACATATAAAATAAAAACCAGTTTGTTATAGAAACTAAAAATGCTCATCTCTTCATAATATATAATACTTATAAAATATGACACATTACTGTGAAAGTACACATATGTTAGTTAATAACCTTTACGTTCACTTGTGAAAAGAAATCAATTCAAATTCATTGACAACAATTGTTACATCTTTGTTATATAATCTATTTTTTAGCATGTGGCATTCTATTTGCATAATGCAGTAAAATGAGTTACTTTTTTCTTTGCAAACCTGATTTTATTTTCCTGTAAAAGACAACTAATGTATCCTGAATTAAGGAAGGACGTACTTAACATTAAAAAAAAATGTGCTATAAAGTGCAACAACCTTGCATTATGTATACATGTTCGGGTTTTTATGTGTTGATGTGCAGAAGATCACATTTAAACCGGATGTGCAAGAACAATAATATAAAGAGAATGCGTAATTTATGTACAGATAGGATTACCTACATAAATGCACTTTTGGGATAGTTTTCATTTCTACTATGAAATCTCTGACAATATTTAGATTTTGTTAAATGATTGATGTGGTTGTTAAGGTTTTATATTTTTATATTTCTCGATTTTTAAGATCGCGCGACGAGACGACCAAGTTACCGTTGAATGGCTGCACTGACCAACCGGTGTGTTTACGGAACTCAGTTCCAGAACTAGATAATCCAGCTATGTTGAACGGAACACTTGTATACACATATATGATATTTTTTTTGTCTTTAATTGGTCAAACTTGCTAGATATATCGACTTCTAGGTAATCGCACACACCTCTACGGAATACGAGAACTAACGGAGTTATATAAAGATTCTTAAATAAATCAAATTTTATTTTATTAACAGATATTAAAATATCTTAACAGATTTGAGTAGATAATAAAACTATAAGGCTTATTTTAACCAATTTGGGACTATTTAATTTAAATTAAATATGCGTTCAGTAATATAGCAAAATTCAAAACTATAATTATTTATTTCTTAAAATAAGAACAGTTCTGAATATTTCCTTTTGCTGACATAAAAATCAAATCAATGATAATAAAAGTTCGAATAACAGTACTTGAAGCACCACTCCAAATGCTAATGATTGTTGACATAATTGAATTACATCTATAGTAGTATTTGTGTTTGCGCCTCCATTGCGAACGTGTATTGTTTCCTTGTGTATGTCAGTCGATAAGGTAATTTTCCTTACAGACAACAGAAACCAGGACAAAAGATGTGCCAGTAACACATGTTACACAATATGCATGAAAGAGTGCGAATTTATGATAAAATGAGGTCGACCAATGCAATTCTTTATAAATTGGAATACTTCAAAGAACTTAAGATTATTCTTTGATATTCTAAATGCAAAATGATGAAGCATCATACGAGAGTGTTTAGAAAAATGTCGGCAAAAGTATAAAGCACACTTTTAATAATATAAAATCGGAAAATTTAATATGATTCGACAAAATAAAAGCTTACGGGCATGAACTAATTTTTATAAAAACATTTTTAATTTATCCATTTTTAACTATGCACTAATTATTTTTGTTGATTAACAATTATATTTATTTAATTTTACGCCTGGAGCATTAAAAATAGCTAAAACATGGCCCTGATAATGACTAATAACAATAACACTCCTTCAGGAATTTCAAATCGTAAAAAGAATGCTTAGATCTTTCTGTACTTGGATCAGTCATCCGTCGTGAAATAAATAGAACACAAGAATCTTGTCAGGGTGTGCCCTGTACTTGCGTATAAATATGTTATACAAGGTTGAAAATTACAATTTCAATATGATTATTCATTTGGTCGCTAAGTTGCTTCAACGAACACGTGTTTAACACGTACTTTACTTAACACGCAAACCAGCAAATCATTGTTATTTTTTCGTTAGTAACAATACTTTATCTAAAATTTCGCGCGAGGAGTATATCACTCATTTTAGGCAGAATTATGTTTAATTTTGGCAAATTCAATATGATGAAGTTTATTTGTAAAATATTTATTGTATTAATATTCTATTTTAGCATTTCATCGTACAAATTGAATCTGAATATGATTTTTGTAAATCGATAGATAAAATATTTGTAAAAACTTCGAATATCATACATGGAATTTTTAATTAAAGTAAAATTGAAATGAAGTTATGTAGGACAGTGAATGCTGAAAGCTGACTATTTTTTCTGCAATTGTAAAAACAGTTGAAAGCTAGCTTCTTCTATTTGTACACAAATTCCATAACAACTCTCTTTCGCTATTTAGGTTAGCTAAGCTATACATGAACATATATCATCATTTTTTATTATTTATATATATATATATATATATATATATATATAAAATAATTTAATTCAATTGAAGTATTGCAAACTAATGCCGTAGACTGTACATCAACCCTACATATAATTATGTATGCTTATATCGTAAGCAAGGTAACTTGGGTGCAGCATATTACAAAATATTTCAAAGGCGGTTGTTAACATACTATATCAATAATTCATTATATGACAATTCTAAGACGTGGGTATGAAAAAAATGACGAAGAAAATTCATCAATGAAAATTTCACTTTGTCATGTCACTCAAGAGAAATCTTGATCATGTTTCACAAAGTTCTTATTTTTATCTCCTTTCTTTCAATACTTGCTGTAATTAACAAGCACTTTCTTTGCGATCTTAGCTGTACCAAAAATACATAGATTTTAATTAAATATATTAAATATACTATTTAGTGCCATAGAATTTAAATATTAACCATATTACTTAAATTTATACAAGAACTTTTATAAATATTGATTCGCTGCTCGTGATTTAAATATTTATCATTACAAAATGATTAAAATAAAATTGAGATTTTTCCGATGAATCAAAGATTTAATTACTATTTTAATTATATCATTTTAAAGACTTCGGCCTTTGGGTTAATGATTAATACATATGACTTTCACATATTTTAAATAAATTTTTGACTACTAGTAAATTCGAATTATTTGTATAAGGTATTTGAAAGCTGCTATTAGTAGCTAACAATAGATAAATTGTTGACAAATTTCGTCATACATATTTAATTTCCAAGTCAGTGAGTATAAAATTAAATTTCACGTTAAAATATCTGTTAAGCATTTAGTTTACAATTGAAATGTCACGATTTTAAATAAAATACGGAAGAAGCTAAACTAGCGTGTCTAAAAATTATGTTTACATATTAATATTAAATTTCTTTCCGACAGTTTTTTTTTTGCCAAAAACTTTTTACATTACATAAAAAGAATGATGTAATAATCCTTTTTAAATTCAAATCAAATATATCAACTTAAGTATTGATTTAAAGAATATCATGAATGATATTGAAAGAGATGTCAAAACGAATAATTAATTAATTGAATTAATTATGAGATTAACAGATGACTGGGCGGAATATTAATTGATAATTCATTTAATAGATCTACTAATAATATTATTGATCGAACTTCATATTTACTATGTTCTGTTATACGATATAAATTCAATGTTAAAAGATTATAATAATATATTTGGCCCACATTAACAAACTCATATATCTCTACTTTATGTAATTTCCTAATTTGACAATAATTGAACCATTATAACGGACCACACCTAATAAAAAAAAATTACTTCCTTAATAATTTTCGGCACAGAAACAGAACCGGCTTCAAAACTATTTCCTATTTTATTGACGGTGATTTTAATGAATTTATATGCACCTGCAGGCGCTATACGTTACCTAACAATCAAGGCATCGTTTTAATGTACGCATAAGTAGGATTACAACACTTGGGGAAAGATCTTATGAATGATAATTTTCTGTCGCTATTTTGATGAAGAAATACCAAGTATGTATTTAGTAAATAACGTATAGGAAACTATTTTATTGGAAAGTTATTGACAAATAACTATATATGATTTGATTTAGAATGCTCAATGGATCTAAAAAATGTTTTATACTTTTACAACGCTGCACTTTTTTATTAGCTGCAATTGCAAATTGGTTGATGAAACTTTATTTCACTATTGAGAAATGTATTTATTTATTTTATAGTACAAAAAACATAAAATTGATATTTTTAAAAAGTTTATATTTGTGCTCAATTAATGAAAGTAATCGAACTATCAATTACTTACATACATAAAAGTAATTGAAGATACAATTCATCCAATTGCTTTCAATTACAAAAGTAATTGATCCAAATCATCGATTACTTTACAGTTACTTTCAATTACAAAATGGCAATAACATAATTTTTATTACTTATATACAACGGGAAGTTTGCATATAATATTCATATTTTAAAATCAATAATGAAAATAAATATTAAATACCAATTTTTCATAATTATTACCCACAAATGTACCTTTTATTTCTAAAATTATTATAATAATGATAAATGACCATTGCTAAACAAATACTATTATTCAAGATGGAAGAAAGTTATACTTATTGTATTGAGCTGCCCACACAAACCAATATATCATTTCGGAAATTACAAAATGAATAAAAAGATGTGAATGTAGATGTCCTAACCTTGAACTTTCTAGAAAGGCACTTGTTTATCGTTGTAATAAAATTACTTAGCTTACAGAAATTGCAAGAGCGTTAAAAATTAAATACCATAAAATTGTATTTACTTACTGTATCATTTGCATATTTAAAAAAAATATATATTTACTTAAAATAATTTAAACACATATTTTTTCATATTTGAAAGTATTAGTAACCTTTTAAAAAATATATACCCATGACATTACTAAACCTATCAATTAATTCTAAATTATGGTACTACTTTATTAATTAGGAAGATTAAAAGTTTATGTTTAATTTTGAGTAATTAAACGACACACAGAAGAAAGAAAAAAAAAGACGAGAATATAAATAGGTGGAGGCACTTCCACGCATTAAAGGTCGCGGTACAAGCTATTCCGAGTAGCCTGTATGCAATAACGATTTCTTTCAAATAATATGAGATAAATAATATACTTTCGCCAATTGTATATTTAATAAACCAGTAGCGGATGGTCAATAAAATAATAATAATAATAAGGAAGCTTCTAAAACATATTCATAACTAAAGAAAATACTCAATTTTGAAAGTATCATCGAAACTTGTCAGGAATTTCCTCAAAACAATACACATAAATATAACTCGCGCAGAATTTATTGAAATGTACAGAATAATAGGTAAATTATAAGATGATATCATTCGGAACAATCAATTTAAAAATAATAACAATGTACGTGTCCTGAAAGTAGTCCTGGGTTTGTCACGGTATTTATGAATCGTGCCGCAAAAAACCTTCTTGCTTATGTATATGGATGTTCTAAGTCTTTGCCGTTATTTAGTTACAAACAAACGAACAGTTCATCAAGGAAAACAATTATTCTCAGGTCGATGAGGATATTGCTTGTAAAATTTCACTTTCTCTCCACAAGTACACTGGGCACTTGCGTCTCCATATATTACTCTCAAAAAGTCATACACCCATATATACAATGTATGAAATAATTAACAAACAGGTTCGTTTATTATTCAAATAGTATATTTTCGTGAAAAATTCAATGATGAACACTTTCACATTTATAAATTTTTCACCAAGGGTTTCTAAATAACTATTGTACTTGATGAATTTTCATCAATTACTTTTGTAATAGAAAGTGTTTGATACTTTAAAAAGTAATTGATGAACGTTATCAGCAATTACTGTTGAAAGCTAACTACGAAAATTTCCCCAATTTCTATTTTTATATAGAAATGTTTAAAACTATTTGAAGTTTTTACACAATACTTTTTGAAATTCCTACAGAATTTCAACGGTAAAATAATCATGAATTTATATCGCATACAAAAATGATTTGAAATGTTATAATTATTAATGAAACATCTGTGGAGATATTCACATGATTAATAATACCTTTCTGATCATATGTAGGTTAATAGGTAAATGTTAAGATATAAATAATATTTTTATCAGAAATTATTTAATACTAAACTCCAGCGAAAGTTTCTTACTGAATGATTACAGTTATAAACTATATTACTTTTTAAGCTTTACAAAAAAATAATAGGGTCGCAAAAAAAACAATTGCATATGACAAATATATTTATAATTTTCTATAAGTTTTTTAAAATAAATAAGAACTCTCTCTGTGTTTCATCATGAAATGATTGCAACATTTTGAAATAATTCTTCTGGTATTTATAACTATTGACACAGAAAATATTGCTGCGTAAAGTTCTCAGAAAAAAACTAAAGGATTATTCTAATTACACGTAATTTTCGTATAGGTCTCTCACGTGTTAATTTTCAGCGACACTTGTGCAATGCATGCCGGGAAACAGGCATGCTAAGCAAAGGCATCGTGCAAACAATAAACAAGTGAATGTGTCAGTCAGTCAGTGAGTGAAAACTAGATCAAATCTTATTTGACTTTTGTGTGAACTCCGTTAAACTTATACGTGGGAATCGGATTACATAAAATAGAATAACTATGTATTTGTGTTTCTATAATGATAAATTTATTAAAAATTACACTGGGAAACTGTTGTAATTATTGTAAATATTAATTATTTTATTTATGAAATATAAACTTTTGCAATATATATTTGTTTATTATTTATTTGAAATTTATGCCAGCTGAATGAGGGTTGATAATAAAATAGAGACATATTCAGCTACCGTTATGATTTCAATAATTAGTATTGCAGTTACAATAGGAAATTTCATAACACAATAAGTGATTTGTTCTTGAAGGTATTTTCAATACGTGACATCAATAAGACGAAAGCCGTTACTGGATTCATAATTAATATAATGATTTTAATGATTGTCTTAAGACATATGTTTTCTTATTATGTAGATATGTATGTACAAGTTATGTTCACGTTTATTTCTTACGTCATGTAAAAATATATTTCCTTAAATTATTCATGAATTTTCAATGGCTCTGCCATTACTCGCACAACAATTATAAATATTTAAAAATTGCGCGTACATTTAAGAAAACTTAGTATTTATGAAATTTATAATTATAATAATATATGAAAGTGCATAATGTAAACTGAGAAAGCTTTTTTTTTAATTTTCCAATGCGGGTAATAAAACAAATATAGTTATTTTAAATATACACATGTTTTGATAACACCTAACATAGCTGTATTAGGCAGCTTTCTATCACTCAATTACAACTTACACAAGCTGTATTCTTAGTTAACTAATTAAATACATTTTAACAATATGCCAATTAACAGTTAACATGAACAATTGTTTAGTAATTGATAGTTAAAATTACATATTATCAAATACTACATGGAGTTTTATGTGTCACTAGTTACCACTGAAGGTAAATTTATTTAAAAAAATTATCTATACGAGAAATATATAGAAAATACCTACTATCAAGATTTATTCCTTCCCATAATACAAATACAAAAAAAGCGCTATTAAAACGCCGAAGATTGCCAATTAAAAAATTGTATTTAATTGGGATCAACACAGAAAATTGAATAAACTATAATAAACTGTGGGAAGTAATACCTATTTACAGAATATTAATTTCGCTGTACCGTTTTGCTTGTTGAACAAAATTATGGTGATACTTATTCTAGTTTACGAATTTTTACGAACTACATAATTTGTATATGCATAGTGTATGTATGAGCTGTATGGTGAAAGATAGGCGGAAATAACTAGTTAACACTTTATCCTAAATCAGTGTAGCGTAAATTATAGTTCTACTACATCAAAACTACACGTAAATATTGCTATATACGTCGTAAAGGATCTAGGAAACGAACAATAAACATTTTGTACATCTACAGACTTTTTTTCCAATAAATAAATTTGCAAAAGTACAAAATACTATTTAATTCATTTAATAAACATATATACCACTTAAGTTTGCACCTTGAATTCAGTGAACCATAACTACGCGTCTTCGGAACTGCCGCTATTTTACTTAAAAAGTGCTGTTCAAACGGAATCGCTTCCGGTTATTTGACGAATTAGACTCAAAATTCCTTACAAATAATAATTCATTGTTTATACTAAATGGGCTACTCAAGTTACAGTTAATCGGGCATTTAAGTTACGTTTAGAGACTGTCAATTAAAGTTTACTATAATAAAAATACCGCTTTGTATCAGATTTTGTTTACGTTAATTTTAGGCCCAATTAGACAACATAATTGATATAATTTTGGGTTTATTGCTCAAGACACTAATTCTAATTGGAAACCCTTAAACATTTTACGTCACCACTGTATATCTTTAAACACTTTTCAATATCAAAAATTTAATGTAAAATTACAAACATAAATAAGTTTGAAATACTATTTGTTTATTTTTGAAATTGCAATATACGTATATGTAGAGTGAACAATCAGATAATAAGTACTGCATGTTGCATATGTGTTTGCGTTATATAATTAACTTAAATAAATATATACACGTTCGGAATATACAATAAAAACTAAAGAGCTTATTTCATTAAAAAAATAGTAGTTATCAGGTAATGGTTACAATAATTTCGTCATTTAAGACGGATACTGATTATTTATTATGACAAAAAATTGTATTCGAGTAACCATTAATTTTATTCAAAGCCTATCATTGAGAGTCCTTGATTATGAATATAATGAAAAGTATTAATTGAAAATAATTATTAAAAATTGCATTGTCAATAATGGAAAGTTGTCAGGAAGTATATCCGCTAGTGATGAGATTTAAATCGCAAAATATCTAATGAAAGTTATGTTCATTAGAACAATAATTATAATTAATTTATCAATAAATTATAAACTGTGAGAACCACCCATTTATTTCTAATTTCTAAGTGCAGCAATGCGATTATAAAATGTAATATTTGTGGTAAGTTTTACGATTTATATCGCTTAAAACGGTATTGAAAAAGAAAAGAAGAAATCGAATTGTGAAAAGAAAAACAAAACTGTATATATGTGTATGTGCAAGAAAACCGCTATATAACACAAATATATGATTACAAATTGCAATAATATTGCGGCGATTCATATTTCATCGTCAGCGTTGATGTCAAAAGACCTTGAAACGAAAACGGTGGGGAATACCGCTATAATATCCGTAAATCTAAGGCAACTCAACTAGTGATTCCAATATACCGGTAAAATAGTTGGTGCTAATCACGCGGTATCAACACGTGGGTTCTTCAGCAGCAGCACCAACTGTTCAGATCGATCCGAAGGACTTTGATAATTTATTCAATACTGATGATGGTATTTCTAATAAAAAGATAATAAGATGACTTAACACTAAACAATTTGCCTTCAGGCAATATTTGTTTTGTTATTTATAAGTGCAAACTACACATTTCCTAACTACTCCAAAATTAAAGATATTTTCATCTTTAGACATGCTTATCACTAACGCAATTTTCCACTACATTCACATTGATAACAGATGTTTAATGATAATCTAATACTGAGTTAATCTTTTAGAAAAAAATAACGGACAGTAGGTATAACGGTGTAAACACATAGGTGTCAGCTGCGTTCTTGACCAACAACTATTATTCTTATCGAATTTACGATTCGCATCGAAAATTATTATATTTAATGCTGACGTTGGATTCTAACATTAAAAAAATCTGCATAAAAGTTATATTTTATTGCTTAGTCGTGTATAATTTCACAAACCACTGGATTTAAAATTTACCTAACTAACAATTAGTATATGCTGTAATTTAATAGGCAGAAAATAAATAAAAATAGTAAAAAAATAAATACGGAACTATAAAATTAAATTTATTAAAATCTTTGCTCTATAGTCTGGAAAATGATGCTCAGAGATTGGATTTATCTGTTTTATTAATTTTAAATGAAGGTTGTACCAAATATTAAATAAGTAATAAAAAATTACGTATAAATAAATAACAGATTCATTCTATGACCTTTTGATATAAATCCTTCCGATTTTTCAATAAAGTGCTCCAGTTTAGCAAGGTCGTTGCAATAATAAAAGAAAAAAGACGAAGCAAAAAGTAGCAGCCAGTTTATGATGCTCAGTTAGAGTCCTCACCTCACCTCAGTGTCCATATAAAGAATGTTAAAGCTAGCTGGACGTTGGTTTTCTAAAGGCGTGTTCAAGGCACACTCGCAGTAGCGGTTTTGTTTATAATTACACGGCACGGAATGTGTCATTAAATAATGAACAGCCTTGTTTGACTTACACAAAATATAATAAACTATTTTGTGAAGTCATTTATATATTCACAAATGACCATTTAAAATGATTTGCTAGCGTTTGACAAAAGTATTGTTGTGTGATCTACCGTTGAAATCTCCAGTTGCAAATACACAAAACAGTTCTTTAACTGTTATAATGTTACTTTTTAATTGTTATGTTTCGTTTTGGCGTTATTCTTAAATAATTACAAAATAATGTACTTCTTCAAAACAATAAAATATGAGTTAGGAATTAGTCTTTTTATTATATGTCGAATGTACCATCTTAGACATAGTACAAAAGAAAGTATTATAATTATGAACATTTCTAGTTACAGAGCATTTATTTATAATTTCGTCATTAATAATTACAATACAAAAAAATATTAACATAAAAACACCTGAAATAATAATATATGAAGTGAGACTACAATTAATTCACTAAGGCACAAAAATCAGTAATTTAAAATATAAACTTGCTTCTACTAAATAAAAGTTAATTTCTTATTGTTATCTTTAAATTGACAAGCGCTTTGATGTTTTATATGAATAATTGTAATCATTTAAATGACGTATCTATGAGACTGTTATGTTACCTAGATATAACTGTACGCATAGAAATATACTTATTATATGATTATTTATGTACTTTGGTGTTAAAATATATTTTGTATACTAAAGAATGATGAATATTAAATATATATTATGGCGATTTGTAGTTGATTACAAAATATTTAACCGTACCTCTTATTCTTTTCGAATAGTTTATTATATTTTAAACAAACATCCGATTTGAGATTCGTAAAATATAGTTAAGCATATATAATTTATGTGGCACAAAAAATTATGCACATATTTCATAGGTGTTCAAAAAGACATTTGAATGTTTTCTTGTGTAAGTTTTCTTAGAACAACAAATATAAAACTTTTTATATCAAGCGCCAACTGCGCAGTTGATTGCGGTGCCATTTAAAAATCATTTACATGTTTCTTTATAAGAGAATACACATATACGCACTCGTAAAATTGCAATTTATAATGACGCAAAGTTCATGTAGTCAATGCACGTTTAAGTTTAGCGTGATAACATATATGATGTGATAATTCAATCAATGCACATTTTTATTTAAAATGATTTAATTTTAAATTTAGCGTTCCGTTAGGATGTTATTTTATATATAACCAACCAGCATGTAAAATGTTAAATTCAATTTGTTCTGGCATATAATTGTTATGGTTTGTTATTTAATTACATATGGAGCTTGCTGAAATTATTACGTACTAACACGTATGTATGCTTTGTTCCGTTCACGGTTCGGTTGCGGTAAATTGTCTCGTTTTTAATTTAATTTCGATTTGGTTGTGCATCAACCTGACTTGATCAAGCAATATGCATTAGATTTTATCGAAAACTATTTAGTTATGTACGAAATCAACGCGTTCATCTTGTATCCAATCCGTTATTTTTAATAATTATAAAGTGTATATTACACCAAGAACCGGAATCTTATGGTTGCATGATGACATCATCATCTTCTCTGTAAAGTTCACAGTGGAAAGTACGTTGGTTGCAACATTTTAAAATACTGAATTCGAAAGTATATCTTTTATAAGATATCTAACGCATCAAATTATTACGATTTTTAAACAAATAAATCATATCGCATTTGCTGAATTGTACCCAAATTAATGTTTTTCAAATTGAAAATTAATTACATATTTGCAATAAGCCGTAAGGTTTTAAATAACGTTTATAATAATTGTCATGATATATTGTATCTTTTCCGTAAACATAGCATGCAATTTCCTTAGTATAACTTGTAACCTTGTATACTTGACACAACCAAAAAATCACTGTTTTACTTTCAATTAATAGCAAAAAAACAGAAAAATCAAGGCATATTGTATATTATTAAACAACAAATTATAAATAGTCACTTCCGTTATATTAATACAAACTTATATATATGTATTCATTCATAAAAACTGTACGTTCATCCCTATTTATCATTCACTTATTTATTATTGTAATTTAGGGTGTAATTGAATTTTAAATCATTAAAAAATAGCATAATTTAATATTAAATGAAACAAATATAAATGAATAAAATGTATATTATTGTTGTGATAAGGGCATCTGCAAGATATAAAAAGAAAATATGGGGTTGTATATTTCAAGTAAAATAATTATTTTGTTGTTTTGAATTTTATATTTCAATTAGCCGATATATGATTGATGGTAACGGTGTTTATGAAGTAGATAAAGATAGAAACTCGATCGTAATCAAGTCATCTTTGTTTATTTGATTTGTGCAAAATAACTGTTGCAGTAGATACTTCATTAATGGGTTAGCACAAATGCATATAACGTAACTTTTAAATGCAATGCCCGAGCAGAACGTGCCCGAGCACAGTTATATCTGTAGTTATTATTATTTGTGAAAAGTGAAAAACAAAATATCAAATTCCGGATTCTGTTATGCATGGCTAATTATTAAGTTACGGGGTTAACAAGCTAATGTCAACCAACTTAAGAATCCTCGGATCGAGTTGCGTTAGCACGTTTACAGAATTTATATATTCTGAGCAAATCTATTAAATTTTGAATTGATTTAAATCAAGTTTGAATTGTCTTAACATTTCAAATATAATTAATTACGCTTCAAAAAGTACACACTATTAAAGAAGGAAAATATTACAGATCTTATAGGAAAATTTAAAATTAAACAGCGCGGATAAAAATTAAATTTAATATTTATATTATATAATATATTCTATAGAATATTTTTTTTACTTGTATACGTACGCAATATACTTTCACATATAGCTTTTAAAGGTGACATATCATTTATAGAGGACAATTCAACTTATATGTTGAAGGCTAAAATATATTTTGTATTTAATAATTTGAGTCTAAGAAATAATAGGAAATTACTGGGAATTTATTTTATATGTGTCAATCGTTACTAATTTAATAAAATGTTTTGGGATCTATTAAAAATGGGAGAGCTTGTTTTATGCTCAAATTTAAAATCAATGATTTTTTGTTTTTTAAAAATAAAATTGCAATAAAATATATAGGTAGATAAAATAATTTATAGTTTATTTAATGTCGTTTGATAAAAGAAAGCAATAGATGTCTTCGAGAATAATTAAAAATTTATGAACATTCTTTTCGCGACAAAAGCATATAACCTTGTATTATTATAAGCAGTAGGTAAGATACCTGAAACCGGATTTTTATTTTTAAATACCGGATTGCCTACTTTTCAAAAATATTTTTTATGGTAATTTAATCAAATATGCGTATATGCAACTTCCAAGCGCCGTTTGGTATTCAGCCGTTTCCCTAACATATTCAATCTTCACCTAACCATGGAGACTTCAACGATCGCGCAGGATACATTTTTATTTTTCATGATTATTTTTCAAATGATTATTTAAATAATCACATATACTAGATTTTTAAAATATGCAATTTATATAATTACGATATTATAAATATTTCCGAGCCGTGTACATTAAATCGTGAAATCGCACGTAAACGCGCTGAAAACATCCGGTAGTGAACATGTGAACATACCTGTAGTATCCGTAGCAACTAGAACTATAATCAGCAATAGTGTACTCCTTGGTTGTAACATGATGAAGTAGATAAAAAATCCAAGTAAAACACTCAAGAAAAATCAGTATTAAAAAAAAAAACGTCACAGCTCACTTAATACAAGTTCACTTAAAAATCACTTCACCATCATATTGCCGAACACTAAGATGCCCAAAAAGAACACGACCAAATATATTGGTGAAAGCCGCATGCACTCTTTCTTGTTGAACTGTCCAACGGTGACTGTTACTTACAGTCTGTAAGTAAGAAACAGGCCTTCCGAGTCACCTGCGACTTGCCGAAGACATCAGAAAACGGGGATATTTAGCCTCATTCTCAACGCACACCGCGATCACACTACCACACATGCAATCGACGAAGAATATATTTGCAAGAACGGAAATTCAATTTAGGATTTGTTTAAATATTATTCACGTATTCAAAATGCACTGTGATTTTTGTCGAAGTATTTACCGTTACTGGGTTACTGCGATAACCTGGATTTTATCACATAATCCTGGAATTCAGGACACTCTTTGAATATTCATTTTATGACGCTACATTTGGGCCTCAATGCACTTGCAAGTAAGTCACAAATTGTATTTAAAAAGACATATTTGTAATTCTGTAATTATTGAAATTATTTCAAATTATTTGTGTATCAAATTATTTCTGGAAATATATCGAAATTATACTGAAAATTGTATTTATTTAATAAATGTAAATTAGGGGTTGTTCAAAAATGTATATTTATGTTCATTTATTTATGGGCAGAAACACCTTCATTTTTCATTTATTTATTTAATTAATTAATTTAATTGATTGAATAAGGGTAGTTTTAGAACAAAATCTTCGATGTATGCATGAAGATATATTGTAAATTGTTTAAATTTGAGAAATATTAACTAAGTTTCTCAGAAACGAAAACTTTAAATCTTTTGAGAATTAATAAAAATCAGTTATTTTATTTGTAAAAAAGGCGAATGGACCAATATAATAAGTATATCTTTGAACAGAGTAGTCTTCTATTTCATTTATGGGAAAAGCCATAACAACTCATGCATATATTTCTAATTAATGCAACCAATTATTAATAGCGAAAGCACTAGGCAGAAGCTATAGATTGAACCGACCAATCAAACATATATGTTCATATACACATGTTCACACTGTGCTATAAATTTTTTGGTTTGAATTATATTCGCTCAGTGAAATTACGGCGTTATGTAAACCAAATTATTATTAAAATAAATCAAAATGAATCGCTTGTCATCGACATCGATTCTTTAATCAACAACTGCAAAACTCTCATTGTTTCTGGTTGAGCGAGTAAATTGTACAACAAGCAAAAAACAAAAAAACACATTAATTCGCATCTCCTCCGCGTTATATGTGAAAGTAAAGTATTTATTTCTCACATGAGACTTTTCCATCACACCGATCGAAATTTTGGGTTATTTCTTTCTCTATATAATTATTAATGAAGACTGGTGGTAGAGCAACAGTAGAAAATTATGACCTCCAAAATTCACGAGAAAACTAACGTTCACAATAAATTTAATTGATAGACATCTTTCTATAATTACATTATTGGTCATGATTTTTAAGTTAACCTTGATAATAATATTTATTGCTAAGCAATTATTATTTTTTTTGAAATTATTTTTTATTCTCGACAACGTGTAATAGATTTAACTATTTTTAACTCATCGTACGTGATTTAAAGGAACTGTAAGTTTTTCAATTTCGACACATTTGCACCGAAATTATTTTTATTTTCTATTTGCATATAGTAAGTTATTTACTGTTCTATTCTATATGAAAAGTATAGATTATGAAAGTGATAAGAAGAAATTGTGCATTATTATTTGAAAGGTACAAGAATTTTTCCTCATAAATTCGAAATGAAGAAAACAAAAACATCCATCCATCCATCCATCGTATCGTTTGCAAACCGAATAGAAAGTAAATGAGTTAAAGACGTATCTTTCATTCAATGCGTTAATATGAAATTCCTATAAGTAAAATTCGTATATACGGGTCAGATTTGTGCGTTTTCTTATCGACAGGTCCGGTTTTAGTAATAATTATATAAAATAACCGGAATTGTTTATAAACATATTAATAATTATTTGTGACTCATAATGGTGAAGGTCTCGATACGGTACACGGATTTTCTGTTGATATGATGAGAATAAATTGATTTGTATATAAATAAATGTTTGCTCTATTCTTATTAAGCTCGTTGTTTGTATTGTTCAGTGGGATTTTAAGTGATTGGTCATATGGGACAGCGTGATTGCGCTCGCGGTTTTGTCAAATTAAAAGACCTACTCTGTGCTGAAACAGGTTCTTTGCGCAGTGGTGTGCCGCTTCTGTGTATGTGTGACAGGTACCTTAGCATGCTGAAATGAAAGGATTGCCAGAAGGCAAGTTCCACATATATACTACCAATCTTTTATCGATAGTGCCTGTTTGGATTGACCCAGTCACCGCCAATACACATACACAAATAAACACACACACACACACACACATAATCAAACATACATACACACACACACACACACACACACACAAATGAGGAAATAGATATATAACAAAACAAAAAACCCCAAGAGCATCTGTTTGCTATTAATAATAGCGACATGTCGCTTTGTAAATAAATAAAATAATTTTGTTTATTTTCCCGATAAATAAACCTCATGGACTTTTAGAGAAATAAAGTTATATCTGGTGGTTTGAAATATTTTAGAAAAGCGATTTTCAAATTTGTTCCCTTTACATACCACTTTCGTGCTCCATATATTAGATTTATAGTTTTCGCCATGTACAATTTTTTGTAGATTTATCTCAAATTTTTATAATAAATGATTTTTTTTTTAAAAAAATGTTATATTTTATTTAAAAAGTTTTACATTTTATTCAACCTTTCAGAATAATCGTTTCCAGACAAATCGACAATTAAATATAATTAACTAATTTAATGTTACAAACATTAACTGAAAGAATTCTGACATGATCTACTGAACCTTAGCTGTTTAAGACATTTGTAAATTTGTACATCAAAAATTCAGGTCAATATTTAAACAAGCAGTCAACATTGTTGAGTAATACATTTAATTTTTTTTTTACTATCATTTAATAAGATTTTTTTTATCTGTTCTAATTCTTAACTCAAATATATAATTTACGTAAATATCCGACACTAACTTAAAATCATCACACTAGGAATTGCTAAATATATGAGAAATTCAAGTAGAAATAATTGTATATTTTAGAAAAATTGATTTAATTTAAATTAGTTTTTTTCATTATTAATATTAATAATTATAAGTAGCTAAAGTAAATAAGTTTAAAATTCACGGTGATCTTAAAACAATTACAATTAGAAATTCAATGCACTTAAGCATTTCACACTTTCATTTAATTATTACACAAATTAAAAAGATAATTTAATAAATATGCTTAAGCATTCCGTAAAAATGGGGAAGTAAAAAATTATATATATATATATATATATATATATATATATATATATATATATATATATATATATACATATAAGGAAATAATCTTAGGAATAGATACAACACACAATAGTTAAATGCAATTTAATTTTTACTTATGTCTCAAAACTTTCCAATTCTCACACACAGTGTCTAATCATTATTAAAACAAAAATGTTTATGTATAAAATAGATCATTTTTAGCTCAAGTTACAACAATTGTATTAGGAAATATTCGTGGGACAAGAATTGTCAACAATTAATTAAAATTGTAAAAAAAAAAAAATGCATGTTATACTCTCGCAATTTGTGCTGAGAAATCACTAATATTGTAGGAACGAGGTTAATATTTAATTCGCACGAAATAAAATTGCATATATTACACCTAGGGTGTAAAATTGATTGATTGCGCCTAAATAAATCAATTTGTATTACAAATTTGTAGTTGTAGTTGCATACAAAATTGTATTCGATTTAGAGTTATATTGCGACATCTGTTGCATGCATGCACAAACTTGTATTATCAAAACGTGACATATGACAGCAGTAAAACTCGTCAAATTTTAATAATAAATACTGAATTTTATTATTTTCGATACATATTAAAGGTGTTTAGTTTATAAATTAATTGACATTCATTTTAAATGCGCAGGTTAGTTTTTAAATCAAACATAATGAATCACCTGTTGCATGGTTGTTTACTACATGTTGGTGCTACGAAATGATTTAGTGATAATTTCTAAAATTTTATTTAGTTTATGTAGATTACTCAATTAATTAAAAGAACTATGGATAAATTGCGGAAAGTCTTAAGTGGCGATGAAGCCGATGAGGAAAGTGGGATTATGTCCCAGGTATGCTGTAATTTTTTATATGTTGCGTGATGAACGCAAATTAAAATGTTTTAATTTATTTAGATATTAAACAAAATTGATTGCATTACAGCTTAACGATTCAACAACATTATCATGGTCGACGCGAATAAAAGGATTTTTAATATGTTTTGTAGTCGGTATCCTCCTCTCGTTGCTGGGTTCATTTGCGTTATTTTTAAACCGCGGTTTAGCGGTATTTGCGATTTTTTATACTTTAGGAAACGTGATTTCACTAGCAAGCACATGTTTTTTAATGGGGCCGGTGAATCAAATAAAAAAAATGTTTGCTCCTACGCGAATTATTGCTACTATAATAGTCATTTTAGCCATGATCTTAACACTTGTAGCTGCGCTTAAGGTACATTTTAATCTAGTGTGGTTAAACGAGTGTGGGTATTTATTAAATATATTATTTCAGTTCCATAAACCGGGATTGGCATTGTTGTTTATTATAATACAATCTGTTGCAATGACATGGTATTCGTTGTCTTATATCCCATATGCTAGAGATGCTGTTAAGAAGACTGTTACGTCATGTATTGCATAAGTTATTAAGTTCGACTGGTTAACACGTTCGGTGCAAGACTGTAAAAAATGTTATTTAGCTTAAATAAAAAAACACACAAAGGATGTATAAGGGCTTATTGCACTAGAACGTGTTAGATATATTTTCTATATAATTATAATATTAGGTAAAATATATTTTGATATGTGTATATAACAATAATAAGCTTATGTTTTACTCAATATCTAATGCATTTACATATTTTACAAGAATGCGAAAAAGAATTTTTTTTATGTTGAAAATAATCTGCGATTTTGTATATTTGAATGATTAATTTATTTTGCTTTATTTTTAATATGCAGATACATTATGGTAAATTTATTTAAATTCTTGTCCAAAGTTTGTTATTAATAAATATTTGATTCAAATTACAATTTTTAATACT
The DNA here is from genome assembly GCA_944039245.1 of Nebria salina. Taxonomy (NCBI): domain Eukaryota; kingdom Metazoa; phylum Arthropoda; class Insecta; order Coleoptera; family Carabidae; genus Nebria; species Nebria salina. The sequence continues at coordinate 2,118,280 of OX063273.1, read as the reverse complement.
AAATGTATACAAAATATTTTATGAGTGTAAATATATATATATATAAAAAAAGTATATTTTTAATATATTAAACATGGAGCATCTGTCAATTATTTATATTAATTGGTTTTCCAAATAAAATTATAAATATGTAAAATATGTCTATTTTTTTGATTTATGACAACATTTTTAGCTTGCTGTGCGTAGCACAAAAGAGGTTACGTGTTTCGAGTATATTAAATTACGAATAGGGTTTGTTGAAATATGGCGACACAAATAGAAAATAAACAATTTATTGAAAACAATAAACATAATAACATTCATAACAAAACATTGGATCATATATAATAATAAAGATTTGGACTAGAATCTTGGTCGAAAATTAATCTATCTTAACAGAAGCACGTCTTTTATATTTGTCATAACCCTGTTTAAGTAAATCTCTATTTTCGAACAGCCAAACTAAAATAGTGGCTCCGAAACATAAAGCTCCCACCGCTATATGCAGCAGCAACGTTTTTGGATAGATAGTCACCTAAAAAAAAAAAATTCAAAAAGTAAATAGTTTTTAAAAACAATATTCACAAATATTTACCTCAGATATTTTTGTGACTATTCCAGAAATGAATAATACTATAAGAAATTTAGCACTTGGCTTCAACCCATCTAAGGGTTTATACACCGTGCCTTGGAATCGTGTTTTAATGAAATGGATACTAGAATTAATTCCAGAATTTATTTAAATTGTGCAACAAATCACAACAAGTTACTAACCTGTGAATAATTCTAGCAGACATATTTATACAATTAGCAATAATAAACCCAACTGGACCCAAGAAATACGTTAATAAATACGAAATTACTAAAAAGGTTATAGAAAATATAACCATAATATAATTATATCTGAAACACAAATACTATAATTCCTAACCTCAATATTGTTTCTACCTCACTAACCTATCAAGTTGAACGCTATTCATTGTTGCAAAAACATAACACTCAGTCACGCCATTTATTGCTAATAAAAGCACTGCTATACAGTGACATTTTAATAGAATAGTAGGTAGTGAATCTGAGGTTAGAACATCTCCTCCATATAGATATAAAAGACTACTACTGTAAGTGTGACCAAACACAACAACAATTAAACCTATACTAGTCACAACTTTACAGATTTGACTTAAAACTGACACAGCCTCACTGACTTGTCTCTAAAAAATGCGATTTAATTTTCGAGGTGTACTAGTTACAACCGCCATTTTAAATGACGCCATATTACCTGATCTTGTTTTTCTAACAACTCATCGCGTTTTAACATTTGCGTAAAATAAAAATAACTGCTGTCTTCAATTGGTCGAAAAACAAATCTAAAAATGTATTTATATTATTCATCACTCAAAAACAAAATTATTTTAACTAACCTCGCAGCTAAACTCCCTAAATTATTAACTATATCATACATGGACTGTTGACTAAAAGTTAATACTGGCGATAAAGTCATTACATATCTTTCCCCTTCAGTTAATAATTGCTTAACTATGCATTGTTTAATAAAACTAAATGTTAAAATACATAAATTTTTATTGAATAAGTTATCCTATCAAAAATAAAAATAAAACGGTTATTTTTTACGCTTAAGCTCCCATAAGTGATGCTTACTTTATTTTTCATGTAACCTGGGAGGAAATCAGTAATAGATTCGAATTTAAAGTCGTTCATATCTTTAAAGATCACTGGTAAATTAACCTCGTTGATGATTTCATCTTTAGTGCGCGTTTGTCTCAGTTGGTTCAATTCTTTAATGTACCACCAAAAGAACAAAATAAACCCTATACAATACACAATTTGTGATAGAATTTGTGCTAAAGAGAATGCATTAATCGCTTGCGTTGGTTCGTAAACAATTATTACTACGAAAATAATAGTACGGACTGTTACATAAACAGTATCTAGTATCACCTAGAAATATACTCGTTAATTAGATAATTAATATAAATATAAGGCTTTTTTTCGACGCCATTGCTGCATTAATTATAATACACATTTCTCACTTCTAAAAAATACCGCTCAAAATAAATTATAGCGATTGAGTAATTTGGGGTTTTCTTCGGTTGGCAACACTAAAAAAAGTGTTTCTAACTAAAGTAGAAAAAAAGTCCCCTGTTATTTAAAGTGAGGTAGTGTGATTTAAATTAATACTGCAAAATAGCATCTTAGAGCCTACTTGGATGTTTATTTACCCTTAACTTCACAAAACAATAACTTTGAGCAACAAGATAAAAACCTTGTGTTAATTGATTTAAAACACATGATAGAGCAATACTATAACATCCATAGCAATATTGAGTAAAATATTGCTCCTCAGTTGGACTTAGTACATTCACCCACACGTAAACGAGTAAAACACTTAACACACTGCATATCGGTACACTATCAATACATACGTTAGTGTTAAGTTAGCACAGCGCAATCATACGTCCCATACTTACGACGCCCAAATTTGATTGATAACTTGCGCCCAATTATGCGTTTTCGTATTTGTCAGGCATGCTTTTAATAGCGGTTCCCGGGTCAAAAATAATATGGTTGATTCAAGAAGTAATAACCTAACATTCATGATGCCAAGCACATTTTGGCCGACGTGGCGTATGACAAACGCATTTAAAATAAACGTTACGCATCGGAATAAAATCTAGAATAATATATCGTTAATAAAATCGTATTAATTATAATATTCGATTGAAATTACCTGAAAAATAATGCTAAATGAAGCATCTTGCAAACTGCTTTTTAAAATATTTCTACTCATGGTTAAAGCGTAGATTTCGTTCACATTTTTTATCTTGAAAAAATAGCACTAGCATTAGTAATTTTGCGGGTTTTGCAATTTTGTGATTAATTTTAGGTTATTTTGACGTTTACAATTTAAAAATGGCTGTTTATGCAATGGCGTCGTTTGTGCAAAAGCTATAAGGGGGCATTTTATAAAAGTGAATTACTAGCTTGTTTCGTGTATTTTATTCACTTTATAATATTACATTTGCAATATATGTGCCTGTGTTAATAATATTCATTTGAATTTTAATCGCAATATTCGTTAATATTATTTAACCTAAATTTGAGTGAACATGAATTCAGACGGGAGGAATATCGAATTGTACACAATTCACAATAATATTAATGTGGAGTGTGAGAGAATGATCGAGAATTTACATCGAATAAAAGACCAGGTATGTTTTTTTAATTTATACTAACTAACAAACATTTTTCCAACAACACGTCTTGTTCTAGTCGGAAAACGCCATAGCATACTTTGTGCAATTAAATAATATAAATAAACTGAAACGTTACTCTAGTATGTATGAGTATTTAAATAAATTATACATAAAAATATTGGAGCAAAATTGTTTGCTCGAAGTGTTTTTTCTCGAGTTAGTTGACTCACAGGTTAGCACTAAACTCGGTGGTCAGTTAAATGGCGCGATTTCTGCGAGCGTCAGCATTCGTGATTTATCGGCGTATAATGAGTGTAGTTTCGAAACGTCACGTTCTAGAAATTACTCGGAATCGCAAGAGCAACATGTCATCACGTTTTTGGAGAAGTCTACGCACGACATTGACTTGAATCCGTTTAATATGAGTTCAAACGCAGAAATACACGCAAGCGAATCGCAATACCAACAAGAGAAATGTGAACGAGCGAATTCGTTAAATCAACCAGAAAGTTTGTGCAGTGTTGATAGTGATGACGCCGAACAAAGTTCCTCGAAATTAGCCGAACATTATTCGTTGAAAGTTACTAATAATCCGGAATTTGTTCATGAATTAAATAACCATTTCGAATTTTTACACTCGAATACTCCTGAATTAGAATTAAGTCTTAACACAAAAACTGACCAAAAAGATAAACAAAGCTCAACTAAAAATTCACATATTCCCGAATTTGTTCACGCAAGTGAACAAACACAAAATTGTAATTTGAAACAAGTCTCATCAGCTAATATTAAAAATGTGAATTCAAAAAACAAACAAAAATATCCAAACAATCCAAATGTCTTACATGGAATTGAACAAATACCAAGTTTGAACCCAAAACGTAAAGTTCCTGAGTACGTGCAAGAATTCCAACAAATAAGTTTGGAAAAGTGTACACAATTATCTAAAAACATATCTAACATATCACATATCTTAGACCCAACCTCCGATGCTTTTAATTCAAAAACTAACCAGGGAATACATCAGAAGATTCAAAAGAATACCGCAAATGTCCTTGAACCAGCAGAACATTACAATTCGAGTTCAAACATTGAGACTGTAGGCTCAAATAGCTTAGAAGTAATCAATTCAAAAACTGACCATAATCCACAAAAAATTAAAAAGAATCCTCATAATTTCTCTGAATTAAAAGAACGCTACAATTTCGAGTCAAACATTCTCGATGTGGATTCAAATAGCCTAGAGCCGATTTCGAGTCGCTCGAATACGAACTCGACGTCAGATTTAACCAAAGAAATCAGTACATCTTCCGAGCAATCTGAGAGTCAGTTAGAAAAAACAAAGAGCCTAACAAGTTTACAGGAAGCTCTGTTGAAGAGTACGCGACGTATGCACGATGCTGACCGAAAGCACGCTGTTGAAATACCTAATTTGCGCCCGACAGTGAAAAACAAACAAAACCGTGATCACACACCGAAAAACCAAAAAGCGCAGGCAGTCAAATCGAATCATAATGAAACTAAACATAGACGACCAACGAAAAAATCGCTCGTAAAGGATGTTAAGTCGAGAGAAATATTAGAAGATAAAGAAACCTTTGGTTATATATTCAATTAATTGTCTTTTGTGAATGTTTTGTGAATATATATATATTTTTTTAGAGGTTAAAAATGCGAAAACTCCTGATGAGAATGAATTATGTTATGTGAGTTTTGTCGAATCACCATCTTCTTTCTATATTCAAGTAATCCGAGAAGAGAATACTATGATGCAATAGTAAGTATAAATCTTTAATAAAATAATACATACATATATTGTTTAGATGAAACGAACAAATTTTTGGATAACTATGTACTTTTTTAGTTTATCGGTTCAAATATCGGAAATTGCGCATAAGCTTGAAAATTATCCGACAAAATTGGCCGCTCATTCTGCAATACAGAAATATTGTGTTTGTTACATCGAAGAATTCAATGAATGGTGCCGCGCAGAAGTGTTAGATTTCTTATTTGTGCGTTATATTTTAATTAATGCATATATTTTATATATTTATATGAGCAAAATTTTAATAATCCTTAGGAGGACGATAACAATGTACAAGTACGCCTTCTTGATCACGGCAATACAGGTTTCGTACCACTGCAATATATTCGCAAAGCTCCTTTCTATCTGTACGAACTGCCTATTATGGCACAAAAATGCAAACTAGCATTGGTAAGTCTTAAATCATAAACATGAATAGCTATAATTTATTCCGTCTAACATCGGTTGAATTCAGAATCAAAATTTAATAATTGTTTCTATATAAATTATTTAGATCAAACCAAAAGATAATACTAATTGGACATCGGAATCTAGACGATTCTTCCACAAAATTGTTGACCCGCAAGCTAACCAACTATTTACCATTGCTTTAGCGGAAAAATGCGGGTTAGTTATTTATTACAAATAAATCAAAACATTTATAATACTCATTATATTTGCAGAGATACAATTTTAATTGATCTTAAAACGAACGAATTACAAAGTATTGTTACGGAAATGGTCCTAGCGGGTCATGCTGTTCCAAATACACCAACTGAAAATGGTACACCACTGAATAATTTTATGAGAAACCAAATACTCAAATCGCAAGGTAACCTGTTAAATTTCTATGTGAAGTATTTTGAAATTTTGAATATTATTTTTGTATATAGGATTAGATGACGCGCGTAATTTAGCAGAAGAAGATCATCTAGAGCAAGAATTTTTGTTTGATGACGAAGAAATCGACGATCCTAATTTGGCAGTGGCCCATTATAATCCCATTGACGAAACGCGAATTTGCCGAATTTTCCTATCGAGAGGACATTGCTTTAAGGGAAAAACCTGCAAATTTTCACACGAAAAGTTAAACCCCGGTAACTAAGAATTTTTTTTTTTTTTATTACAATTTATAGAATTACTATTTATGTTTTGTTTTTGTTTATATTCTAAACCTTATTTATATTTATATTTTTCATGACTATTTGTGCGACATAACAATCGTTTTAAAAACAATTGTTATTTAATTTTGTTCCTAAAATAACCTTATCAAAAGAATTAATTATTTAAGTTTAACACATGAATTAAGTAATAAATAATAAACCAATTCATGTAGATTATATTTTGTTTATCAAAAAGTTATTGTTATTCTTTATTATTAATTATTAAGTTATAATTATAAAATTAAAAATTCCATTCTAGGTTAAAAACCAAATTTATTGCTTTTCTTTAGAAATAATTATTCGACTCAAATAGAATAATATCTGAGTATATAAATCTAGTTTATAAATATAAAGACTGTTATTATAATAGTTCAAATGTGATTTATAATTTTTTATTCAATAAACATTTTTGTAAATATTGAGTTTTATTTCACACAAAAATAACAATCCATTTTACAATTTCAGGTGGTTGGACCACGGATAGAGAACCAATCTACTATGATTCTTTCAACAAATTATTATTACCAAACGCTGATAATGAAATTGCATTAAAAGTAATCAGCATTGTTGATTTACGTACATTTTATGTAGTGTTAAAATATAATCAAACATTTAGCAATAGGAGCGTTAGTAAGTGTTTCGTAAATAATTTCTTAATTATATATATATATTTTTCTACGTATTTGAATATTTTACAATTATTCCAGATCCAATAAATACGATAAAATGTTTGGTCAACGCTATGAACAATCCGGATACGGTTAAGACGTTTAAATCATCGCCTGTAATTCCGGCCATATCACAAATGGTTCTTGTGAAATATAAAAACGATTCGTGGCAACGAGGACGAGTTGTTGATATGAATGAATTTGCTAATAAAGTTGACTTAAGTGTAAGTTTATTAATAATATATTGTTTCATAATAAATATGTATGTATGTAAATGTATGTAAATTTTAGGTATTTTTGGTAGATTTTGGTGAAATTATTCTAGTAAATATGAAGGATACTAGAATAATTCTAGAGCAATTCCTGCATCTACCGTTTCAGGTAACTATTTTATATAATTATATACACATACACTTTATGCCAGTTCCCAATCAAATAAACTTCCAAAATCTATTTTAATAATAATATTTTGAATTTGTTTCCCAGGCGGTACGATGTACACTTGCAAATGTTATTTTAAAAGAGACTATGACTGAAGAAGAAAACGACATGGGATGTGATTATCTTGAAATGAATGTACTAGATAAAAAATTAAAAGCGAAAATACTGTAAGTAATCATACAAAATAATAAATCGATTTAATATGTATTAATATTAATTGTTTGCAAATAGACACAGTGCGGGCTTCCTAAGTGTTCATTTATTTACTGCAACTGGTGAGGATGTCGGTGAAGAATTAATAAAAGCAAATATCGTTGATGAATGCAAAGAAAGCTTTTTTCCAAGCTCAAAATTTAATTTTTTAGTCGATTAATACACACTAAATATACAAAATAATACTTATAATTATCGGTATTATTATGCTTCGTCTTCACTAAGTAATAACGATAGTATGTAATTTGTATTAAAACGCCGAAATAAAATTGAACTGTTTCCAATAATGCTACAAAATATAATATTTAATTAGAATGTTAAAAATATTAAAACCATTAGATTTAAGTATAGAATAGGTAAATTTATAAAAAATAGATATGATACCAATATGATATATAGATAAAATGTATTTTAATTTTAAATTATAATGGAAAGGAATAAATTATGATATTTTACTCCCTCTCAAATTTTTTTATTTACCATTTCAAATGTTTTTTAAATGACACTTTTACAAAAAAAAAACCAAACATTGATTGATTCACTTCGTGGATGATGTTGTTTTTAACATCCTACTTCAGCTATATAAAAACATTTTAAGGTTGTATAAAAATAGCTGCATACAATAAAAAGGCTACAAAATAGACCTACTGTCGCCACATTTTTTAAAAATAACAAATGATTAACCATATAGAACAATTTATGTTACGGATTTAAAATCAAACAAGATTTGTTTACAAAAAATAGGAGGTGCACACCATAGGCATATGCAAATTTTAAGTTTAAAGTTTCATAATTTTAGCTTCAACCGTTTAGGCTGTAGAGAACTTACACACAGACAGACGTCATTCCAAAAATAGTCGGAATCGATTCAGGGAAGGTCAAAACGTATATTTTCGTTAAAATCTCGAGTTCGAAATTTTTCATGATTACAATACGTATAAGAAAGTAAAAATGTAATCTTAAAAACAAATACGTGTTTTTATATTAACGTATATCTGGAAATAATGAAAAACATATTTAAAACAAAATCTAAAAATGTAATCTTAAAAACAAATACGTGTTTTTATATTAACGTATATCTGGAAATAATGAAAAACATATTTAAAACAAAATCTATCAATGTCTATCATGCATTTATAATTTATGTAATAAACGTAATTTAATCATTCCTTAACTCTACAATGAGACTTGCAGTTAGAATTAATTAAAATTGGGTCTTTTCCGCAACTTAAGTTAGTACGTAATTTGGTATAACGCAACCTGGAAAGTGCAATTTCGTTAAAACGCTGTTTCGGTACTTTATTCGTGCTTGCGATCACCCGGTCTCTACCAAGTATAACTCTGTTTGAGTATAATCCATTATATTGGAAAGTAGACAGCTGTCTAGGAGCTTTACTGACTAACAAATATCTAATGGTACTATTTATTTAAACTCAGTCAGGAAATCTCAGAAAGCAATTTGTGAACGCAAAGAATACTCGATTTGTGAAAATATTTAGAATACCGAAGAATGATATAAAATGATTTAAAGAGAAATCGCATATATGCATGTAAACAAAAATAACATGTTATTGAGCATCTGCAGTTGAAAAATGTCAATGATTACGTATAGTTATATGCATATATGCCGGAATATTATTTTAATGACTTGGTATGATAAAACGGTTTTATATTCATAATTAGTATCTTAATTAAATATACCAAGGTTGCTATCGTATACAATACAGTTATTTGTATATGCATTTTCTACGATGACATCAAAATTCAATTTAGGTAAATCACTTTATTTATTCTTGCAATGATTCTTTATATATACTGTAATTAAACAAATACTTATTTGAATTTAAATGATAACGTTCGGTGACATTTTATTTATTATTTTAATCTTAAAAGCTATATAATTCTAGGATCACTTCCCAAAAATAGATAATTAAATATAATTGCTTTTAAAACTTTGTATTACACATAATAATTTGGAAATAATACGTTTTTATAAAAAAGGCATTTAAAACAAATTATTTCTAAACGTATGCCTCTGTGACGCATTTTAATCGTACAAAAATATATATTTCAAGTACATACTCGTATAAGAATATCCAATGGAGGACACTGCAAATATTTTATGGAACATATTTAAAAATATTAATTACCTACAATTCTGTACTTTATGTTATAAGATGCATAGTGAAAAATAAATAAATATAAACAGTTACTTCCAGTACAAATAATATTAAAAATAGAAAATATTTATGGGCTGTCTAAAATATAATATTTAAATTTGTAATTTATGTTTATTTGTTATCAGTTAAATTGTTCACAATAAATAATAAAGCATGATTGTCTATGTGTAACTTAAAAAAAAATTCAAATATCGTAACAATAAATGTATTCCATGTATTCGTATGCTATCAAATATTTTCGTGACCTTAAGAACATTTAAGGTGTGATCGATAATTCGTATTCAATACGCTACGAGTTAAATTTAAGATTCAATCGGATGCAAGTCGTGATTCTGTGCTCGCTTATAAATAATTCCTTTAGCAAAACTCTCCAGTAGTTAGCGGCTCAAGATCACAAAACAGAATCACGAACAGAAACTATTTATTCCCAATCAACATACAAAACTACAGTCGCGTACAGTGCTTCGTTCGTAACAGTCACAATAATGAAAAACGCTCAACCATTCATCGTTTTCCTGTGTCTATTAATCAGTGGTGATGCATTTGCAAAAGATCTCGAGTTGCTAATTTTGCACAACAATGATATGCATTCGCGTTTCGAAGAGACGAATAAAATGTCTGGCACTTGTCCGAAGAATAAAGCGGGATTGTGTTATGGGGGGTTTGCGCGTGTTGCGCATGTTGTAAGGACTGCTAGGGCGAAAGCAATTGCTGGAAATGGCCCCCAGGTACTTTATCTTAATGCTGGGGATACCTATACAGGCACTGCATGGTTTACAGTGCATCGCTGGAAGATTGCCGCTGAATTTTTAAATATATTAAATCCAGATGCTATGGTAAGTTATGACAAATTATTAATTACTAAAAGATTAATTTAAAATTAATTGCGATGTAAATTTACACTTATTTTATACGGTGTAGATATTTTTGGCAAAAAGATTGCGTGAAGTACTCAAAAAATTAATCGTAATTTAATTAATTTGAAACATTATCAATTAACGAATCTCAAGTAATTAAGATTATTGTTATTATTTTTGTGAAAATAAATTTAGTGACTCATTTATGTGAGCCTTATTTTGTAAATAACAATTGTTTTTTTGTGATTATTTTAATCGCACTTGAGTATTTAATGTGTCTAATTTATAATTCATTTTAAGGTTGTAATTACATTTGAGCTTGAAAAATAATAATTTTTCGTTTGTTTTTGCAAACAATGTTATCAGTAAACCCGTATAATATTATTAAAAAATGGTTATTCTTACGTCTTATCAAAAACAAATTTGATTTATGCATTGCATATCTTTATGATACTTTAAACTAAAAGTATGTTTTAAAACATTTTTTTTTTCGTTAAGCAGCTGGTATGAGTAACGTGAACAGTAATTATGTAATAAAAACATAAAACAATTACTTTTCGCTTGCATTCTTCATCCAGTACTTTCTCTAAAAATATTTATTTATTCAAAATAAATTCTAAGGGAAAGTGATTGTCGGAAAATAGTATAAATTATTAGCTCTGTTTGTTTTTTTTATTTCTCCTATCTTCATTATCTAGATGATCACGATAAAGTATGAATTATTAATAAAAATAAAATAAAATTGAACTGGTTCTAAATTAAGTAGAAATCGGATTACATTTAGCGAAATTTGTCCCAATAATGCTGTTTTTTTCACTAAACCTTCAAAATAAATTACTATTTGCATTTAAAATGTGTTCATAAGCCAAAATATATCTATAAAAATATACTACTTTTTATTATGAACATAAAAAATATATTTCAGATCGACGTCATCATGTAATATTATTCTAAGAAAAGATTCAAAAATAAACAATTTTACCTTTTTTAAATACATTTTAATGTGCAAATTATTGTTTTGCGAAGGCTATAAAGATTTATATATATAATTGTCTTTCGCTCCTTTGTGTTTTCATATTTGTGAATTTTATTTGAAACTATTTTAAATTTTATTTAAAACTATCGCGTGTGTGTGTTTTTTAATTATTGTAGAAACCGCAAAAAATGACTAAAGTAAACAAGCACTTCCAGTTTGAATATCCTTTTCAAAAATAGAAAGTTTTTTGCTACAAATATACAAATCTTAAGTTTAAGGTTTTAAAATTTTAACTCAATAATTTAGGCTCACACACACACAAACTCGGAGCTTTAGCGAATGTAATTTTAATAGATGATGCAGATAAAAATAATTTATTTCATATGTATTTAATTAACATAGATTTATGTACCAATAAAATGATTGAACCATAACAGATTTGATTAGACATACAGTTCGGTATTTGATCAGGAAACTAATAATGATAATGTCCACCATATGAATGAGTATAACATTATCTATTTGTATGCGATTTGACACCTTGATTACGGAAGTAATAACGTCAATCCATGCACTCATTCACATACCAAATCATAATTTGTAATTCAGTATTTTGATATTTAATTTATATTTGGGAAGGTAAAATATAATCGGGGATATAAAAACATTTAAATAGTGCAAAGGTATAAAATGTTTGCTTTGAAAAAAAATATATATGAAGTAAGCAATTTGCAAATTATATATTATTATTAATTGAATAGTAATTTTATCTTAACACGATATGCAGTTACGAGATTGCAAATTTCTCTGAAATGATACATGCATTAAGTGTATGCAAAAAACAAAGCGAATACTTATATAGTTTATGCAAGAAAATCATAAATACTTTTAGAAAAAGACAGTTTTACACTTTTCTTACAACCTTGATATAAGTATGATATTGATTAACGCCTTAATAAAAGCAGAATTTAAAATTATACATATGTTAACAAAACAAGAAATTGTTTATATTATTGTTTATTTTAAATAAATTGATTTGATTAATTATTTTGTATTTAGAACGATTTTGATAAAAACATAGACATTACACTTAACTATATGGGACACAACTAGATAGGCAAGATGTCAGAATTGCTATAAATTGGTTTTTAAATTTTTTTTATGATTTTAAGTTCCATTCCAAATTTCTATTTTAAATACTAACTATAACAGAAAACAAGTAAATTGAAAGATGGTGTTGAAAATTTCGTTATATTTATCCTTCTTAATGATAGAGGTGTTACGTAACGATGGTGTTGAATATTTCGTTATATTTATTCCCCATAATGATAAAGGTGTTACAAAACGTACATAAATCAAGATAAACTAGATAAATATCAAAATTGCATTATTGTTTTATTTGTTAATGAACGATAAATTATTAATTATTTCAACACAAGGATAATTGATTTTACAAACTAATCTTGTTAACTGTATTTTACAGTTATTCATATTATTAATAAGTTCATTAAATTTTCTAATTTATGTTGTAGTCTTTGGGCAACCATGAATTCGATGACGGAGTTCGAGGCCTTGTTCCATTCCTAGACGCGTTAAAATTCCCCGTCGTTACCGCAAACGTTGACTTTTCCAAAGAACCAGACTTAGCTGCAACATCTTTGAAGCCTTCAACGATAATAACAATCGCCGCCCACAAAATTGGAGTAATAGGTTACCTAACTCCAGAAACTCAAATCATCTCTCAAACAGAGAAGGTCATCTTCAAAGACGAAGTCAGCACACTGATAGCTGAAAGTACGAAATTGAAATCTGAAGGAGCTACAACGATTATCGCACTTGGACATTCTGGGTTTGAGATGGATAAAATTATCGCGGCACAAGTGCCATTAGTAGATTTGGTAATTGGAGGACATACGAACACGTTCTTGTACAATGGCCCACAACCAGATGCTGAAGTACCGGAGGGATTGTATCCAACTGTAGTGATTCAAAAGAGTGGTAAAAAGGTACCAGTTGTCCAGGCTTACGCTTATACTAAATATATGGGACAGCTAACATTAACGATTGATCCGGACGGTAGTATTAAGTCATTCCATGGTCAACCATTGCTTCTAAACTCAACAATACTACAAGAAAATGATGTGTTACAAGTTTTAGAGAAGTATAGAGGAGAAGTAGCAAATTTAGATAAAATGGTAGCAGGTCGAACAAAAGTTGTATTAGATGCAACTGATTGTCGAATTAAAGAATGCAATTTCGGTAATTTAATCGCTGATGCCTTCATAGCGTATAAATCTTATTACTACGGAGGCAGCTACTGGACTGATACTCCAATTTCGTTTCAAAACGGAGGAGGAATACGAAATTCAATTGATGCAGTCCACCAAATGGGTAACATCACTCGCGGTGACCTTTTAGGAGTGTTACCTTTTGATAATCAAATGGTTTCAATTAGTTTAAACGGCTCTGATTTACTCCATACGCTTGAAACTGGCGTTCGCAGTAATGGGGAAACGTCTCGAGGGGAATTCTTACAAGTATCTGGACTTCAAATTGTTATTGACACGTCTAAACCAACTGGTTCTAGAATAGTGGAAGTGAAAACGAGATGTTCCATGTGTAGTGTGCCACAGTATGAAAAATTAGATCCTCGTAAAGAGTACCGTCTTATGGTCACTCAATTTTTATTAAATGGCGGAGATGGGTTTACTGTAATACGAGACAAGTCGTACAAGGTCGTCAGAGAAGATTTGAATGATGTCGATATGGTTACGTGGTACTTAAATAATTACAATCCAGTTTTTCCGGAAATTAGTGGAAGAATTATCGATTTAGCGCGTCCAGATAAGGATAAGTTATCTGGTTCTAGTGCTCAAATGTTGCAATCAGTTCCTTTAGTTGCTTTAATAGTATTAATTTTTGGTATACAATTTTTATTTAATTAAGTTCATATTTAAATATTGACTACATGCTTATATTAGAGAAAATATATTTTATTATACTTCAGTAGTGACCACGGTACTAATAGGGACGTGGGTCTTATTGGCCTTTATTTTAACTGTAAGTTTTAACAATAAATGACCCTTTTATTCAAATAAATGCAAATGTTTGGTAACTTGTCAATAAGAGTACTAGTTTTGTTGCGGACTATACAAACAGTAGTCTGATGAGTATTTTATGATATTCATGTGAAGTTAGTCGTACTCTCGTACTGAACAATGCTTATTGTTTGTTTGTTGTACGAACTCACCATTGAAGGGTTAAATAAGAGACCTTGCAGTGTTGACACATCACGACGTAATTATAGAGAACAAAGTAATTATTTTTGTTGACTTACAAAAACTTATAATAATACGGTTGTAAACAATCTGACTAGAAATTTATTTTAGTTTCAATTTCTTGTATCCTCAAGATACAAAAAAAAAAAAATTGTCGGTCACTTTTTTAAACCGTATATGACTTTTACACTATTTTTATACGCAAAATATAAACAGTGGCGTTTCAAGAATCAAGTAAAAAAGTCCCCAGATTTACTAAAACTATATTTACTGCTAAAAATTAATATTTTTAACCTTCAATAAGAAAAAAATATTTGACAATACATAGTTTATTTTGTGTACTAATAGACTGTTTAAATAACAAAAGAAACAAATAGAAGAGAAAAAAGAACAAATATTAATAAAACGTTGTTTGCTCATAAACTAAATTAAACATTTTTTTTTTATAAGTTAATTAAAGAAAAATAAACTTGGTGAAATTAATTGTACACCCGCTACTGAATATAATTAAAATGTATAAATGACTTCACTGGTATCATTGATGATGATATGTGTTATATATAAATATTGCACTAATAAATTAAAAACATTTATAATTAAGATTTAAAAAAAAAAAAAAACGATTGTACAAATTGCATGCAAATATTTTAAGTGCGAAGGTCAATACTTAAAAGTCCAACAAATCATTTTAGTTTGACTTTTATGGGATCAAATTATGTCATAAGCATGTGAACATTTACAAAATTAGTTCAAAGATAAATTCACAGTCCAAAAACGAGATTACAATATATTTAAATATAATTATATGTTATTGTAGAATATAAACATCTTTTAATCGATAGTTTTTTAATTCCTCTGACTGATAATCGTCATCCACATCCAACATTTACTCCAATATTGAAGCAGATGTTACAAGCGATATTTCAAGCTGGGAAGTACAAAATCTATATAAAACGCCTTAAGACAAAATCAAAATCATATTAAAAATATCAGTATCTGGCACTGAGGTTTCTTATGCGTATTTTGCTTAGATAGGAAAGATATTAAAATACAAATATGATTCATGAAAATATATAAATATCTTTTATATTAATAATTACACCTGGTGGTAAGGTAACTATGACAACATTCGCATTAAAAGTCAAAATGTTGTGTATGGTGTGGATTTCCCAGTAATCCAACGCGGAAATTGATTTCTACATGTATATTTATCGCTTGAATATGCATATATTAATTTAAATGACTTGTAATGTTTTGAATTGCTGTCGGAATTATATACTTTTGCAACCTTATAATGTCTGAACATAAATGACTAATCTTTTAAGAACAATAGAATTGCAATAGGAAATAAATTCATAACAAAAACTGTATAATGTTTAATAAATTTTGTGTAGTCACATTTTTATTAATTTGACTTAAAATTTAAGTGGAAATTGAAATAGTAACATAATGCTTGTCCCTTTTTAACTAATTAATTTTTTGTAGTTTACAACCCTCACAAAATAAGGAAATGAGCAATGGAGAAAAATGATTGTTAATTTATTTGATCATTTCTATATTGAATGTTTGTATTTCTGTATTTTGTGGTTCATTTTCGTTGTGCCCTTTCTGAAGTAGAGGTTCCCTTAATAGACAGCTGACGCTGTAACAGTCAGCTGTTCCATGGTACTCTGGTGTAACAGATGTCTGTTGTCTATATATATATATAGTTATAAGTACTTTTTTCCCGAATTACATATCACTTTGATCTGGCATTAAATTATTTTAACTGTCTTTTTAAAACGATAGAAACGTTTTTAATCCGTTCAAACCAATAATAAATATAATATATATCGCGAAATTAAATAATTAATTATATCCTAAATCCTTATATATTTCGTTCTCTAACGCATGAAGTTGGCTTTAAATTTCTGGCATATCAAAATGTGTATTGTCCTTCAATACAAAGACGAAATAACCTATTGTAGACTAGACTGTAATTACCCGTATCGTCTCGTAATATTAATAAAATCTGTACTCTAGAGATATGCGGGTTGATTGTTTTATTAAAATAGTATATGCGTTTTAAATTAATCATTATTTGATTTATGTGTGACTATATTTTGTGGCTCTGTTAAAAGTTAGAAAATAACGTTATAAAAAAAAACATATCTAAAGATTTCATCCATTGATTTGTGGTGAAACATAAACAAGCCAAAATATATTTGTTTTCTGTTAGCAAAATTAGAGCATGACGTAATATCATCGAAAAAAAATTATTTTATTTTAAGTAGTGTGAAATTTCGGATTCCAGACATCAAATCACTCAATGCCAAGATTTTTTTTTTTAGAAATAAATCTATTTTAGAATCCAGATAAAATTTTTTTATAATTATTTCTCTTTTATACGAAGTTTGAATATATGCATCAGATGCGTAAATAAGATGTTTTATTTTTATTTAAATATATATATATATATATATATATATATATATATATATATATATATATATATATATATATATACAGAATTAATATTTATGTATTTAAATTTTGTAAAACAAATTTTGTGTTATGACTATAAAATTGAGCAGTCAGTGAATGTGATTTTTTATTGTCTGCAATAAGGTAATTTTCATTCATTTTAATAGGCTATGCCTACGAAATAATACAGCATATGAGGCACACGTGCAGTGATCTATAAATACAATAACTCCACATCTGTTCTGCCTACTACCAACAGACATGAACTATATGGTATGGTGTGGTATGGTATGGTAAGGGGTCGGTTACCACCCTACAAATGTAATTTCAGTCAGCGTCATACCGCGTTGCTGTTGAGACCTGGGTCGTATAAGCCTACCTAGCAATAATAAATTGTGTTTGTGTCGTTACACAAAATGATACCACCAGAAGATTTATCCGAACCAAACTGCACTACCACATATAAAGAAATAATAAATACAGCACCTGTAGTCGTGGAACACCTGTATATTAAGAAGCAGCCGTACGAAGAATATAAGCAGATGACTGAGGGGAGAACAGATCTTGCGTCAGACACGAAAAAAGCATTAATGCTTGCGTGGTTTAAAGGTGGCGATATTTACTACCAGCGCAACGTACATATGAGTAATGTTCAAGTGGAATCCAGTGTTTAATATATAAGTGTATTAATATCATATTCTAGTCATATTTATAGAATTAGGAATATGTATGATATTTTGCAGCAAATACCAAAACAAATTATATTACATTTTGTTTGCATATGTAGATATAAAACATATGTGAGTTAGAATTAATAATATTAATACTCAATCATTTTTATTTGCTCTATATACAATGATATTTTTAAAATAATTGATAATTCTATAAGTACAAATTACTTAAAAATTCTTGCAATTTTTGACTGTGTATGGCATATGCTACTAAAAACGTATAAGTAACAGAATTTATTTCTGAATACCGAAGCCTTAAAGTGTGATGATTTATTTTATTATAAATATAATAACTCAAAAATATTCTTTTACAACTAGTCAAATTAATTATAAAATGTATTATAATTAAATTTTATATATAAATATATGTATATATTCAATAATAATAGTATTTTTAATACTCAAAATGATGTCTATGTTATATTAAGCAATTATAAATAATAATATATGTACATTTGTTTATTATATATCTTCAAAATAAAATATATAATTCTTATATAATAATGTGTCTTTATATCACAATTTCCACTTGGCTTATTAACATTAATCTTGTAATATGTTCCATATATTTAGTTAATTCAATAAATAGTTAATTCGCATGCTTCATATTGCAACTGACATAATTCTTCAATGTTAATAAAACTATTGAATTACATGCTTAATTAATTTAGAAATAAACCTATAAGGCGAGTTTGTTTCTGATAAGATTTCTACATAATATGTATAAGTTTTAAAATTACTTACGCAGTCAATAAACGGCCATGGACCAATGGATATCAGGAACACATTCACATATTACGATAATAAATAAATTCACAATTACAGTAATAAAATAAAAAAAACTTAACAATTACTTACGTAGCAAAACATCAAGTAATTTCAAAGTCGTCTAAAAATACAGACGTTATTTTAAAAATATGAATAGTAAGACGACTCAGGGAAGGTCAAAAGGTAAATATGATGAATCTAACTAACCTATTCCCGACTCATAATATAAATGAGCAAAAGTTGCATTTACAACAATTTTATATATCAATACTATAATGTTTTAATAAATAAATCAAGCATACATGTTTCTTTTTAAAATATTATTATTATAATTCCTAAGTACAAAATGCTTAAAAATAATACTGTAACCTTACTTAATCATTTGTGTGATCATTTCTTATACTAATATATAAATTTCTTTGACTAGATTTTTATAAGACTTTTAAATTGACTAGAATAATGTATTAAATTATTTATAAAATATTGTAAATTATAATACAAAATATTTTGGTATTTACCTATATAAAAAAAGTAGCGTATTAAGTTCAGTACATAAAATGGTACCATAAAAAGATACCATTTATATTGTATAATGACATCCTGTCATTTCATACAATTAAGTGTCATTAACAAGTATTAATTAATATTTGATCATTCGACCTTATATACAAATCATCATAGATTGAAAAGGCACTTAAGTAAATAACTGCATATATAATTATCGCTCATTACTCAACAATCGTTGCGATAATCCACGAATAACTGGATTGTCAGGCGTTAATCCTTCTGCGGCTAAAAATCGTAATGTTTCTACGGCGCACGCAGCGTAGCCAGCGGCTTCGGCATCGTCTTCATCCGAGCTATCCTGGTGGGCAAGCTCAGCCTGAAGTTCGCAAACCTTTTGCAAACATTGCTTCAACAGTTCGTTCACATGACTATCAGAATTGTTGTTATTGTTGGATGTTGTTCGGTGCATCTGTCGAGAAATCAAATTTAAAATTGTGTTGGCATGCAGTAAACCTGTTACAGGTAATGAATATATGTTTATTTATGAGGATACGGACAGTGGGAGCGGGTGACAAGGGGCACTGATAACACAGGTTTGTAATACTAGTAATACTCAGGAAAGAATTTCAAAATTTAAATTTTTATTATTATTTTCTCACCATACATTGTCTTCATATAAAACTATAAAAATTTTCGTTAAATATTTAGAAAATTTCACTAATTTTATATATTTCGACACATATACACACACACACACACACACACACACACATTCCAAAAATAGTCGTATCAGGGAAAGTAAAAATGTATATTTCGAGAACGATTCATTTCATGATTGCAATACTTACTTATATCAACGTATAAGAAAGTAAAAATGTGTATTTTTGTTTGATGAATTATAAATATTGGAAAAAAATATATTTTGTATTATGTGTATGTACTACTCTATGTATGAAGTGAATCATAATTTCGTAATTGTATTTTAAAGTGTACTTAAGTTCATATTTAAACGGAAGTATGTAATTGCTAATACCAATTACGTTAAGATTCATTTCATGGCTATTACGATATTGCATAACAACAAATTTGAATAAAAAAATACTATTTCATTTTTTAGACTTGTTAAATATATGTTTATTACAACTCAGTTAAGTTATATGAGTTTTAAGGGTAGTACTGTAGAGACAATATATTTAAAAACTTAATTAACTAAATTCTAAAGTCTAAGATGTCCAGTGCTATGTAAATAAGTGAAGCTTTACTCGATAATTTTATTTTAATCAATTGAGCAAATAACGATTAATTAAATTGTTAATAATTAAATAAAAATAAACTTTTTTACGCTATTAAAATATATATGTGGATACTTTTAGTTAGAGAAAATTGATATAAAACGAGAATAAAAGGAGTGTATACTTAAAATGAAATCAATTTATACTTACAGATTTTGTTCGTTTTGCAGCGGCGCCACTGCTATCATCTTCATTCGGAAGTCGCCGTTTCATCTCGCCGCCGCAAATAACGAATCCGAAATTTGTGTTAATTAATTAAAATCCCGAATAATTGATGTTGCACTTGTTGCCATTCACACACACATACACACACCGAATTGTATTCGAACATACGTGATACACTTCCAATCGAGAAATGAATCCGAACTTTGCGGCACGGTGCAAGAATGACTGTTCCCCAGTGTTCGGCTATAGGTATCAGGTGTGCGGCGAAATCACTGTGCATGGTTCGATTGGCGAATGGAAAGGTGGATTTAAGGACCGCTTACTATAAATTGGTATAGCGGTCGGCAGCTGTTTTTATATCTGACAGATGTATACGTAAAACTGCTTGCTTTACATACAGATTTCTGTTACGGAATTTTGATCTTTGTACCAAATTTATTTATCTATTCGTTCTCAATTAATTTTTGGGATCGTTTACGGCGTTAACTTTGTCTTACAATGCTTGTTTGTGGCGAAATATATTACTTTGACCCTACATATTGTTCAATATTTTGAGTAGTTAAGGCCTTAAGGCCTGAAAATGGAGTTTTTTTTATAAATAAATAAAAATTATGATATATTAATAGTTATGTTATAATATGTAATAAAAAATCTACTTTCTAAATAAATTTATTACAAACAATTGATCAAGTATTTAGTATTGATTGAACACGAATATAATAATGAACTTTCTATATTATACAATTTTGTCTTTTAATAATTGTTCGCAATACACGATTTATAACATTTGCAAGAGAAAGTCAGATTGCCTACATATATTTTCAAACAATTTATTTCAATGCGTATTAATAGTTAAACATTATAAATCAACGAGAAACATTTCTGTTTTCATTTCAAAGATTGAATTAAAAAAAAACGTCCACCGTCAATTTGTTAAATTTATTATATTTACTACTATATGAACGTAAAATGGTGCAAACGGTTGAACGAAGCGCAGGAGTTCCCCCTGCAGATGTGTCTAGTAAGTTTAAGGGTGGTGTGCGAATGGAGGGAGCACCAGGTGCAAGCCACACGACTGACGCGCGCCTTTCACTTTACTAGTGCGTAGGCACTTCACCCTTGCAGCACGTATCCGAAAACTAAAGCGGTTTTGCGCAACAACGTTTTGATTCACAAACACACGCTTATTTCTAATTATCCCGGTTAGGGAAAGGGTGCCACCACCCTAACAGCTACCCAATATCCCGTGCGGGATTAAAATTTATAGTCAATTATTCGGTGAACTTCCACCACCCGTGTTCTTCATTAAAAACAGATAATAAGTTTATTTTCTTCATAATTAAAAAAATCGCAAGATTCTTAGACGTTAAAATTCGTCAGATTTTTCAGAATTTTAACATCACTAGACTGAAATTCTCACGCCTACCATCAAAGTTTTTAGATTTACAACTAATGAGGAAAAAAATAATCATAAAAAATTAATTATTTTAAAAAAATATTAAATTGGCGATGTTTTACTATGGCAAAAATATTACGCAAATAGCTGTCTTAAAATTAATGTATTTGTTGTAAATTGTTCAATAAATTCTGTAATTGTAATTTAAACTATATACGTACAGTTAATTAAACATGGTAACGCAAGCGTAAAATAAACCCTTAACTAGTTCGATATTGGGGTATTTCCTATGGGAGGCCATAATGTGGACCCTCACAAATACATCTAAAATTACAGCCATATATGGTTCCCACGGCACTAGGCTGCATCGATCCAACAAAATAATAAAAATGTATTTATTTACTTACCGAATATCGAACATCATACTTAGGCAGCTTCGATCCCACCTCGAGTACGTTTGTCAAAGAAAAATACTTGCGATTTTTCACTTGACTACCAAGCACGAAAAATACTCGTAAGTATATAAAAATATTTTATTCTGAGAATACTGGAATTGTTTTTATACAATACTGAAAAACATAGGAAAAAATCGGTATTTCTTTTTTATTGATACATAATACTACCATTGTATATACGTAAAATAAACAAGTAAATCGTCGCTCGGATTTTCAAAAAGTATTATACTGGAAATTGATATATCTAACATGTTTCCCACATAAATTTGAAACAATTTATATATTGTATTACTCGTGTTTGAAATTTAAAGCGCTTGATATTAAATTAGACACAAACACACAATCTCTTTCTATTTTTAATACGCACGCATGCGTTTGTCACAAAAAGAATAATTTTTCGAAAATCTCAATTTACGCTTTCTACTATATATATAAAAAAAAATTATAATAATCAAAAGCCATTATTAAATAATAAATCTATACTTAACATGTAAATTCAATAGTTCTATAGCTTCACAATATTTAACTAAATTAGGCCAATCATTTATTTAATTAAACACTGATCAAAGTACGCCACATAACAGGCAACAAGTATCCCACGGACGTTAATACGGTCACAATTATGTAAATTGACCCAAATATTAAATCATTAGCAAATCATTGTTAGAATTATGAACCAATGTTTGTCTATCTGCAAATTCAATTAGTTCAAAAATCAATATCTATAAATTAATTTTTAAACATTGTACGCGATGTATTATATAATATGGTTGTCAATTTTTTTTATTATTAAAAAATAAATATACTAGAATAATAAAAAAAAACAATATATAATTTATTCATTGAAATTGTAAATTTAATAGTACGCAATAGAAAACTACTTTATCGTTTGAGGAAAGCGAATTCTATTGTAATCTAATTTTTACATCTTTATAAGAATTTCTTTTGCACTTTAAATTACATTTACATTCAAGTCAATTAAATTATATTTATTAAATTTCATATTACGAGATACGATTTTCAATTTAAATGCTCTGAATTAAATTTCAATAGTAGTTCAAAACTTAGTTAAAACAGAAAAATCATTTATCCGGTATTATTAAATAAATCCGATTATTGATAATCGGATTTACGGAACACAAATATTAATAATGGGATGCAAAACACAAATGGTTTGTCAAATATATTTGTAAAATATATATAATGAATAGAAAATTCGAAGAAAATAAAAGTAAAAAAAAAATTCCGTTTTATTTTCAAGAAGATAAATTTCCCCAATTAACTTTTAATAAACTAACACAATTTTGTTCAAGTACTTCGTACGTTAAGTTCTCTTTAAGGTGCAGATATCTTGCCTACGGCTTTCCGGTGAAAACGACAAAGAAAAACGGACAAGATAATACAAAACTTATACCCAGATAAAAATAATAAAAAATAAGGCTCACTTAGCGTTGCAAAGAAAGTGTTGTAATTTTTTAACAGGTCCCGGGCATGATTAATGATAACGCTTTATCACCGTTTTTGCAATTTAAATTAATAACTCCTTTCGTGGTGACGTGTGTTTTCTCTAACGGGCATCATCATAATATTATAAATGGAAATGAAAATTATTTTACATTAATCGTACATTTATTTTCTGCTCAATAACAAAATATGTATAATTATGATTTTATAAGAATTAAAAGAATATTTTAATATAGAAATGAGACTAACTTCTGAGAAATTTTTATTATAAAACATAAATTAGACATCTTAAAATACAGAACATTATATGACATTAGATTTTTATCTTAAGAGTGAATATTTGATTAAGTATTAAAATTAATATATTTAGATGTATCAGCTTGTAATTTATCAGCTTAATAGTAGAATTTGTGCAAAAACTAATCTAATATTTATTGTATTTGCAAACATAACATCATCAAGACCCACTACACAAATTATTTGGACTAGTTTACGTAAATTTCTATTTTAAATAGTAGAATAATAAAAATACACTTTTGAAAGATAAAATAATTTCTGTTTACATTAGGATGGATATTTATTTTAATTTAGAATTATACATGAAATATTTTATGCTATATTCATTTCTAATTTATTCATCAAAATTCATCAATCATTTTAATGACGAAACACAGTTAGTTTCATGATGGGGATACATTTAATATAATACTCATGTAGTTACGATGTGCGCGACATTTACTAATTTTAAATAATTAATAAACGCTACAATTTAAATGGGAACAAATACGATAAATACGAATTAAATTACAATCTAATTTTTTATATCCTATTTAATGACAGTCAGTATCAATCCTATTCTGATTAAACCACAATTCGGGTATTTTCAGTACTGAATACCAGTTTCTATGGTGCGCAGTAAAATATCGCATGAAATCGTGTCAAAAATACTTTTTAGATTTATGACTATTTTATTCAATTTTTGATATCTGTACAAGCCTAAATATAGTGGGTCTTTTCATATATATATAATATAAATACGTATTTGGACCATTATATTAACAATAAATAATAGTACGACATTTATTGAATATTTTGATCAATTTGAATATCAGAGAACAATTAATACAATTACTCTTCGACAGATGGAGTATGGGGAGTGTAGTAAATCAACTATACGTTAATTACATGACGAATTATCGCGAACATTAAATCAATATTTGACGTATAGATATTTGTGTATTTAGAACTCAAGAGAATTATAATTAAACCGGTTATTTGCTAAAACATATTTCTCATGCGCAACTTTAGTGCTTTTGGTATTACATGCATAAATTTACTATTTATTGATCAATATTTCGTGTGTTTGATCAAGAAAATTTCTTTTTATCATTGCTTTTAAGTTGACTAAGAATACAATTTCAATTAACGTAACTGTTTGTTGAGTGAAGTAAATGGCTGATAATAAATTTCGTGAACGTAACAATACTCTGAATTAGTTACAAGATGGCCAATTCGTTTGTCGAACTAGTCGCCAAATAATTCAGTGACTAGTTCTCTTAATATCTACAAGTAACCGGAAGTAATTTATTGTCACAAGTGGACAGTCTTGAAAAGTTGAAACGGCTTTTATAGAATAGAGTGCGTCCATTAGGATCTACCACTAGTTCCATATATATTTGAAGAACAAATATAGACTCTATAAAAATAAATAGACATCAAGTTTCAAGTGACTCCTTGTATAACAGTTCCCAAGTTTCCAGCACTGATTACTTGTTCTCTAAACTCCAAAAATTACATGGAAACATATTAACATTTATACTATATTCTATATTTTCTACTGTTTATGTTTAAATTTTTTTTTTTCTTATTTTAAAATATACCCTGTATTCTTAATATTATGAAGCATTTTACATTTATAGTAGATTCTTAGTATTTTATAATAGCTGAAAATGTTATATTTCAGCAGTACGCCGTATCTGAAAAGCCTATTTGTTTTCCCCTAGACTTTTATGAAACATGAAATTTAAAAAACACAAGATATATTACAGTTATTTATACTAAATTTATGTGTGTATGTATGTGCGTGTGTGTGTGTGTGTGTGTTTGTGTGTATATTTCGCTTATATTTGATACTTTTCGATAAATAATCAGAAATACATTAAAGCTTATTAAAATATTATTTGATCGTGAATTATTCTTCGTCTTAAATAAGTAATATTAATTAGTACAATTATGTAACCCTATTAATGATTATCGGTTGTAGATTAGTATAGATAAGTGATTTTGATTTGCTTAGACGCGCTTAATTGCGAAATCCTACTCGAAATAATAATGAGATAACGTATAAGAGCATTTGTGTAGAATGATTTTTGTAAATAAATTTATTTCATCGTAGGCCGTATTATAATACAATATTAAATATAGTGTTTCAAACTATAAGTTGTTTAATAGTTTAATAAACGGATAATTATTACGCCGAAATTTGATATTTTCTTCAGGTTATACTTACATCCAAGACATCCAATCTTACATCCCCCAAAATTACCTTAATAAAGCTTCAATGTATTCCTTCTCAGACCTTTACTTCGACAAATTAATTACGGAATCATGGGTGTGGTATATTAAATACAAAGCATTGATATCACAGATAATAATAGGATACTTACAATATATATACAATAAACAAAATGTATTTCGAGAATTTCCATCCGATTTAACCATTTGTATTCGCATTAATGATATATATATATATATATATATATATATATATATATATATATATATATATATATATATATTCAGGACGAGAAACTATTCAGTAGAAATGCAAAGGGTTAAATTCAGTCGTAATTCACAAAAGTAATTATTTTAAAACTGGAATTATTATCCACATGGTAGTTCCTATAAAAACCGTATGCATACAAAATAGAAAGATGCAAATATATAAAAGTTCGTCATGTAACTCAAAATAATTAAAAAACTCGAAATACATTTCCGTGGAATAATTATTCTGCTGTTCTGAGCTTACCATTGACAATCCTTTGAAACATGTGTATACATCAGAAACCTAACTAGTAACTACATTTAAAAAATAAAACTCATATCAAACATACATGTCTATGCTATCGGTATATATCTCTATATAGATAATATGTTACATCTAAGGAGATCATATATATGTTTTATACATTTAAACAAATAACTGAACGCTGTATTCATTAAAATAATACATGTGTACTTTTTTTTACTCACAAAGTCACTTTAAAATGTCACTACGTATATATAAAATAGAAAATAAATATTAGGACAACAGATAAAAAAGTATATCTTGATTAAAAATCTGAATTATATATACTTAATAAATACGCGTATGTAGAAAAACTAGTCAATTAAATGCTTACTAATATTTAGGTACATAAAAGTAGCTAACGTTCAGATATAAAGTGTATTAGTTTGATGAGCACAGCACACAACATAGAACCATTAATATCCACGTAGAACATTCACATATATATTCGTTAACCATTTACACCTTTAAAACGTCCCTAAGGTGCAGTTACACTGGCACGCTAAACTAGAAGATGTGTTGATTAGGTCCCTTCAACCAACAAGAAATTCTTCTGCAAAAAAAATCGATACACTCTCAGTTGGATAGACGGTAATGTGAAAGCAAAACCTTCATATATCACCTACTTTTTTTCTAGAGAGGTGTATATTTGACATGTAATGCTTCACCTGAGCTATTATCGCCATTTTATTTAGCCATTAACGATTTCATAGCGAAAATATAATAGCTTTTAGTATGATTGACCTCGCAAAATGTCAAGTTTATCACATTTTTTATGATTTCTATCTGATTCAAACTTAATAGTTTACATTATTTACTACCGATGAAGCAATTATTTTTCGCAACTTTTAATCAAATTCATATAATAGAATATAACTCAAAATATGTATAAGATTACTGATCAGAGTAAAATATCCTAAAATCGTGTAATAAGAGGTAATTCAAAACAAATTAATGCGTATATTTATTTAAAGTTTATCAATTGATTAGGTGTATTATTAAAATATATTAATTAAGAAAAATTGTCAGCTTTTTGTTTATTAATCAAAATCGAAGAGTGGTCCGTTTCAGTGTAGAGAACCCTCTTTTATTTTACTATCAATCACATTGAACCAATTTAACTCTGAGCGACGAAGTTCCAATTTCACATCACTCAATTCGGTTAGATTAATTCGTCCACTTCATTCTTTCATTATTCACGACCACTAGATGCGCTTTCCGTCTCTAATCAATCTTAATGACTTGAAAACCAGATGTTTGCGTTTCTGAATATAACGTCAAAATTTTAACCGTGAAGATTGAAATTGCAATTAATTAAACATTTTTATCTTTTGTTCCATGAAATGGAATCGTTTTCTAAATGAATTGCGCGAAATTGCGTAAGCATTAGAATAAAATATCTAAGTATGCGTTGCACGACATTAAATGAAACACCTGTGTCTGTAAACGTGACACAATCGATTATTTAACTCTTCCCTTCCCTTACCTTGCTTTCGTTTATTCCCCTGTTGATTAAATGCTAAGTTAAGATAAACGACAATCATCACCGAAGACTTGTGTTGCTGCACGAGGGCTTTATTTATACACAAATTTGTCATTTAAATATGACTTGGAAAATCTATTTCAATAACTCAAATTTGCTACATAAATAAATTAATTGTCTGTTTCTGTGACAACTTATCAATGATTTACCTATATTAGTTTGACAATAATATTACTAGTATTTATGTGGTCAACATTTGATACGTTTGTGTAATTTATATTATTATCATGATATTATTCTGTAACTTAAACCGTTTTCAACTTGCGCACTGAGTGTGAACTTTTTTAGTGCAGCGTTTTCAACTTGTAAGTGCATAATTAAAAAGTACCGCGATTGAAACATAGTTTTCAAATTGCACCCAGTGCACGTTGAGTGCAAACTTTATTGCACTGAGAAAGTGCAAATATGGCGTCGAAATATCCAGAAATCAACTGTTTTTTTTAATAAAGTACTATATTTAATTAAAATACCGTGGCAAATCTTGAAAATTATTTGCGTTTTATAACGGCTGTAGAAGCATGGAAAATAGAATATTCTTTAGGATGTTATAGAGTTAGTTTCTAAACGTTAATAGTATATTGGAAAAAATTGGTTCGATTTAAATGTTTTAATGTCAATAGAAGTAAGACAGTATATTGTAATATTACACTAAAAATCAAACGATACAATAGTCCTTTGCTATTCGCGGGATTACCTCTGGGAAATCCCAGGAATATA
Organism: Nebria salina; assembly: GCA_944039245.1. Taxonomy (NCBI): domain Eukaryota; kingdom Metazoa; phylum Arthropoda; class Insecta; order Coleoptera; family Carabidae; genus Nebria; species Nebria salina. The sequence goes on along the minus strand of OX063273.1, from coordinate 2,088,938 downwards.
AATATCGCAAAAAGACAGTAACATCGTTTGTTTTTTTGTTATTAAATCAACCGTGAATACGCGAGATCGAGAATATAGCATCGAACAAATATTCCTAAAGTCAGTAAGATTATAGTTATTTTTCTAGTGTAGTGGAACGATAAATCAGATGTCAATAAAAAATTACTCTTTAATTGCCAGTTGTTTCAACAATAATAAACGTAATTTGTAAATGAAATAAATTTGTTTATTATTTTATAGTGAAACTAAACACACTTAAGATAAATCTTATTACAATTTACTCTGTAGAAGAGGCAAAAATTATACTAATTCAAAACAAATCATTTCGGTTGCGACTCCACCATTTAGTTGCATCATATTAATTTTTTAACTATTTTATTAATATCAAAAAAATCATTCATTTCTCTAATGTCAATCTTTCTATATGTGATTTGAAAAATATTATTTATTATTTTTATTGATATTCAGTTTGAAAACAAATTGAATCCGTATAGATGTATAGATGTGAGAGCGCAATGTAAACTATGATAAGTTTGTTTTCTAATGAGGCCCTTGTTCGCGATTGAGAAGCTTCTCTTTGTATGTCATTGTCGCGCATACTATGTAAAGATAATTCCCGTGTATTTGTGCGGCTAAACCATTTAGCTCCACACCTTACCTCACTATCGTAAACTTGTGATATCATCCTCACTCTAACAAACACTACAAGTGTACCCTTACTCAGATCCTCATTAAAGCAACTCGAGTAGTTTCGTTTTAATATAGTGACAATATTAGCGATAAAAGTTGGAACATTTACGATTATTCTAATATTGGAGCTTACAATGATGATATATATTTACCGGAAGAATACCTTTATTCCAGCCCAAATTAAAATAAGCTAAAATGGAAAAAGCACTTACCCATCCTTCAGATAAGCAAGAACTCTTGTTCATCTTTGAAGCTAAGGATCTTAGTGCCGTCAGCCCTTTTTCAACTGCCGTTAAAAGCATTTCGACCATTTTCCGCAGTGTCAGCGTTGGTCCGTAAGATGACCACTGAGTTGGTGGCACTTTTATCATTAAATTCGTGCTGCTGTTTTTTGAACGTGTCCAGTGCGACCAACGTGGTATCCTGTGTGTTTTGACGGGCAAGCGTTTGTTTTCGATACAACGACCGGCCGTCGGTGGTATCATGCGTGTGCCGACGGTACGTTGAATTGAAACTCGTTTCACAGTTGGCCGTCGACGGCTGGCGACGCTGCACGCGTCGTGGGTCTTGGCAACATAAGTATCGGTTGAAATGTTGACGGAATACACCGCTTACACAGTATAATGCCACTGGATTTACGCAAGAGTTTAAGAAACTAGAGAAAAAATAAAGCATTTTTTTTTAAATTTAGTGTACTATATTGTTAACTTTCCTGTTACAAGGATTGAGATATTTAAAATATAAGATATACTCATATAGAAACAGTTGTCTTAGAATTTGGCTGTCTCATTTATAACTAATAAAGTCTGTTTCGGCAAATAATTCTTAGTACACATTTCATTTACAAGAAAATTGAGGCAAACAAATTTTAAGTTAAAATAACACTTTTTTTATAAATGTGTTTACCTTTAAGAGGTAATATAACATCCTGGTAAATTGCAATAAAAGAACAAAATACACGTATCTCTTGGTTATAGATGAAAATTAATTTTCATAATCTAAACAAATAAAATAAAAATTGATGGAATTTCGCATTGAATATTATGGTAAAATTACAACTAAACCTAAGTTTACTTTAACTTTAGCATCATATACGATGCGAAAATCCATCAATTTTTAACAGAGAACAGGTTATTTTTCTCATTTTTAGATACTTATTGCGAGTACATATTTTTTGTTATAATTATAATTTCGGGGTACCTGTAAATACTTAAAATGTGTATATGTATTATTTTGTTAAAATAAATATGTTATTATTCTTGTTTCTTATTCATAATATTTAATTCTACACCGTATTTCTGGAATCGGGTAGTAAGATCCGGATTAGTCGATTAGATTTAGGTACTGTTTATGTTTTTTTATTGGAAAATTTTAATCGGAATTTTATTATTTTTTGAATAAAAATGGTTTATGTTGGAATTGTTATTGGCTTTTTGATTTTAATTATCTCTTTTGTTATTCTTAAGATACTTGTTAAAAGTTATTTCTTTGATATTTTCTTTCTTTATATTTATTTATTAAATATTTGTTTTCAGAATCTGTATCGTACGATTTGCTCCTGACGAGTCTGTAATCTATAATTTGTTTTTTATTTTCAGAATATATTTAGAATCATTAATAGTTTTGATCCATTAATTTATGAATCATTTTTCAGAATTATAATACAAACATTTTTTTAGATTCTTTACGCTAGATTTCTATTTTTCCCAAAAATCTACGTAATAACTATTAAATATAGCTGTTAAAACTTCTATAGCAAAATAAATTCTAGAAGTACGAGACATTTTTTGTCGCTAAAATTTTGTGGTAGATTTAAAAAAAAATTTTTTTCATAGAAACATTTTTCATTTAGTTACCGAGTATAACAAATATAACAAGACAAAAGAAAGCACGTTTTGCATCTTGAATTATTTATATAATGGTTTACTTTTTTATACAATATAAAAATAGAAAGTTACGACAGAACTCGTTAAAAACTTACCTTAAACAAAAACCGACAATTCGCAAAGCGTGCCAGTAGTCATTGTAGTCTTCCTGGGCAGTTGGATTCAAATGAAACCATAGCTCGAATAAATGGTACGGCAGGAAACACATGAAAAATACTAAAGCAAACAAAAAATCTCACTGATGAACTAAGAAATGTAAAAGAAAGTTGTTACTCAATTAGTACCAGGATGTACTTAATACTGTCCTCGTATCTTATAAATCTTAAAATGATTCTACCTTAAAAAATTATATGTATTATCACTTTCAAAATCATTTTTTTGGACAAATAATTGTAGTATATTAAAATCAGATGTATTATAAATAAACAATATGAACCTAATTTTTTTATCAGTTATTTAGTATTTAGTGTGTGTATATACACAATTTATTTTAAATGAAAGTAGTATAGAAAATATATGAAACAGAGAACAATATATTGGCACAATTTCTGTTTAATTCAAAATCGATTCGTTTTAAAAGCGAAAGTAGAAAATAAAACGTATAGAGCATTAAACAATAAATAACTACACACAAATATATCTACAATTACTCTCTTTCTACGGTATACTCGTACTCAGAATATCAATTAAACCATAAAATAGATTTCATCTAAAAGTGAAAGTAGAATGTGAAACAAAGTGAAACAGACAATGTAAAGTCAATCTATTTAACTACACATAAAATAGTCTACTAAATTTCGGCAAATAACGATTGACTCGCCGATAGTGGATCGTCTTAAAAACTCACATAGGTGTAATATAAATATTATTACACTCAAGAGATATGCACAATTTAAATGTAACAATTTTTTTTAAATTTATGTTACATAAAACTGTTTTATGCAGCTATAAATAAAAACATATGCATACAATACGTGTTTACGTGCAAGTCGTATTTTTTTTCTTAAATATAAACTGGTACTGCGAAAATTGAATTCATTATTTGAGATTATAATTAAATGTTGCTGATTCATAATGAAATACATGGGGCACAGTTTATTACTCGTAGTTGTAAATGTAATTTGTCTTAATTATAAATGCAGTCAAAGTTCATGTATTTTCACCGCGCGGTGTGCGTTGCAACTTTGAAACTTAGAGCGATGATGTAAATGTGATCTTAAACGAAGATGTATGACATAAAATTCCTTGATAATTATGTGTCAAGTAACAATTAGTTTATAGGCTATTATTGGTAATTCTCGTGATTCTAAATTCGAAATAAAAATCAGCTCCCAATTTGATTTGAGATTTTATTTATTAGACTCGTCTCCAAAATAAGTTAAAAAGTCAGTTTTTATTTAGTATGCAAGTACAGTGGCACAAATAAGAAAAGTTCAGCTGTACATATTTAGTTGGATGAAATATTTTAAAAATTTCAACAAATGGCGCTTTGACATTTTTTAATCTTGTAACGCTAGCTGACATTGATAAATGTTTTTATAACAGTTATTGATTTTAGTAAAACGTAATATTTTACACTCGTTCTACTAGAATTTTGCACTAAATTTATGTGTCTCTTTTCCCTTACAACTGGCGATATGATAAGAAGTTTAAGATTACTAGATTAAATTGAGAAACTGGAATACTTCTGTACGATAAATCACAATAACGCAGAAAGCATTTCCTAGAAATTTTATAGTTTCGTAATCCTCTTAGGGACAAAGCCAATTTAAGCCTGACTTATAATTATGATTGATAATTTTATTGTGAAGAGAATCAATAGAGCTAGATGATAGAAAAATTAGCAATAAAGCAGTATTAATTGCAGCACTGGACCACACATGTAAGAAAAAAGAGATCGGCATCTGGAGAGAACAGGGCATAAAGATATTTTAGAAACATCTGCCGATAATGTTCAATATAGATTAAAACACGCTCAAAACGGTTATTTTCGTTTAATTTTGACCTATAAACTTAGCGCGAATACAATATTAACTTATACTGAAAAAATTCAAAACTTTTATTCGGAACTCCAAAAAATATTTATTTGGCGCTGGTTAAGAAGTATAATTTATAATAGTAGATATTATTTGTATGTATTTCCTTTGTCATTATATTCTTAAAATTTAAATAAATAATAGTGATTTAAATAAAATAATATAATTAAAAAGCACCATTAAGAACTCACCGATAACAAACGCTAGCACCATTCGAGCAACATGTCTTCTGGCTCGCGCCTGTGCCAAACTTTGGGCTCCGTGCAGTTCGCCTGGCATTTCTCGCGCAGAGGCGTGTAAGCGCCTTGCCATCATGATATAGAAGCACGCAATCACACAAAGCGGTAGGATGTAATAGGTAAGTGCTTTCGCAACCACGCTGACTTGTACGTAGGTTCCATTATTAGGAAATGGACTGCAGATAAGAATGGTCTTGTTATTGCCTATTGGTATCTCCTCAACGTTGCTAAACACCGCCGATGGCACCGCAAATATTGCAGCCAATATCCAAATTAAAACGGCACTTAAAACTGTCAGTGGTTTCGTCTGAATAATAAAAAATATATATATATATATATTACTATTTTACACTATAGTGCTCTATGCGTTCGTTAGTACTTTAAACCCAATCTTAAAATATAATATATAAATTCTGATTTTTGCCGACTAGACTGTTTTGAAGTTTCTTCAAATTATTTTTAATGATAATTACTTGAGACTTTTGAAATAAAAATGTTAACGTTAATACAATTAAAAGTTTCTGTATAAAAATTGTTGACTCCTAAAAAGCCACTAAATTCATATCGTTCATATAAAGCAGTCTAACTTCGTAATGCTGAATTTAAAATCATAAAGTTTGTGCAAACTTTTCAAAATCTTCATTATTTATTAAGTGCATCTGTCTATATATATTTAGTAACTCTTAAATATATGAACAAAGAATTTAATTAAGTTTCTCTATTTAAAATTAAAATATGAATGTATTTTTGAAACTATTATGATTTTAAAAATCTTTTAAACTACCAGATTATTTAGAATTGTTTGACTAAATATCAATTCAAATCTACCAAGCAGAAAGCAGGATAAAATACTGTTTATTTGTTCAACATAAGACGTATAACGAAATACCAAGCCATTGCAATAATAGTTGAGTTCCAAATAAGAGTAAAACTAGAACTGACCAATGCAATCTTCTCCAAATACATTAAGCTGGTCACAACGATAAGTAAACGGATACTAGGATTATTTAAGGCAGTGCTAGCGCAGCACAGATTTACTTTTTCTTGATTACATTTATAAGATATTTAGTTTTCGAATTGTGTCTTCAATAAAATATAAATACTTAATTAATGAAAAATACAATGAAATGCGTTATTAGTACGAAATTATTTATTATCCATAATCATAGTAAGAACTATTTGCGATATATGAAAATAAATATGCCACTAGTGTTGTCTATTACTTCAAGATTTAAAATTGTATCTTCTGAAGCTTTGAAATTATAAACGATTATCATTTTCTTTGATGCTATATCCGTGAAATATTTCGCTGTCCATATAAACGTTTTGTACTTATATAAATATTTACCATTAAATACATGAAACATGGAAAACGAAAGAAAGAAGTGTGTACAAAATAAAAATGCTCCCAGACAATATTTGATTAAATCTATAAATTCTGTCGAGAATCTGTTTATTTGCCACAAGAACCACATCAGACAATTAAAATCGTCCCGTTCCGTGTGGGTTTAGCTAGGTTTAATAACCAGAGAGTCCGTAAATGTATGTATACATAGTCTGAGTACATGTCCAGCATAAATTTCTGGGATATTATGGGGCGCATGTACATATAAGGTAATATTGAAACTGTGCACGTTACTCGCCTGGAGTTTTCTAAGCGGATTCACAATTGCGCAATAACGTTCAGCGGACAGGGCGGTGAGTGTAAAAACTGAAACACCGATTGACACGTCTTTGGTGGTTTCGGATAACTTGCATACGGCTGTGCCCCACGGCCAATACTCAACGGTGTACACGATAGAAGTGAATGGAACACATGTTACTATCACTAGTAAATCAGCAAGTGCTAGTGATAATATATATCTGTAAAACAAACAACACAAAAACACTCAATAATCAAATATTTTGCTTTCATATTAATGCTTCAATATTGGCTCATTAATTTGTCGTAGATAAATATTGTAATTATAAATTACAAATGTAGATTATTAAATACAATATTTGACAAGCGAAAATTCACTATATTAAATAAATAATTGTGCAAAAACACAAGCAATTGTCAATGTAAATAACATATATGGATATGAGATAATTATTAATTTATATTACTAATAATTAAGTAAATATAACAATATGTTGAGACAAAAATAAATATTTCATTGTTAGAACAACTGTTGCAATTTTTTTTACGTACATTTGCGAAATTTCCTTGATACTCTATCATGCTATAACAGCAGGGGCATAATATCATTTTATACCTACCTCAAACTATTTCAAAATTATTTCCTTTCACGTGTTTCATTTTAAATATTCTGCAATTGCCAAAACAATTAAATGTTTTAAATTAAATTTTGCTAAATTTTTAATGTAATTGTTACTATAATTTAGTAAAAGAACATTTTTAAAAAAATTGATATTTACTATGAAATATTAAGCACCTATAGTGAAGTGAAGTTGATTATATATAGATAAATAAGTGTATCATTATCCAATCAATTTCCACGATAATTTAAATAATTCATTTTTAAATTCCGAGAAATGTATGCATTGTCTTCGGAAAGGATTCATAAATACTTATAGTATACAATTTTTAGCCATGACTATCGAACTAAATAATTTTTTATTTAATACGCTACATTGATATTTTATATAAAAAATAATAAGTATTTTTATTTATATTTGATAAAATATTTTATAAAATTATACACTTAACTAATAACAGAGCGAAAGTTAATTTAAATTATGAATCTATTAATATTTTAAAATAGTAAGTTTTGTAAAATATAGTGCCGGTTATCTAGAATAAAGCCCAGCGTAGCGAGACAAAATAGTGCCACAAATGTTGCTATTAAAGTAATCTAATTATTTTGGTATCCTGTGTAAAAAGTAAATAAGAAAAAACTTACGTATTTGGAACATTTCGCATGGCGCGATGTCGCAAGAAGACAATAACTAATGTCCCATTTCCGAGGACACCCACGATGAAAATAATAGCAAATAAAAATGGAACAATATAGGTTTCAGGTCGTTGGTTGTATGGTGTGTACTCAGTCTCAGGATCACCCGAATCCGAAAACAAGTCTAACGGATATTCAGTCACGTTCTTCAGCATCATTTTCGTCCTTGTGTTTCTGTAATAAAGGACGAGACGTAAAAACAACTTATACTAAAAACAATCTTAAAATATGTTAATGCAATAATATAGTTGACGTAGATTCCAGGCACGAAAAATATTCTTAGACGCATGAAAAAAGTTATAAATGCTATTAGCTACATTGATATTTTATATAGCAAAAATAGTTAGTGCGTTTAATCAAGTTAACAAGAGTTTCAATGCAGTATTGACCTTTCAGTAGTGACCTGCATACAAAATCAGATCAATGGCAAATTAATTTTCGATAGCTAATTTTATCTCAAGATTAGAGAAAATATGAAATTTTCAAAATAAAATCACACAACTAAAACATGTATACATTTGTTTAATTTTGTATCATCGTTTAAATGCTTCTCAACAAGATAGATTGAGCGCCCCTTAAACGTACGTTACCGAGATAGGTAGCACTTATCTACCCTAATATATAGCTTATATATCACTCTTAACACCCTTTGAAGTATTGTTTTAATTATACTGGTTTCGCAACGTTAATGTTTTTATGTCGATTACAATCACTTAACTACCTAGAATTCGTTTAAATATCAAGGGTTGTGTTTATTTATTTTATGCTGCTCTTTTCTCTTTATTTGAACGCGCAGTTTATGTAAACGTTATTTTTTTCAAATCTAAACAGTATAAAACGAGTTGCCAACTGTCGCTACCAACTGTATTTTTTGTATTCTGGTTTTGATATTAAAAACAAAATGATAAGAGTGATATTTATACTTAGTGTGACGGTTTCATATTTGCAGTAGTCATTTATATTTTAGATTCACTAGAATAATAATTTCATAGTGAATAATAGTGACATCTCCAGTAAATTTGATACTTTTTTAAATTGTAAAATATTTCGTAATATATATTTGTAAATAATAATAAATTTTAAAATGTTATATGCTGATACCGTTCATAAAAAATGTATTTTTTAAATATATATAACATTGCTGTTAAAATATGTATCATAACATATTATGAGAGCCAACGTATTTAATTGTGAAATATGTACATATTTGTCTACTTTCAATTCATAACTATGTAAATTAAAATGGTATCTTTTTAACCTATATACCATAAAATATACGTAAATATGAGTTGATGATAATTGTTTATGAAATTTTAATTAACAAATAATTTAAATTAATGTCTGTGTGGTTTGAATACATCAAATATATATTTTGTTAAATATGTATAAAATATTTACTTGGCAATTATATTGTCAAAGCTCGTTATACTGCAAAAAGTTTGATTTTTAAAGTGAAATTATTCATTAAAATACATTTTTGTGTTGTCTAAGTGTAATTTCATATTAAATGTAAATTTAGATTTTTTTACATTGTATCTATAGGTAATTATAATTTATGTGGATATTCATGAAATTTTAAATAAAAAGTCGTATTTTATTCAGTAATAATATTACTTTAAGCATTTTTAGAATATTAGCATACTTTACGAATTTACAATATTTTAAAATAATTTTTAGAATATATGCTATAATTCTATAATATCGGTAAGTTATAAATCAAACACATATAAAATCTAATTACAATAAATTGAAAATTAGATATCTGCATAGAATCTAAGAGAATCTGGCACATATTAAATTAAATTTCTTAGATGTTAAATAAGTATGGGTTTTCCCGATAGGGTTGTATTTAAATGTTAGGCAACATATACGAAATGCTATCTCCGTTAAACACGACTAGGCATCAATTCGAGAATTTATCCCTAAGGAAGAAATAGGGAACGAACGCGAGATATTACGAGATTGGTGCGTACACACACATACACACACGCACTTACAAATATTGCATAATCTTCTTGATGAAGTAGCTATTTTAGTAATTTTACTTTACATAACGCTACAAAGCTTCACGAAACCCGTTAATTTAAATTACCCACAACATTTTCACATTTAAACAATCGACTAATCTTTGTGTCCAAATCGAAAATGTCGATTCTCGTACTTATTATTTAAATTTATTTTTATTTAAACACTAATTTTTACATTTAAATTATAAATGTATCAGCAACATAATATGTATTTGTCCAACCAGAGATTTAGGTAACCGAATTATAACCAGAATTTATTCACGAGATGACTTCACTGGTTTTTGCACGAATAACTCTTAGTTTCGTTTGTTTGCCAAAAAAGGACTTATTTTGATTATATGTTTATAAATACTTAAACAGTTATTTCTAATGATTTATCATTCTCTTTATATGAACTTTGCAGTTGAGAACGAAGGTATAATCATTTTTGTATAATATATTTTTAACAGTTTATAGAATACAATATATTATTTGACATTTTCTTGGGAAATGATTCACAAAAATTAATCATAACTTAAGTCTATATTAAAAACATTTTGAAGTCAATCATTAATAACTCTTGTAGAATCCATATTGTTTCATCAGTCATTGAAACTTTTACAACTCCTAAATTGTTGTTAAGAAAACAATGAACTGAAAACCGTGTTCTAATAATACCTATTATAGCCTTTCATTATTTTGTTTTTATTTATATAACTGTAAGTACTTCGATGAACAAGTTTTGTTTTTAAAAATAAAAGGAGCACACGATCGAATACTGAAGAACTACGTTGACAACGGATTTTTATCGTAATTGGGAAAAGGTGTACAAATGTGTGAATTTATATATTATATTACAATAGCATATCGAATTAAATAATAATTTAGCAAATATCATAAATACGAAATATTTTATTACAAATTAATAATTTAATAATATCCTTGTGATTGTTAAAATAAATGGATGTTGGAAATACTTTCTCTGTAATTGAAACGAGCGATTGTTAAAGCAATATTATTTCACAAAATATTAAATATGAGCTTCAATCGATAAAGTTTGAAAATATTGTTTCTAACGAGAAATATATTGTATAAGTACGTTTAACAATATTAATAAAATGGCGCACTAAATTCTTTAATTTTTCTACACTACTCAAAATATAAAGCTTAAGTTTCAATATGCGTTTATATTTTCTAGTCGATAATGTGACTTTAAATTTATTCGATTTTTCAAGTACCGTGATAACAATATCAATTTTCCATGTATGAGATTTGCGAAATCTTTACGTCAAGCACCGAATAATAAATTTCAAAACTTAAATACAGTTTCTGCAGCTTATTTTTCGTCTAGTTGACCCAGTTTCTCGTGCTGTTTTTCATTTATATTAAAAATGTGACGGAAGCGGCGGTGGCAAAACTATTTTGCAACTCGAGGTATGTTTATGTACCAGCAATAGGTAATGTGTATAGTGAAATATCAAATGTCAGATCTGTCATGTTAGTCCTTCACGATAAAGTTTCTTCAACGTGTTAAAATCTATCAGATCAAAGGAAATCCCTGCCCAAACCCGGAAAAGTGTAACAAAGTTTATCTATTAAGCTTTTGATACCAAGCAACGGTCTCTAAAATAGAATTTTCAGCCTCATTTATAAAGGGGATTTAAATCTTCTTATGCGATTTATTAGAATATATAGTGTATAAAATAAGCTTACATTTATATAATTTTCATTGGAAAATTAACTATAATAAATATTGCTGTTTTGTTTTATTAGCATGATAATCTTATAGTCTAATATAAATAAGATAATTATAAAATAGCAGAATGATTAACATATTTCTCAATTTCCAGGGATTTTAATCAACAATTTTCCTCCATATAAATTAGTATTTGATCAAATTGAATTACATATTAGAATGTATTTTAAAATAAAACTAGCCTTAATAGAATTTCTTTGCAAAATATGTTTTAGAATAAAAAAGGGAAAATTAATATGTTTTGGTAATCTACATTAGGGGCTTTGGTAATCCTCGAGTCTATTGTCCGTCGGGTAAGAGCTAACAATTTGGTGGGTGAATGTTTGTAACGAGAATTCAATTTCATATGAACGAGGATTTCTACAATAACTAGGAAATTTGCTAGTACTATATAGTGAGTAGCGTAATCAGTTTTGGGGTCACGGAAATCTTCAGATCTTTCATTATAAATGTCGGCGATGAACAAACATTGCCCTATTGTCCATCAACCATAGACATTTCGGGTTAGTAGAGCCGTACTAGATGAATATAGCTGGAGGAGCTATTCTATCTTACTTCGAAAATAAACAACAAATTCTATAAAAAATCATTTTCTCATATCTCCTGAAGTGTGGTAATTACTAGATTTAAAATGCGAACAGACGTAATCAGGCTACTACACAATATGTGTGCCAAATTTGGTTGAAATCAGTTCGAAATTTTCAGAGGAGAAGAATCGACAATATTTGGTCTTACGAGATAGCTATCAAGCGATCAACATGTTACTCAGTATGTATTACAGACAAAATATGCAGAGAGATATTTAAGCTCTTTTGTAATGCGTACGGCAATCTGACAATGTTATTTTTTGAAAATTAAAATAAATATTATTAACTGTCTTTATAATAATAATGCATGTTTATACGTTTTTCTTCTACTAAAGAGAGAGAGACCATTTATTGATTTCTTTCTGTGAATCGTCTGGAGACTAATGAAATTTTTTGCTTTAGGAATTTTAAATTATAAAATGAAGAATTTATATTTCATGCATACGCAAACATTTGTATGAGCTTCTGCAACAGACCAAAAAAATTTAAACCATTTATTTCATATGGTAGACCTTATTAAAATATCTAAAGTTCTTTACACGTTCTTGTTTATAAAATATTGACTTAATTTTGCGAGTTGTTTCAAATATGGTATAAATTCATAAATTCCAATACGTTATATAGAAATGCTTAATCTTTTATATTTTGTAATAACGAAATGGCATCCGGTTAAACAATTTATATTCAAAAAATTTCCTTTTTTTTAAATTCATTTTTCGGAAGGCGAGACATTGATATAGTTTATTATAAATTCTATTTTACAATTCAGTTCAAGAGTTTTTTTGTGTCAATTTTTATTATGTCCTCGGAATACATTATCTAGATATACTTTATGTAATTTTTGTGCGTGTACCGTTTTAAATATTTATATAGCGTGAAAAAGTATTAAATAATTTGGAGTCAGGGTACGTGTCCTGAAATTAAAATGATTCTGATGATGTGATGTTTTACCAGGGGTTTGAATTAGCATTTAAAATTTGTGGCCGCTGAAAATACGTAATAGGGTGTGAAACGAAAATAATATTAATACCCATGTTTATGCAACACGAAATATGAACACAAAAAAAAAATTACAATTTCAAATTTCGTGGTCATTGAATTCTACCAAAATGTGAACACAAAAATCAGAATTTATTGTGTCATTATTTAAAATAATAATCTTGTAATTTATCGAAAAAATATAAAAAACGCTTGACATAAAACTAGATTGCCTAAATTTATGATTACAAGTTTACAGTTGACATTAACAATAATTTATATATAGGTTAATTCAGCAGATTTCATAAAACGTTTGCCAAAATGTGTATTCGGAAATTACACAGAAATTCTGTCTATTTGGCTAAAATAAATTATAGAGAACCATAGATAAATCACATTGTGCACACATCTGCTCAAATCTATTGATTTGCATACTGCAAACAAATCCCGCCTTCCTACTTCTTAGACGTCAATATGTATATTTTTTAGTCTAAATATTGTTATTTATTTTGCAATTTATTGAACGGTATTGTTAAAATGTAATATAAAGAATAATCTTTATATAGGTATTATTGGCGAAAAAGTAAAAATATTAAATCGTATAGCGCAAAAAAAAAACAATATTGTTTTTAAAAGCAAAAATATGAAGACAAAAACGATTTTAATGCTAAAGTTGGTGCGCAATTTTATTGTTAAAGGAAGTGTTTAGTAATCCATTTTCATGTAAAATTTAAGCGTTGCAAAATCCAGAATTAAAGAGTTCTATTGTCGTGCGTTTAGTTATTATGTATTCAGCACAGCAACGGCTATTGCTTTTATCTGCAAGTGTTTCGCAGCTAATGTAGGAACACGCATACATCAACATCTCTTTAGAAAGAAACAAATACCAGAGCAAAAACCATCATTTTCTTAATATTGTGTTAAATGTGCCATGATATTTGATATATGATTGGTTACCAACGAATATGCGTTTCAAACGAGCTCTGACTCTATCCATGAAAAATTGGAATACAAACTTATGGTGTACCTAGTACAGATGAAACATTCGAAATTTTACTTTTTTATCTTAAACGTACACTAGAGTGAACGCAGTTTGTTTCTTCTAGGTAATAAAAGTGATTTTTTGTACTCAATGTTTACAATCGATGTCATCACTGCCAAGTCCTTGTTTCAATAAGTAAACGCGAGGTACTCTTAAAACGTAAAATATATAACTGCCTCCATGAGACCAACTACAGAAAAATACAAAGAAAACTGGAAAATAAGAGATTGTTTTATTTCATTTTTGCCATATTATTGTTATGTTGATCTTTGTTTGAAATGATATCTGAAATGTTTATAAATGAAACAGCTCAAGATGGGTTTTTGTTTATTTATAATTTGTATTTAATTTAGGTGGTTCGTGGGGCTTTTTAACATGTTAAAATTTTATTTGCCACCGTTAAAGTTAATTTGTATAATGTCATGTTGAACTGACAAGAATTTTTCAAGTTTTCAAATTTAAATTAATGAGAGTAGATGTCAAGGAAGGTAAGTCTTGCTTGGATTGGCGGGTTCCAAAAAGTTTCAAAATGGTATTTGTATTCAGTACTTGGAAAACCAGGACTTAAAAAGCAATTTGTCAAATAGCGCTTAAATGGTGATCAAATGTTTCACTCTTATTTTAGTTAATTTACATTGACTGAATTATGGGTCATATGAACAAATTTAACATGTTCATATTTTTCAGCTGCTACCCTAACAAGTAAATGCATTCACATTGTTTGAAAAAGAAAGAAACGACTGCATACCCAATGGGACTTCCGGTTTTATGATTCGGTGAACCCACACGTTGGAGTTCTCTTAAACCGGAAGGTACTTTCTTACGTAGTACTGCCAATGCACATAATGCACTCTTTATATATTCACACACTAAAACATTTTGTTGTTTTATTTTATTTCGTTTGAACTCGTAAATTTTGCCAATCTGATACTTTGACAACAAACGTAAATACATAAAAAGAAAAGAAATGTGTCTTTATATCTTAAAAAGAAAATTTATAGTAGCGTCGCTACAAAAATAAGGTTCTCCTTAGAGTTATTTTGTATATCTGCAGATCTTCTTTTTACTTTCTTATACAAAGTAATAAATAAGTATTGTAACAAAAAAAAATCCATCTCGAGATTTTAACAGAAATATACTTTTTGACCATCCTTGAATCAAGAGTGTTAAATATTATATATAAATATTTTGTTATGTTTTAGAAAACTAAAAATCGTTCTACCTTAATAATTTTTCACACAGTGTAAAACTTAATTATAATTTCTGGAATTACTTTAAATTTTCTCTATTTTTAACGTTTTTAAATCAAAAGATACTTTATTTATTCGTTCTTAAACTAGTACTGCTTATATATAAATCAAATTTTATTTTGCATCCGGAACAGACGATGGAAATCGATGGAAAATATTTAAATTGAATCATACTTGAGTTAAATAATGTTTACTCTTAGAAAATTTACGCTTTAACAAAAAAGTGTCAATATATATTTTCTTAAACGAATATTAAACTTTTCAAGTCAATTTACAAGATCGTTGTAAAGCGTCTTATTTTATTTAACCTCTTTCGAATTTTGTATAATACATTTTTTAATAATTTAGTAAAACTACATTCTTTTTCATGAAAATTTAAAAATATTGATGTCAAAAAACATCATAATTTAAATAATTGTCTGGTATATTATTCTATTGTTTTTAAATATATGTTAAAAATAAAATATTCACTGTTTTTGTGACATTTTTTATCGATCATCCCATTTCGGTTTTGAAAGTAAAATTAAATAAGAGTTAGGACGTAAATAAAATTAAGAATTTCAATTTACAAAAGAACGTTTTTTATTTGTGTCCAATTAAATTTTAGTTAATGCGATTTGGTAATTTTTGTATAACTTAACTAATTTGGTAGGAAACTTCAAGTAATTTTACTAATGACATGAAGCTTTGTTTGCAAATTTTAATATCTGTGAGTAGACAAATTGCAAAGATGAGTTCCGGACTTATAATAAAGCGGTTTGCTTCCAGTATCATTCTTCGAATGGGTAACGCCAAATGTGCGACATAGCAATTTAAAAAACTGTTTTTGTTATTATTGTTAAATGTTTTATACATGTCTACGACGAAATATGTTACTAGCAAGTTGACATCTCAAATAGTACACAATGCGAGAAGCATTTACAAATAAATCAAAAGGAGAAATGTGAAAAGACAAAAAAATATATATATATAAAATAAAGGACGAGATTTTTTTTGAGTCATACACAATTGTAAAACCAATTCACACGAAACTGATAAAATGTTTAAAGACTGCAAATCGTTGTCTTCTAATATGACTTTACCAAGCACTTTTCAAATCGCTCGGGAATACGCCAATTTCTCGAACCAAGACGGTAAACCCACTGAGCAAAGAACACACAAGATAATTCGTGCCTTCTTGTTCTTCCTCTAGCCGTGCATCAGGCAAATCCATCTGATAAATATTAAATTTTATGTTCCACAAAATGAAATGTCAAAGAATCCTGGTGTTCAACGTGTGCCAAGCTCAGCACACATTGTAAAGAGCTGATATATTATTACGTGCCATACTGGCAAATTAAGTTAAATATATGTACATAAGTATTGCAAAAATTGACGATTTGTTATGATGGCACCTAATATATTTAAAATTATATCCTAATTGCTAATATGAAAACTGTTTATTGTTTATTGTTTACGCAGAGGTACACAAATAAATGGACATGTATCTCAATATTTTGGTAAACGATTTGCGTAACATGAAGTGCACGCACCGCAAAACTGTGATGTTGGTGACACATTATGTTTGTCGGTGCTGATGAGCCCACATTGGCGTTTGGCAAATAAACACTCGACAACATTCATACACATCATAAGTACACATGCGACTATATGAATCAATATCCACGTACAGTTTACTTCCACAAATATTGCGCTTTGGATACCAGGACAGTTTATAAACACTTACGCGAACATTTATTTTTGATTTACTATTCATGAATATTTTTTCTGGTTCTTTTAGTATTATTCACACAATTTCATATATATTTGTGAGTGTATTTACTTCTGTGAGCAAACTTATCGTGCCTAAAGCAAAGTAAAGCGCTCGCCACACTAGAGTCTTTACAAACAAGCCATATTATTTGCTTTGAAGGGAAAAGAAAATATAGTTTGTTTGATTTTTTTCTTCTAATTTATTTATCTAACTAGAATATAGTTTGTAACACGCAATGTAACAGAAGCTTATGAAATCGTTTAAAGAAAAATTGCCCTTGCCTATCACTACTATTGAATAGTATAGTGAATAAATTAGAGGCTTGAAAATAAGAATTCAGAGTACAGTAGTAAAAATGAAGAAATCTGTTAAATTATGTAATTTAATTAAACGGTGGCAATTTGTAAGGCAAATTTGTGAGGTAAAGTGGCTGTGCTGGAATGCAACTGATCCTATTCTAAAGCCTTCCATACAGGGTGCAAAATGGTCATTACGAATTGTAATTTAGATTTAATCAAAGTTAGTTAGGAATCCGAACCTTTACTGTTACGTATCGAGAAGGAATGATCAGCTGATGTGTATCATAGTTAATTTCTATTTATATGCCTATTTAGTACTGATTATACATTTGGCACTCACTAAGTAGTTACGTATATAATCTATGGCATTGCAATATTATCGGATTATGCTAAATTTGTCTATTGAAGATTAAATGCTTGAAATAATATAATTTTGTAATTAAATATTTTTATTTTTCATTGCAACTATTCCAATATGGAATTCAACATTTTTAAAAATTAATTTTAACAGTCTGCAATGAGTTAACATGTATAATTTAATAATTTTCATCAAACTTGTGTAATATGGAAAGCATATGCATACCATATAACATACGTAATTGTATTTAATGCTTTGAAAAGTCTAACAAAAGATAGTAATTAAGTAAACTTCAATTTTGCGTCATAAGCACTTTTATGGCCTTACTAGTCATTATTAAATAAGTTATAATCTGTTTGAACGATAATCATGTTCATGCAATCCTAATTTTGAATTTTCATAACCGCTGTGCACAAAATAAATAAACCAAATAAATTACTTCTTTATCAGTATATATTAAATAGTATAGTGACAGGTATAAAATTATTTTGCAAGTTACAAAATCGAGTAATAAATAAATGTTGTGAAAATAAAATGTTTTTTCGTGGCAAATCATACTGTTATCACACTTATGCACCGAGGTTCATACGGCAGTATGAACCACAGTTTCATGCCAGTGCATTTTTCATTCAATTACATTTAAAATAAATCTCGCATTGTTTTTCGTTTTTGTGGAAGACGCACTGTTGGAGAAGCTTATTATATTACGTGTTAGTCTTCGTATTTCTTGTCAATTTTAAAACATTAAATGTTTCATTTTTGTGTTGATTTATACGCAAGCATTATTAAATATAAAAGTTGGAATGCCATATAGACTAATATAATTAGTTTCTTTACTTTAAATATAGCTGTGAGTTATATAAATTTGAACTTTTATATAACCAACTATTTAAGCTCTTTGCGTCGCAATATAATAGATTAAGCTATAAATTACAGTATAAAATTTGCGTTGTAAATATTTTTTCTATAAAATATAGCTTATTTGCAAATATTCGCATCCAAGTAAAAAAAAAATACAGAATTGCTGTGCTTGGCAGTCAGATAAGTTAACAATCTATATTCCAATATAAATATGCCCAATTCTAATCCGGACATAGACATAAAAGTAAATTACCCAGTCAAATGGCGTACCCAAACCGATTTGCGCGCAAGTAAATATTTTTCGAATAGATATTTTTCTTAGGCTTACCCAAATGATCTTCAACGTGGTACGACTTGTATTCAAATCAATCCACAAAGCCTCGATAGAAATTCGAACTTATCTTATGCTGAATTTACTCTCCTTTCACTCGGTAAAGTGCTTTCAAGGGAAAAACATAGAATATCCCAATATTTTGATACACATATATTAAATAATACTATATAATTGTACTACCAATATTGAAGTAGAAAATGCCTAAGTTACACATAAAACACATCAATGGTAATTAAAAAAATAAAGTTTGTAGGATTGTTGGTTATTTCGTGGTTTTCAGTTTTCTTCAGTATTCGGAGTAAAGAAGTCTGCCCGACCCAAGAACCGACATACATTTACGCTGCATTAAAGCTAGCGGAAGTTGTGTCACGAGCCAAAAATCGAAGGCAGTTTTCCTGCTGTACAAAAAAGTGCAAACGTTCAATAGTTAAGTGGGTGGTATCAAAAGAACCACGATTTCTTTGTCTTTATTATGATTGATCTGGCTGATCGGTTTGTGTCATCCGTTACAAAGACAATAGATTCCAAGTGGGAGCTTGAGCACACTGATGTACGCGTAATAATAAATTTGATGATCTGGCAAATTTGTAAAGATTTGCTATATTTAAAAAAAAATCCTAATGAGAGTTGGATTTATTATGATTTGAAATTGAACTCAAAGTAAGAATAATATATGTATGTTTATTATATATTTGCAAAACTGACTCATCTCAAAACCAATACATGTTATGTGTATCTAGAGAAACCTGAGCATGTGCGCATCGGGATTATTGTTTAATAATATATATCTGATTATAGGCGACGAAGAAAGTTTTATATAGCGATCGTTCAAATATTTGCACTAGCATCTAATAGTAGCAATGCGAACTATAACACTGCGCTTGCGCAGTCTATATTTTCTCTAGCGCAGCAAAAGCGAGTTGTAAATAATTAATTTATAGAATTTTCAACATATTTCAGAAACTAATATGATTTAAAATAAGATTATTTATTTTTTATCCTTAGATTAACATGGAATGAAATATTATTATGGATAAAAGTATTTTATTGTTCAATAGTGAATCGCGAGATGCTCTGAACCAGGAGCTTTAAACGTATAACCAAGTGTAAGAATGTGTCTCGGAATTTAGATGGAAAACTATTTCAGTTATTTCAGCATGTAGCTTCGACTTTTCTTATTATAAACAATGTGCAATTTTGTTTCAAAAAGTAAGATACACGTACGAATAAAAACCAAAATTCGTTTTTATTGTGCGAAAAAATAAAAAAAGACAAATATCACTCATGCGACATCTGTCATATTATTATTATTTTTTTTTTTGTCAAAAATATCCAGTAATGCATTTCTAAGACTATTTATGTCTCGTACGTGTTTTCCACCCAATTCTATAGATACACTCTATTTTATACTTTGTCTGTAAATATCATTTAATTAATATTTTGTTCAGTGATAAAAAAAAAATTGGAGTAAATATAAACGTCAATTAAAATTACAATTTATAAATTGAAATACTAATCACTTATTTAGACCATAGAATCAACTTGGAAAAAATACCCTTTTTAGTTTGCGCCGTAATTTCAGACCCTCGTCATAGCAAGCCCGAGTACATCAAACGACCACTTTCAAAATAAAAAAACATTACTTGATGAATACGCGATTACAAAAAAAAATAACCAAAATACAATTTTCCGACATCAATCATGATGCACAGTGGAAAATGACCATGCTAGAATATTTAAAAAAAAGAATAGGCTTCTTCGAATATATTCATTCTGGTGACCTTTTTCTACGTGTTCCATCCGTCTTCTGTAACGTTTCGATACATTTTGAACGTATATACATCCTGATATCTGGATAATGTGATATTTATTGGTGATGCTTATACAATAATTGAGTTATGGCATCTAACGTATGTATCGACCCTTTAAAATACATTGCTGAAATACCATGAGGATCTATTATTTTATATCTACCCTAGCAAGAAAATTTATATATATATATATATATATATATATATATATATATATATATATATATATATATAAATCAACAAGATTGAAATGTAGATTATATTTGGATTTTTTAAATCTAATTTTTTTTTTTGAAATTCTTAAAAAAATCATCTGTCGAATATCCCACATACCATTTATATCAATATAAAAAAGGTTAACCCCTCTCTATATATTTTTTATTTTCAAAATATATTCTGATATATTCTGTTTACCTTGGCATTGTATCGTGTAAAACCGTTTTTTTTTTTTTTTTGGGGATGTTGTTTACGCGCAGTACGAAAGATTGCCAGCAATTTATATTGGTTAGTTACGAACAATGAAATTTTCATTCTGACGACATTGAGTAAATTCGTTCGTTTGGGCGACACTAGTACCTTGTCAACCCACTCCCGGCGAAAAGTGATAGGGCATACTTGCGTAATGAACGCAGTTGGTTCGTGTCACTACAAACATGTAACCACCCTTAAATGTAAGAATTTCATTCTTTTTATTTACTTTCGAGACAGATTTGATTACATCAATTAGTAAGCTGCTTAAATATTAAACGACAAGACTTACAAGTATAATTAGCGCTACTTAAATAAGAAAAATAGCACTTATAAAATGTTCAAGAAAATGTTTAGTCCTTAAGAAACTATTTTTTTCTATAGATATTTTGTGCATTAATCTATCTAATAGAGATGTTCATCTTTAATATTTGTATATGTACGTAAATCTAAGCAAGTTTATTGTTTACAATACATATATAGCTACACGTATAATACGATATAATACAAAATTAATGTATATTTTTCCTTTTATAAATACAGTTCAATAGCCGAAGGCTCCAAGTAATTTTCATGTTAAACATTTGCTCTTGTGCTTACACTATATCATGATGTGTAGTATGTACATGATACTATTTGGGTATCTAGTTGCGATGTCGCTATTTGCTTTCTTATACAGTTATAAGTAAATATCAAAATCATAAATATACTAGAACTCGAGATTTTAACGGAAATACTCGATTTGATCATCCCTGAATTGAATCTGAATCAAAATCGATTGAAAGAGAATTGTGTATTCCAAATATTGTATTATTAAATATATTTTGTAAGAAGTTTAATTTATTTGAAAACTAATAAATATCTAGCCATTATAATTACTTATATAATATTTAAAAATATTTAAATCATCGTTAATTTTATCTAAACCTGCTACGTATAAGAAAGTTCAGTGCAAGACGTTGCAGATGTTTTTGTTTTTTTGTGTGAACTGTACTTCATTTAACGGATTTTGTTTTTCAGCGCAGACCAAATAAATAGCAATATAACAAAAACACAACAAATGTGGTATTCGTTGCTGTTGAACTAGCTCAAAAATAAAATAGTATTCCGATGTTACATAAAATTTAATGCTGCTGACAAAGTACGGGATTTTATTGTCTTTTTACTCGAAAAAAAAAAAAAAGAATTTTATAGTTTTTGTAATCGAGTTAATAAAACACGTGTTAATAAGATTTTTATATAGCAGGGTAAGGATCTATATATATTTTTTATGTCACATTTTCAAAACAATTTTAAGTTATGCATTTTAAGTCATACTACTAAGACCATATTTTGAATATAAATTTATAATCAAAATTTCCAATTACTACTCATAGTTTCAAATAGAAATGCATCCAACATTAATATGAATACAGACAAATTACAATTTTGACGTAGTTTTAATGAGAAAATATTTTTTGTAACTTCGCTGTCGTTCCATCAAATATTTGTTTTGCAAACACAAAATTGGTGATTAAAATCTGTTTATTTGTGTAAAAATAAAAGAGATTGCACTGGTGTTGCTAATTATATACCAAAATATCATAAAATAGCCAAATTCAAATATGGTAGAGAAATGAACAAAAAAATTATTGTAAATCGCGATAAAATATATTATAATTTTTTGTAAGAGTATTCCGTTTAAAAAAAAACTGCTTATAAATGCCTCTTATTTTTACTGAAGTTATTACTTTTCGGAAGCAGTGTAAGATAAGTTCAGATTATAATAAAATTTGAATTACAATTTAGTTTGAAAAGTAATTTAAAATTTTCAATTATATATACTTTATAACAAAAGTTAAATTACGTACACGTACAGGAAATTACAGGCCACTCCAGATGTGTTCTATCCGATTAGCTATGTATATATATATACCAAAAATAATTTTAATCTTAATTCTTAAATACTGTGCCTAAACATACTTGAGATGTTCAAACCAAATAAACCTGAACATTTGTTAACGCAAATAAATTAAATGGAAAATGATCAAAGTCTTATGAATTAATTTGTTTGAAACGATACACAGATGTTTTATGATATACTATATACAAATATATCCTGTCATAAAACTTCACTGAAATCAAAGCTCTATAGTATATATTAAATGTTCATATATCTAAGAGCGATTTTAAAGTTTTGACAGGTTCAAAAATATATCAGTAAACTGCTTAATTTTTAGATTATTCTATAGATACTTTACTCCGAACCATATAGTTAGAAAATGTTAAAAAGAAATAGAAATAGGGTAAAAAAATGCAATTTTATTGTTGAATATAAAAGCTTGATAAGCTGTCTAGTTTGATTGACTTAAAACAAAGAAAGTTACTCTTTGTAATTGCGAGGTTTTGGATAAAAATATTTTACAAATACCTACATATTTCAGAAATAGATAAATATGGACTTCTATTTTATTGGATATATGCTACTACAGTCTCTTAGGAATAACCTGTCTGTCCAATAGCAGCAAAACATATAGATATATTTATTTATTGAGATTTCCTCAAAATCTTTGTAACGTATGTGATTTACTTTTTTTACGTAAAAGCAACGCAATAAGAAATGTCGTTTTAGTTCGATTTTATTTATTTTGAATGAAAATAATTCACTGTAAATGTGTTAAAACGAGAGTTAATAAAGTATTTGTTTATCTAAAAGATAGTTCGAGTCTTTTATCTTATAATCTGTGAATAAGTAGCAAATTTCCGTTCGCTGTAGCATTCTACAGTTGACCACTTAAGCTGTTCAATACATTTCAAGTTGCAATATATACGTCCACACGGAAACGAGGTCTCTAGTCTAAACAACAGAAGCTGTTAAAATGTTTTTTTGTTTTGTTTTATTTGTAACGTAAACATGCTCAACCCGAGAAGAGAGAACCTATTTCTTTGTTTCACGTATTTTTCATTGTTTGCAAACATCACAAGCATGTAGCTTACATTTAAATTGATACAGAAGAAAATCAAAAATATATATATCATACAGATATTTTTTTTTTTTGAAGAGTTAAACGAAATTAGATTTTACATTTAAATTTGAAATTCGATTTATTTAAATTAATATCAAATTTACTGATATGCACCGAAATTTGAAGCAGCTATAATTTGTATTGTGTTCCAATGAAATACACTTCATTATTTCAAAGCTGACAGACCAATTGCGAGCTTAATAAACATAGGGCTGGATGAATTACAACTGATATGGGTAAATGGAACACTTGGGAGTAATGGCAAGTCAAGTTAAACAAACGTTCCAACTCAACGCATCAGTGATATATTAAATATACAGTAAATCCCCGATCGCAACTAATGCCTTTTTTTATTTGTAATATTTTGACAATTTGAATTCAAATAAATTAATTTTTGAGAAAAGAATAAATGGTGAAAAATTATTTTTTAAGACAGATGATGAAAACAGAAGAACATAAGAAGAAAAATAAAATTGCACAAGCTAAGAATTCTACCACATTATTATACAGATAATAATTAGCAGATTTCTAAAATGATACTGACATACTTTGAACACCCTCAGTGAGAGTACGGATTTTATATATCTTGCAAAGCAAATATAAAGTTTTAATTTCAACTTAATTCAATCTGTTTGTCGGCATGAATATGTATTCTTCACGGACATTTCCTGAATATTTTTGCGAAATCATAAGTACTTTTATCATTTCATATAACACGAACAAATATTTTGTCACTTTATGCAGAGTAAACATTATTTATTTTATTTTTTGTCTTTTTATGCAAGTACATTTATATGAGAAGTTGCTCGAAAATGAAATTTTCTCCCGTTCGGAAAATTGAATTTTTATATCGTCTACGTCTGAAACCCTAATATCTGCTTTGGAACATTTTATTCTCACAAACTACTACAATTGTATGCAGAAAAATAAAATATGTTACTGTAAAGATTTTTTTTAAATAATTATTATTTGCATCAATAATAATGAAATGAATCGATATATTCGGGACGCATTATTTGAATCTCAATACTCATGCAGATCTAAGCCGGAGGTGGTAGTGCTGAGACTTTAGATGAAGCATGACCCAATTCGAGTCGACGTGATTGAAAATCCCAACTTGAAATTTAACCAATGTACTTGTACGTTCTCTTTTGCAAACATTGCAGTTAGGTAGTACTGATATGGAGTAAGACCCTCCGACCAGACCAGAATCCAGATAATACGTTATGTATACAAATATATATTTGTATATTTGAATTCGCAATATGTATATATGAGTACAGAATATTTTGAAGATGGTAATATTACAGATTTCATGTACTACTTGAAACATGTATTGCATAGAAGAGAAGCTTTATTATTATAAATTATATATGGAATGTATCGCAAAATATGATATAGCTGTTCCTAAAAGATCCTTAAAATAATTTTATAGAAATTACACTATAATAAAATATATATAATATAATATATAACGAAAGGCTAGCATTGATTAAACATACAGAGAGAAAATAGGTTGAAAATAAAAATGGCAAATGGCATAATGGCAAATTCGTAGTATATTTTCTTACATCTAAAATGTGCAGAGGAAGATTATGGGTTTATTTTATTTTTACAAAAACTACGTATGTTTCTTTTATGTTTCCTAGTTGCTAAGTAGGATAATAATAGAGAAAAAAAAAACCCATGAAAGAAACAGAAACTCATGATCTTCCCAACTGTATGGGATGACCATATTACTTCGTTACGTGATCTTCTTGTGAAATTACGCTGTTTTTAAATATGTGTACTTATCATTGGTTTGTACAAAAAAAGAGAGAATTTATGAATATAAATGATGAATATGAAGTGTATATAGAGTTGAATGGTTTAAAATTTGTTATGTAATATTTATAATTTAAAAATAATTTTGTATGAATACATATATATTATAAACAAAAATTTGAATACTCTATGAATAACAATATAAAAAATATATATATTTCTTGCTTATTTCTCAAATACTATTCCATAATAAGATCGTTGGTAGAATACGGTAATGATTATGAATTGTGAGTTTTGAATGCGATTATGGTACGTATGTACGTGTTAGAGCGCTTTATTTTTCATATACGATATCATTTATTAATGATAGGTCTCGTGTGGGCTTTGTGTGCGAAATTCATTACCAAGTCAAAATTGAACAAAGATATTTACCGTATTTACAATTGAAATATTTCAATGCTTTACACATACATATACTACTACATACATCACCAAACACACACACACACAAACACACGCACAAACACACTCACACACACGCACAAACATATGCACATACAAACAATATTTATACATATAGACACGACATTTGTAATTTATAAGACATAAATTACATTTCATATATTCACCATTAAACCAGTTTTGTATCATTATCTTTTAGGTAGAAAATAATTATATTGAAATCTTACAACATTAAGAAACTTTGTAAAATAGGTTTGAATATTTATAATGAATATATACAGATAATTAGTTGTAATATTATTTGAAAACATTTATAAAATGTATAGTTCCAGATTTGTGTATCAGATTTTATTATTGATTAAATTTGAAACAAAATAAAAGTATTAAAATAGAATTTTTATTCTAGAACCAATGACTGAACAGTATTAAAACATGGACGAAATCGTCTATTAATTAACTACATATGAGGATGGAAAAAAGTATGGATATTTTTTTACAAAAACAATCCTTTCATGTTTCTTTGCACGTTGGTTTCATTTGCTCCAGTTATATAAAAGAATATAGAAGTCTTATAATTTATATTTTTAGATCCATTCATGATACTAAGTGATTTTCATTTTTCTTCATCCACCATCAACCACAGAACTATTTTGTATTACTTATGTTTTGATATGGTGGAGTATTACGAGTATTTCATTAAATATTACAAACATCTACATTTAGAGATACAAGTTTAGTTGACTGAAACTTCAAAGTGTCTTTTAAGCCTTCGGCTGATATAGTGGAGGATTTCGATATCAAGTTTGACACTTGTAAAAGGTTATAGACCTCTAAAACCTTCGAGATCTATAGATAAAAGTCATCAAATTCTCTGAACATCCAGTATTTGTGGAGATATATATATATTTCTCAAAAAGAATAGTTCGAATGGTGAACTTCTTAAGAGCTTATTGGTGCCAAAATTCAACGTTAATTAATGAAAATACATGATTTACTCGCTTTTACATCCCAAATTGTTTATGAGAACACTCGATAGTCCTTTGGCTTCCCTTGAGCACCAGCGTGGCGCGTGAATCCAGAAAATGTCGTTGTGCTTCCGTCGCGCGCGGCCTTAATGAATACACGAAAGTGAAAATTAACAAGCTCTCGTCTGATTACGGACCAATTTCCATGCCATTAGTTAGATAAGGGCCAGTTCGTGACAGATAATTATTTATTAAGATTAATCGGCCGCGGAACAAAATTTATGTCGGATTATATAAAATTTCAAACAGAAGCGGAGAGGTGGTGATGAAAGGAAGAGAAAAGACAATATGACACAAAATGTCAATTGCACGATTGTATCCGGCTGCACGAACGTCATTTTATAAAATTGTTGATATTTTGTCGATGGATCGTCCCGCGATACAAATCTCTGCAGAACGATCCATTATCTAATTTTTTACCCCTAAGAATACATTCGTAAATTTCTGTTCGTGACTGATTTGTCTTTGTATAATTCTTGACGAGCCATTTATTATTTCTTGCAAATACGTATAGTAGAGATTATATAATATACATACATACATAACATCATGCCCATTCCTATCAAATGGAGTGGTAGAAAAACCCTTTACATTCACTATGTACAAAACAACTTAAAATACATAAAATGTCTGCAGTGTCATGCACCGAACTTTCTTATACGCATGGTGGGTTAAACCACATCGTAGTTACCTTATTTTTCTAATTTATAATATTTGTTTTAACCTTTAGATCGCTTTTACAGTAAATACATTTCTTAGAATAAATATAAAATGTCAAACTTCAAATTTTTTAAGTCTATTTTGTTTCTTTGATAAACAATTGACAGGCGTAGATGATACGATTTATGTTAAAAATATATATAATAAGCAGAAAACAGTACTTTTTCGAAAATATGTTCAAACAAAAGTTGTGCTAAATAGAAATACCTATAGTTTTTGCTTATGAATTTTTTCTGTAACTGTAACCATTTTTGAGTAATTGCAGAAACTGCAAAAAAATTACTAGAGTAAACAGGCACTTCCGCTTTGAATATTTTTTTCAAAAATAGGAGGTGCACACCTCAGGCATATGCAAATTTTATGTTTAAAGTTTCATAATTTTAGCTTCAACCGTTTAGGCTGTAGAGAACATACATACACACACACACACACACACACACACACACAGACACACACACACACACACACAGACGGACGTCATTCCAAAAATAGTCGGAATCGATTCAGGGAAGGTCAAAACGTATATTTCCGTTAAAATCTCGAGTTCGAAAATTTTCATGATTACAATACTTACTTATACTTCGTATAAGAAAGTAAAAAATCTAGTAAAAATACCGATATAATTGTAAGACTCTTTGTCTATTTGTATTCAGATCGAATAATATTAGATGAAGTTCCAGGATAATTTTACAGTTTAATATATTTAAAATATACACCTATTTTCGCATTGCATAAATAATAAAAGTCCATACATAAAATTAGGTCTTAGTACTATTTAATGAAATAAGTTGCGTGGGCGTATATAACGTTGAGATTTATGTAGGATAATAAACATTTATAATATATTGCGTATTCCATGTCAGTTTGATCTCGCTGTACTTCGATTATTATTAAAATTAAATTGACTTACTAAAATATATTTGCTAAATATCGACTGCAAATATCCTGTACCGGGATCCCGAGTAAACATTACAACTCGTACGTTATAATTGGTGGATAAGTAGAGAAGTAACAGCGTATAACGAGCTTGAGTACCCAGGAACCAAGCACTGAATTCTATTAATTTGATTTCCGAACATGTAGATATGTGACATGATATATACCATATTAATTACCTAAAATTAGTAGTTAGTTAAACATCTGATTGATACAAGTTGCTAACGGCACCAGAGTTCCCAGTAACTTGACAACAAAAAAATAAATTACTCTATTATAAAAACGACATGTTTTCAGTAACTATAATTGTGATAAATGGCTGTATTACGTATTTATTTTTAAAAAAAAAACCGTGTTCTTTTCATGTTTATTTTACAATGTAATGTTTATCACAATAAAATAAATATTTTCCTTGCTTCATTTAAATATGATCCTTTTGTGAATTTGATATTTAAAAAAAAATTATATATGTAGAGAAAAGTAGTAAAAAGAATATTTTATATAAGCTAGCATTGTATGAAAATCATTTCTGAAACTAATGATGGTATTATTTTATGACATAATAGCTTAAGGTCAATAAACAGATGCTTTAAAATGATGTAAGCTTTTGTTTACTCAAGAATTGAATAAGGTATCAAAACAATATAATATTGCTTATGAAACGTTGCAGTTTGAAAACAATTTGCGAAATTTCATTCATTTCGAAATTAATTTTAAACTTTAGTATTCATTAATCGTATATTAGGTGTGCCAATATCGAAAATGCAGCTCAAATATTGACAGGCTCCTATATATAATATCAAAATATTGATTTTACTCGCCGAGTTCGAAAGGCACATTCGTCTTATGATAAGAGATGTTTATATTCAAGAATCTTACCATCATTTGTAATCATTGCTTGTTACGTATTCTATACAACGAAAGGCCCGAAAAAGTTTCGAGGAAATATACTGAGTTAGTTTTCAAGTGTTTTAGTACCAAGAAAGTTTATTTTCAAAATGATCGAATTTGTTAGTTTTGTAGACATGAGATTAATCTACCGCTGGGAAGACTACAATTATTTGAAACAAATAATACCTTGACATAACGATTAACCAGACACATTGATAACTGGTGTTAGTTTTCTCGCGGAAACACTCTTTTCCGGTTGAAATATGTCGAGGAAAGTGCACTGAAGTGAGGACCTTTTAGCAGTGGATCAAATTACGAAAAATCTGAACTGCCAGTCGTTTGATTCAAAATACTTGAACAATAAATATATTTGACGTTAAGATTCAAGTGGTCAAAAATAATAAAATATCTGTTTTATTAATATTTTATGCAATTTATATTATATATTATTTCACTGTTTAAAAAAACGAATACTGATTTAAAGCTGATTATCAGTTTTAATTTAATTTTGATGAACATTTCATTCTATCCTATATTTGTTGGTAATGAATTTGTGACCATATCATTGATGACAATCACCTATATGTAAACATCAAACTGCATAAAAAGAGGAAAAATACATTAAAATTTAGTTCGACGTTCATTGAAATGTAAATATTTGTTTTCCAATCAGTGCAGATATTGTTCTTGATGTTCAAATTGTAATTTATTCATGATCAAAATAGATGCATTTAGTGATAAATCTCTATTTGGCATAGAAATATTGTTTTCCTATATATGTCCAAATACCCAATTAAAATCCCATATAAAATCCACTACTGCTATTAAATTACCTATATTTATTTTTTTACCATATTCATTAGTTTTATCAATAAAACAATTTAATTGGAATATTTGCAAACATATGAGGATCAAATAGATTATTTTGTTATTAAAAAAATTTTTTATTGTTTCATGTATAGTATTTTTTTAATTTCATACTGAATTCTCATAAATATTATTGTACGTTTTGAAAATATACAACGCAAGAATTTAACATTAAATCACAAATTTATAATATTACCGAATTTAAAAAACATCTAAGTATGTTTATTCGAATTTTAGTGCATGAATGTATCATACATTATTGTAAATTGTTGAACGTATCCTAAGTACAATTTTAAACATATGTAAGTACTTAAAATAATATGTATTTACAGATATTTTTTACAATGCACACAAATATGACGATCAAATAAAAGTGTTATATATATGTTTATATATAGGATTACAGGATACATCCATATATTTGACTTTTAATGGATCATATCCATTACCTACCGCCTTCTATAGGAACTCAAGCCAAATCTAATTGTCAATAAGCAGATCTTCAAATTCTACATCAAGTCCAAACTATATCAAAAATATTTGAAAAAAACGTAGACTTATTGTGGTTTTGTAATGGCTGTCACGTGTGATGACATCAGAAGGACGTACTTATGCACACTTGACTAGCCTTACAATAGAAGGTTCTGATCTGTTTGTAAATGAAAACTAAACGTAAACACGCAGTTAACACCTCGTATGTAAATTGGTGTTGACTACTGAAAACCTTTGAAATGAAAATATGTTTTTAACTTAAAGTGACGTAGCTATGTCATGTTATTTATGAATTTCATTTATTTTTTGTCGCTGTTTAATTAAAAGTGTGTATTTATTTAAATTCGATATTTTCTAATTATAATTAAAAATAAACTACACAATTCCAAGTAAAAACTTTCTTTAATTGAATTAAAACATCTAATCTAAGTTTAGGTGTGACTGAAATGTATGTAAGTAAAAGGGTGTGAAAAGGGTCTAGATAAGACTATTCTCAACTTGGATACTAGTTAAGATATAGTTTAAAACAATATGTATAAGATTAAGTTTGACATTCACGAGAATAAAATTCTGAAATAATTATAATATATCTGTTACTAACGAAAAAAATTAAACATCGATAAAAATAATCATGAATTATATATGTAAATCCTTGTTAGAGCCTTGTAATATAAAGCCTATCAGATTTAAATTTCAAGCGCCACAAAATGGGAACTCATATTATTTGGGTATCAAGATAAAATCGATTACGATCTGCCGAAAAAGGAAACCAACAAATTTACCGAGTTTATGAGTAATCCACGATATGAGAAACGAATTACTATAAAAAAAATTCGTTACTAAGAATAAGCAGCATGTTTTTTCATACTAGCGAATCCTGACGAGATATCAGGTAGTAAAAAAAAATCTCAATTTGTAAATACATGTTTAATATGAAATTTATATTGAAATTTCTAAATAAATTTGTTCACTTTTTAAGCAATATCTTTAAATTATTCCCAAGTTTAAATGAAAACTAAATTTAAAATATGTTAATTTCAACAATACCTTATTGCCAATTTGTAAAATAAATTTCTTTTCGAAGTAAAAAAAAAAACTCGCGTATATAAAATGGATCATCTCATTTATTTTTATTTGTCAATGTCAGAATTAAGTGTATTTTTATGAATTTTGAAATATATATGGAACGGCCTAAGGAGAATCCGGTCCTTGGATTTTTTTTTATCATCTTATCGGCGAGTGTGTGGTATACACCTTAAGAGATTTAGCTGAATAGAACTATTCGCATGAGAGATCGCTAACCTTTTTATCTTTCTATATGTCTATGCCAGTATACCATTTTTGAGAATTTTTGTAAAAAAAAAATCGTATATATTTACCGTATTTTGTCACAGAAATAGTTACAAATCCTTGGACGTCGGGGACCTTTCTCGAAAAGATGACAGAAAATAAATTTTAATAATTCTTTTGATGGGTCAGGATATGTTATTTATATTTAAAATAAGGGGTGGAATATCATATGAATGATACTAGTTCATGACAGCAAATTGACATATTACTTTTGAGTATTGTGTTCTACATTCATTTTTAAAAAATATTTATATTTGTTGCATCGGAAACTGTGACATAATCGATACTAATTACACTCTTTTTTATCAATTCGTGATTTATAGCTTAGACGCAATTCTACTCATACACAGTACACACGTCCCTGTAATTAAAGGCTCTAATAAAATCAAGCATATATCCAATATTCATAAAAAATTACTTGTTAAAAAATAAATAAAAAATTTCATTATGAAAAAAATAATAAAAATCTCCAGTAGGCGAATTCTGTACTACATATAGTAGTAGGGTTTTTGTATGTATATATATAAACCGTATAAAATTTATTTTATATTAAAATGTCACCTAAAACTAACTGATACTTAAAGTAAAATACATTTTGGTAAAATATAACTGTATCACCTATGTGCGCCAGGGGTCGACATATGTGAACGCAGTATATAAATCTTTGTTATCTAAGTAAAAGATAAGTTTGTATGTAAATCTGAAATATGGCCAGGGACGTTCATATTTCAGAAGTTGACTTCGTTTTAGCTATGCAGTTTATAAACCGCTTGTAAATGTAAGGAGTTTGTTAGTATATGTATGCAATAAAATGGAGTTATAGTACGCTTAACGGCCACTGCAATGATGTTATTGTACTCAGTTAGTCAGTTAGTGGCGTTTACATTATAGTGGATAGCGCAACTTATTTTGCATATATGTATGTGACTAAGTTTGCTATATATTATAGAAAAATGTACTAGTTTCTAAATGTTTAAGATTAAACTCTACAAGAAATAATCATTATGAATTTATTATTAATTTCGTTTTTTTAATCAAAATATTATTTGTTTTTGTTAATAATGCACATTGGTACAAATTCAAACAGTAATAACTCGTCTTATATTTTCTTTCCTAGAACGTTTTAACTTTTACTGCCAATTTTTCATAAAATGATGACAAAATGAATATGTGCATTTTCTGTTCAAGAAATAGCAGATGCAATAACTTATTTTATTCTTTACATGCATTTTGTTTGCGTTTTTACCTACTGCCTAGTTTAAAAGAATGTACATATATTGTGTAGCACATATATTTCTTAGGAAATCTTATATTCTAGCAGTTGAGTTTTTTTTTTGACAGGTAAACTGTTCCTACATGCTAGAAATCTAATAAAATATAAATTTGAAAAATAACTTACAATTTTTTCAGTAGTTCAAAATATATAGGTAGTCTTTCCGTAACAAATGAATTGTTGTAAATTGTTGAAGTAATAAAAAATCAAACAGATAAAATTTCGCATTTTGTTTCTATACTTTATTTAAATTTTTTACCGAAAGTATCGATTTAAATAAATTTTAAGAAAAGCCGCATATTTAAGCTTTTTGTGGATGCATGTGTTTTGTGCCTTATTTGAAAAGGGAAATAATACAGTTAAAAATGATTGATCACCTTAAGTAAGTCAAAGTGACATTCGTTGGCTTATAATTAATTAACTATGGTTTAAGTACAGAGACAAGCTCATTTATATAAGGCCACGCATAATCTGTTGTACAGCTACAACGCACCACAACCCCAGCTGTTGATACAAATCATTTTGTACACAATATTAATTTTGTGTAAAAAGTTAAAATATATAATTGGAAACGCATAAAAACAAAATAGTATTTCAATGATTAAATTACGATGGATTTAAATAAGACACAAATTAAATTTCAAGTACTGCACCAAAAAGTTTACGAGTATTCGATCGAGGTTGATCGTTTAGCGATGTTTTCAATTTTATTTTATTTTAAGACTTATTTCCACCAATTTGCACACAAATGAAATAACTAAAAATTTACAACTCACAAAAGTACATTGAATAAAAAATAATAGATATTTCGAATTATAATTAAATAATTAGTATATTTTTAAATATGTTTTAAAAAAATCACTTAAAATTGAGTTTATTTAATTTTATACTGAATCAAAATATTGGATAATTCATCATATAACTGGATAATTATAATTTGGAATTCTGCGCTATATTAAATATTTTGTCTTCGTAATACGTAATATGTGTTGTCAAAGTTGATTAAAGAAAACATGAAGTTTGATATAAATTTAACATTATATTTAATTACGTAAATTAACTGAGATTTAATCTATAGCAAAATGAATTTAACACTAAAAACATCCGAAGTTTTAATCAAAGCATATTAAAAGATTTTGATCTGCTTAACTATTTTACACTTTTTTGCAACATTAAAGAATATACCGTAACGAAAAATCAATAAAAAAAATATATATCTTTGAAATTAATTTATTGCCCAAAGTTTGGTCACAAGTTTCACGATTCACTTCCCCCTAAATCATAATAGTATTTATATTATTTGTGCTTGTTTAAAATGTTCAAATATTTACTTTTTACTCTTAATCAAAAGTTGAAGCATCACACAAACAATATTATTAATTATTTACATTAAAATTAATACTGTAGAAAGTATGCCACAGATTTATTATTATTGTGTTTTTCAAGAGTTCCTGGAATAATTTCATACTTTTATAAAAGTTTTGTACGCCCTAAATTAGTTTTCTATTTTAATTATTATTTTCACCTAGTTTATTTAATATGTTTAATGCATATAAAGTATATCAAAAATAATCCAACAGACGTAACACATAAAATAAAACACGCAAGTTTTGAAATTTGTGGTTATTTCAAAAATGTATAAATTGAGCATTTAGTTAAAAATGTTTCAATACTACCCAAAATGTGTTACAATTAAAATCAATTAAAAAAATATATATATAAATTAAAAATAATTACTCTGAGTGAATTTATATAATAGTGCGGATTAACTACGCTGTTTTCAATTAAAATTACATATGTTTCTATGAAGCATAATAAAAACTTTAGCAATACATGACGAATTTTTATTTTTTTTTTTTGCAATATGTAATCCTTGCATTCTATTTCATATTGAAAACTTTATACGTCAGGTTCTGTTATTAAATTTTGGTCCAATATCCGGCACACTCTATATTGTTCTTCTAACAAAAAGAACAGATAAAAATGCTATTGAACTTTTATTAAAACAATCGTTCACGATAGAGCTTGTTAACTACATTTTTTTAATTCTTTTAACTTCAACCATTTTATTTTTTTTATTTTGCATTTAACGCGATTATACTGCATGTTTACAATTTATTTTTCATTTTATGTACGTTTAATTCGGTTAAATATGCATATGTCTGCGAATGAAATGGTATATCGGTAGTATTTTTAATAGAATGCCAGCTCGAGAACACGTCGCCGTCGCATGCAGAAATTGCCTCTTTAACCCTTACGTAAATGCATAAAGAGATTAGCAGCGAGGATATTAAAGGAAAATATTTTATTCATGTATTATACTACATATTTTCATTAAATTCATATATTTTATTTATTAATTTGATATTGTTTATATTTTGCGAAAACGTTTATAACAAATATATTACTTATATTATAATAATAATAATAGTGATAGATACTCAAAATATAGTTACTACACCTATATAATATTATCTTAATAATATTATTATCTGTAAAAAGTTTCTAAATTCATAAAAACATTGTTTTATAAATTTACACCATTTTTAGTGTTAATCCGTAATGAAACATTGTATTGACACAAAACTGAAAATTGCTTATTTCGTTATTGGATATGTCACCTTTGTGCTCTAATATGCAGATGTGTGATTTATGCAATGTACAATAAATACTAGATTTTAAAATAATGTATAGTTATACAAATAAATAAATTTAAGATAAAATAAATATTATCAAAAATAAAAATTCTTTCGTAAAATAAGATTTATTTATACAAAA
Organism: Nebria salina; assembly: GCA_944039245.1. Lineage (NCBI taxonomy): Eukaryota > Metazoa > Arthropoda > Insecta > Coleoptera > Carabidae > Nebria > Nebria salina. The sequence goes on along the minus strand of OX063273.1, from coordinate 2,052,064 downwards.
ATGACTTCAGAATCTTCTTTAGCTACTTCATAAAATAAAAATGTTGAAGAAAGTAAACTTTTCTTGAAACTATTTAAAATTTTTTTTTAAATTTCTATAATTTATTTCCCAAAGTCAAATTTGAAAAAAATTAATTATTTTTAAAATTGTTAAGTTTTCGAAAAGTTTTAGTACGCAAAATTCGCAACAATAAAAATGAATTATAGTTTACTCACGTTTCAATGACTGTATCATATAAGTATGAATACAAATGATGTTCAAATTGAAACACAATTAATTGCAAATGATCGGGGCACTATCGTATGTAATGTTTACAAATAGGATCGCGTTGCAACGGTAGCGTACGAACTGACATGACACGGCGCCGCGACGGACCAACAAGATTTTACCCGAGAGCGTTAGGACGGCGCACGCAAGTCTTCATTGACAGCATTTGAAACGCGCTCAAGAAGAGATTTTGCGTTGTACATCAAATGATACCTATTGGTATACTCAATGAAGACTACATTGGTTTGCAAGCGACACCAAATTCTTAACAGAAAAATGCCACTCTGAATTCACTGACAAACACTACTGTATCAGCATCCAAAAACATACTATAGATTATTGTTGCTAAAATACATTATTTGGAAATGGTTCATTTATAATAAATCGATTTTGAAAAATCAATCAATAATTGAATTACTCAACGAATCAAACTAAATTTCTCTACGTAAGCTGTAATAAATTGAAATTCTCAGGAAGAAAATCCTAACGATTAACAACCTGCACGCATTTTACAATTCAGATTTGACATAAATAATGACCGAAGTGCTTATAAAGAATACGGCTTACTGTCGCATGTAAATATAATTTTTATGAATTGCTACCAAGGCCATGGCGGGCACATCTGTTAGATTAAGAATATGAGTTGAATAATTTATTGCTAGTTATGACGAATTATTCAAATGATTGTACACTGTAAAATATATTTACAAATTTAATTTACTTTTCAATACAAAATTATTTTCAAACCATAACATTATATTGAATTTTTGGTATAAGTTTACTTTTACTTTAAAGAGAATTTTCTATGTAATTTACATTAAAACTTTTTTATAGTGTATCATACAAATTAATTGTAAGTTTTTGTATGTTATGTTATAATAAAATTAGAAAATAAATAGTACATTATAATTTAAATGTGTTTGCTCTAAAAAATATACATATGTATATTAACTATATAAAAAGTTATGGTATTATAATATATATATAAAAAAAGTAATGATTAGCGCATGTAGATAAATGAATATGAGTTATTTTAGTTGCTTATGCCTTCTGTTTGTGAGTATATGAAGCAATCATTGTAGAGTTATATAATAATTATATAGTTATATAATTAGAAGATTACATATTAATTAATAATTAAATATATAGTGCAGTACTTCAAAATTATAGAGTCCAATTGACTTGTAGGACATAATGATGAATAGACATCGAAATGTGACGAATAGTATAAAAAAAAATACTATTTTTAAAACTGATACTTTTAGAAAACTAATTTTAAAACTGAGTTGACATAAAATTTGGAAGTCTTACATATTTGCGCAATACTGGTAAATATTTAAATTTAAATTGACGTTTTTTGTATGCGACACATCAATATATATCATTGAATTTGAAATATTTGAATGCAATATTCAGAATTATCTTTATCAGGATTGATATTCATTTTTTTGTCGTTGTTCACAGATATAAATTTGGTCAATAACTAGTTGTCTATTAAAGTGTATATTTCAACAATAATTCAAAAAAGTTACCCAAAATATAACAACGTATATGTAGCCTGGAGTACTAGTATTTATACCAGTATCCGACATAGAATTGACCCGATTATTTGATAAACGGGTGTACGTACGAGTGAGCTTTGCGCGTTACATGAAAATCGCATGAACATGCAATAGTACTTTCATGACACAAGCCAGCTGAAACTGAATGGTGAAATGCTACAACCATATCTACATAATATTGAACGACATAGAAAAGAAATCGAAATTTCAATTCTCAATTCGTAACATGATAGCATTTCCTATTTCCAAAGATTATTTAAGGGTATTATTTCCCTTATATACGCACTTTATTTAATGTTGTACTAATAAATACTTTTTTACGAGTCTACTCGAGCTTAGGAATTATGCAAATAGCAGTATTAAAATAGAACAACGAAATAAAAATATCAAGTACACGAAGTACTTTATATAGTAACAGTTACATAAATCTACACTAATGTTTACGGTTTATATTATACATTTTTAAGCTTTTATAAACTTGGACCAAGAAAACAACACAAAAATACGCATGAAAAAATGTCTTTGTCCTCAAAGAATCAAAAGTAATTCTAAGTTCGGGAATCACACGTACACCAACAAAGAATTTAATATTCTTTGGTAGGTGTTATTATTTGATGTATTTCGCGTTCTTGTTTCGTGACGAATAACGTATACTCATATCGACTTTATAATGTTTTCATCGACATTTTGCGTAAAGTATTGAAAATGCAAAACATAATAAAAAATAAAAAAAAACTTCGTTCTTTTGTTGTAGTCTTTGTGAAATCTTATAACAACATAAACGTATTATATGTGATTTAACACACAAAAGAAGTTGGGAAAATATTTGTTTGGTGTTAAGTTACGGGTATAACATGAGCTTAAAATAAAAATGCGCAAAGCTTACTGTAAAAGCCGGAAAGAATTCTAACCCCAACATCAATCAATTATAAATTGATTTATTTATTACTTCTCGTACATCCTGTATTATCTCTTAGCTGAACTTATAACTTGTTTAGCTGTATTTAAAGTTTGATTTTTTTTTTTAATAAAATGCAAAGATGCCCAATTTTAATTTTAAATTCACTCCAAATCTTATAACAGTATACTTTAAAAGAAGCAGAGGAAAAAAATGTAAATTTTTATCGTTTAGATGCTAGAAGCTCATAAGGGTTGTTTGGCAATCTACAAGTCCAATACGTGACATCACATTATGGGACAAGAAACGACTTACATTATGGGGTCGGTCAAGTGTGTGACATGGATAGCATTTTTATAAACAACGCCCTTTAAAAGCGCTTAAAAACATTCATACCAAAAGAATTTACGTGGTGGAATCTCTGTATCTACTTAGATTAAATTATAAACCAACAAAAAAATACTAAGCATTTAAAAAAAATTCACATTTTCTAAAGTTCGTAAAATCTAAATTATAAACGTCTTTATAAGATAAATGCTTGACATTTGCAATGAAGCAAATTTTGTTTTCGGCATAAATTATGCATCTCCATATTTAAAAAAATATATGGAATTGTTTTTTGGTTTTTATTTAAAAAAAAAAAATAACGCATTTTACAACGCGGGTGACGCAAAATGTGAAAATAGAAACCTGCCTACACTCTTTTATTTTAATATGGACTTGACGTCATTTTTATTAGAACGATCATTGTTATATAAAAGAAAAAAAAAATGTATATTTTTTATCCGCTGAAATGTAGCTGTGAATTTATCGGTAATATTTCACGATTATGGGAACGTGCCTGTACTAAATTTGATTTGTTTAAGAATGAAACTTCCACAGTACGTTTCTTATTTCCAATGCGATTTGTGTTCCGTGTGTAGAAAATGCACCAGGAATTCTCGCATTACGACCCGACCCAAGTAAGTTTGCAAATCTGTTCAAATAATCATCGCAAACGAACAAAGAACTTTGCGGGTGTGTATTACATTCTTAAGGCAGAAATTCCCTAATTACGAAAATGTAGTCAAATCTAGATATCCTGTTTCACAAGTATTTCGCTTCTTGAATTTCCGGTTATACTTAAATTAATTATCAAGATACATTCAACCTCTAAGCAACGTTGTAATTGATGAAAAAATAAATATTCCTGATATTCACTTCAGTTTATTGTGAAATGTCTTTTAGTCATCAATATGACACAGTAGCGTACATATGATAGTAGGATATTCTTAGCATAGGGTCAGCTCGTCAATTTTATTTCGAATAATAATGATGTTCAAATGCATAAATATTGAACTGTCTGTCTAAGTCCATGTATGTATAAATATAATCATTTGTGACAGATATCACAACGAAGCGTCAACTTCAGCTCAGTGTTGGTCGCATCTGCCTCTGACAACCCCGTGCTAATTTCTTTTTTACCCTTAAACTCCCCTCAACTATCCCATTGTATGCCAAAAAAACAAAGAAATCAATGACCGCACATTCACTCACAGTAGGTATTAAAATAATGTTTAAAAATAAGAGAAAAATATAGCACACTTTGGTGTAAGCTATCGATAATCTATAATATTAATAATAGATTTGAAAGAAACCATCCACAATTTTTGTTGATTTTACCAAAGAATTCTACAATTGCTTTGTATCGTGTCGAAAGATACGACGTTGTTATTAAATTGTTTTCATCTAAAACTATATGATTTATGATTTTATGAAATTATTTGTTTTTGTTAAATCTATCGTAGAAAACTATAATTTATAATATTGGAAATATCGCATGTTAGATGCGTAATACTATTTTAATCGAGTTTTATATATGTCGAAATATGAATTATATTTTATTTCTTTTTGACAAACATCGTAAAGAATACAAATTATGAACATCCATATATTTATTTGGAAAAACGAATTTCTTGATTTAAAATAGATAATGTAATTTTCTACATTATTTTATATTTTCTAATGTTGTATTTTGAAATAATTTTCAACCATATAGGTTTATTTATATTTTAAGTCGAAATAACAAAGTTTTGTTCACACCGTTGAATATTTTACAAAAAGTACCTTTAAGTTACGTACATCCTTATAAAAGATTGAAATATATTGTTACCCTCGGTATATAAAATGTATAACATCCCATTAGTACGATCTTCTTTTATAAGTTCAAGGAAATTCACAACTTGTAATCTCCACCAAAAAAAAACCCTCCTTTATGAATAATACAGGTTCTCATTTCCTGTTATGAGTAATGCAATTTTGCATAGTTATATTTTTTGCAAAGAAAATTAAAAAACTATTAAATGTTTGCTAAATTTACTAATATTTCTTATTAATATATTTATTGGCAATATATAATCATAATAAAGCTACTATTATATCAATTATTATGATTAATTTATAACTGATTTATTTGAAGAATTTAAACGTTACATTTATTTCTACAATAAAATTAGAAACATCCCGCACTGTTCAGTATTATTAATTCCACAATTCTAAAACAATGTTCGATCAATTCAGGAAATCCAATGAATGTTTGATTTGCAAATGCAATTAAAATAGTTTAAATGTCTTATAAGTTTTACAAATTCTCCTTCAAAGTACTGATTCCACCACTTTTTTTGTATGAATAGAAACATCGTATTTTCGCTGCGCCATTTCTTTCATTAAAAACATCTTGGAAGTATTATATTGATCGGATAAACTTTTATTTTATTTTTTTGTCCAATAACAAGTCCTCGAAGTATTTTACGGTAATTTCAAAGAACATTTTATATAGTTAAAAGTTTCAAATAATATTTGGCCTCAAATTGAAAAATGGAAACCGACAGACGTGATATGTTAACGTATTTGTAGAAGTATATCACTGGGATATATTACTCTTTGGAAAATATATTATTCTAGAGTAGATACGAATGTATTTGTAAAGTCAAACAGAATGTGGTTGAGATATGAAAATAAAATTATTGTGTTCCAAGTATAATATAGTATATTTTATTTTCTATTTAATTGAAGTAATTATTCGTAAAACAGTGTAAATTAATTAAATGAATACAAGCTTCTCATTAGTATTCAATTTAATTGTAACACATTTAACTTAATTAGTAACTATGAACATTGAAATGCAAACCGCATCTACCTGTGTCTTGAAAGACTTTATATGTACGTGATACAAAAGAATTATATTTCTTCTTGCTACTAACATTAATTATATCTGTCACACCTCGTCTTTAATGTTATGTAAAATATGAACAATTTTACACAAAATTCCTAATTAAAAACGTTAAATATAAACTTTTTCCCAGATCCAATCTGATATTACATATAAGATATCCTTTCTAAAGGTACGTGGTATGTTTAAGTTCGCGGTTGCGGTTTTCAGTATACTACACTATCAATTTAATAGCGGCAAGGGTTTCCTGAATAGTTAGACGTTAAGAACGATACTTTAGATACTTGAAACAACAAAAACTTGTTGCTATTGGTTATCTATCGCGTTTTCGTGGTTACACCAGCACAATAAGCATACGCAATGAAAACGCAAAGTTACAATAATAGCACATTCTTATTGCTTTTAGTTTTGTATTAATATTTTTTATTATTTATTGATAATTTTCTATTTAAAGCGATTAAGGAATAATATTAGTGCATTATTGTCCATAAATTATAATAAAGATCTTATGGCATAGTTTACTCATTATTATCGTTATATATTGTGTTAAAGTTTTAATAATTAGGCATATAAATAAAACTAACTAATGGCCATTAAAGCTCTATTAATTGTCTCTTATTAGCCTACTTGAACAACGTATTTCTGAGCTTTTAAGAACGTAATGTAGTTTTATTATAATTGGGGATTTACTTCAGAAAAGTAGTGTACGTATTTTTTATGTTTATGTAATTTTATTCTAATTTACTAAGATTCTTATGGTTTACTTAAATATTTTAATTGTATTTAGTTAAGACTTTTTAAGAAAATTATAATGAAAGAATAATTTTAATTGTGCACTATTTTTTTAGAAACATTAGATAGAAAAGACAAACAAAATCAATAGCGATAAAAAGAGATTTAAATTAAGTTATATTGAGACGTGGTCTCTGAACACTAACTTTAGTAATTTATTAGAATTGGCGTAAAGTTGTTGGTACACGATGCTAAGTTCAACGTTGAAAGCAAAATATCGTACGTGACCAAACTTTCTCGGGCAACCAAGCCTGACATCGTTCATTATTTCAATTCAATCAGCAGATGACACATATATAAAATACACTATTACCAAAAATGCTTAATGCACTACTAAGGCACTGAGAAAAAGGTAAAAATAGGAAGCCAGAAAGATAAATTTGGAAAACGTTAATTTAACTCGGTTTTATGTATTTGAATATTCAGTATTAAAGAAAGATCCATCATCGGGATCATTTATAAAATATGTCCGGAGCATGTGACTGAAATTGTGTAACGATGAAAGGATAGAATGAAACAAAAACGATAGGCGCATATTTCATCGAATGAGGGATCAAATTATTTGGTATGTGCGTGCCAGCATGTAATGCATTTGCGAACATGTTTAATTTTGATCAGTGATTTGTTGCTGGTATTTTCACCGGAATTGATGCTTTTTAAAGATGTGATATATGTTTAAAAATATTTTAAAGTTGCTCGTTTCAAGTCTAACTGTGCACAGTGAGAGATATCACCTTTATGTGCTAGCATTGCATAAAAGAAAAAATTTATTACGATTAAAAATCCGATAATATTAACAATTTTTGTTGTATCTTTTATAGCATAAGACACATAAATGAATAGTCTCAAACGTTTAATTTAAAATATATCGGTTGATTATAACCGGAGAAAATTCTACGCCACTAGAAATTCTTATTCTATTACATTATCTGGCACGCCGATTATTATTTTGTTTTTATTTGTTAGTAATTTAATTATTTCCAGCGTGGATAATCGCTGCAAAAAACTATTTATTTTTGTTACTAAATTTAGAAAAATTACAAGTATTTCTTAACATTTTTTACAACATGCATTATAAAAAATTGCATGTTTTAATTTAACACTTGCGTAATACGCAACATCCCTAAACTCAGTTCTAAATAGCAACAAAACATCCAACTCATTAAAAAATTGTACTACTTGCATATTTTTTAGTGTATGTGTTAATATTTTCTATTTACTAAAAAAATATTATTGATAGCAAAGAAAATAATAACGCTATTTATCATTGTTAATTCATTATGTAAATAAATATATTTGATAGATGTATTAAACAAATATTTGACTAAAATGTATTTCGCGAATATGAAATTAAAATATTGATATATTTACCGCTAATTGAACACTATAATAAACGTTAACCAAAACCACACGCAACAATTTATAATAATTTTAATGAATTATATACAAATGTTATTACGTATTTTAATTTTAAGGATTACAAAAAAAAGTTGACATTAATTATAATTTGGCTAGATGATGTAGGGTATATAATTAAATAAGCTTAGTTTAGTTTGATGTTATACTGTAGCTTTTAGTACGGTTAGTTTTAATTTATAGTCGAGACCGTTGAATTCGTTTTGGTGAAATTTTCGTAAATCACAAACTTGCTAACTAATTTTAATCTAATTTAATTAACTATATAGTAACGGTTAGTACTTGTATTTAATATTAATTACAAATTTAATGTTGAGATAATTAACAGTGTTTGTTTGGTTGGGGTCTAGATTGCAAAACACATCATACTATGTCCAAGCTATATTGTCTACGAGTCGACTATTGTCGGTGACCAGATCGACCATTATTTTACGCTTGGCGAACAGTGCAATGGTTACCATTACCACTACCACCCACCATGGATACAATCCAGTATACATATTATAATATGTCGCCGATAAATAATGCGCATACTAAATATTACATACCAGGGAACAATATTGCCATAAATTACATATTCTATAGAAATCTTAAATAAAAAAATTATAAAGCATAAGCAAATACTGTGGCATAAACAATTGTTAATTGTACCCCAATGTAGACGATACAAGAAATGTTTAAATTACTGCATTAAATTCTCTATCGAAATTTAATTCATTTATAGAATTTGCAATGTGTGAATTGAATTATCAGTTACTATATTCATAAAGTTCTGTTTGAAATTAGCAAGTTTTACTCTAAAGAATCATTGGGTAGTCATTTCATCAATGATTCGACATACCGCACAACTTGCTTCAAATGCAACTGAGATTAATCTGTCTTTGCTTGCAGCGAAGCCAAGTGAAAATCTCGATGCGCGTTTGAAAACTTTGACCGGTATACCAAGCTACCTGAGATATTATTTGATACATTGTTTAATATTCTGTATCATCATAGAGATTGCATATCTTATTAGAATGACTAGCAACATGGCATAAATTGTCGGAAGATGTTACGGAAAACTTATTAAATTTGATATGCTTATTATAAAAGCTGTTTGTGTTTTTTAAGTCTTGTTTTATACACTGTATATCGTAATTATACTGATATTTCAGCACATTGTAAAATATGTTTACTTGTGTTTTCCAACTATCGTTGTAGATAACACAAAATGTTGTAATAATTTTTTTTTTTCAAAAATACTACACTAAATTTTTATTCTGAAACAATTTTCGAAATTTGTGCAGACAATAGAAAATGACTTTTCTCTAAATTCCTTAAAGCTACAGCTTTCAAACACGCGCAAATAGCAGTTTAATAATTTTTTCCCAGAAATTATAAGGAGAAAAATGACTAGAGTAAACAAGCACTTCTGACCTGAATATTATTTTACTTTCAACCATTTTCTGTAGAGTACACAAACACACATATACACACAGACATTCCAATAATAGTCAAACTCGATTCAGGGAAGGTCAAAAGGTATATTTCTGTTAAAATTTCGAGAACGTCATGTTTGATGCTTGTAATACTTATATTGCGTATAAGAAGATAAAAAATAAATTTGGACCGAATTCAGTGATCATTTTGCATTAAAAACAAAATGTTGATGAAGCAACAAGTGCATATAAAAACATGTGTCAGTCGCAGTAGAACTATATAGTAGGATATCTAATGGTAATATAAACAGTCAGGCACACGCGACATATAAACAACACACATGGACATACAAGTATGTTTTCATGTCAATTTCAGGTTGCGTACAAATGTGATTCAGAAATTTATGAGGTATAGTATCATAAAAAGAAATGACATTACATTAAAAAGGAAGAAGTAACGTCATGGCCGTTCCGTACATTTTTATGAAGCGAAATACTATTTATTGACCTTCGACAAGAAAACCCTTAACAAGCGCAATACGCAATCTCGAAAAACAGATATTTACGTAAATTTACACATTTATTTAAATACCATACAATCTTATTATATAAGGTGGTGATTAAATCTGTATTTTGTCAGCTGACTTAGACCGCGGGTTGCATATTCATAGGTGTTATATTATTAATAATATGAGATCTCAACCACGAACCCTCAAACTTATACATGTTTGGAATACATAACTGCAGAGGAAACTTCAAGAAGATGTGAAGTGTAAATTGAAAAAAGATTTGTTGCTAAGCGATGTTTTGTAGTTTTTTTTTTTTTTTTTTTTATGGGACATTCGCTAATTACAAAAATAATCATTGTGTGCGGCAATTATTAGCAACTCGTATCCGGAAGTGTTGCTGAGTCGTGTTTCGTATTTGTTGTTCGTTGCATTGGCACGAAATTCGCACAACAGTATTTACCCGGTCGATGGGTTCAGTTCACTAGGGAGGTCTAAAGTGTTTGAATTAGTACTCGAATAGACCGCTAGTAGTGAGCACAGACAAGGATGTCTGTAGCCTCATTGGTATGCAGGAGCAACGGTCACACGAACTTAACTGAATTGTTGTCCGTCGAAGGCTAGTCGGACGAAATAATACACAAGTGGACAAAATCGTTCATATTTGATGTTGGAAAATGACATTTATGTCAAAACCAAAATTGAACAAGATTCCAGACGCATTTGAAATTCATTGATTTTTATTTCACTTTGTATTACAGAACATATTTGCACTTTGATAAAATAATGATGAAAGAAACTCATCTTGAAATGTTTGTAATTATGACATGTTTCGTGTATGTATGTATGTATGTATGTGTGAGAGTGAGACTTCTATAGCAATGAAATATCTATATAGATTCAGTTCAGACAATTTCTATTAAATGACATGAATGCAAGTTTGTAATATCTCCAATTCGAATAATTGAATTGTGAGACAGATCCTTGTCAATCATTTGTAATATGCGCAATTCTATTTGGCCGCACTCGAAAGACCATTAAGTGTGTAAATTTTAATTACTAATAAATATTCATCAGATGCATTTCTATCATCCGAGGCGAGTTTCAACTTGCTAGAATCTGCAATCTATAGTAGCACTAATGTCATTCGCTCAAATCACCTTAACGCAACGTAACGTAACGTATAGTAGTAGAGTGTTTCTGCATGAGCGCATCTGAAACTGTTATTCTTTGGGTTTTCGAGTAAATCTTGCACTAATGACCTATTTAAATTCACTAGCTTTTGAGTTAAGTTTCACTCAACGAAAACGTTGAAATTATTTATTACCGACAAAGTTCGAGGTTTGTTTGCTTTGGTCTTTCGTCTAAGAATGTGATTGTCTTATTAAAAGCCTTTCGGTACAACTTCGCGTTTTATTGTAATGAATAAGGCAGAACATTTTCGATTAAACATGTTTTGTTTTAACTTGAAATTACTAAAATATAGGAGTACTTCTTAGACTTTCTTGTCTGTACGTTTAATAATATTGTTTTATATTTGTTTTCAACTTTGATAGTCAAAGCTTACTTGGAAACCATTTTGTATAAATGTTAAACAAATATAGAAATTCATTAATTCCTAAAACCAATTTTGGTTTTACAATTTCAAGTCATGTAATTTTGGATATTCTAAATTTTCTAATTCATTCATAATTATTTATCTACGGCTATAATTTTGTAAAGCGTCAATGTTGAATACTAATATGTAATAAAAGGGATTATGATAGATTAACTGTACTACGTTTCTATACGTTCTTGATTCTATGGAATGGAAAATAAACGATAGTTTGTACATATGCATATAAAGCATTGTCCACATGGCTAATGAGAAGCACCACGAAACGGTTCACGTAGCAACATTGTTAATGTATTTATCGAGCGTTTAACAGAGCTTCAGTACTGGTGTCATACAACCGAATGAGCAGTACCATCAAATCAAATACAATGCAAAAATTAGCGAATCATTCTCGTTGATATTACAAAATGTCAGACATATTTGAAGCGCATGTACACAAATATGTGTATACTTTAAAAATGTTTTGAACGCAAGTGGCACTGGGTTAGAAAAGCTGCATTTGCATTGGATACCGCCTGGCCAGTTTTCAATTAGAGGTAGTCATACAATTTGTGCAATTGATTTTCATGGTGAATAAACTTAACATGTCACTTCGCTTATAGAAACTATTGTTAAAGTTTCGATACACCCGAGCAAGCCATTGTGCTACCTGATAAGCGTAGTCCCCCAAATGTAACACTGCCAATCACTGTCTCAACTCTACCAAGAGTATGACTTGAGTTGGGTTGCTGGACCCGAGGTCCAGTATTAGACAAGATCATCCGCATTGTCATGACAGATTTTGCATTCACTTCGTAATATTTTTAGTTATTTCTTTAATTAATCAAGTTATAATAATTATAACATTTCTCACTTCGAAGTATTTTCATAAATTTTAAACGAAAATTGTATTTTTTTTGTTGGGTCATTACATATTACAAAAACTTAAACGTTCATTAATCAAGGTTTAACTATAGTGGAAATGATATTTACACCATAATATCGTACTAACAACATTATTAAATATCTGCAGTGTCATGCACCGAACTTTCTTATACGCATATGGGTTAAACAATATCGTAGTTACATTATTTTTCTAATTTATAATATTTGTTCTAACCTTTAGAACGCTTTTACAGTAAATACATTTCTTAAAATAAATATTAAATGTCAAACTTCAAATTATTTAAGTCTATTTTGTTAAACAATTGACAGCCGCAGATGATACGATTTATGTAAAAATATATATAATAAGCAAAAATTTATTTTGAAAACAGTACTCTTTTTGGAAAATATATTCAAACAAAAGTTGTGCTAAATAGTAATACCTTTCATTTTTGAGTAATTGCAGAAATTGCAAAAATTGACTAGAGTAAACAGGCACTTCCGCTTTGAATATTATTTTCAAAAATAAGAGGTGCACACCTGAGGCATATGCAAATCTTAAGTTTAAAGTTTCATAATTTTAGCTTCAACCGCATAGGCTGTAGAGAACATACACACACACACACACACACACGTACAGACACACACAGACAGACGTCATTCCAAAAATAGTCGGAAACGATTCAGGGAGGGTCAAAACGTATATTTCCGTTAAAATCTCGAGATCGAAATTTTTCATGATTACAATACTTACTTATACTTCGTATAAGAAAGTAAAAATTACTTTAGAACTTTATTTCTTATTGTTGTATTTGAAAGTAAATTGTTTAAGAAATAAAATAAACACATAGAAAATTCATAAATATTTAATATGCAACAGAAGAAGTAATAATTATAAGATTAAAAAGAATATATTTTTGTATTATGGGCAACCCATTAAATATTGAAATACGCACATTTTTCTGAAGCAAATATTTATTCTCATTTTTAAGAATAATTTGATAGATTATACACCCAGTGTTTGATTAATAACGATCTTGTATTTCACTGACATGTTTTTACAGTGAAGACGTGAGGATCCATCACGCCTGAAACGTCTCAGCTTTTTGCAACTAAATTTCAACCGGAAATTCATACTATGCTAATACCGAAATGTTTATCTAGGTTAATTTTTTTTATATTTGCGCAATAGTATTATCAGTTTTAAAGACGCGTACAAATAAATTATAATTTTAAAGCAATGTTTCATAGAAATGATTTATATTAATTAATACTCATATAATTATAAAATAATTTTCTATTTTCAAGAAAAATTATAAATTTAGAATGTTATAAATATGAGTTTGAAACCAAACGGTTTATTCCATCTATGAACAGGAGAATGAACTACATCTGGTATACGTTCGATAAATATAAAGGTTCCTGAAGGCAAATATCCTGCACATCTTTATGTTACAGATATCTAGATAGAAATTCAATTTATCTGAAAGATGGCAATGGTTTACGCTTTCGCATAATTTTTAATCGATATGCTAAAACTATACTCAATCTACCTTATACATAGTCAAGGGTTAATTTTAAACCGAGACTAAACTTGATAAAAAAGATAAACTTAAGTAATTGTACTTGAATTAAAAGAAGATGGAAATTTAGTATTACTTTACGCACGAATAAATGATATATTAAAATATCAAATATTTATTTGTATTTTATGTAAAATATTATTTAATATGTACCAACACTTATTTAATTTCAAATTACAAAAGGATGAACAAATGCTAATAAACGATTTAAAAGCTTTTAATTCTTTGCGCCGTAAATAAAACCGACAGGATGCATATGAGTTAATACTAATGTAATATTAAAATAAGATCCTTTAAGTTTAGAAAATTATTATTATGCACTGAAACCCTAGGACAAAACTGTCCTTTTATTTGAATGAAAATTTGCTCAACCAAAGCCTGGCAATAAAAAGAAGCTTTTCACTGTTGAGTCTAGATAGAATTAATTAAAGTACTAATACGAGTTATATCATTATCGTTATGTAGACATTTTCACGTCTTTCACGTTTCATAATTAAAATCTTTCAAATATGAACCCAAAACTTTAAAATGTTTTTTTTTTAATTTTGGTTTAATATTTAAAGATTAATTACCAGCCTACAAACTTTTTGAATGGTATTTCAATCTATACCATGTTTTATCGCAAAATTAAAAGTTGAAAGTATGAAATAGTATAAAAATGTTTTAGAATAATTATTTTCACATCTACCTGATTGCATATAAAATATTATAACGCATACACTTTGATGTATCGCGGTTAAATAGTTGGGCTTTTAAGTTTGTTGTTTGATTATTATTTTGATGATCATGTACACCATTAAATACTGTTGACGCTAATTAAATTGTTTTTGATATACGGTTGGACACGGTATTAAAATTTATATAACTACATAATGTTCCACGTACACAATATGCACTTTAAACTTATACAAAAGATAAAATGAAATATCGCCATAACTTGCATAAAACGTTTTCGAAATAATTCCGCGTGCGTTAGTTGTCAATTGTGCGTAACTTATTCATAAAACACGCAATTGTTTGCGACAATTAATGAATAATTTAGTTTACAAAACTTTTAATTAGTGAAATTAATTAGTTATCGCTTAATTGGAAATAATATTTACACATAAATTCTTCAAACACTTTATTTTATATTTGTCAAATATTTTTACGTAAATATTCATTGTTATTCTATTTATGTTGACATTTTTTATAAATAAAAATTGTAATTGAATAAATAATGAAGATTGATATGAAACAAATTTAAACAAACTTTCTTTGCATAATTAATGTTCGAAAACAGAGAAATGTGTTAAATGTTTGGTGAAATACATAAAATGTATGTTTTCCTATGTAATAATAAAATAAATCAAAACTGTTCTTATTTTGTCACCTAATAAAACGCTATCATAAAAAAATACACATAATAAAAATATCAACATATGAGTTATCTTATATCATATTTATATATTTTATGTATAGAATTAAGTTTTTTTTTTTATCCAACAATAAACATATGGAAACAAGTTTACGCTACGTAGAAAAACCTGGTTTACCTAAACACACGTTTTTAATATTTTAGCGAGATGTGTTCGTGGTTCGCAGAGTAAATGAATCTCTTTTTGTTTGCGTTTGACTCTGTGCCAGTACGAGACCTTCCAGAACGTTTGCCTCCATAAATTACAATATCTTAATATTAAACTACATATACTGATGCAAAAAAGAGCGTAAGTTCTGTTCCGCAAGTTTGATAAAGGCAGAAAATAATTCATGCTAATTCTGTTCATAATGTATTGCTTACTATTAATTTTAAATGTAAAAAAATATACTGGTGAAATCATTACGACGACGCACCAATTTCAATCATTTCAACTATATTGTAATTTACTATTATCGTTTATTTGTTTTAATTGGTTAAAAGTTAAAAAATTGGGAGGTTTAAAATAGATAAAAACTGGGATTATACATTTTTATTGGACCACTAAAACACTCATGTATTTTATCTGAATTGTTTGATATTCAACCATAACATTGCATAAATAATATCAATAAAATTATCATTGTTATCTATTCATACTTTTTTATGTGATTTTGTTTGATATTGATTATATCATTTTCGACGATTAGTGATTTTAAAAAATATATAACAAAAGACCAATCGATGCCTACGCGACCAAATACGGAAAAGTAATCGGTTTGAGATCTTATAGGTACTATCGGTAAAAGTATCTGAATAGGCTATTACAATAGATTTATTGAATGTCCAAAGTATTAACTCGATTTTTTGGAAAAACTTTTAAAAAGATTATAATTTCTATAATAGTGTTTAAATTTATTTCTAATATTAGAGGAGTTTTATTAAAAAAATATAACTTTGAAGTTATCGAATTTATATTTCGTAATGGTTATTTAAATTTTTTTAATGTTGTGTGTTTTTTATAGAAATAAATATTATAAATATTAATTATCTCGCACTTTAAGAATTATTTTTTTTTAAATGAATGTGTTTCAATAAATGTACATACGTATCTTTCATAATATTTATATAAATCCGAAACTGTATTTATATAATCCAAATCGTAAACTTTAATTCTAACATATGGCTATTGTTACTCTCGCTACGAAATTAAATCAAGTAAGAAGAAGATAAGCGAACCAAATAAAACAGTCTCAAACAAATGGTATTTAGTAAAAATGTTTGTTTATCAACTTCTTAGTTTTATGATTTCCTCTTGTTTGCTTCTTTTTATAGGTTCGTAAGAGACGACCGATATTTATTATTTACATTACAATGAATAATTATAAATATATATTTCTAATTATTCAATTATGTGTGTGTGTGTGTATGTATGTGAAAGAAAAGGATTCATCTCCAAAGTATAAGTACAAGATTAGGTACTTTAAACATAAACGTTCTTCTTAGACAAATTATATAAAAATAAATCTATCGAAAAAAAATCCATATTTATCTTTTTAAAGCTACTATAAGCTCACAAATAAATATGAGAAACCGTACTGCAGAATCAAAAGTCCTTTTAGGATTTAGAAAGAATAAAAGTCAGTCTCTAATCTCGAAAGAAAAATTACTCAATTTATTGCCCGAAAAAAAAAATATTCAAGTTCATTATAACACCAACACAAAAATTATCCTGTCGGACCGTGTCGGGCGCGTTCGTATACGTTCGGAATTCAAAGTTTCCTGCGAAAAGCTTGGTATGCGTTCGCAGTTTCGTCGCGGTCCTTCAATTAAGCACGTGACCAAATCCTGCTCGAATAGCTTCACATAGACGACAAATCCTGACGCGAAGTTCAAAGAGTTACACTGATTTCGTTTAGAACATTTGTGATTGCGTTTTTTGGGACAAAAAGCTAATTTAAAGCTCTAAAACTGTGGCAGAGTGATAAAACAAACTTTCTTACTGTTTTTAATTGTTTTTAAATGTGCGGAATTTGAAATATATATTTTTTTAAAATTGAAGCAATTTTCTTATGGTTATAAGGTAATTTTCAAAATTAACTATATTATTATTATTTTTATTATTATAAGGTATTTAAAATGTATACTCAAGATTATACTGATTTTTTTTTATTTAAAAAAATCAAATCAAATGCTTAATTGACGAATTAAGTTAATGTGATAATTATGTAAATTATTTAATTTTACCATTTCCCTAAATAATTATATGCAAATTTCAATTATGTATTCAAAATCTCACATTTGTAATTATTCTTATAAGAACAACTTTTCAACTCAATTTATGAATTGAATTATAACTAAAACTTGAAGCAAGCAAATTATTGTTAATTCATAAAGTATTGAATGCTAAAATATTCATAAAATATTGAAGTTCAAATATAAAACGCATTTTAAGAATAATAAATTTATTGAAAGTTTTTTATTAATATATACAAAAAATTATTTGTAAATCTTAAATTTATTGTAACTTGCTGGACCATTTTAACCCCATATTCGTTTTTAATAAAAAAGTAGTAAAAGGAAATCATTTTTGTTTAACTTTTGAATTCATCTCATTTATTCGTTAAAAACAATAAATTCATTAAAATCTATTCAATTTTCTTCAAAATTTTATTCAGCTACCAATAAAAGGTTTAATAAAATTAGGCGTTTATCATATTTCAGATTTTAATTATTTTTCAGTCTTTACTTGTTTAGGTTTGATGTAAACAAAAATATATATAACGTCTTATTAAATAAAAATAAAATATTCTCAAGAGGAATTTTTAAGAGCGTTGGCTTTTATTGTGCCTTTAGAAATCTTAAAATTATAATTATGTAAACAGAAATTGCGTCGTAACGCTCAGAATATTAAATGAATTTTGCAGAAAAATCTAATTTGTTGTATCAGAATACTGTGTGTATTCAAACTAAATATAAATTGAATGTACAATTACAAGTAGCCACTACAACGAAAAGCTGCACTTTATTCTTTTCATCAGAATTAAATTATATTACCTGTTCAATTTTTTAAAAGTTCCTGCATTGAATCTCACAAACTTTTATTTAACTTTTAATCTAAAGAGAATTTAAATAAATTCTATCCAAATTTGGGATAAAATATATAAAAAAGACTACTCATCTATTAGTTTTGGTATCTATTTTAGCGCTTTTAAATAATGGTTTCTGTTAATAGGAAAATGGTAATTTATTACACTTAAAAAAAAAAAATGTGGAAAAACAAAAATGCATTGATTTATCAAACCATAAAAAGTGATAAAATCAATAAATACGATGAATTTATTCATTTGTAGTTTATGAACGAGTGTGAAAATTAAAATTGCAAATATTTTGAATAATCTAATCACCGTATGCATATTTTCATGCCTATAAATATTTTTAGTTACTCTAGTCATTTTACCTTAGGGTAATAACGACCCAAATGTCCTAAATAATTGAAACGTCCCTGTACATGTTTACAGAGATTTGAAATCGTATTATAAAATCCACAAAAAAATATATCAATAAATCACTAAGCTCTAGTTTGGGGTAAAGTTTTTGTTATAATCTCCGTTGTATATGCATCTCGCCAACGCGCTGTCAGACATTCTTTGCAACTTAAAATATCAGTTTTTTAACCAGATTAATTATAACACAAACAACGATAGTTTGATGATTATAACCCTAGCAATTTATTATAGATATCTATTACATATATAAAATATATTGAATCTTATATATTTCTGTAACACGTATATGAAATTATTCTAAAATTAGAATTTACGCTGATCAGTTTCTCATTAAAATTTAAGTCAATATTGATTTGCAATCTATAATTTAATAAATTATACCGCTAATATATATATATATATATATATATATATAATAAGAGAATTTAAGTGTCATCTCCAATTTCAGAAGTTACTAATTTATAAGTTTATTACCAATAAAAAAAAAATAGTCTACAAGAAACATATATACATTTTAATTCGTTCTATCGTCAAATAACCTTGTATTTATATTTAGTTTTACTAAATAGAAACTCGAGTGTCTACATTTGCTATAAACGCTTTAAAGTATAAACTTTGGTTTAATATAAACAAAAGATTTCTAATAGTAATTTCGTTATCTCTCTTTTTCGCTTTCAAAATAAATTTAACGAAAATAATTATACATATATAGCCAAAAATGATCGTAATAAATGATGATTATTCTCCTTGTTATAATTAAGAAATACTAAGACATTTCGACGATTACTCTAGCGATATTTTGGGTGTGAAATTGCTGTCAAATAATTTTGTAAATATATATATATATATATATATAGCTGAAGTTTTCTGTGAAGAATAATATGCAAAGGATGCTGTAACAAGCTTATATAAATCGGCCCAAAGCTGGTTGGAAATGCAAATTTATATTGTGATTTCAGATTGCTGTACATACCAGTACAGCAATGTAATGAGATTTACACCAGCGTTAGCCACTATTAAATTAAGTCATTTCCAACAATATTCAGCGAGTATTATTGCGAAATTCGAAACGTTTGTCCGAACGATTTTTAATTTAATATTTCATATTCAAAACGCGAAAATTGCTGACAATGAGACGAAATTATTATTTCTATTATTTTTAATGTAATTACTTTTAAATAAATCCCAAAATAATAATAAATGTTTCACTAGAAATCGATAAATGTATATTTTGATATTTAATATAAGTTCGAAAAAGAAATTTAACATGATTTTTATACACTTTTTAGCAATATATATTTTATGCTTAACGATGTCAATTCACGCGGAATGAATAATCAAATCTTAAGAATCTGATTTTTATTATATACATATACTTTAATGAACATCAAAATGGCAAAAAATAAAAAACTATTTTCCCTGTTCAAATTGTAATTTATTGAAATATAAAATCTAAAAAATCTTTTACTATTCGCAAAGTTTTGTTTTGCAGAACACTTCTGAAATAGAAAAGTAAGTAATTTTAGAATCTCGAAATAGATGAGAAAAAATAAACGTATTTTCATAAAGTTTAACTAAAATAAACATAAAATTACTTTAGCAAACAGACTAAACTAATACTGTATATATATATATATATATATATATACATGAGAATAAACATACTTAAAATTGAGTTAATTTCTGGGTTTGGCATTGATATATAGTTCAAATTGATTAAGTTAATATTTGGTTCAAATAAATAATAATACCCAAAAAAAATGTCAAACCTAATATTATTTTAAACTTTCGTCGTAACATATATCAAGTTACATATATTTCAAAAAGTACCCTCTCTAAAAATACGTGAGACACTTACATACAATAAATAAAATATAAATGTAAGATATCTGGTGTAAAATGTTGCAAAAACCGCGAAAGCCACCATTAATTTTTCAAAGAGGACAGTTTTATATTTTTCACATAAAAGAAACTAACATTTAAAGAACATTTCGTTCTAATGCTCTTATCCGTAATAACGATATTTCTATGCTTGTGTATAATGATAAAAGATACTTGTATGAATATTTTGATGTCTCTATTAATTTATGCGTTTACTAATTGCAATGGCATATGTATTGAGTCAATGCGGTTTGGAAACAATGCATAGTCTAGTCTTCAGTATTAGTCAATTAATCATTCGAAATCGAGTGATTTGTATTTGGTAAATTAGTCAGACATGCTTTTGTGAATATTATACACCAGAATTCTAAGGGTCGAATTAATCAATGATAATTACTTTGAAGATCATATGGCCATATGGATTCAAGATGGAGCATATGTATTATATACATACATCGACACCATAAAACAACAAAATCGTAAAATGCTGTCACACACACTTTTATGTATGACGGATCACAACAGCAAGTAGTATACAGAAAAACAGACGAAAGGCGGTGTAAAACTCATAAAAAAGAAATTTCGCAAACACATTTTTTCGATGTATTTATGTCCAACTTTGCTTGGATTTATTTACGATTTATGAACTGGCAAACAACAGATTTAGCTATCACTTGTGGTTTCACTTTTTAATTGGTGTGATTTGTTATTTTGTGTAATACATTTAAATTTCAAAGCATCCACATTTTTTACTAGAAAACTATATCATTTTTGAGCAATACATAAAAAACACTTTTACATTAAATAATTATTTCGCAATTATTGCATTGTACTCATACAAATATACTATTGTATATTAAAAAGATTGCAATTTCTATAAGTGAATATAAATTTATTTTATTCCGAATTTTATTTTTACAATCTAGAAAATTTAGATTTAATTAAATTTTGAATGAACTGGTAATTCAGTGCTAATTATATGTGTAATTATGTCTTCAATAGCAAAATAATAAAGACAAGTACTCCGAAATAGCCATAAATATCGACTTGATACTAAAAGAATATAATATTTGGTGGTCAGTTCTGAGAAATGGTTTTATTTATTAAAGCTAACGTTTTATCCACACAAAGCTCACCATTTTCAAAGCATGTAAAATTTATTTGTAATATGCGTTGAAAATGTCGACCCTTGCGTGGATCAAACTTTGACTAATTTTATTTTATTATATTATCCATGAAAAAGCTTATGAATCGCTTCATTTTAAGCCTTAAATTGAAATTATTTTACAAAATAAACGATTTAAACGAAATTCTAAAAACATTTACTTGTAAGAAATTTGATCAGGTCGAAGCGTATTAAAACAGTATATTTTGGGTCAATTGATTAAAATCATTGAATTTAAATGCGAAATTGTCATTTGCAAATATTATTTGCGACTACGTGTACGTTATGGTAAAGCTAATGGTGGCTTTGTAACGGATACCGAAGCATGCCAAAATCAATTTAAGACCGGAAGTCAACCCGGTAAAACAGTCGTGTTAGTATAAGCTAACTGTATAATGTGCTGCGATGATTGATGATGGTGTGAAAAAGATCACTTTTTTATTATTTCCTCTCACTACGATTTTCAATATTTGAGAGCCAATCGAAAAAAAAATAATAAAATCGAAATATGAAGTAAAATTTTCACTGATTCAATTAAGTTTAATCTTTTTATCAGATAATCAATTAATAACGCTTGTTCGCGGTTTTCATATATTTGTTTAGTATAGTCTAGGGACTTTACGGCCGTGTGCTTAGCAAATTGAATATTATGACACTGTATGCCTCGTACATAAAATTAAATTGTGGTTTCTCAAATTTAGTACAAATATTCCAAAATTTTGCTCATAATTAATATCAAATATTAAATACCTCAAACAATAGCTTCAAAAATACCAGTTTGCTTAATTCTCAGAATACTCTTACTAAATAAGAAAAAATTTTAAAGTAAATTTTACGAGGCCATCAAGCTACGCAACATATTAATGGCATTTTGTCATTTTATGACACCGCAAACGCGAAAAAAAAAATGTTTACTATTATTTATTTAGTTGATCAAATATATTTTGCAAGATAATGTTTAGTTAACAGTTAAACAACAGTGGTCGTATAGCATGCGGCGGTTAAGTTGATAAAAATTAACTAAAAACTCTAGCTTCCTATAATTAAGGAAGACATTGTTTTTGTGTACAGAAGCTAGATAAATAGCCTAATAAAAAGTGTAATTGGCCATTATATCCCTAGGTTTAATGGCCATGGGAGTTTATTTATCGATTTGAAGGAATTAATTCGCCCGGACACGTTGAAGTATCGGGTGAAAATTTACTTAACGATATATGAGAGCATAATATTCCACTAATACCGTTAATGTACTATAATCTGATTGAGGTAATATTAAATTTATACTATCAAATTATTTATGAAACGTTTATTGTTTATCAATTAAAATCAATAGAAAAAAAACAAAGAAAAGGAAAATTATAATTTCGGAAAAGTAATGTTTCGTCACAATTAGATATTTTATAATAAAAATTGTATTTTGAAAATTGCGTCATTGAAATAAGTAAGAATACTGATGACGTCAATGTGGTGCGAGCAGAAATAAAACGCACTCGCAATGTTTATGGACGGTAGACTATAAGGTACTATTTCAAGAACACTATTGTAGTATCTTTAGGAACAAACCTAACGGCCTAGAACCGTTGACCAAAGCAAAAACAAAAGCGCCTTTAATCGGGACACAAAGTTCGAATTTTAGTTACAACACGTTATTTGTGTTCTACGGGCCATGAACTACGTCCAAGTTAAAATGTCACACATATACACATGCACCAAACCTGACTAACATAAGCTAAGTTCCTTTGTCAACTTTGCTTGTAATCAGGCCACCCTTGGCTTGTTCCGCAAAAGCCGTATCCACTACAAAGGCATATATTATATGTATGCAATTTAAAAAACATTAAAAACATGTTTGATATACGAAAATGTCCATATTTTCTACACTATAATCAAAATAGTGTGCTTTTGTTCTTTCAAGTAAATTATTATGAATTATTGACCCGAACAACGTATCTATTATAACTTTTATAATCATTAGAATCCATAGAATAAAATCAATAATTACTGAACACACAATAATTTTTGTTTCGTTTTTTTTTTTTTGTGTAAATAAACAATGAGTATATGTATATGACATTGCACCATTATCTATATTATAATAAAACTTTCAAAACAACATTTATTTATCCGAATTAGAATACTACATATAATGTATTATCTGGAACTTTTTCACAAATTTTTAGCGCAAACTCATAAAATGTTTTATTTAAATTTCAAATACGAAGCAACGCTTTAAAGTCAGTTTTAAAATCTGACCAAAAATAAATGATTTAATGAATTAGTTTCTAAGTAGAATAACTGATATATTTATTAATTAAGTTAATCGCTATAATAAACGAATATATTTTGTTATTTATGGAACTAATATTGATTAATGTAGAATCTATTATATACTGCACTAATAAATGTACCTAAATTACATTTACATAGATATGAAACAAATATTATTACATTGACATCATGTGATATTATTCGATGTTCAATATAAATTCGATATTTGATCGCTTATTTGAGCGAAAGATATCGTCTTTACTCTCCGTATGATATCAAGCGAATATATAAATTAAATTTTCATCCGAACACAAATTGAAGCTATACATATATGGTTGACTATTCAATGGATATAATCCACAGCAAAAGAGATTATCAAATTTATTTCACATTCTTTTAATATACTATTAATTCCTTAGAAACAAATCTAGAATCGTAATTATTATTTTTTTTATACACATACAAGATATATAAGAAAAAAATTGAATAAAATCGGAATATTTTAATTCATTTATACTAGAATTAAAGAGCGCTTTTGAAACTAAATTTGTTTCTGTTTGGACACAACCGTATTTGATTATAATGATACAAGTAGTTAGTCATACCGTAGGGAAATCTGACAACGCAATTGCAAACACTAAGTGGGTTTTTATTTTATAACTTTATTTTTCAAATATATTGCTTTTTACGTTTAAAAATATATAAATGTGGATTACAATCCATAAAAAAACATGCTCTTAACCAAAATAAAAAACAAACGTATTTCCCAGTAGGTTGTATTTAATTTAGAAAAATCGTTTTGTAAGAAACTGCCACACAATCACCGAAAAAGAATATGAACGAGATTTGGAAAATTATATAGAAAATTAATAATTTTGCGTAAATTTTAGGATTGTATTTTAAAAAAATATGAAATTAATATAAATTTCGATTTATATATTATGTACTGATTTGCGAATTTGACAGGTTTTCAATAAAGTATTCAGAACTTTGGCAAGTTAAACGCATAGGAAAATAATTTGCATATGACATTAAGTGTGAAATTAACGTTGTCCTGTTTAATGTAGGACGTGTGTGGAATAATGCTGTAATTGGTACGCTTGTAATCTAGTTATTTGACATAGTAATTGCTAGTTAAAAGCACAAGAGGTGTGTTGTGTGTTGTACCTAGGTACACAGATTATAAAGGGCCGAGGCAGTATTGACAGAACCACCATTATAACGATGAATGCATAACAAACTAGTTAGAAAACCTACGAGAACATATTCTTTTCATCAAATACTTTACGATGCTTTTATCCAAAGTCTTCAAAGATATTAAAGCACTATCTTGTGCGTAAGAATGTGATTAATGATTCTATTCCATTATGTTTTTTATTAATTTTTTTATGCTATTAGTTACAACAATTACCAGTAGCGTAACTTTGCCAAAATAAAACAAAACAAAAATGTGGCATGCAATAATTTGTTTAGAGAATATTTGTTTCTATGAAATATAGATTTATTTCAGAATCTATGAATATTATTGTTTAAAAACGAAAAAATTTTGTTTACAAATAAATGGGAAATTAAAATCTGTATATATGGTATGTATATTATAGTGCGATCTTCTCGTGTTAATAAAAGCAAAATATGACTACTCTTTTAAATAATAGCGAGAATATTAACTGTAATGCGTGCAGTAAAAAAATCGTATAAAAGTTAATGAAAACGCTGACTTTAATTTAATATCAAATTGATGATATGAATACTTAATTTAAATATGTCAAATAATTGTTTAATTTTGGATATTTGTATAAATAGTTTTTCAATATAAAATTAGGCTTCAAATTCATTTAATATAATTAGTTTTTTAGTTCGATTATTTCTAATATTTATTAATATTATGAAGACTGTTAAAATAAAATATATAGTAACAGGGTATTTATTATTAATTTGTACTGAGTAGGGTAAGTTTAACAGTGTACCCAAAAAGATGCTTGTATGATTAACATTTTGGGTCATGAACCAATGTCTCATTAACTCACAAACGTTGTATTACATCTAGGTCAGTTTCATTAATGAACTTAATAATAATTCAAACAAAGTGCTAACTATATGCAAAATAAAACCAAAAGTCACTAAGCTCATATGCACTTAATTTACGAGAATGTTCAATAGCACAGCGTGCTTGGAAATTGTTCTCCAAGCGCTGCAAGTCTCGTAGATTGTAATATATATATATATATCAAACGCATGCACTTCAGAATACATTATTTTGTATACCAAGTCCATAACAATAACTACATGCTTGATGTTTTCAGTATTAACTTATATCAAAATACTAGACTTTAAAAAGAATTTCGTGCAAACATATATGTGTTTCTAGCGCTAGAGTTAAATCGGACGAATATCAACCAAGTGAAAATAGAATAAACAAATTGAGAAATTCGCATCAAAACGCACTGAAATGTAAATACATGTTTGTATTTACAGAATTATCAGTTGCATTTGCCGTTTCTTTCAATGAATTGAATATATAACTGATAACGAAATAACTTTTTAGAAAATCAAACTTTTACTAAAAATTAATATATATTGTTGTAAATATTTATTAAACTTATTAAACAATATTTATTTATTGCAATTTGAGAGTGACAAAAATTGTTGATTACTCTATTAAATGTGAAATGCAATTTAAAAGAATATTTTTATAAATATATTTAGTATTTGATAAAGGTAATGCTGTCTTTGAAATGTTATTCCGCGTACATATCATTAGCAGATGCATGTATATTTCGAAATGAAAATGTTAGTAATAATGTGAGTAAATGTAGCACTAACAACGTTGAAATGTTTAGGGAAGATTATAATATACTCGTACATACATCACGCACCCGTGTCTATACATATGTGAGTAAATTCGTTAGTGAAGCGATTAATTATAACCGACACACATTCGAGTTGAGACCGCAACAACTGAGGCAGAATGGGGTGCTGCCATTGTAATCACCTCGATTTGGATGACATTGTCATTGTATATACGCGAATGATAATGCTTAGGGCTGTCGTGGGTAGCTAGTGACAATAATGCGAAGCGATCGAAATATTTACGCGTACCAATATTGGTAATTCAATGAATTTTGAAATCTTAGTCATTTCCACCATACGAGTATATTTAGACTCACCGAAATATAACTTCAAAATTGACATGCATATAATACAACCAAATGTAATGACTATTGACAAAATAACGCATCAATCAGCCGCGTTTTACTAGTCTAAATTTATACCAACGCTGTCATTACAAGCGAATATATTTCGGGATGACTGTATTGCCTTTTTGTGAAAGGATGTCACAAAAAATGACAAGCGATATATTTTGTTTTCAGGACGCGCTTAAAGTGTTATTAAATGTATCATGTGTGGAAGAGGAATGAGTAATTGGGTGAATATGGATATTACCATGTAACTGGGTTATACGATATTATAAGCAAGGTTGTTCATTTTCAGAACGATTTTGCTGGTTACCACACATTCAAACTACAACGGTTTTTGCTAAAACTTTAGCGAATCAAGTTATATGAAGTTTAAAGCGTATAAGCTGCACTTAATTTATTGAGAATTAATCTCAGAAAATCTAAATATATTGTAGTACTTTGCAAATAAATGTCACACTTATTTATTAATGTTTGGACGCAGTAATATTTATTTAAATCAACCAAGGAGAGGATCAGACTAAAATATATAATATATATAATGCATGTACGCAGTAAATCTGTACAAATTAATCTGTTGATGTGGGAATAATCAGTTTAGTGTTGCGGTGTCCTATATGCCATTAGAAACACTTAAGTAAGCCACGCCGACACGCCGTATACCATTTACACCATACACATACACACCATGCACAAATCTAATTATCAAATCCTGTGCCTGATGCATAACGAATGAAGATGCTTCACTGTAATGTACAAAAGCGGTGTATGTGTCTGAGACGGCTAACTGTGTATGTGTGTGTGTGTGTATTTAAATGTGTTTGTGTGTGAAAATTGCACATATGTAAATATATGTAAATCACCCCGGAACACAAGCAAAATCTTCTTATGGTATATATATATATTAAACTAGATTAAACTAATTAAATGCTTAACCATGAACGTTTTTTATTAAAAGACAAAATCTATTAAAACATAAAATTGCTAAGCTTCCATTAAAACTGGAATCGCAAAAAGTTAATATAAAACCGAACAATATGCTAACTCTTAAAAATGCTTATAGGAATAATGAAAATATGTTTTCTAAAAAATAATATCCAATTAAGGGCCCTATTTATTTTTAATCGTCAAGCGCGGTCACATTGCCATTTTACAATAATCTAGCGATAGAAACGGATTTGATAACCAATATCAGCAGTGTATTACACTAGACTTTCTTATACGTAATAAATTTTGTTAACTGAACGAAATATAGAAATGAAATATATATGTAGCCAAAATTTTGTATAGTTTGACAAATCAATATGAAAAATCGTATTTAAAAATAAAATTGAACTTTTTAAGGAGTTAAAATGAAAATAAATTATCAGAAAAATCGATTGAAAATTAGGAGGCTTGTAGCCCTAAACGTACGTTGTTTCTTATCGCGACACGGTAGGAGTTTGTTGGTTGCATCCCGCACTAATCGAACGTATCAAATTCATTTAGTATAGTAATATTGAAGTAAAATATGAATTTAAGTTAAACGTTAGTGAGGGAAGCTTAAACCCCGCCACCACGTCAAGGTCAACTCCATGGGGACCGTTTAAAAATCAGGTTTATTGGTTTAGATTAAAGAACGATACGATATACGAACCATTCCACAATGCGAACACAGTTAAAATTATTATTTAGACAGTTAGTAAGTTTAATCATTAGAGCTAATTTTAAACGTACCCCGGCGGGGCCCTACTTAACTAAATATGCTCCCACCCCCTACCTAACTGAAAGTATGCCCACCTCCTACCTAACTGAAACTATTCCCACCCTCTACCTACAATTTGAGATACGTATTCTAATTTTGTGCTAATAAGCACGGACACACAATTATGTGCGTGTGTATTTTGTAACATTGGGTACGACACAATGTTACACGTCGAAATAACTGAAAGAAATTTGGATTAGAAGGCGTACTGCCAAAGGGTGCAGTGTGCAAGTCTGCTCACACACTGCGAAAACTTTAAAAGGTGGACACCCAGTTAACCAGGACTGGGACGTCCGAAATACTTTAAACCTGTAAATGTGAAAGTACAGTTAGTTATTGGGGCCCACCTCGCTCCTTCGGCGGGCCCAGTGTACGCGATCGAGTTGAAGTGACCAACCAACCAACAAATCAATCCGGTTCCCAGTGCACTAACCAACCCTCGCACTGTCCCACTGCACCCTGGTCGTGCAGCAGTAGGCAACGAGAGCGGTCAGATACACTGGGCACCCACTGTACTACAAGTAGCACGGATGGGCTTTCTTAGACGATTCATCAGTCGGTTATTTGCAACGCGCCAATATTAACAAACACCACGCATCTCATATATTCAAATTTTAAAAATTAGAACTAAGTGTCAGCAAGCCTTGATTACACAACAGTGCTCCAAGGTTGCATCGATCATAGTTTTAAGAAAAACAATATTTAAATTAAACGGAGATTTAGCAAGCAATGAATACACAACATTAGTGCTACAAGGTTGCATCGATCTCATCTTTAGGAAAATATCCACATTTAACCGAGAGATGCAGTGGCGCCTAATATCAGCGTTATATTAATTTACTATTTATTTGAATTCAATCAATTGCAAGTGTTTACTTTTAAGTTAATTCGCGACGCGCCCACCCCCGAAACACCCGAGACCCGAATTTAAACCCCAACCAAAAATGCAAACCCGAGAAGCTAAACAACGCGTGATTTTATTAAAATACAACAACGATCTGCCCCCGAAGCAGAACTGCCATACTGGATGGACAGTACGCGTTACCGTAAAAAAAGGACTTCAAATTATTGTTTTCGTCCAAGAATCCAACGGTGGGTGCTCCCACGATGAAAAGGGGGAATATTTACGAATTGAACGAACGAGCGACAAGGAACTAGAGGAAATACTTGCTCCAACCGTAAGGGCAGAGGCTACCACATATATTTGAAACAAAAGCGCGTGTTCCAAACATATGCAGACATTTATTTATTGTTAAATGAACCATCGTCAGGTTCTGAATGATCAGGGTTGGTTTGGAACAAGATACTTTCTCAAGTTATACATATATACAATTTTCGTACATGTGCTATTATATTAATGAATTAAAATCAATACCATTTAATTAACATTGGTTTTATAATTATTGAATATTATTATTGACAAATTTTATATTTCCCAGTGTAGTTTAACAATTTCTGAATACGCGCTGTATTCAGAAACTGTTAAAGAAAAGAAGAAAGAAAGAATAAATAATATAAATACACCCGAAGACAGTGGATTCTCATTGATTTTACGACGTATAAGAGAACCACTGACTAAAACGCACGTTTTATATATTAGGAGTTCAAAACGTACTCACCAACTCCAAATCCATTCTTGTTCCTCTCCTACCACAGCTGAAGTTCTAGTTGTTCCTGTTTGGTAAGCGAAGCGAAGCGAAGAACTTTAATATTTAATTTCCCGAAATTATGTATTTAAAATTTCCACACGACCATTTTTTATCACTCACTATCACTGATTTTTAAACGAAAATATTTATTTAATTTTAAGACTTTCACTAATACTGTACAGGGAATGGCATAAATTTTACGTAGTTATTTCACAAATAAATAAACACTCGCGAACTCACTTAAAACATAATTCACTTTGTTACAAACGGCACAGTACATACATATAAATAAATAACATATACAGAAAAAAAGAAAGAAACTGGGAAATATAAAAATAGCACATGCTAGATAATCAAAAAATCACTTACTTGTTCTAAATAAAATGCAGAGTTGAGTAGACTGGACACCCCTAAAACATTAGCAAATTAATTAGAAATCATCGTAAATAATTATAAACATTATTAAAAACACCCCACATAAACATTTAATAAACAATAATAATCAATTGAGACCGCCAAGTTAGCGAAAATAAATAAAAACAATTATTTTATATACGAATTTAGCATGCAAGAGTATGATCTACGATAGCCATGGTTAGCATCGGCGTACCTTTCAACAACGCGGAAGTAGATGTTTCATATTTTCGCAAAAATCTAATGTAATCGGTCACCCCGCACAAAAAACGTTATAGAATATCAATTAGCAGTCTATTTGTAAACTTTTAAGACTAAAATACATAATAGAATCGCGTTTTTTACCCCATTTTTTATGAATTTAGTGTTAACGAACGTGCGGCCGTGCAGCGTATAGCTGACGTTCCACGGCACACTACAAAGATTATTATGATTGAATTAAAAGGTGTTTTTGTACATATGTATATATTCTGTATTGTATTTTTACTATCTTATACGTAAAAAAATAAACGGAAATATAAATACAAATATTATTTATACATATATCAATAATAAAATGAATTTAATTGAAAATACTCATTATCTAACAGGACCGGCAAATACTTTTTATTTTATTTCAGGTGCATGCATTGTTAATAAATAATAAGCAGGCGTTCTATATATTATATAAGTAGTATGATTTTAAAATTATATATGTGGATCTATTTTAAAATAATATTTAATTAAATAAAAATTGCAAACGTAAAGATTTTTTCTCCAACTATAAAATGGCAAATATCGAGTTTTTGAATGAAATAAATTACATGGTAAAGTTTAAGCAGTCACCTGTAATAAGATTTAAAATTGTCCTTTTCAGGAAATCAAGGTCAACTATTTGTTAATATGAAATTAAATTTTCAAATATATCCGTTGCAAAACATATGGATATATAAATACAAATAGCATTGATACATATATCAACAGTAAAATGATAAGTTTTTCCGAATTTAAATATAGCAAATTGTTTCCTAGACGGACCAAAAGAAACCTGCAAAATTCTCGAACGAAACAAATTTTTATTTTATTTCACGTACATGTAATGTGCAAGTATTCTATATAGTCTATACATATGTATTTAATAATATTGAATAAAATAAGGATTGCAAAAGAATGAGTTTTTACGTTTATTTTTAAATAAAATAACAAATATCGCGCCTAATCAAACTAAGGGAAACAAATTTCTCGGAGAAATTTAAACCGTTATAATAAAAATCCGTATTAAGATATAATTTCCTGAAAAGGGCAATTTTTTTAGTAATATATACTCACTTTCTCATTTAGAGTTGCAAGCGAGTTGATCTGCTAGAGCCGATTTCCAGTTGCTCTTCTTACGGTACATTACAACCAAACGCGAATGTTCTAGTATATATTTAAATAAAATTAATATTGAATCTAATATTGTTAAAAACCACTAGCGTTCACATTAGTCTGTAATTTAACAATTCGAATGATTGCTCTATATTTTAAAGTAATCCTATACTAGCCTACATTATACCGCACTATGTAGCAACAATTTAACAATAATTTATAGCATTTTACGTGCATTCTATACATTTAAATCGAAGTACAACAACTGACGGTCGTCAGCGTACTGATCGTTCTCGAACAAATTTGGACACGTTTTCAAGAAATAACCAGAAATTCGGGAATTAAATTCAGACCCTAAATAAATGAACCAAGGTGAGCCATATCTTGTGTCGAATGTTTATAATAGCTAGTCTCATATTTTACTATATTAATATGCATAGAATATCTACATATATAAAGTACGTATAAATTCTAAAAATGAATTTTTCTGTGGTCAAAAATTTACTTAATCTGAAAGGTTTTTATTATTTTAACAGATGCAAAAGAATAGAGCATAAAATTAGATTCAATTTGGTATGCAAAGAATTTTAGGTCGTCATAGTATAGAAAAGTTCTTAATTGATTTTGATTGCATTAGAGCACAAAGGTGATAAGTGCGTCACAGCATAGTATAATAAGTGTTGTAGACGTTTAAATGATAATTTCGGACGAAATGTTCCATAAATTTATGGCATCACTACACAATTAGAATATACCCTATAAAATGAATATCAAATGTTAAGACAGAATTACCATTTATTTAAAATCACAAAGATTTTTGATAAATTTGAGAAATAATGTAAATATTAGCATAGTTATGTAGACCTAGCAATAATTAAAGCGTGTAGATAAGCAATTTTAAAAATAAGTATGTTTGCAACGCTATGCAAAGCCATCCAGAATTATCTCAGACTGAATCCGTTTCTTAAACATTTTATTAATTAAGTATGTTCACTAATACATCCCAGGAAAGTTAGACAATGATCCATTAATTACATACGTAAAAGGTATAACGTCAAAATGTTCGTGTTTTAAACTTCTATGAAGTTCTTTAAGTTTTAATTTATTTTCGCAGTAAAACAACATCATGATGTCTGTATTGTGATTCTTAAGAAAACAGTTAAGTTATTCAAGGTTATTAATAATTTTAAGTTTACACTTCCGAACAGTATTTCCATATTAATGGGGAGGCTGGTTAAATTTGTTAAAGCCATTAGAAAATCTTCGTTGCCGTCAGTTAATCTAGCGAAACTAGTAGTTTGATATATATACACAATTCGTGTATTATAAATCAAATACCAACCCGCAGTGCGTACATTAGTATCAGATTTAGGGTAAATCATTTTCCACGCGGCACTCGCCCCCGGAACGAACTAAGAGCTTTTTGCCTTTTGGTTTGCTATTTTTGGCTTTGTAGCCAAATTTTTCGGTTGTAAATTACTCGATGCATTATTTCAAGAAACATTTTATGTTCAAATACGTAAAGATATGTTTCCAAACCTTTCTGAACCTTTGTGAGACTTCATCCATTTCCTTGTCTTTAAATTTAAACTAATCTTAAGTTTTAATCCTTTTTAATCAAGTTAAAAGACGTATATTCTGAATTACTAAGGATTTAAAACAATTATTTACCAAAATGAATCGTCTTTTCATTCCCACGTAAACTCAATTTATGATGCGACTTTAGTATTAAAATAATAAAATATCCCATTGGATATAACTTACTTCATTACTGACTATATCTCTTATTTGCAGTTGGAACCATTGCGAGTGCCTCTGACGGACGCATGGAAAATTACTGCCTTTTCATCGGAAATTAAATAAAGCCGTATAACAAATTAAATTCATGGCATCACAGTGCAATAAAAAGCACTATTTCACAAGTAACATGTAACGAATATTACGCAGCAAGAAAAAGAACCACTGCGATGGAAGATTACAATCAAACATTTAAAAATGATTCGGATCCAAATTCGACGTTTCCAAATTACGATTATGAGCGGCGGGTTGAAACTTATCTAGTCCCATTTGTATTTGCGATCATCTTTATTGTGGGTGTGCTCGGAAATGGAACTCTTATCATTGTCTTCGTCCGGCATAGAGCCATGCGGAATGTTCCAAATATGTAAGTATTTTGCATTTTTTTTTTATCTATGATTTATTTCTGTTTAATCCTGTTTATGTTAATTAGCTACACTAAATAATGATAATTTTATTCAAAAATACGAAATTTCTTAAATATTGTGAATCAATCTGCAAATTATTTTCTTATGAAAGATAT
The DNA here is from genome assembly GCA_944039245.1 of Nebria salina. NCBI lineage: Eukaryota > Metazoa > Arthropoda > Insecta > Coleoptera > Carabidae > Nebria > Nebria salina. Next base: position 2,017,042 of record OX063273.1, on the reverse strand, counting down.
TTTATATATGTAATTTTTATGTTCATAGTTAAAAATAAATAATATCTACAGAACTAAAAAAATAATATATTTTTCTTACTATATATGAAAGTTATATTAAGTTGAACATATATTTGCTCAACCTAATAGCATTTCTTCTACAAATATAAAAGAATGAAATATTTGCGAATACATTATTTTGTGGGTGAAAGTATACTTGAGTCTATTATTTTTCTGCCTAAAAATAAAAAGCTTTTTTTATTAAATCTTATAACTTTACTATTCAAATCCAAATCGAAGAATGTTTTCCTCAACGATTTCATTATTAGCGACAAAAGTAAAATTGAAAATATTATAGATTTGCGAAATAATGATTTAACTGCAAAATATAGCAATTAATAACATATAACATGACTAACTTTTCATTAAATTATATATTTAAATTTTACTAACATAAGATGACTGAATTATAAAAGAAAATATTTCTAACAAAAAGATTTTGTTTTTTATTATTTTTTATAATTGTGTTTGGCAGCAGATAGAGCAAAATAATGTGTTGCTTCAGCAATGGTATTTCAATTAGATTAAAGATCAAAGGGTAATATTTTTTTAGAATAAACAACTATGACAAAGTTAACATATTTGTATTAAAACCCATTCCTTTAAAAAAAACTGCAAGTCGGTCGAGACTCGAGATGTTCTTTCAGTATCTCGGAAACTGAGTTTAAACAAAACAATCAAAGCTGTATAAAGATTTTATATTAGAAAAATTGATAAATCACATACAAGAAGCACTCCAATTATTTTTTGTTCCAGAAAATGCTTCAACACTATTAATAAATTAATAAAACAGCATTTCGAAATATAATCGATCATTGCACTTCATTTCTAGTATCTTTGGAAAAAAAACATAAAAAAGCTCAACCACTTATCAGCTGAGTTAGAGATGCAGCTATTCAATTCAGAAGTAATTAAGGTTTCATTCGAGTTTAATTTTACAGTTTGTGTTATAACTTTAAAATTGCCAATTTAATGGTATCGTTATACAGAATTAACTCATTTTTGCTTTTTATGAGCAATCGGAACAATTTTTTTTATACTTAACAAAAATTAAAAGTTTTATATTAAAAATATTTTATCAAATAATTGAAAAAAAAAAATGTTTCACAAGCGCTTTGATACATTGATTTTAAATAGAAATGTAATATTAATTTTCACACTCATTTGCTTTTTAAAGACTATTAATTAAAAATATTAATTCTTGTAAAATCCATTATAGGATGGAGATGGCTTTATTATTTGTTATTTCACTGTTTCTGTATAATTTATATAATAGCAAGCGAAGACTGTATTAAAACATTGTTTGTGGATCTTGAATTACAAATATTGACATACTAGGATCAGCATCAGCCTCTACAAATTCTTTCGCTTCATTGAAAGCAATATATTATTCTTGCCAAAAGATCATTTAATCAATTATACTCGCCTTAAATAGTACATGTTTTGCGAGTAAAATAACAAATACTGACCGTACGTTCTAATTTCAATAGTTGTTCCATTCTTATAAAAATATGCACAACTAGATAAATAGAAAACGACAGCTTAAATTGTAGATTTCTCTCTTGAGTATATTTGTAAGACTCCAGAATATATCATTAGCTTTGTTAGAAAGTAATTATCTTTTTCATCACTTAAACCCTGTACAAAGTTTAAAGGATTATACCATACATTAGATATTCATCCTCTATACCTATTTTACAACTAATTTATAACTTTTAACAAGATGATTCAATTAATAGTGGTGTAATTACCTTCTTCTTGCCAAGGATCTATTCAACATTGCGTGCACGGCGTGAAAATAAACATAGAATTTTTATATCAAAGGTAAAAATAAGCAGTACATTAAAATGCTTTAGTAAATACATAAATAAATATTTAGTTTAACAAAATATCATTATTTCTTCAGTATTTATTATTTTACCTGCGAGTTACTGAACAAAAATAAATAGGTTTAAAAAATAAACGTTTGAAATATTTTTTTATTAAGAAATAATTATAATATATATTAATTGTGTATTTGTTTCGATGTCCTCTTAGCAAAATTAAATTTCCTTCATTGAAAAGTTTTTTGATTAAAAAGCCACAGCGTATGAGTGTGAACATTTACTCATTTCCAAATGAATCTCTGAGTGAGATTATGAGGTGTTGAATTTGATATCTGACTCTTTTGTTGAATCTTTTTGTTTTCAGATATATCCTGTCGCTGGCGTTAGCTGATTTGTTGGTGATAGTGACATGCGTGCCCTTTACATCAGTTGTCTATGCAGTGGAAACATGGCCATGGGGCATCGCCGTCTGTAAGCTCTCCGAAAGTGTCAAGGACATATCAATTGGTGTAAGTGTCTTTACACTCACCGCGCTATCAGCGGATAGATTTTTTGCTATCGTTGATCCATTACGCAAACTTCATGCCACCGGTAAGTATATAATATAATAAAAAAATTTAACTTTATGTTACATCGTGAAAAAAAATATTTAAAAAAGAAAAAATAGCATCAATGTCTCCCATTTTCCCGGAGAGCTTTGTTTCATAATTTATCGTTATATCGTTAAAACATATAACAATTTAATAAACTTGATCAAATTCAATCTAAGAATTAACCCACTTAAAATATAATAAATGAGTTTTTGATAAAATACATACACACAAATATAGAAGATCCGCCAATTATTTGGGCTTACAGAACTCGAATTCTTAAAATTCGTTAAATTTTTCCGGAACTCCAATTAATTGCAGTGAAACAAGCTATCCTTGAAACCTGGAATGCGATATTGTCTTTAAGGCTTAAATTACGTCTTTTCTCGACCTTCGAAAGACTGCTTGGTTTTTTTTTTGCCAATATCGATTTCATGAGGATAATAAAATTCATCAATATCAAATTTTATATACTGTTCAGACCATTCGTCAAATTATTTGTGATATCTAACCAAAAATCACTGAAAATCAAATTGGTAATTTAGAATTAATTGACCAAACTACCAAGTTCTATTGATTATCAGATTCATTTATATAAGAGAAAAATAATAATAGTCTAGATATGATAATTTCATTCGGACATGAATACAGGTGGTGGAAGACGGGCAACTAGAGTGACGGTGACAACAGCGGCTTTGATCTGGGTACTGGCGATCATTTGTGCGATACCCGATATGATTGGGACACACCTCAAAGAGTTCCCGGAGGACAAAGGGAAAGGACACGAGCATGAGGTAACACCATCGAATTCAATTGTTCATATTATATTTCATTAAAAATCGCTTAAATCAATGTGCAAAGGGTATAGAACCCAAAAGCTCCCTATAATTGCCATTAGTCAATACAGTTCTTATGTGACAAATTAATCATTTACGAAACATGTAAGTGAGAATTGTTGTAAAAGCTTTTCAAAAAAACTACAAATAATATATCGGTTTTTTTTTTACAAACAATATTAAATAAGTTAATAATAAAATAAAACTATTATTTCGTCATAATGTTTTCCAATGCAGATCAACTAAATAAAAATGTTTAAAAAACAAAGCATTTTGTATACAAACTTATAATTTAAATAAAATGATCTTAAAAGATTTAGACGCAGTTGCAGAAAAGTTTTGGCAAGCTGTCACTACTTTGAGGATCCGTCGGGGATCAAATTCACAACCACTTTTGATCCATGACAGTCTCTTAGGCAGTTGATGGTTTGTTAGTGTTTGGCGAATATTTTTGCATCCGGGTAACAATCTTAAAGACAAATTTTTGAAATTTTAATAAAACATTTTCAATTATAATTACTTATAAATACTTTAATCAAAACAATTCTTGTTTTATAATAATAAGAACAACTTAGGCGTATGTGTAAATATTTTTAAAATGTTACAATTTTTTTTAAAATTTGATAATACGCTCTTCAACAAAAATAGCAAATTATCTACATTTTCTTTTCGTTTTTTGATGTTCAAAGGTTGTCCTAGTGGTATGCTACCCGTTTCCAAAGGAATGGGGTGACAGCTATAAGAAAGCAAATACGTTGGCGAAGTTCCTGGTATTTTATGCGATACCATTAACAGTTATTGCCGTTTTTTACGCATTAATGGCGAGGCATTTGGTCCAAAGCACGAAGAATGTACCCGGTGAAATGCAAGGAGCACAACGACAGGTTTATTTGCAATTATTTTTTATTGTGTTAGAATTTATAGAAATTCTTTTACATATTATTACCATATTTTGTAATCCATACATAGTAAATTGTCTTCTATGTATATACGATCGGGCGCACACACAAGTGTGTATTATAGCTATACACAAATCAAAATACAGAAAAAATATATGAAATTGTCAATATTGTTCATTCTGTAATTTAGATTCGAGTCCGGAAAAAAGTAGCAGTGACTGTGCTGACGTTCGTGGTAGTGTTCGCAATCTGTTTTTTACCGTCGCATGTTTTCATGTTGTGGTTCTACTTTGACCCGACAGCCGAAGAAAACTATAACGCGTTCTGGCACATCTTCCGCATCCTGGGATTCTGTTTGACGTTCCTGAATTCATGCGTCAATCCTGTCGCTCTGTATTGTGTCAGTGGCACTTTTCGTAAACATTTCAACAGGTAAAATACAAATTAATACGTCAACAACGTAAATAAACCTAAATTTTAAAAAGTACTTAATGATTTTCTCATTTCAAAATTTACCAAAAAATTCCATATAATTTGGTTATAATGACGGTAATAGATAATAGATACAATGTTAATTAGAACAAGGAAATTGAACTAATTATAAGAGCTTTAACTATTATTAAGTTAAGTTAAGATAAATAGTGCTCGAGTGCATGTACTTTTGACAAATGGGACGTCAACAAAATTACTGAAAGTTCAAATGTTGTAATGAATTAGTTTAAGCATATTACATCCAGGATATTTTAAGGAATTACCAAAAAGGTCAAACCACAACTATAATTGGATGTTCACAGTAACTCGTTTTATAAATCGACAGATTTATGTTTAGTACCGTATATGTCGCGTGAATTCTTATCAAAAACAAAGTCCCCCAGAGACTGCCTAAAATTTCTGAACCAAATATTATCGGAATTTATGTTTCAGAAACTTTACGTTTTTAGTTATAACTTGTAAGATATGATTTATAAAAGTTTTTTGCGTAAATACATTTCCCAATCGTCTTATTCGACGTTGCATTTTCTTGACCGTATATGTACCCTGAAGGTAAAAGAATTTGATAGATCGAATTTTATCTTTTCATAAAAACGTAAACCTAAACTAAATTTGTACAGTTTTCAATTTGGTCAAATCTACGAAGTATATTTTCTTGCTACATGTAGTTTTAGTCTTCTATTTTGCTAGCCTAGAAACGTGCACTACGATAGACATGAGATGTATTTTATTTATTTTTCATTTTACTCCGAACAGCAAAAACGTGCTATATTTGATATGAAACGATATGCAATCTCGATCAAATTGTACTACCATATCAATAGAATGTTTCTAATATGCAGTTTTGATATTTGATTTTTTTTTAACCTTCTTTATTTTAAAATTATATTCAATAATATTTTATTCTAAATTTCTAGCATACTACTTTGAATAGAAATATGTTTAATAAATCGTATTTCTGGTAGTGAATTATTATCAAAATAAGTTTTAATTATTACTATTGCCAATTTAAAATATAAATTGAAAATCCTATATCGCGCATTTCAACTGTTACAAATTTAAAACGATTTTGCAAAGTTGTAAAAAGCTTTTAAAAATACGTTTCGACGGTAACCTCTATGCTACTTTAAGGCTCATTAGGTTTTCCATTTCTCAGAAAAAATTATATTTAACATCAAAAAGATAACACATCAAAGTTGTTCATTGAAAATTAAAATAGACGCACCGAAAAGTTGACAATGTTTTCATGAAAAAAGCTACAATTTTAGAAAATACCATGAAATTTACCTGAATTTTGCGGTGTACTCTTCATATTATTGAAAGTATAATGCTTATGCAAATTTATCTTGTGGTACTTGTTAGCTGATGAGTTTGATATAGTTCATTACCTCGACAATATACGGATTCAATCAACACGTCAATCAAGTGCAGCGTATTTTGTATTATATGATTATTAAATATAAAACCAATTTTTTCTAATATATCTTGCTCAGAATATTTCTTTAGGGGTTAAAAACACGCATTAGCAAGACCGATGTTTGCAGCTCGTCTTATGTGGTTCTAAATTCTTTAGAATACAACTAAATATGCTATAATTATTTTAATATTGTTTTTTATATATTTTATTTCTTAATTTTATATTTACAGATATTTACTGTGTCAGAATACTGTATCCGCAAGAAAACGGTGCAACACGTGCCAGGGCCAAAGGGCAACATCCATGTCGTTGACGACATCTCGCCGACAATACTCCGTGCTAAGCCGCAGGGCACAATTGGCGTCTTCGACAATACGTCGCCCCGTGCCCGTTTGCCAAGAGACGTCTGTTACGTTGATTGGCAATGGAAATGGAAACGATCATGCGTGCAGCAAAATGTAAGTTAGTGACGCGAAATGATATGTCAAAATTAAACTTTTAAATTAGTGTTGATATCAAACAATACATTACAAATAAAATATATTAGATGTAAAACAATGCGTCTTTATAGTTAAGTGTTCCTGAATATGTTTCGCCACCGGTAAGTTAATATGTCTCCCCAAAACTAAAATATTAATGTTACATATATGAATTAATACGATGTCTTTGTTACCAAACTAAAAATGGTAAAAGACTCTATTTTCTTTGATCTCCGTTAAAAGTGAACAAAACATGAAAGCTATACCAGCAGTCAAAGACATATCTACATCCTTCATGTAATATAAAAATACTTGATTTTAATATTATTAGTAGTAGTAGTATAGTGCGTTTTATCAAAAATATTTTCCACTTTGCGTTCCAGAAAATGGAGCATTATAAAGCGAGAAAACGCTTACGATATTCTGTTTTCAGTATATAGATTTTAATATTAATATCTTCATAAATTGTACGACCCAAATGCAACAAATAAACCAAAATACATGTATTTTAGCGTTCGAAATCACTATTTTAGTACCCTTAAGCTAAAGTATACCCCAAATACTAAAATATATAAATTCGAACCTATGTGGTAATATCCGGCTCGAAGGACCAAATAAATTATATGTTTATGTATAGTAACTCAATTAAATAACAATTATGGCATCCGTAAATTTGTATCAACAATAATCAACTTTAGCAGATGAAATTTGTAAATATGTTCTACTATAGTTACGTAAACTTATTTCGTCCAATATTGATGATAACAGATTATAACTTGTGTCTCTCAAAAGTTATCAGTTTCCATAAAAAATAAAGTTAAATAAAAGTTATTCTATACGAAAAAAAATTGAAAAGAATTCTAAAAGTTCATTGTTATTCGCTAACTTCCTACGGTTAGACTTTCTTCACTTTGAAAAAAACCTTTGTATTTGAAAATAAAAGGCAGACAAAAATCAATAATTGAGTTTCAATTGAAATATTAAACAAGACAAAAATTTATTGTTTGTAAATATTTCTAAATGTATATTTGCCAGTAACGACTTTATGCTAACGAGAAGAGCTTATTTATTTATTTAATATTAAATTAGTTTAAAATAATTATTAAAATATAAATTTTTTTGGTATATAATTCTGCAAACATGTAGAAATCAATGTTGAATATAAGCACTTAAGTGGACATCCATGTAAATATTGTAAATATTATAAATGTTTCTCGTATATATTAAAAAATATATTTATTTTAATATATGTATATATGTTGTTCCAAAACATTTCAAAATAATTTATATTATTTTTGTATTTATTAAAAAACATAATTGTGACTTGGTTCAATAAAATATATATAATACATATTAGTTTGATTTTTTGCTTTAGAATCCACAGCTGAGATATACATTTATTGGGGGTACGTATTTATTTTATTATTATTTATTTTATTTATTAGAAAATTATATAACTTGCATGCATGCAAAATTGCATGAAGAAAATAATCGTAAAATGTATAAAAACCGCAAGAAATATTAATAGCGTTACATAATTATGTTTTCTTTGCTTTGATGTTTATTTAACTTGTACATTTTTACACCTTCGCGATTTACTCCATATTGATAAATGAATTAATTGGCATATTTTCATTTATATATAGAAACGGAAATTATATTATTCGATTACTTATACTATTGTTACACTTGTTTATTTAATAAAAGGAAATCAAGAGCATATATTTTGGTTTGAATTATTAATTAAAAGGAAAATCTAATGTGATTAAATTCTAAAACAAATACCAACCAATACTGTGTATGCACCAATTATTTTACCCAAATGCTTTCGTCATATATTGGTATATCTACATCATTATCCGAGTTTTGTTTCATTTAAATTAAAACCATTTGTTTTTTTTAATATTCAGTACAGAAAAATACATTTATATATGGGTCATGTATATATTTCATAAAAGAGTAATGTAATCTTTTCAGGAACATATCAAAACAAATTCAATAACTGTGATCTTTTAGCTTTCAGTAAAATAAAATACTTCCTTTTGCAGGCTTGTATACAATAAAACATTCAATTTAGATTCTTTTGATATTTCAAAAAATAAATAAAAAACACTTTCGAACGTATCGCTTTTATACAAAGCCAATTCGATTTTCTAACAGATCTTTACTTTAAAAAGGCAAGAATCACAACCATTTAGTAATTTATGGATTAGCGTACGTACCATTTATACGAACTCAAAATTTATAAATTTTTTTATGGAAATTTGTACACTGACATGGCAAGCAAAAACTGTATCACTGATCTATACAATCTTATGGTAATATATGTACATAATTTACTTTTACTAAAGATACTATTAAATATGGTTTGAAAGTTCATTTATTTTCAGTCAAAAACACGCTTTTACAATATAGTTCGTTATTTCAACAAATTTTGCCAATTATTTCGTGCTATAAGTACTTCGTAATATGAAATAGTGCACACACATGACTACATATTTTTATGGAATTTTTTTATATTTACCCTGTTAGATGATGCATCTATTTATATATTCAGAATAGATAGTCACTGTGCAATCAAGTAATTCCTGATGCATATGCAGAAGGAGTGGTTAATTAAGTAGATGAAATTGATATTAAAAGCGATGTTTAAAAAAAGCATCATTCATTTTGATAAACAGCTTACTATGTTTCAGTAAATTTACCTAGCCTTATTATTATTGTAATTTCCGTTTCTAGTTGACCTAAATTAGCATTGCAACTACCAATGACTATAATCCTTGAAGAAAAGGCGTAGTATATTTATATTATATATATATTATTTTCGCGGAAATAACATTTCTCCGAATTCTATCACAGGTCTATTATATTATCTGAGCTAGTCGTTTATATGGAAGAGATATTAATTCCGGCTGTCATAAAATCGATTTCAAATTAATATTTTTATGTTTCTAGTCATTTATAGACGCATGAAAAGCTCACGATTCGCTGAACAAGAACAATATAAATGCGATAACCGTTAATAGATATTTAATACCAATCATATGATCCAATTGGATCTATAACGGATCAGGAAGAAAGTGATATCATATCTAGCATTTGGAACACAAAAGTGATATACGTATTTTTAATCGTTTCTATCAGAAATATTTATTTTTTACAAATAGATAATGAATCTTCTTAAAAGATCTATATGGTGCATTACTTATGAAAACAAAAATCATTCATCTAATTTTATTTATTTTTACATAAACAGATAAACCAAATTGACTCAAATAATTTAATATTTATTGTAAGTAAATAAAAATATGATATATTGAAGGGAGGTTTTTAGTTAATTTTAATAACAATATTTTCATAAACTATTCTAAATTTGAATATCACACTTATCTAAAAAAAATTCGTATCAAAAAGTTCAGTGCAAACCATTGCGGATATTGTGTATGTATATAGGATTGGCTATGACTAATTATAATTTAATTGCATCAAGAGAGCTGGGTGCAGTACAGCTTATTTGTTACAGTGTACTATTAACTGTGACAGCTGGTTTATATGCGAAACCAATCCATTTTGATTCCAATTGGATATGATGAATTTTGCCTATATCAAATTACTATCAAAAGCTCACTAGGCTGGAACATAGTCAATATTATTATTAATTATACAGTTTATTAATATTTATATATATATATATATATATATATATATATATATATATATATATATATATATTTCGCCAGAAAGCTAAGATTTGATGTGAGCACCTCTATACAACCTTCACTACAACAAATTTGGTTAGCGACGGTTTTGGTAGCCATTTCTACCCATTACCATTCCCATTACCAAAGGAAGTGACCTAGATAAACTGCGTATATTTGTATGAATAAAAATAAAAACATTTTCTCAATTTTATTATGGCTTTTATTGTACTTGAAGATCTATTTATATCATCTTCATTTCAATTTGATTAAAAAATATTTGTGTATTGGCTTCAGGAAAATACGTCACGGCGCTATATCATATTTTTAATAAACTAACATTACGGCGTCACATTCGTAACTTAGAGCCCGATTCTCAACTCTCACTCCCGTGATAAATAGTGAAATTTATCACCGATTATCACTCGTATCACTTAAGGTTATTCTCAACTACAAAAAAGTGATATATCGTGATACATATCACTCGCTTATTTTCACTTGATATTTTGACGGCGATAACAAGTGAGAAGTGGTGGGAAGCTCAACCTGACATTTATTTGTGGTTTTACGATAAATGTCATTGGCTGAATAAATTCAGGATTTTTGTATCTTTAATAATGGAGGCATATGTTCAAATTTTATTATTGGTGCAAATGGAATATGAAGAAGTTCCTAGATTTATTCGATCAAGATTTGATGCTTTTCAGTTAAGTGAAACGCGGTTTATAAAATTATTTAGGCTTGATAAAATATTTGCAAGATTACTATAGAATAGAAAGTGTTAGTGAACATATACGTAGTCCTGCTAAAATATGGGTTTTGAATGTTGAAATGAAAGTAATATTTAAAATTATATTAGAAATAACACTACAATACAGGTTACTAATTGTTTGTTAATAGATTCTTATAGCATTTAAGTTTTTTGCATTTAAAGTTGAAGATACTTCGCTTCATGTCTTGCCAGCACTATATTATAAATAAATATATTACAATTTATCAATCAGGATATTGTAATAAAATTTACTTTTCTCCATTCTTTCCCATTTTTTTAGCGCCCCCACACGCATTTAAAATTAAGATACTTCTTCCCATGTTAATGTCTTATCATTATGATTAACAAAGATGCCACTATTTAAACTTGAATTTTGTTGAATAATAGATATTAATTTTATTTTTTGTTCGTTAGAAACATTAATTTTTCTTGTGGGAGGCATTTCGAAACTAAAACAAATGAATATTTAATCTGACATAACTTAAATATGCCAACTTACATCAAATATAATATCATAATTTCTCACTCACAAATCTCATATCACTTTCTTGTTGAGAATAGCATTTACAGTTGACAAGTGATATGATATAATTTTATCACCTAGGTGATATGATATGAGATGATATATTGAGAATCGGGCTCTTAATTAGTAATTTCAACGCCTATTAAATGTAAGCAATAAAGCTTATAGAACGTAAAGCGAATTAACGTATTAAATAGTTCAAAAGTCTGCAGTGTATTAAACTGCAAATGAAACTAAATATTTTAATACTTTTCAAACGTATATTTAAATCTAAGACCATGTTACAAAATACATTTAGATACCTCGAACCACACTGATTTAGTCTACATGCAAATTACCACATGCAAATGATTTGATCCATGTAGGAGCGAGTCGGTTAATAATGAATGAATTTTAAGCGTGGATATATTTCCGACGTTATATATTATGCAATACTGGAATGGTATATGAGTTGCGTAAAACTGAGTAGAAATTTGTCAAATACTTTTTTGGGTGATAAAATTACCTTCAAAAAATACAGACTGTTTATTTTCATGCAAAAATAATACACGATTTATACAAAAAAGAAAACGTATACTTATGAAAAATTGCTTTTTTATTCCTAACATTTCTACTCTATTTCTTATACTTTTATATTTTATAAGTCATTTTCTTCGTGTATAAAATTTACACAATTTTTTATAATAAATCTTTTTTACAGTCAATGAAATAAAAAATATATATAAAATTCGCCAACTACGCAAATATATAGTGCAATTTTAACTTAATTGATTCATATTCATATTCAAATTTGTTCCACTGTTATGATCTAGCGTTATTTTATAATTTCACAGTAAAAACTACAGTTAATTTATGGAAATTATTAGATGAGCATCGCTCATTAGAATTAGAAAGAGATTCTTGTAATAAATTGTAAATTGTAATACTTTCACAAGTTTAAATGCACTGATTCACATCAAGAAGTATTTTTATAACTGTTAGATTGCTTTATTTTGATTAGAGATTTATGAGACATTAAATTTAAGAAATTTCAATGGTGAATTCTAATAAGATGTTAGCACACCAATTAAATTTATTTTTTTACGAGAAATCCTACATATGTTACCAGATGATAAATACGCGAATTTAAAAAAAAAAATTTGTTTTCCACCACCAACTTCAATTTTTATAGTAATATGAATACAACTATTAAAGTTAAATAAATAATTTATTAGCCTGTACATATATTTAGAAACTGAAGATGTTTTAATTCAGGGTTAGAAACTGAAAACAGGAAGTATTATACTTAGAAGTTGTAGGTACAGTGAAAATCTCTCTGTAAACATAGTCGCGTAGTCGTGCCTTAGCACACTACTCACACAGTCCGTGAACGTGCCTAATATTTTCTGTGTTATGTTTTATTCATACTTTGTTCTCGTCTCTTTTCACACATTTTCGTACAGACATATTCGGGTGAAACCGGCACAAAATCGAACCGTCCCGAGTTACCATCAGCCGAATTGCACAAATAAACAATCTGTGATATAGGCTTTACAGATCGTTGAATAGTCTTTTCATATATTCCTTTTATGTATTGACAGTACATATAATTGATAGCTATCGATATAGGGCGTTATTTTAACATTTATATTCTCGCTTTCTTCGAAAATATAAATATATATTTTACAAAAAAAAATGGTATTCATTGCACTTTCAATTCATAGTACCATTGCTTTTCATAAACGCAATTAGCGATTTTATTTAAAATTAAATTTCATTTTGTGAATATAAAATTGATATTCCCAGAATGTTAAGTTATTAGTTTTAACTTAGTATTTTCAATAATAAATCAGTTTTAAAAAATATAAACTGTATTTTATATTATTCTATCTATCTAATCCAGAATGTTTATAGAAAATAATAATTTATCAGTATTATGAGTTAATTGTAGCGAAATAAACATATGTAAATATATAAAAATGTTGTTCACCATAAATAGTACTTACTTAAAATTGGCAATGATACTTAGTTCAATGCACCTGTTTGCATTGTAAAAAGGGTTCGCCAATTGCTGACAAGTGAACTAAATGTATTGACAATCAATGATGAATGTATGCTTGTTTTTATTTTATTTGTATGCTCGACACATAGGCCACACTCACTGAACGCTGACGTGTATTGTGCTTAAGTTTAGTAAGCTATTCGATTCGCGTAACAAGTTTTATTCACAATTTTACGTGAATTTCATTTTTATACAATACGTGAACACATATTGGTATAACCATTCAGAAAAATAAACGAATCTACATTCATATCAAGTTGATTTTCATCACGTATACTTTTTATTCGTGCATCAGAGAATATATAAACTTTACTATGATTTTCAGAAAATGATATTTGAAATAGCAAAACGTACGATATCCAATATTTTATGAGCAAATTCTTTTTTTTTTAATTGTCACAAAACAAATACTACGGATATTAATGAAACCTAGAATTTTATATAGATCCCATTTTTTTTTTGTTTCTTAACAAAAACCATGGTTAATCTGTAATTTTTAGGGTATCTTAATATAATAGTATTAAGATTTTTTATCGTGCAGAAGGAAAGAATATATTTAGAGATTATAAAAGTTAGGATGGTTGAGAATCTTTTTTGTTGTGCTTCTGTTTGATGGAGTACACTGTCTCATGATGGGTTCCCACGTTAGGCGGTGGTTAGTCGTGTTGGTGGGACACTCAAATAGTCCAACTTCCCTTGGTAACAGTAACAAACGCTGGTATCTGTGGGAATATGGGCAGGGTGTAGATTATAAGGGTAACTTAATACATGTATAAAAACATATATACTTTGTCAATCATTCATTTAATTTAGTCATTTTGATAAATAATTGTGCATTTATCTCTTTATTTTTCATTTAAAACCAGCGAATACTCATATAAAAATACTACTACAATTTGGACCAATTATTTACCCAAATTTGTTATTTCTCGTAAATATTTTATTCTTATGAAATATTGAACACCTACCACGTAACGACCAGAAAATCATTTTATAGAGATAACAAAAGCAATTTCCATATTTAAAGTAACAAAACGTTATAATTGAAATAATCTATATAGGAAAATTGATCTTTAATTCTATTCACTGGTTGTAATATAGCTAATTTTCAATATTGACTATTAATTTCGCCAAAACAACATATTTACATAAAATAACAAATTTAGGTATACAACGACCGTAAACAGTTACTCTACTACGGGCTTTGACGGGATTCAGTCTAAGTGACTAATTAATTAAAACACAAATTATGGTGTTTCATTCAAATATTAACACTTTTCTTTAGGATATTTTTACAAAATATTAATTAGTGCCGAATTAAGGTTTCGGTTCTGGTCACAGCTTGAGGAAGTCACACTTCCTTCAAACCCAAACAAATGTGTGCAAATTTTTCGTATGAAATCATATGCTATTATGTTCCTTTTCCTGCTTCCTGTGTCAGGAATGGAATAGTGAACAGGCAGGGTTTCGTATCTCCCCCATATTGCATTGCCAAGGTTGCCATTTTTTTTGTGTTGTTTTGCCCTGAGTACCGGTCGGTTCATCAACACTTGTACCGGATGTGCGCAAGAAACATTATGATCTCAGGAAGTGGATTTGATGGATTAATTATTAGATGGCGAAATAATTAAATTATTGATTTATTTCATATGTTTCCTTTTCATCATTTTACAATTATAATTTAAGTAATCGAGTGACATTAATGTAATTCAAATTTGATTGATGAATATTGCAAGCATTAAAAACATTTTATTAGTAATTGCGACAAAAAAGATGCCAACAATTTATTTAGGGACGCCACTGTTTTTGCAAAGAATTCTAGGATACACTACCTATTACCTTTTACGCGTGGTATACGTATATACAGCACAGGGTAAAACGTCCAGTCAAAACACACACAGAGCTCTTTTCTATTATATGAGCCACCGTCTTACAGACCCCTAGCTCGAAGTACACAATAGTTATGTTTTGTACGCATTTTGCGTTTCGTCAAAGACCGACTGAATTCAGCAAGCGAAAACGGCGTGACTATGACCAACGCTCGGCACCGGGCACAGAATCTGTTCCCTTGGGAAAAGAACCCGTTTGTTCGCTCGGATAACGGCATAAGGGTTGAATTTACCCTCCATTTCTTCTTCCAACGCGTTTTTTCACAATTACGCTATGGCTTTTTGTTAACATCACGTGAAGAGTTATTGTTATGGTACTAATTGTGTTGATCATTGTCCGATTAAATTAGAAAATGTTTTTTAGGAAGATTGGCCTTGGTCACTTATATTTATGTGTGTGCGTGTTTGTGTGTGTGTGTGTGTGTGAGTATTATATACTAATAAAAATAATGATAATAATATTTGAGAATTCATTTATTATTTATGTAAATTTACATGGTAATTCAAATAAAAGGAGATGAAAAATAATTTCATATTAACGTTAATTTTATTTGGTGGAAATTTGGTATCCCTTGCAACATAAATCGGTGTACGGCAGTGTAGACATTCCATTTATTGTAGTTATTACGTGAATAGCTACCACGGGTACAATTCTTCAACACATTCCAAATAATGAAATACAATTTAGCACCCTAGAAAATACGCTCGCATTCCTTGTTATTCTGAGAAACTTTGTCAGTTTGTGCAGCGCATTGGTGTAAATTTTAAACCCTAGCGCTAGTTAAAAACAGAATTAGTTTCGGCTAACTATATAGGTACGTCAGGTGTGTCATTTGACTAGTGCACTTAGTTCAAAGTTCAAACGCAGGTGGGTTCTATCGTCATAATCAAATTATATGGCAAACGAGATCACTTTGTTTTCGGTCACAGTTTATTCTGAATTTTATTAGTCACAGGAGCTTCAAAGTAATTCCGCAAATAGAATTATTTTAATAATAGATACAAGTTAATTTAATTTTTTGCTTAACAAACTTTAAATAGCTATGAGTAATTAAAAATTCTGGAAATTACACGTTCATTTCAAAAACAACTCAAATAACAGAAATTTATTTCATTTTAAATAAAATAAACGATTTTATTGAAAAATACAATTATGTTACCAAACGAATATTTTTAAGTTTCTGACGAAAGTTTTTCATTTCTGAACTTAATACGTTAGTCAAAATTATTATTATTTAATTGCAATTAAGAACAATTTAGGTATTTAAATATTGTATATTTTTCTGCGTGTGTTGTACATATATTCTATGTTCATTTTATTTCAATCTGAACTCCCTCCGAAAATAATTCCAAAAATTACTATTGCCTTCTGGAATCCATCTCTTACGTAACACCTTAGTAATAAATACACATGACATTCAGAAAATATGGATTGGACGCTGTTGTAAACGAGCGTAAAAAAGGGGGGTAAGCACGCGCCCCAAACAGCTGTCGGAGCCGGATATGTCTTTGTGCTAGGGCTGGGAGACTACGGCAGCTGCCTACAGGGGCCCCGCACACCTGAACCGTGGACAACCGCCAACAGCAGAACCAGCAGCAGCCGGGCTCCTCGGTTACAAGAACTTCGCCGAGTCTACCAGTCACGTTATAGAACTTGCACAAGCGAACACGCAAACATTTACCGAGATACTCGTCTATACATAACAGTCACCGGTTAAGTTATCAATAGATCTCAGTGTATTCTTGTTGTTATATCGTGGTTTTTTCCTTGATTTCAAGTTTGGAAATATTTGTGTTTTACTTTGCGGCTATTGGATTTTTTAATAATAATTCTCTTAAGGTATTTGTTTTATTTATTTTATTATTTATGTATTTATTTATAATATTTCAATGATGATATTTTACGACAAATACGAATTACTATTATTTTAATATAAATGTAATAAGGAAAATTTTTTGTTTTTAAATAATCATTTTAAATATTTTAAACCAAGTCTACCACAAATGCATGAATAAATATTTTTTTTATTGCATCCCCCAATTAAAACTTTTAATTCACATATATATTACACATACTATATGACCTTGAAATATCGTCAGTCTCCAGCCCGAACGATATTTATAAGTTTTTATATTTCCAGTTAAAATCCAGGAAATTTAATAACACCTCAAACGTGAAACAATAATGATTCATTCATCATTTTGTTTTATTATTAAATACCTGTTAGCACTTGTAAGCTAGTCATAGTATTACTAATGCATCAATAAAATTGCGAAATTATAGATTTTTTTTATATTGATTATTCGATCTTTCCAGTTGAGTTCTGGCGATTGCGATAGTGCGTCAGACGTCAAAACTCTAAATGATACAAACATGTAATTCCATGACTGTCTGACGTTTCCCGTCACAAATCGATTTGTTTATAATTGCAACTATAATTTTTATGTCTGTATAGCCGTGAGATTATTTTTTATTTCATATTTCAAAAGCATATTAAGGTGTTAAACACAGCGTTAATAGATTTGTAAAGATCTTAAAATTGTATATAATACATATTTGAACTGTTTAGTAGAGCAAACTAGTTTGTTAGATTATGTTAATCATAAAGTAAACATTAAAAAATGATATAATATCGAATAAAATTTTTAGCTAATAAAATGCTCAATTTTTTTTTATGGTAAGCTTCGTTTAAATAACCAAAATAACAAAATTAAGACCGGGCATTTTAATTTTTTGCTAATTACATTATTAAAAACGTGACAATAAAAAAATCAAATATTCTTGAAACAAAAAACCGGAAGAGATCATAATATGTAAATACATCAATTATCAAGTTCATTAACATTTGTCGAAGCACTGGAACTGGTTATTTTCATTGTTAATTAGGCTGTGTGATGTGCTCAACAGGTTGGGCGGATTGAATCATGTATGTGTGCGGATACGGTGATAAATTTATAATAATTTAACAAACATCCTGAATCATGTTATTAATAAGATTACGATATTGTGGTTTTCTCAGTATTTCCTGTACTAACCTGTTGTGCATCCGCCATTTTATTTTTAATTCGACGAAATTTAAATGTATCATTCATACATAAACGTAAATACAATTTGAAAATTTATTGCAATATTCACGTAAAATAATTAATTTTCATATTTTTAATATGTAAATATTTTAATGTGTATATAGTTTTTTTTATTGCCATAGCTTATGAATTTCATCATGATTAAATAGTGAATTTAATTAGACTGCGCTAATTTAATATTTTTATTTAGAAGCTCAACCAAACCACCGCGGGCTTATCAAACATTCATTTCAACAACAGCCTTACCCTACAGCACCGCCAAAAACATGAAACTGTAACAATCTCTGCGGTCGTGCATTTGACATCAAAAAACAAACATTTCAAAGTGTATTTAATATGTGTGTCAAAAATTAACAAGACCCATCCTATTCAAAATGTGTGTGCTAAAATGGACTTTAATCGTGTTTTTTACAATCGTTCAAATCGCATCTTCTTTGGACTTATTGGACGAATATGTGCGTCATGTCGGTGATTTCAATAAAAAAAATAACTCTGTTACATCTGTGCGACGTAAACGCGCTGTGACTGTGCAACGTGAAATGCTTTGGACTCATTCGGAAACGCTGGACGATGATGGTGATATAGTGCTCCGGTGGCAGCCGCGGCACCAGGAAATTGCTTTCAAAGTCGAAGCGAAAACAAAGGGATATCTAGGGATCGGATTCAGTCCAAACGGCGGCATGAAAGGTGCTGATATTGTCATCGGGTGGGTTGATGATCGCACAGGACAAGCGTTTTTATTGGTAAGTTTACTCTTATAAAATCAATATTACGTCGAAATGTCTATATTGATGTACACATATAGACAATACATACTTTTACTATGAAGAATTACAATAACAAAACTAATTAGGAGTAGAACGTGACTGTAGAGGGAATATAAAAAAAATGAATGTCATATTGCTAAAACAACAACGTTTCCCGGATGGAGCGTCCATTATGCATATATAATTAAATAGTTCGTTTATGTATGAATACGATTGTGAGTGGAAATGTACAAGAACGATTTCGTTAAAGTTTTAAGGTAGCTCAGTGTTCGTTCACCGGAGCAACCGCCGCTACCGGATCCTACTATTGGTTCGTTTGAGCGCTAGACATCCGGTGTTCTGTTTGCCGCTTTGCTCTGCACTCTTGCACCCCGCTGCCACTCTTAAATCGGGCGAATTGAGGATATTATTAACGAGCTGTGGATACCATGATTTTTATGTCGGATATTCAACAGTCGTAACCACACATAAAATTGGTTTTTACCTAAAACTTTTTTTCGGCACACACATTGGTATATTTCGTTTAACTTGGCGTTAGCGTCAGTTAAAATGGACAAGTAACCGCAGGAGATTCATCTCTTGTGGTTTCTCCTTTTTTTTTGGTTTTTATAATGGTTTTTTCCAAGAAGGAATGTTGTTATTGGCTACCTCTAAGTCGGTAGTGTGAGAGGTGGTCTAATTATTAAATTGTTTTTTTCAAAATTCATTTTATGTATTTCAAATCTCACAAAAATGGTTTTTTAATTTCTAGTAATGAAACACTGCAAAAATTTTAAAGCATATTTATTATAAATATGTTCGTAACATTTTTTAAAATTTAAGAAATTATTTTTATATTTATTATTTTTAATAAAATATTTTCCACAAATAAAAATAATTATTTTCGTGCTTGTGAATTACAATATAGCCAACGCTGCTTATATAATGGGTTTATTGGCGTATTTATTAAAAAAAAGAACACCCTTCTCGAAGGTAGGCTGCAATTATATTCACCTGTTACCTGGTCGAACAGGTGTATATAACATCGGTTATAAAAACTTTACATACTTACTTTTTTTTACAAACGGTCTTTTACAAACTCACCTAGTCGGTAGTGAAGTCAAAAACATATTACTTTTGAAAATGCTTCCGACACATTTCTATTTATTTTTTTATTATTGTTTCTATGAAAAATAGAGAAAACTAAAGATCTAACAAACGTCATCACTTTGGTATAGTTGGGAACACGTCACAACTGGAAGATTGTATGTATGTTATGGATTATATTACGAAATATAAACAGAAAATATGTCGGTAAAATGTATATCTCTCATGCATATAGTAAATCAAGATATAAGTAGCAATGTCAGCTCTAAAGATAATATAAATTCTCATCGCATATTCCGAGAACTCATTGTAATTCTAGTAACATACAAAGCGGTAGTTTGATTTAAATATCAAAGTTCTTAGCCAGAAAGTCTTAATAATAAAACGCGATAATATACGAAGTTACGTACCTACTACATATCAGCTAATATTTCACTTTTAAACACACTTAAAACGCGAAAGGATGTCTTAAACGTTTTAAATTACCTATTCAATTAAAATGAACCTATTATCCCTGGATGGCCACGACGATTATTATTTAATTATTTCCTATAAAATTTAATATCCACCCATTCCAATAATCATTTAAAATTATTATAATACATGTAATTGAGTTTTACTTAAACGATTTAAAAACCAGAAAATTGTTTTAATCATCTTCAATTTCAATTATTTTTAATTAAATATTTCGCTGCTAATTCGTTATTTAACTATATTTGATTTTTAACCAATATTTACAATAAATTTTAGTAAAAGCATACAAAAACTATTAATTTAAGTTTTTTTTTTAATATACAATTTTACAATTTTTTTTTTTTTTAATTGTGGGTAGAAAGATTTTATACAATTATCACAAATAAAATGAAGCTCATTAGATTTGTAACTAGATTCCTTTTAAAATTATTGTATAATCTACAATAATCCTATAATATATCAAGTTACATTACACACACGATAGATGGTATGAAAAAAAAATGTCGTGATAGGACACATGAGTTATGTAGACAAGGCAAAGTATCATATGTTTTTAGCGTTATTTTCTAACATGATCAACATCATACGTCGCTCACGGATTATATAGACTCTTCTAAGTTATACCGGATGTACGTATATGTGTGTGTGTGTGTGTGTAGTAACGAACCTGTAAGTACACGTCATTTACAGAGAATGTTTGCTATCCTGCTCCTAACAAATCCATGAAAAGGTAACCAACTTCTTCACGTCGTCCCATCCGCATGATTTATAAACAAAGCTCGAATGTTTTATAACAGCATAGATCCAGTGGCGTTGCATACTTAATTTTTACTTACTTCCATATTACAATCTATAACTAATATGATTTACGATATAAAAACAAATATACAAAATAAACTCGTTCGGATGAAATTTGGCAAATATTTAAAATATTTCTAATATATACGAATAGTGAGAATTTTCTATGAATTTTGATACGCCATTGCATATATTCACAGCACGATTTGCATTGTCATTCTTTAACAGTTTATCCATATGAATCTCCTCCTACATAATCCATATGCAAAACATACGTATGTATATGCTTTATAGAAAATAAGTTTACGTTTGTACGTTTATCAGTCTGAAATATCGTTGCGTAATTCGTTGAATTTTAATCAAGGTTTTTAAAAATCATGTACGCTAAACTTCTTGCTGTAATAATTTTTAATTTATATGCAAAAATTTATTTTTCTCACACTATTACACTAACGGAAATAACAAAAAAAACAGTATTTGCAATATTGTGAGAAATCAACATAATCTATATTTTTTTATATATATAATTATATAAACTATGTTTGTAATTTCTATTAAAAATTTCGAATTTCTATACAAAATATATGGACCATAATTTACCGTAATTTAGCAATGCAAAAGTCATTAGTAACATTAAATTAAAGTTCAGGCAGTTATTAAATATTTGTAATAGTATAACGCCATTTATTTCATTATACAAAAAGGCCTAGATGATTTAAAACACTAGCAGCACGAATTGTGTACTCACAGCTTATGTATACCAAATTTGGTATCAATCTGTCCAGCATCTTTAGAGGAGAAGGAGCGACAAATTTTGGTCTTACTAGCGATATCCAAGTATAAGGTTTTATGTGAAAGTAAGCCAGAAATATTTGATTTAGAACGCATTAATTAGATATAATTGTTTTTTAATTATAATAAAATAATTACTAATTTTTAGTAGCAATTGATTAATTTAGTAATTAGACCTAAAAATATATATGAGAACATTTCCCCAATTTCATTATATACGAAAACGATTTGTACTCTCATTTAATTTCATTTTATTGCCATTGTCTTTATTCTAAATATATACTGTTTTTAATTTTTAATCTATTTATATCTAATATCTTCTCACTTTTGAACAAAAGTGCTTTGGAGTTAAATTAAATTTTTTTCCCGCGAAGTAGAATCTTAATTGTAATTTGTGTAAAATAAAATAGCACAGTTCTGCTTCGTTTAACAATGATTATTATATCCTATTGTTATAGTTTTAATAATGTTCCAATTTTATTGTTTGAATGTTTCCACCTTTAAATTGTGCTGTTATTAATAACGCTAATAATAATAAAGTAAACAAAATCTTCTCACGTCCATAATTTCTATGGCATTGTGAGTTTGTATGTGCCCAAGGTCATCACGGTTAGAAGCAGAAGAAGAGAGTGAAGTTATGTTTAGATACAGGTACGAATGCTTATGTGAGCTACAGAGGTAATTGCATCCGCCCAACAAACTCACACACACTTATGAACGACTACCTACGCTACTGCTATAAAACATATAGGCAACAACTTCCCTTAGATTATTTTAACTCTCTTTTTATTTTACTTTGTTTATATAATGAACCATTCCGCCCTTTACCATCCATCCCGCCATTTTAGTATGCTTGTTTTGTTATTATAAACCATGTCCGGTGATACAAACACGCTTCCGGTTTGCATTTTCAGCTGTTGGCACCCAATTATAATTTTCAACTAAACTAAAATGGGGACAAATATGTTTAAATAATTTTACGTTACAGGAACCTATTTTAATTACAGGGTTTCTATAGCCACAGTTTCATTAATTACGTGTTATACAAAAAAAAACATCTTAAATTATAATCTTTATTAACAAAAACCCGTTAAAAATATACAATCTGCAAAAAATGCGTAATAAATATGAAATATATTTTTATGAATATGTGTTCTAATATATCAGATATTATTTTAAGTCGTAAAGTAGACAGATGTTCTGAACCGGAAACGAGAATACTTTTTAAGTTATTGCAAAGAGAAAAACTAAATTCTTTTTAGTTGCCAAATAACTTTTTATAGATAACGTTTAGAATTTAAATATAGAATTGTTTTTCTATTTGAAGCTAAAATGACATTCGCAATTTAATAATTTCGAGAATAAACAAATTTTTTTATTTTACTACAACCGAACTTGACCCGTGACAACCTTGTTTGAGTTTCACTCTCTTTACGAAAAACTTAGATTGTTTTAAACCAAAATTAATGACGCAGAAATTACTTGGTGGTAAGCGTTATTTTACGCTGACAAGTTTAGAAAATGATTTATGCTTCAATAACCATATGAATATTAAACATCTTAAATTATGAAATTTGTCGACGTATTTTAAATTTATATTTATCGACTATCAAAAGTTAAATAGGTATTAGGTTTTTTTTTGCAACTGCAAATGACATGCATATGCTATTAGTTCTACACTTTGCTGTTATGTAATGCAGAGGTGCTATGTTGGCGTCCAAATCGCTGGGTTCTATATATATATATGCAATGTTTGAATAAAGCCCTTCTTTCAGTGGCGAGATGGTTCGGAGAGGGCTAAAGGCGATGAAGGCTTCAAAGTGTTTGCCATTTACAAAAGAGCGAGTGATTCTCTATTTGTCCGTTTGCGTATCGCGTCGTCGCTTTCCTGCAAATAGGTAGTCGAAAATGCTAGCTATTTGAATCGATGTTATTCACACACAAAATATAAATCCCATCTGAATTGAAATCATGAGAAACATAACTCGAATGACAACATTTCTTCGTTTTTCTTTACATTTTCTTTTGAACTAATAGAAAAACATGCATCCGTCCTTAGACAAAAAAATATATATATTGCGACTACATGTTTTAGATACACAGCGTTCTAAATAAATATACTACTTTGCACTGCATTATTAATTTAATTTTGTTTTATTTTTTTTGTTGTGAAATATTGCAAAATTCATCCTTGTACGGAAAAGCAAAATCGATATCCAATGTTTTCCCGAGAAGTTAATACACGTTATAAATAAGAAATGCAGTGTTCTGTTAAACAGAAAATTATTTATTGCAGTCGCATCGTTTTTATACACGGTTAACATTGTTTGTATTTTCTTGCTTTATTTTTCGTATCGATCAAACTGAAACAATCACCAGAACTGGCAAATAATAAAGTTTGATGTTTGCTTAGTATTGTTTCAACAGTTTCGAAACAAAACGCTACTAGATCTGTGCCTGGGTGCCCGCGAGCAAAAAGTCCAGTTGACCAACATCAGAAAACTAATACATCATCGGAAAAACGAAAAGCTATATAAACTGATTTTATTGCTAGAAGTGATGAGAAAATTATTGGAACATTTTATTTAGTTTCGCGGAAAACCGTATATAGTTTATTTGAGGAAATTGCTTGTAATTTGCGATAGAATAAATTAGAATTGCGGTAAATTTGTTAACAATGATGTAATATTGTTTTATTGCTTGTTCTCATACTTTTTTTTATTTTAACATAAATTAATGTTTTCAGGATGTATACTTAGTATTGTAATCATTTTTTTTGCAAATATACTCATTAATTTTCCAGCCACCTTGATCTAAGCTAAATCCCATTAAGGATCAAGATATTCGATTTTTAATATATATTTATTTTATTTGTTACAATACTTTAAAACATGTCTGATAGTAAATTATAAGATTATTATTTGAACTTCCAATTTTTCAAATATATCGCTATTTTTAAAACGATTGCAATAAAATTGTACTCTTGATAAGTGCTTTTATTGTATTATTCTTTCCTCCATTTATTCTCTTTCGTCAATATCATTCAGTTTTATTTTCTTTGTCAGTGCTAAGATGTTATATGTGACAATTCACTCAATACTTATATTTCTCTTGTTTTTATAAACAAATACTATATTTTCTATGACCAGAACTATACATTCAGATGGAAAACAATATTTTCAATACTTACCGGAAACTAGTTTCCGAATTTCCACTCGATCAAACAGTTTAATTTCCTGATAAACTACCTTTAAATTAACCGTTAATTATTTTTCATATTTGACATTTAACCTTATGGTCACCAAAAATAATGATTTTACACCATGCATAAAATATTTTGTTATGAAAATTGTAAAAATAATTTTACTGAATATATTGATTTTATTGTACAATTAACGAGGTACACAAAAGTGGCATAAAACAGTGCTCTATTTACATATATTTCTTTTGTAAGTTGATAAACACATCTTTGTAATTTAATGACTCAAAGGTTCTTCCTGTTTGATGACGAAACATGGTACAATTAAATTCCTAGTGTAATTTAACCACTTATACTTTCAGTAACCAATGAGCTGAGAAATGCAACACTCTCAATTTCTTATACTCTTGATAAATATGATAATTCTAACTAGATTAATTAAAATAGAAGTATATAAATGTAGATTTTTTATTTCATACGTATTTTCTCGATGAAATTATTTAAATAGTTTTTTTCTTGTGAATAATTCTCTATAATTTAATCAATGAATCAATTTTTTGTTTAAGCACTATATAGTGTAATTGGAATAGTGTATTATGTAAATAAAACACGTCTTGTAAATATACTTTCTATAAGATGTGTAAAAAAAACAAATCTGAAGCCAAGCAAGGTTACACCGGATACCAACACCGAAAGACAGGAAGTGTTGAACTTGTATATATATACAGTGCGTATCTTATACAATTTTGATCACCTGGTTTTATAATTTTTTATAATCTACAAAAATGTACACCAATTTTTAAAAGATTTATTTTTGTGTAGTAATTATAAATAATAAATGATTGATAATATGTTATTAATATTGATTATATTTTCCGCCAATTTAAAGCCAAGCAAACTTTTGGTAGTTTTGATACATATTCTATGCCATGACCGGTTATATTTGGTTGGACATGTGTCTGTTGTAAGTTGCTCGATTTAATTTCACTCGAAATTTAATAAAATTGTTTCAATGTTTGATGATTACTCTAAATATCTTTATATATTCATTTAATTGAAGTAAGGATTCGTGTTTAAACGTCTTAACAATTCAGCATTTTGTGTTTTTCGCTGTTCCTTAATACAAAGCATATTTCTCATTTGATTTAATGAAAGAATCTTCATTCTGTTTCTATTCATTTGACGACGTCCTTTGTACAATTGTTTGTTGATCTCCTAACAATTATAAAATCGAATATTTTGGACAATTTTGCGCCGTGATTCAGTCTCAGGGAGATACCGAGGATCTAATTAAAAAAAATTCTTGAAACCGCAAATAAAAAAAATTAACGTAACTAAATTTAAGGTTCATTTTAACCTGCGATTGAGGCCAGCATCTTATCCGTAATCTACGAATTTTAGACTATTCGTATTTTAAACCAATTTAGATTCTTACTGTTTTATTTTAAAGGTAGACAATAAAAAATCTAAGTTAAATTTTAATTTAAGATCACGTATTTTGCCATTACTTAAGCTTAAAAATAGTAGTATGTAATTACATTTTTATAAGTAATTGATAGATAAATTATGGAAAACAACAATTTGTTTCAATATGAAAACAATTTAAACGAATCACTCTTCTAAATAACTTATATCCTGGATGAACATAGTAAACACCAGACTAAACTATTATTAATAACAACCCTAAGGGCCCTATTTTACTTAAATTACAAACAAAGTGCTGGTTTCTATAACCCCGCGAACCAGTTTCGCTTGCCGTGGGCAATTCGCGACTTTTAATAAAGCGATCCAGAAAAGTGAAACTAAATTGTATGAAAGAACTGGATTCGCAAACCTTAAATAGTGACAAGAATTACTGTTTAACCTTGGAGTTTTGTAGTCACTGATGATGCAAAAACCATTTCGAAAAAAAATCAAAAGAAAAAGGATGTTTTTTGTGGTCATCCTTTAACATACCACTTTTACTTTTACATTCTTTGATTGTTTTTAATTGGATCCCAACAAAGTGTGTATCAAATACTTTGGTTTCAAATGTAGCGGCTTTGTTTGCTATTAATAGTCTGTAATGAAATTAAATGTGGTTTCACATCAACAATTGATGACTTTAAAACTTCAATTCAATTATGATTTCTTTTGTAAACTAATATATAGCTAGTGTTTAACCTGCCGGCCGGACAAAGAGCTTAAGCAATCGATTATATGTCTAGTATTCTCAGAATTGGTATTTTTAAAGGAAATTTGTCAATTTTCACTTCATGTAAATTTACTCATATCAGAAATTAAATCTGATGGTAAAAAGTGAGATTGCTACATTCTGAATTTCCGTTGAAGACAATTCAATTTCTATTATTAATGTTAAAATTTAATGAGTATTGAAGTTATTAATTATAATTTTTTTTTTAATAGTGGTTGGATATTAAATATGAAATTATGCAAATTATTTTTTGCAAAACACACTAATTTTAAATCTCAGTAGAGGTAAATTTTGAAAGAGAATAATAGTACATAATGAATGTGTTTGAATATTTTGTTCATTGAGTAGAACCGGAATAGCCAGTGCAGAACCAAGAAAACGGTTCAGAATGCGTGACTACAAAATAATCATATTCATTCATAATAGCGAGTATAGTGAGTGGTCCAATCCACATGCAGACAGCTGAACATTTCTCAAAATTGCTTTATGGTAATCATTTACCAAAAATTGCTACTATAGAAGCCACCTTTTTGAAAAGCCACAATTCTTTATAAACATTTGTTTTCAAAAGTTTATTAAACTTTACTGAAACTACACAAGAAACTCCCGGGTGAACGCCAGATAATAAACAGAACGACTCTGTAAAAATTTATAGAGCTTTCGTGCCATTGTACCAGTCGTATTTTTATTTTCTAACGACTCTTGTATTGAAAATTTATTTTTACTTGTGAAACAAAAACCATTGAACATAAAAAATTAATAAAACTAGCGTTACACATATTTCCATTCGTGCTTGGAATGAAATCATTTAAAGGTAAACAATACAATGATTCTGACACAACTATTTTTTCTTGCGTGCAAGATCCGTCTTAGATTTGCGTATTCATGTTCCGCAAATTACCGGAAATAGTTCCGTTCTATGTAACAGTAAATGTTAAACGTTTTATAAGTACATATTTAATATTTATGAAACGTCAGCAGCAGTGATGACATGTTAACTCTTCAAGCTGAAAATTATTTGTATAAAATATGCAGAAAAATACTATGAAATCTTCAAATTTAAAAAAATTGTAACAATACGTATTTTTTTACAAATTCGGTTTGTGTTGTGTTTTTTTCTATGGCGACATATCTAGAAAAACTATTACGCAAAATCGTATTTTAGTTCATAAAAAAAATGTTGTGAACAGGAAACGAATGAATTATTTAACACCCTTAACCATTGTCAATTACTTGAACAAAATAATCCAAGGATATTATTTATTTCTACATTTCCGTTAGTAATACTTAAAAACAGTTTTTTTTATATATATATATATATATATATATATATATATATATATAATTGTACAATTATTTTTTTACATACGTATATGTACAATAGTACAAAAAAAGCCGTTTATTGTCTACAAGTTGAAGTATTCTATTCGTTATTATATGTAACCACAACCGTGAACCATTTTTATTTTTTATTGAGGTTATATGTTTAACCACTGGAACCAATTGTACAAGAAGTAACATTGCAGTTACGAAAGTAACTGAAAATGCACAAATCCTGGGTGCGCTCTATTTTCGGTGGCAGCGCTTTCGCTGTTTTTTATAATTGTTTTTTGTTCTATTAACGAGAACATATTTGAGTTCCAAATAAATTATTTAAATATTTCGTATGAGACATTCGTTTAATATTACTTACCACGGCGATTAAATATTTTATTTACCAGTATTAAACAATATCAAATAAAAGAGCGCAATGACCCTTACTGAATATAATCAAATGGTAACAGTTTTCATTAGCAAAATTGTGAGATTAACAGATTAAATTTTGCGGTCCTCTTACAATAATCCTCACTCTAGAGATGTTATAAATTAATTTAATTGTACCCTATAATGGTTTCGTCGAGTTGAATCTCATACCCTCTATTGTTACGACGGACAGTATTGACGACGTATAAGAAATTTGCAACATTTTCAGCAATTGTTATCAATAAAAAATAGAAATTATTTAATTTTTGTATAACACAAATTTGTATTTCGTCTAATAAAGTATTTCGAAAATCGACGATATTTATTTATAAACGTTTTCAATCAATATACGTATTGAATCATTTTCACCGCAATGTGTTACCTGAACAAAATAATAGTCCTTTTCAGATTATAAATATATGTATAGATGTTGCATGTAGCCGGCTATATATTGTGAACCATTGTATTACCACGGTTTCAAATTGGAAAACGTGAATTATTTAAATCCAGCGTAAAATAGAAACCATGAGAACAATCGCACTCATCAATTTATAAAATAAAAATAAAAACGTTATTTGATTGGATTATTGGAGGTTTTAGCTCATTGAGCTGAAATTTAATTGGTTCATTTGGAACAAACTTTAGCGGAGAACTACGACTTAAAATAATTATTCAGCAATTATCTAAAGTGGCCTACACTTTTTATAATTAACAATTTTGCGAAGCAAAAAAATTAATATTTATAGAAGATTTACATATATACAATAAAACCAATTATTACATTTTAATTTTCCGCCCGTCCAATATTTGTCTTTTCTATCATTTTTTTGTGAGACAATTTGAGCTCATAACGGCCGACTAGCTAAACATAATTGGTACTAATCTAATGCCATCCCAAATACGTATACGCATTTGACCCAACATATCAACAGCCATGATTCAATTTCTTTGGTCGCATTCGCTCACTGCGTTAGATCAATTTTTCTTCTATTCCTTTTTCGGAGAAATTGGTTCAAATGCCTCGCAAAAAAAAACTTTAGAGTTATAAATTATATTTTTCTTCAACAGATCAGATACCGACATCTATTCAGGAAACAATTAAAGTTTCGAGCAGTGACTTTTAAAGTTATATTAGTTAAATTGAGGAAACTGTTGAACTAACCTTGATAAATGTTAAAATGTCTAAAGTTAAAGAACTGCAGAACTATTTTCGAAAATTTTGATATGCATTAAATTCGGTTGACTTGCTCCAGCACGTATTTAATATAATTGATCACATATCGTACAGAATTAACTCAGTAAATTTATTCTAGTCAAGTAAATAAAATTTCGAGGGAATTCTTGTTAATAATAATGACAAAATAAAAGAAATATATATATATATATAAAAAAAGTTATGTTCCGCTTTGTTCAGATGACATTATAGTTGTTAAATCGTTGTTTCATTTTTTCTTATTTTCTCTCACGTGTCATTGTCAAGCTGTTTCTATTGTTCCGCTATCATTTATTATCTTTCATTCACTCGTACGTAATAATTAACAACTATTGTCGTAGAAATACAAAATTTGTCATTGTTTTAAAAGAATTGGTACATGGTTTTGTGGGCTTTATGCGTTAATTCTTGTATTGTTGAAACTCTTACTTGGTGAAATTTGTTATATATGTAAATAAAATACACACTCGCAAAATATTTTGTGAAATTATAAACCAAGTGTTGTATTTTATTATCTTTATGCTTTAGTAATATTTTGTTTAAAATACTATTTTTATGTGTTATCAAATAATATATATTTTATTCTAAGTATTCATCATAAAAAAAATGATTACGTTTTTGAGTCAAAATTTCTGCTTCTATTCTTCTGTTGGACAATATAATTAACTTTAGTTTTTGAATGCCTTAGACACTGTGCCTTATGGGAAATGGAGCAAGGATATAATGCGACCTACATATCCTACTTTATACAGACGTCCTTAATCGTATTATTTGTCTATTTTAATTTAGTATAATTGCGTCGACGCGTTTGAATTAATTTATTAAAGCACTCAATCTTTTGTGTTTTTTTAGGATTGCCATGCATCGGAAACGAATCCAGAAGGAAGTCCTTTAAGAGATGATGTCGAAAACTATACTTTAATGAGTGGATACCAAAATGAAACACATACGATCTTAGAATTCAGACGCGCTTTAGATACTTGTGATTCAGAAGATTTTGTTCTCAGTGTAAGGATGAGATAAACTATATATTTAATATTTTATAAATACATGTTAGAGTTTGTGGTGGTAAAGTTGCGATAATATCGGTTATGTAAAACTCATGTATCAAATAACTTTGCAGAGCGATACTGTGCGAGTAATTTGGGCAATCCACAATTCCGACCCTCAAAATATGTGGGAACTTCCGCATCACGGAATCCGAAGAGGCGAACAAAGTTTATATTTGTTAACACCACCCACTACGACACATTCGGAAACAAGTCGACATTGGGAAATAACACTCAAAAATGTAAGTGCTTTTATCATTTTTATTATTGATCATACTTGCAAAATTTACACTGTTAAAAATATATTTAATCTTGTATAAATCATTTAATTTATTGTAGATTTTTATTAATTTTAATTGTGTTGTACATTTTTTTGATTTGCAGTTTAATGTGACAAATATCGACACGATTTACTGGTGTAAAATTTTCAAAGCGCCAACGCTAAATTCGAAGCATCATATTATCGGATCGGAACCGATTTTGGGATCGAAACATCGACAATTCGTGCATCACATGTTGCTACACGAGTGCGACTTATCAGCTACAACAAACAATTTCTTGCAATGGGAAAAATACGCGAATGAAGAAGGGGCTCCTTGCTATTCAAATGAAATGCCAGAACTCTGGGAATCTTGTTTGACGCCTATGATTGCATGGGCTGCCGGCAGCAAAGGTAACCATAAGATTAAAACTTAAATACGTCTGAATTCTAATTATACTGCCGCTTTTGTAAAATTGAATATTAAATTGCGTTAAAATGAACAATATACTCTACATTTCACTTTTACAACACAATAAAACAAATTATCGTCAATTAAAAATAATTCTCGTTAGTGCAAGAATATGAGCGATGAAAAATGTTGATTGTTAAGCCTCTAATTTTTGGGTTTATCTAGGTGAACATTTGCCACCTCACGTAGGCTTGCCGTTAGCTGACAAAACCACAAGTCCTTACTACATGCTCGAGGTGCATTTCGACAATCCATCATTGAAGATGGCTACGGACACATCGGGATTACGCATCTTCTACACGCAGCAGCTGCGACGTTACGACGCGGGAATGATGGCGACAGGAATAACAATTTCTCCGTTGCACGTAATTCCGCCGAGACAACCCGAGTACAAGACTGCCGGCTACTGTAGCACCGACTGCACTAGAGAGGTAAATAGCTTAGCACTACAGGAAACTATTTTTATGATGCTTTATCGCACTTCGCCGGGTACAACTTGGATATTTGAATAAATATGATACTTTTATCATAAATTCAATCTAATATGGATTCAAAGTATTTTGCTTGCATACTAAGTAAAGACGTTATACCAACCAACACATTTCTTTGACTATTTTCATACATTTTTCATGTTTCTGTATGTTTGGTTTATTCAATTATCCTTTGATGTTGTAAAATAACTTCCGACTTTTTTTAAGAGCCACATCAAATATTTATACGTAAGGTGAAATAATACCAAATACTGTTTTTTGTTCATAGTATCTTCGTGGGTATTGTTAAAAATGAGTTTTTTATTAGTTTAGAATATTTTAATAAACTTTAAAAAGTGGCAATTATTTTTTGAAATTACTACCTAAATTTAAATATTTTAACTATTGAAGTTATTTTTTTATTTTTAATATAAAACATTTTACATATAATTTATAATGGTTCGTTATTTATTTGATTATAATTTTTGTTCAGGCATTTCCAAAAGAAGGTATCAACATTGTATCAGTGTTGCTTCATTCGCATTTGGCTGGGAGGAAATTAAGTCTAAAGCATATTCGAAGTGGTCGAGAATTAGCGCCTATTGTTGAGGTAATAATTTGTATACTAATTATTTTTTTTTTCATTTTCCTTTGCTAGGATTTGTTTTTAAAATAAATTTATTTCGATATTCTATAAATTTAGTCATTTAAAAATTGCTTATTTTAGGATAACCAATACGATTTCAATTATCAACAAAGTCGGCTACTCGGTCAAGAAGTAACTGTTTTGCAAGGCGATGCATTGATAACAGAATGCACGTATTCAACATTGAATCGAAGTAATTTGACTGTCGGAGGTTATTCAACATCCCAGGAAATGTGTCTGGCATTCGTTCTCCACTATCCACGAACACAACTTGCTGGTTGTTACTCAATGCCGCCCGTAGACTTCTTCTTCAAGACTTTAGGAGTGAATGAATTCTATGAGAAAAATATGAGACAAGTCCGAGATATGTTCCTCAATTCCGAGTAAGCAATTAATTATATTATATTATTCAATACAAATTCCCAATAAATTCACCTGTATATAAATCATTTATTTAATTTTAATTGTTATTTTCAGACCTGAAAGAACTGAAAGTCAGGCGCAATATCCATCATTCGCACCAGGAACTGAAAATCTAGCTGAATCTAATATGCACGCTGAAGACGATCTAAAACAGGCTCGCTATTACACAGGCGAGGGTGAAGGTGATTCTTCTGGCGGTCCTCTGGATCAATTAACCATAAAAGACCCAGAGGAATTCCGTAATTTAACTTTTATCAAGCATATTAATAAAATGCGGTGGGATGAACCCCTTCTAACTAAACGAATCGAAATGGCATTTTATACCGGTGAACATTTGACGTTTTGTAGAAAAACTGATAATACGAAAGCTATCGTAAGTCTAGATTTATCGTCTCAAAAGTTTTAACTAAGCTTATTAAAAACTTGTGCATTATTTTATAAAACATTTTTTAATATATTTTACAGCCTGAAAATATAGAAATGTTACCAAAGTTCACCCCGTACTCAGATAATTCAACGAAAATCCAATGCAGTTACCGATGGCAACATAACGCATCGACGACCAACCGGATTGTAGCACCAGTATACGTGGTGTTATTTACGACATTGTGCACCGTTTATTTCAACGATGTTTGAAAAAATAATTGACAATTTATGCGAGTTTCTGTAATCAGTGTTTAATTTTTCAATGAATGTCATAGAAGTTCTGCAAAACTCATTGGAAAATTTATCAAATTGAGTGTTTTCGTTTTCAAAATATTTATATGTTTAGATATGATAATTATTATCTTATTTTCTATCTAAAAAGAAAAAAAAAACTTAAATCAGTTCTTTTTATGTAATTTATGTGTGCGTCTCTATAATTATTAAGTTTAGATGTAAAAATACTTTCTTAAATAAATATTTATATGCTGTGATATTTATAAGAATTTTTGACTTTTATTTACATTTAACATCATTTGTCTCATCACGAAACAAACAAAAAATTGTAGTTTAAAAATGTGCTCCTAAGAACACTTTTTCTCAACAAGTGATAATTTTTTCGTTTAAAAATGTGCTTCTAAAAGCACAATTTGTATTTTCTTGAACTTATACATTTATATTTGCAAAACTTGTTATATCAATCATTTATTTCTTATTATCAATATACAATAATATAATTACAAAAACATTATAAATTACATTACATACATAACTTGGCTGTTAGTAACGAAGGGCACCTCGTCATTCACGCATATTCCCTTTACAAACCGGACTTGTAATATACATTTAAATAAATATATATTGTAGACACATATCACATATCTATGTTTATATTTCAACTGTTTTTTTTTTATTAAGTTATTTAAGGACCATTGAGACATTTTAAAGAAATACGAAATTACAGTCAATTATTTACCTTTTTTGAGGAAGTATAAAAATTCAATTATTTATCCAGAATCCTAACGGTATCTTTCTGCATTTCTATTATCTCGCATTAAGTGCTTTTCACAATATATTTCTATAATCGTTTTAAAATAATGTACTGAATATATATAAATATAAGAGACTTTGTTGATCATTTATAATTTTAACAATAAATTATAAAATATATTTTCAGTATATAGAATAAAACAGAAGGCGTTTATGACTGGAATCAAGTACTTAATATATTGCTTTGTTTTATTAATTTCTATGGATAAATTATAACATAAAAAACCACTTCTCGTTTTGTTCTATTTTCAATCGACGAATAACAAAACAAATTCTCAATTCAATGAACCTACTATAACCAAACACATCAATTATTAACTGTAGTTAAACCACAATAATAGTAATTATGATTAAGAATATTTGTGCTATTTAAGCGTACTTTTATGAAATGCCATTTTTATTTACACTGTTCTACTTACAACAATACATAATCAGTTAAATAGTTTTTTTTTTAATCATTGACTGCAAATATGTTATAAGCTAATATAAAAAAATTACATAGTATACATTGACACGAACATTGATTTTTTTTTTTGGAATATTTAATTTTTTCGCCCCCCTCTACGTCGCATTGATGATGTGCATTGGGGACAGTACCATTTCCCTTTCGGCGGAGCGGTGATACCAACGCAAGGGTAGTGAAACCATTCGAAGGGACACTAGATAAAAAATATAAATATGTTTAAGAAATTAAAATAATTATTAATTTCTAAACGTACATCTTCGTTGTCACAAGCGACCATATCACCGTATGACACTTGGTTGCAGATACAGTATCTGGGTTCGTTTGGATCATAAGTCCATTCTTCACTGGCAGTTTCGGTCGTTTGAGGTGTGACCTCCACTTGGGGCGACACTGGCGGTGGAGCTTGCACAACCGGTAAGGGAACTACAGCTGGGGCAGCAGCAATTGACGAAGAGCTTGTCGAACTAGTACTGCTTGACCATTTTCTATAAAAATTGTCATGATCAAAAAACTGCTAACTGATTCTAAATATATAATAAATATTTTGGATATCATACATAAAATATGTCTTAGAATACATACTTCTTTTGTTTTTTGGTACTTCCATGATCTTGTTGAATAGCTTGAAGTGCTGTATGAGCAGCTCCAGCTAACTCCCGACCAATTCCAAGTTCATGGACTGGCACTCCAGTATTAATAGCTTCGTACGAAGCTTTCAAACTAGCTGTCCTTCGTCCTTGTTGCATCTGAAACACATATTAATTCTAGATAATTCATGGAAAAAATACTGTGCTCCATCTTGAATAACTTTAATTTTTTTTTAATTTAATTCACTTTAATAATTAGAAAACTTACTTGTTGAGTAGCTGCAATTGCTTGTGATGCAGCTGCTGCAATTGCGTTCCCTGCACCAATATGTCCTAAATTATAATTAACAGCTGCCGGGGCTGGTGGATTCGGAGCTGGAGTACCATGGCGCGATTCAATCACATTAATTGTAGGAATAATCGTTTGACGTTTTTCTTGGGTTGAATGATTGGACGTGTTGCTATCTCTGCGTTTCTCACTGCGTGGCCGGTATCTAAATAAAAAATTTAAAACAATATAAATAAAATCATCTGTAAGTGCATATTTCTAATTAATCTAAGTAACTCTTTACCGATTCTCTTTTTGTTGACTAGAAGACACGGGTTGACTTGCGCCAGGAGTGTCAAGTTCCAACGAACGTTTCTCTAATACTTCGGTTATACCCTTATTGTCCGCCTCTAATTCGCATTTGAATTTGTGCAATTCGGTGTCTAAGCGTCGTAAATACCGGTCGACTAATTCGTACATTTGACTAGCAAGATGAACTTTCTCATCTGCATCCTCAAGTGTGCGATAATAGTCTTTTCGTATCGCTTGATATTCATTATCGGCGCCCGCTGGAATATCCCCAGCAGCGCGTCGACATTCAGCGAACAGAATTTTTACACGTTTCTCTAATGAGTCCATATTGTCTACAAAATATAGATCGTATAATCTTGATTCATAAAATTTCTCATATTAGAAAAAAAATATGCGAAATTATTTAAAAAATTAATCTATTATTACCGAAATAAATACATAAAAACTAAATATTAAAACCACATTTTAAATTATAAATTCCCAATATGAAATTAAAAATCTAAAAAACTTTAAATTACCTTAAATCAAAAATATGATTTATAAATAACTTACTTTGTACCGACAAATCCATCTCACGCATCTCAGTGAACCGGTCCCGCAGTTCTTGAGGCAGATGCTCAATCACTGAAATAAAAAGTCCGTATTTGAGTACAATTTTCAATATAAATATTTTCGCGCGCTTTGTGACCGGTGTGAAGTTCGCTACGGTAGCCATTGTGTGACCCTACTCATAAATACGTACTTTCTAAGTAATCTTCGAGGTACAACATCTTCAAGTATTCACAGGAGAGATCTTTAGGTGACTAAAAGTGTATATGATACTAAATATATCGTTTATTATTCGCCACAGATGCGTAATAATAAAATATTGAACACTGCTGACAGTTCACTCGATCACAAAACAGTTTATGTAGAATTAGTATTGCCAACATAAATAATTATGAGAACGTGGAGCAATATTTAAATATTTTAATAAATCATTGATTTATATATGGTCGGAATTATATATACATGTAATATATATTATATGGAAGTCTTAAAGGTGTTTTGTTTTTCGATATTGATTTGTTTTATTTTGTTACTTTTGTGAATATAGCTCCAATTTTTCGAAATGATTCGGCGGCCGCCGACTAGTATAGAATTAAAACTGGATGATTTGGGCGAGTATGAAACGTATAGACGTGAACAAGAGGCTGCTAAAGAAAAAGCTAAAGCCAAATCGACTCAAGAACCGACTTCTTGGAATTCAGGACCAAAAGGGCAAAAAGAAATTTATGATCGAATTGGTTTTATACCTCCACCAAGCCAGGCTAGTTCAGCTAAATCTAGATCTTTTAATACTTAAATAACTAAATGTATCATATATCTGTTTTATTAAATATCTAAAATATATTTGCTTGACCCATTTTATTTTATGTTTAAACAAATTTTAATGGTAAACGAACACAAGGATTGGGATATTATTATTTTGAACAAACAAAATTATATGTTGTAATAGATATAATAATGTTACTCACACTTATACAGTATTTTCATATGTACAAAATTTACAGTAATATAATATAGACATCACAATATCATTTACCTATAATAATATTATTTTATTCATTTTAACGCAGTCATATACCTATCCCTATAATATTACATCTAGCATACACTGTACAATGAACAGACACTCGTCTTAAAGAAAAAAAAAACAAACAAACAAAAAGAACTAAAAAAGTTAATATTCACATGTATGTTACACTGTTATTTTTTATTTTTTTAATATTTTTGTTTTTGGAAAATTGATTGGTTTTCAGTTTTCGTAACTAAATTTCTACATTATATATTATGTTTATATGTGTTTTTTTCATAATATTATTATGCCATTTTTACCAACTATTTTAACGGGTAACGAATAATTTTAT
Organism: Nebria salina; assembly: GCA_944039245.1. NCBI lineage: Eukaryota > Metazoa > Arthropoda > Insecta > Coleoptera > Carabidae > Nebria > Nebria salina. The sequence continues at coordinate 1,977,853 of OX063273.1, read as the reverse complement.
GCGAGTTTTTTTTTCTTGACGTTTTTGTCAAAAAAAAAACACCTCACCAAACAACAATTGCATTTGTATAAGCGTTTTAAACAACACTAAAGGAAACTCAAGTTACGTTTTGTTAAATGGAACAAACTAAATGAGAACAACTTTAATTTGTTCCATTTAATTCAATTAATACTTGCACTAGTTCGATTTAAAACTAGTGCTAGTAGTAAAATCATAAGAAAATATAACCTAACATAATAAATAAAGTAAAAAAATAAACTTTTCTAAGTTGTTTCTTTTTCTTATTTGATACAAATGCAATTGTATGTTTAACAAACATTCTAATTCTAAAAACACGAGCATGACATGTTTGCAGTTCTGTTCATGGAAAATTCCAAACATAAACAGGAATATTCCAGGAACAAAATATAAAAAATTATCTTGTAAAACTTATCAATCATTCACCGAAAAATAATCAATAAATTTTTTTAACTATAATAATATATTTTTCATGCATTGAGATCTTCATAGGTAGGTTGGGTTTTAATTTTTTTTTTTTTATTATTATTATTTATAATATATACTTTTTTTTCAATATTTTGTAATAGTAATTATTATTGATTTGTTAATCGTTTTGTTTTAACATTAACTTAATGTTTAGCCATGGAATCACAGTGAAATTTTAATATTTAAGTAAAAATTGTAATTTGGATTTAAAAAGTGTTTTTAAAATTTATTTACTATAGTTTTCATTCGCCGAAAAGATACGACAGATCAAGGAAAAATCACATGTGAATGTGGTTGAAATTTGTAAATTTTCCGTATTTCTTGCGCTCAGTTCACATGTATGTTACATCTCTGACATATTACATCAATTTTTATTCGTGTAATCGTTACGTAAATGTTGCAGAGATGGAACAAGTGTGCATAACCTGAGTTTGTGTTTTAGTACGTCAGAGAATCGTTATGTGGTCATTAAGTGAAAAAGGAATATCATATTCCTATTTTCATACCGAGAAATTATTATTATTTAGTCATTAATGAAAGATAGTACATTCAAAAATGAAAAATTATAGTTTTTTACCTTTCTCACGTCAAGTGAGATCGTTTTTGTCGATTGTAGCAGCGTTTTCGTTCGAGTGAACTTATGCTATCACACAGTTGCGATGACAATTAGCAAATGTGCGATATCCGCTACACGGTGTAAGAGATTGGGCGCTATTCGGGCTAAGTTTTCTTTCACGAAGTCACACGATGGAAATATGTGGACTACATATGCGGCCTTGAAACAAAAATAACAATTCATAAATATTTTATTTTTTATATAAGTAAACATAAATATATTCATAGATTTAAAATAAAAATACAGTGTATATAAATGATAAGGTTAAAAAAACAATGTAAAAGATACGGAATAAATTATATTTTTGTTTCATATTAATAAAATATTAAATATATAACTTACATGTTGGGAACCGGGAGCAGCAATGTTAATGATTCCAGCCGCTTCTTTTTGTTGTAAATACGTAATAAATCCATTGCTCAGATTGGTGGATTGTTGTAAAACATCCATATGGTCTCGTCCACATGGTAGAGCTAATAGGACACAGTGTTCATTTTCCATCTAGAGCACAAAAATCAAAACATGTTGATCAACCCATCATAATAACTGGATAATATATGTAAATACATTATTATTAATTTATGTTATAACTAACCTGCATTTTTCTGGCAACCCCTTCCACTTGAGTCTTCTCCAATCGCATTCTTTGAGCGATCCGAAGTGGAGGCGTTGAACCATCCCTATTGCAGGGTAGACTATTTCGGGCTACATGCGGATTTCCAAACACAAAATGCATCTGGACGGCCGCTTGGTCGTTTTTCAGGGCGAGAAGACCTTGCCACATAATTCGGTATTGCTGGAATTCAAACAAATTAATACATAAATAAATATATTAGACATATGGTCTGCTTGGTAATTTTTATTTAATGATTAGAAAAGTAAGTCTATTTAAAAACGAAATATATATAATATGGTGAACTTACCCTTAATAGCATAAGTAGTGAATCCGCCTGAGGTGGAACTTGACTTGCATGAGGTGGAGTCGCAACTTGCAATCCGCGTTGACTAGTAGGTGCCTCAGCGGGTGTATGTCGAGATATAGCGCCAATTAGATTCCCAGCAGCACCTAAACTTGAACCAGGGCCTGTTAGGGCTGTATGGCTTGTTACCGGGCGATGAGCTGGTGGTGGTTCAGTAGGCGATTCGTAATATCGATCCGGTGTGTGGTAATGAGGCATTCGAGCTTGGTGCATGTATACTTGAGCCACTTGAGGTGAATCTGATACAAAAAAAATAAGAAATTATTATATAATACAACTGACGTTACTAACATATTAAAAATAACTGCTGCATGTAAAGTAAAGATGAAAACAATTTAAATAAATATATACCTGTAGCTCTATCATGAGGTGATTGTAAACTGTGTGGTACTGCTGTTGGTCGAGCAGTGAGTCCAACAGAACCAGGACGTCGCAGTTCTAGTGGTGGAGATGTCACAGGTGCTTCTTCCCCTTCTTGACCATCTTTGGTCTTTTCTAAGCCACCAGACACCATAGGTGATCTATAAAACAATATATTTAGTAAAGTTTGCAATGTATAATTTTTTTAAATATCACATATATGGAAACGTATTTACCTTGGTAGATGGTAGGGTATTCTGGTATCTTGCTGAGAGCGTAAGTATGATTGGTACACTGCATGCGTATGCATGAAATGGTGAGGAGGAAGATCGTGAGGATTCCGCAATGGAACTGTACCCGGTGGAAAATGCGCCATTGGTTCGCCCTATAATACAAAAGTAAAGTTAGAAACTCGTCTAAAAAGTATCTGAATATCAATGAATTAAATGAGGATTGTTAAGCAAGCACCAGGGAACACACAACAGAGCAAAACACAGAATTAGAAGTTAGTCACCTGTGGTGCAGGCGATGTCTGTTGGTGAGCTGGTGGTGGACTCTGTCGGGAAAACATAGGATGATCACCCACGCCATGCTGTTCAGGCATAACCAACACCAGTTTAGTTAGTAACACAATAAATATTTAGATGGTTTACACAAATAGTGCACTTTTAAGTTAGTATTAAATTTATACCACACATAAACAACGTGAACAATAACCACTAGAAATTGTTAATACGCCTACGATATAAACAACAAATGCTAGAAATTTCCCGAAAACATGCTGCCACCTCGATAAAAAAAAAATGCATTTCTGTACATGTATCTATTTTAAAAAATTTCAACCGCAACGTTATTTTATAGAATATACAGTGGAACTGGAACATAACAAATTTCTCAAAATTAGGAACTTTCTTTGTATGAAACGCAACACGCAATACACAAATCATATGCATCTATATTCGTATATAATAATGAATTAGTCATAGGAAAGAGAACAGATAAGATAATAAATAGATAGATAAATAAATATATTATAAAATCTAACACTGGATATATTTTTATTAATTTCATGTATTATCTACACTTGAAGATTAAAAAAGATTTCTTTTTAAAGCTGTATAAAAAATACGTATCACACATTTCCAATTACTATTTTAATTTTATTTTGCTATGAGCATGATATTTGTGTATGTAAATTAAATTAAGCTGAATATGTTATAGTCGTGTTCCATTGTATTTTGATTATTATTGTCAATTTAAGCGCTATGTAAAGCGAAGCAATTTTCGTTAGTTACATTAAGGTAAATATAATCAAACTTACCAAACTTGCTTCATAGGCTGGTACTGGCATCCCTGCTTGTAAGACCTGTCCTCTAGCTTGCGCTTGAGGCGACACAGTCGGATGCGAAATCATCACACAGCCAGCCATTGAAACTTCAACTTTCTGGGGATCTATTACACCTTTGGCACTGATTCCCGGCATCGGTGACGAACCAGGAATTGCTATTCTACCACTACTTGCTCCTAAACAAATAAAAAAATAAAACCCCAATTAAGAAACTTTTCACAAAATACAGAAAACAATAATGTTACACGATATATAATTGGAAAATAAATATTTACCAGCAACAATTGGTTGTTGTGCCAGATGATGCTTCAATGGTGGACTAGCAACCGCTCCAGTTAATATCTGCTGAGGCACATGTAGATTATGCGGTTTAACAATCGGAGCAACATTCCCAATAATTTGTTGTTTGACAGGGCTTGGTAATGACACAGGTTGTGGCATATGTGACTTATGAGCCATTGTCGCGTTAATAGTCTGCGCAGCTGACGTCATTATAGTCTGATTAACAGCATTCAACAAATGTGCTTTAGGATTAACTGCAGCAACTTGTTTAACGGGCAGTTGCTTAGAAACTGCTTGCAAGAAATGTTGCTTCGGATTGTTAATTGCTCCAAGTTGGTTTGGAGACATCGGAGATTGAGTGGGTTTAAGTGGCTGTGGAGGCATAATTGTTTTTTGAACCATTTGTCTGGGCGACAAAACGATTGGATCCATTGAAGGTGCAGCTGAGACATTTATGTTTAGATTTTGGTTGAGTGGTATCGATGGTTTTGTGATGAATGTTGGTTGGGAAGGTTGAACTATGGCGACTTTTGGAGCTGGTGGCTGGTTCACAACCACTTTGGCTGCTTGCGAGGATAACACATGTGCTTTTAACGATTGCGGTTTTTGTAGAACTGGTGCTAAAGGTTGTGGTTTTGTGATTACGGTGGTTGTAGATAATTCTACTACAGAGGTTGGTATTGCTGATGTTGATATGCAGTTTGTTTTGAGTAATTCCACTTTGGTGTCCAATAATGATCTGCAAATAAAATTTTATTTTTATTTTTTTTGTTTATTATATCACATGTCTTCTATTCTAAAATGTATGTTATTAATTATTTTATTAAAAAGCTTTTGAAAACTTACCCTGCTTTCGCTCCAATTATAACAGACGAATTAGAAATCGGAATATATTTTCCCTCTTCACATTCTCGCATTTGCGTCAACAATCCAGTGACAGGATCAATCAGCGTCATAGGTTCCTCAGACATATCGCCTTTGACTCTTCGCAAAACTGTAGCTTTGAGTCCCATTGGATGAATCTCCTTCGGTTTTTCTTTCTCCGGTAGTTTAACTGGAGCAACTTTCGGTAATTCTTCCTTGACAACAATTTCATTAATCTCAGGCTTGATAATATCATCCTTTTTGATGGATTTCTCTTCAGATGAGTCATCTGTTGTTGTTTCTGATACGCGTCTGTCTTTCTTTTTAGTTCCACGTGGAGATTTTCGTGGTTCCACGGCTGCAGGTACTTTCATTACATTTTGTCGAGTAGAACGGCGAGGAGATGGCACTCCTTGGGCAGCAACAGCCGCAGCACGTGTTACAATAGGTAAATTACGGACAACATCTTCGATAGTGTCATCGATTGTGTTTCTAGAACCATCTCGTTCTTGTATTCGTCTGGATTTTCGCGTATTAGCAGCTGGAGATACGAATTCTTCGCGTGGTGTAGCTTCTGGTAATTTTGGTGCTTCTTTGATAACAGCAGATGGTGTGTTTGGAGTATTACCAGCACCAGCTGGTGATTTTATTGTCAAAATTAATCGTGGTCGATCTTTGCTTTCGTCAGAATCGTCATGGAATTCGTATACATCTGATTCAGATGTTTTAGATTTCTTATCGTTGCGACCTCGACCACCTCGACCTCCCCGTCTGGATGGCGTCGAAGTGGATTTGCCACGGCGAGTCGTAACTCCAGTTGTGACACGTTCTGATTTGTTGTTTTTGCGACCACGCAATCGTCCACCACCTCTACGGCCACCACGGACAGACAGTTCTTTCTCTTCTTGTGTCGTATCTAACGACTCGGTTTCTGTATCAGTTTTGATCTCTGGTATCTCTAAATTGTCTATTTTCTCAAATTTCTCTGGAGTTTTAATTTCTAATTCAGGCGTTTTGTGTTCGTCATACCATTCTTCTTTGCCGATTTCACTACCTTCAGACAATTCATCTGCCGAACACAAAGCATCAACTTTCTTAATAACTGACTCAATATTAACTTCTTTCGCAGACCAGTAGTCACTGTCTTCTTTCGAGTCTAGAGGATCATCTTTATCTATATTAATGCCTTCTTTAGGTGGTTCTGATATGATACTTTCAGTATCTTCTTGTTTGACTTTCTCGAACGTTTCTTTGATGACTGAAATAGGTTCGTTTGATTCTAGTTTCGGTATAAATGGAGTCACTGGCGTGACAGGTGTGATTGGTTCTATTTTATCTGCTAACTCAATCATATTTGGTTCAACTTTAATTTCTTGGATTTCTGGCTTAGGAGACTCGATCAATTTGAGTTCTTCTTTTGGTGTTTTAAGTTCAGTAGAAATTGTAGGCTCTTGCTGAACTGGCGGTGGTTCTTCTTTCTTAGTTAGAAGTTCTGGTACCTTTGGTGAAATTTCTTTAGATGTGACTATCACTGGACTTGGTGTAGATGATCTTGGAATTGTTGGAACAGTTTCTTTAATCATTCTTGGTATGTCAATGAAAGATTCTTGACTTGTAGAAACTGGAGTGTGGTTTTCTTGTGGCAGTTTCATAACTAGAGCTTCAGGAACAATTGGTTCTTCTAGAAACACAGTTGGTGTCACTTCTTTAGAAGTCATTATTGGTAGCATTCTATTTGATAGCATTATATTTGAAAGAGGCATTAATGGTTTTGTAACAACCGGCTTTGAAACCAATAAATGTGCTTGTGACATTGTTAGAGATGAAGTCGTGTAGTATGGTTCTGAAACCACTGGTGGCATTATATGCGAAAGAGAAACCATTGGATGGCAAGCCAGTGATTGCGTAATCGTTGGATGCGAAATAATCGAATGGTTAATGGTTGATTGCGGTATCGTAGTTACTGGTTTGGTTGCAATCAACTGCGGCATTGAGACATGAGATATCGATTGAGATAACGGATGAGAAATCGACTGAGGAAGAGAGCGCATTATATCTTTCTGCGGCGGAGCTTGTTGAATAATTGAATGCTGCGAATTTCGAACTTCTGGTATTGGTACCAACTTTGGTGCTTCTTGTATTACAGCAGTTGTTGGTTTGACTTCTGTGTTAATAGCATGAAGCGGTGGCTGGTAAGCAGGTTTCGAATACTGAGAAGGCAAGAAAACTTTATGTTCTGTAGTTTTCTCAATTACCGATTTCGGAACTTCTTTCACAAGAGGCGAGACACTACGTGTTGTAACTGGTATACTATATGTGGTAGGTGGTAGTACATGCCGTGCATGCGTTAACAAACCCACTGGAGATGGAGTTCTAATTGGTAGATGAAACGTCGACGGTACAGCTTGTGCATGCGTCAATGACGTAGGGTACGAGTACGATGGTAGAGTCATATTAGCTGAGCTATGATAGACCATTCTTGATGGTTCATGTTTAGAAACTTCCGGAGATGAAACTAGCTTTTGTATTGTAGAAACAGCGATTTTAGATTGAGGCAGAACCATAGCAGTGGGTTGCATGGCTTTGGAAGCCATTATTGGAGTAATCGGCAAGCGATTCAGAACAGTTGCAGACGTGACTACTGTCGTTAATAATCCTTGAGATATTGCTGAATTTTGAGGCTTTGAAGCTGCAACGGATACAGGTAGATGAGAAATAACAGCGTGTTGAACCCTAACAGGCATTGTCGTAGGTAACTGTGGAACAGAACGTTGCTTTGGCATTACTGTTGTTAGTGGTGGTATTGGCGTAGACTTAGGATCCATACTAGAATAGCTTTTCACAGGAGATAGTTTCGGTTCGACTTTAGGTGAAATAATTGTTGAGTGCTCAGTTATTTTTATAACTGGTGGCGGTAAATATGCTTGCGAAGTTAGAACAGATGGAGTCGATGATAATATCGAAGATTGCGTACTTAATGGGACAACAGTCGGTTTAGGTGGTATTGAAATTATTTCGTTAGCTTTTGAAACAAATATATCTGGTTTACGTTTTTCAAGCGTAGGTTCTTTTTCGCGATGGTCTTGTTTTTGAACAGACCACGATCCTGATATAACAGTTCTACTTGGTTCAGAAACCACTGGTAATTCAATACTGGCTGGTTGGATTTTATCCAGTGAAGATTCAATGTTGCGCCTGACATCTTCGATTTCATTTCTTTTATCGTCTGCTTTAGTCGATGGTACAGGTTCAGGAGTTTGCTTGACAACACTTGGAGTTTTAGTTGTCGAGTCGTCAGATCTATAGTAGTTCGTCGGAAAATCGGGTGTTTTTGGTGGCCGAGATAAATCAACCATATCTGGTGTACGAGGTGATTGTTCGTAACGTACAACAATTTCTTCTCCTTCGTCGGTGTCAGTATCGATTTGTAGATCATGTTCAGACTGAGGAGTGTCTGGTTTAGCTTCCATGTCTGCAGAGTTTAGACTTTGGACAGCTTGCAACATTTCTTCGTCGTCTTGAACGACGACTTCTTCATTATAGCAGTCATCGAAATCACCACCACCGAAACTTTCACCTAACAGAGCTGCTACTGCATCTTCTGTCTCTTCTTGTGAAATAATAACTCGTGGCTTGTCTTCGGCTACTTCAGATTTCTCTTGCTTAGGACTTTTATCTGATTTGACTTCATCAGGTTCGATTCTCTCGACTATTGGCGGTGAACCGAATTCTGATATAGATTTGACTGCGTTCTCATGGACTTTTTCGTCAATCTCAGAACCAAAACCAGGTATAAATTTCTCGCGTTTCTTCTCAGATTTTATTGAGGTAGGTGTTTTAGGAATGGGACTTATAAGAGGTTCGCGATTTATTGGTGAAATAGAAAAGTCGGTATTATTAGGCGAGGATTTAACTTGTGGTGGACTTGGAATATCTAGTATATTAGGTAAACTAGGAGATTGCATTTCTTCTTTTATATCTGGTTCTTCTTTAATGGTTTCTATTAGTAATGGTTCCTTTTTAATAAATTCTGGAGTTTTGATCTTTTCAATTTTATCCTGGTTTTTATCGTGGTGGTGATGATGATGCCTATTTTGTTTCTCTTCTTTGGACTTCTTGCGTTTCTTCTTCTTCTCTTTAATCTCTTTCTTCTCAGTTTCTTTTTTCTCAACTTCTGGACTCTCGTCATCGCCATCGCTAAACCGAAACACATCAGAATTGTTATGGATTTCTTCAGTTTTGACTACAACTTCTTCAACTTCTGTTTTTATCTGTATTGTTTCCACTTTTTCTAAGTTCTCTGAATTTATCACATCTTTCAAGTTATCTTCCAGCACTTTACCTAAATCAGCAAAATCGACACTGTTCTCATTCTCTTCTCGCAATCTCCGTTCTTTTTCTTTGCGTTTCTTCTCTTTACGTTTTCTTTGCTCTTCTTTCAATTTGTCTTTCTCTAAATCTACGTGTTGGCCACTATCTGAGTCAGTGGCATACATGTTAGATGCTAATTTATCTGATAAATGCACAAAGAATGAATTGTTATCTTTGTTACTATGACTGTTAAGCATATTGTCTTTATTTCCAGTTTCTGAATCATCTGAAAATGAACCGAAGATATCTTCAAGTTTACCTTCTCGTTTGAGCTGGTGCAAATCAGCTTTCGATCCATCTTTATTGAGTTTCCTATGTTTTTTGGATTTCTCTTTAATATGATCCTCATCCTTAATTTTGTCTCTCTTTTTGTCTTTTTTACTTCCATGTTTCTTCTTTTCAGATGTTTTAATTTTCTCCATTGGCTCGTCGCTTCTATTTATACATTCATTCTCAGTTTCATCAGTCATTCGTTCTAGTTTGATAGCTTCTTCTGATGTTATACTATTCTTCAGACGCTTTTGTTTCTTTTTATGCTTTTTCCGAATCTCAGATTTGTCTAAGCTAAATATGTCTTTCTTCTCATTGTTATGTATGATGGTTTCACCTTCAGATGATATATCACATAACATCGCTAGACTGTTTGCAAACTTGTTCTCTAATCGTACTTCTGATTCTTTATCACCATATATCTCTAGTTTAACAGCGTCTGCGAGCATTTTTCTAGTTGAATCATCATCGGAAAGCGGATGTATTTTAGAATTCTTGCGTTCCTTTTTAATGTATTTGTCCTCGTCGTAATGGTTGAGTTTCTCCTCTTTCAATTTTTTGTAATGTTTATCTGGCTTTTCGTCAGAATCAGCGAAACCTTGATCAATGTCACTATCTGAATATCTTTCTTTCTTGATTTTATCATGCTGATGTTGCAAACGCTTCCGCATCTGTTCGTCTTCAGATGTATCGGAAGTGATGCGAGATTTCGAGGTTTTCCTGACCAAAGTTGGTTTTGTTCTGGCATGTTCCTCATCAGAAGTATCCAGATGTCGATCAAGTTTATCTATTCGTATCCGATCCGAGTCGGAATCTGTATACATTTCGGATTTCTTCCTTAATTTTGACATGTTAAGTTCATCTTCAGAAGAACTGGTTATTAGCATTTTATTGCCTCGTCTGTTCTGTTTACCAACCCCATCCTCATGTTCATCATGGTCACGATTTCCTGAATCCATATGATCAGAATCGGAATCCTCATCCCATGAGGTGGAACGTTTCTTTTCCTCTCGTTTCGCTCGTGATTGTTTGAGCTGTGTGAATTTAGCCTTTAGTTTTTCTTGCCTCTTTTCCTCTTCTTGCTTCTGCATATTTTTGCATGACCTTGCTTTAACTTTGTCATACATTGAGATATATGCGGGCTCATCATCGACAATGTCGAATATTGAATGTTTCTTTGGTTCATCAGAATCAGAGGTGTCTGAACTATTTGTACATTTTCGTATACGTTGTGGTTGTGGATGTTGTAATTGTTGCTGTTGTAGATGCTGTTGCTGTTGGTGTTGTTGTTGTTGAGGTGGTTGCAGTTGTTGTGGTAACTGTCCTTCTTTCTTTATTTGAAGTTGAAGTGGATTTTTATTTTTATCCTCGAAATTCTTGATAATATTCTCATCTCTGATTTTCTTCTCGCCCATTATGTATTTCTCTTTTTTCCGATGTTCCTCTATCCGTTTAGCATCATCACTGCTTCGCCTTTCTTCCATTTCATGGTTCTCTTGTTTACGCTTCTCTTTATTTTCTTTGCGATGCTTCTGTTCTTCCTCATTTGCTCTAAGGTCTAAACGAGCTAAAAAATCTTTATCTAGCATTATCTCTTTACCAAGACATGGTTTTACTGGTAAAACCACTGGACAATCTTTCGTATCTTTTGAATCTCGACTTTTAGATTTAACTTTAATCTTCTCTGCTTTCTGCGCTTGTTTCAACTTGTACCGATCCTCGTGCTCTCGATCCCTATCCTTGTCTTTTCGTTTCTCATCGCTTAATTCTTTATTTCTTTTCTCCTCGCGTATTTTATCTTCTAGCATACGGGTGAAATTACTTTTGTAATGTGGTTTTTGTTTTGGTGTATCGCTGGATCTGCTTTTGTTTGAATCGCGACTGTCTTTTGAGTCGCGTCGATCTGAAATTTTCTTATGCTCTAAACTGACTTTTATTCTCTTGGAGTCATCAGGTGATTCAGAACTGTCTTGTGAACTGATTCGGCGTTTACAACCAACACTTGCTGGTGTGCTAGTGTTGTTTTTCTCTTTGTGTTTGTTCACATCAATGCGTTTTGGTGTTGAATTCAAGCCATGATCGTTGTTGTAAGGTCTACTTTTGTCGGATTCGGTTGACAAATGTCGACTGTCAGTACTGGAGTGTCTATCTTTATTATTATCCCGAGATTCCGTTGAAAAATGGCGATTCTTTTCATGTGAATTACTTATTTCTTTCGGGGTTTCTTTTCGCCTATCTTTAGATTCATTCTCACGTTCGGTATGGTGTCTGTTTTTTGAATTCTCGTTATTATGACTATGCTTCTCTTCCCTTCTACATTCACTGTTATTTCTGGCATTTTCATGATGTTCTTTAGGTTTATCATGTGACTCTTTGCGCTGTACATCGTGGCTGTTTCTAACATTTTCATGTACTTCTTTCGTTCGTGTTTCATGGTCCTTATTTTCTTTTCTACTGTCGTGACTATCTCGGTGTCTTTCGACTTTCATTGGGTCTATATGATTCTCCCTATGTCGATTTTTGGTATCAGGTGTTGTAGAATTAGTATTGTTGTGATTCTCTCTTTGACGTGGTTTTTCATACTCATCTTTCTTCTTCTCATGATTGTCTTCTTTGTGCCGTCGTTCATGTTTTTCATTATCTTTCTCGCGTTTTCGCTGCTCTTGTTTCTCTCGCTGCAATTTTTCGTGTAACTCCTTTTCTTGACGTTCTTTTTCTAATTGTTCACGTTCTCGTGTCTCCCGTTCCTCTTTCTCTTTGCGTTGTTTATCTTTCTCTATTCTCTCACGTTCTAATTGTTCTTCTTTCTCTCGCCGTTCCCGTTCGTCTCGTTCACGTTTCTCTTTTTCATCTTTCTCACGTTTACGTTCTTTCTCCAGTCGTTCGCGTTCTGTCCGCTCTTTCTCTAGTTTTTCTTGTTTTTCACGCTCTAGCTTCTCTAATCGTTCCTTCTCTACTTTTTCTTTTTCTAATTTCTCTTTTTCTAATCGCTCTTTCTCAAGTCGTTCCTTCTCAATTCTCTCTTTTTCTTGGTGTTCTTTGTCGAGTCGTTCACGTTCTTCACGTTCTTTTCGCTCAGCTGCTTCTTTTTCGGCGACACGTTCTCGTTCTGCTTTAAGTTTATCTTCTTCAGCTTTTTTATCACAATATTCACTATCCGCACGTTTCCTATCACACTCAATGTCACTGTTATCCTTCGATGACGAGGATGATGGCGATGTTGTTGATTTTACAGTTCTGTCACTATCACTATTGTCCTTGTCGGATTTTTTGTCACGTCGGTCTTTTTTACTTGAGTCACTTTTATAACTACCCGCACTAGAAGGTGAACTACTCACGGAATCCCTCCGACTTACCACTTTATCACTACTTTTGTTATGTGTGTTCTTAGAATTATTGTTGTCACTATTCGATCTGTCCTCTTTTCGCGTCGCACTTTTGTCTCTCGGCGGCGTTTTACCGACGTGGTTAACTTCGGCTACACTAGACACCGTACCGCACGCGGTCGAAGACGGCACACTCACAACAACAGCAGCAGAAGCAACAACAGCACTTTCACTAATGTTTATAGGAATGTTTGTTAAATTATTATTTATTATTTTATCACTATCACCATTATTTTTGTTGTCCAAACATCTAAGTTTGGGTGGTAAAGTTGCAGTCGCGATTACCGCACTAGCAACAACAACCACACCACCACCACTAGCACTAACAGCCGGTGGCAGCACGGTGGCCGCTGGACAACCACTTCTATTTAAATTAACTTTACTATTAGTTCTGACGTCAGCACTAACAAGGGGCAAACTAGAACACAGCTTGAGTCTTGTGTCACTGTGCAGATTACCGGGTGCGACGCGGGTTACAACAACAGGTGCGGGTGAAGGCGCGGCGGTGCCGGTGCCGGTTGCGACCGGCGGATGGCTGGGGAACGGATACTGTAATCCCTTCGCGGCCGGGATCGCTGTAATCGCCGGGACAGCAGTGACCGGACGCGGTGAGACCACCGGCGTGCCAGGCTTTACCCCGGGCAAGCTCTTCGCTTGAGTGGCGGCCGGTAAGACCAACAGTGGTGATGCAGGGACAGCTGGAGGTGTGTTCACTCCAACCGGTGTCGTCGGCGTTTGCTGCATCGAGCTAAACGTCCGAGGAAACGTAAAATCCCGCGGTTCATATTTCTCCCCTACATTCTCCAGTCTTTTAGAATCTTCATCAAACACACTCCGCTTAGCCAGGACGCTCTTGACAATCTCAGATGGTTGCAATTCTTTTAGATCTAAATCAAGCAACTTGTGTCGAAACCGAAATCGTTCAGATGCGGAGGCATCTAGTTTCGCTAAAGCATCACCACCAGCAGCGGAAAGCGCTCGAGACCCTGACCATTTTTCGTATTTCTCATCTAGTGAGCGTAACCGTTCCTCCAACGTTGGACTGGGCGGAGCCGCATCACTATCTGATGAATTAGAGCTGGATGGAGGTCGCGGTGGCGGACTTGCAGGTGGGGGTACGTGCACTGGACTTGGCGGTACAGGGTTCGAAACTTTCGGACTGGTTACAATCGCGGGTGGACTAGACACTATATTCTCTTTGCTACCTTTAAAACCAGCGACAGAGATGTTTAAGCGCGGTGAGTTTAACACTTGCGCGGCAAACCTCGGCAAGGGTAAGCTCAAAGGGCCGTCGTTTGAGTTACGTTCGCGGGGTAACCGGCGCGGTTCACTAGGCGGGAGGTTCTCGGGTCGTTCATCGCAAAGAGGGGTTCCGGGCCGTGACCCAGTCAGACTTTCACTGCCGGACATGTCGTGGTGGTGGTGTATTCGCGACCGGTCACTTTCACTACCCGATGTTTTGCGTCGTTTGCATACGGCGTGCGGAAGGTACGTACGCTCCACGGGCACTTCGCGGACACAATGTTTACCGTCGATGGATGGACGCCGCGAGTGATACTTCACACCCGGTTCAGACAATCTCCGCACTTCAATTACTTTGCGATGATCACCAGCGTGATTAACTTCCACTAATTCACTATTGATATTAACACTATCACACAAATCTAACTTCAATCGCTTCTTCGGACTCATCAATTCATCACCAGAACTAGGACACTCGTCCAACTGTTCCAATAAATGAACGCGTTCTTTTTGCAAGTGCCGGATATCAGGCGGGACAAAAATTGCCCCAACTGCTTGGATATCAGTGGCGACTACAACTGATTGCATCGTACGCGACTCAACGGGTTCCACATGTCCCCCAGGTGACTCGCGGTTATACATGTACTCGTGTTCGTAGCCGTCTTCGTGTGATGCAGCGCTGCCCTGACTGAATTCATCATAATTCCTAAAACGCCGTTCTGGATATTCCACTCCCGCTTCATAGTAGTCTGGATAGCGGGTCAGGCGCGACCGAGACCCGCTACCACGAGGTGTGACCGAACCTGGTGTACCTGGTGATGGAACAGCAGAACTGCCAGTACATTGACTTCCAGTTCCCGATCGGCTGCTGTATGATGAAGTACGCGGACGAGTTGGAGTATCGACATACCTGCAACAATGTAGCAACAATTACCATGATATGGTCAGGTGTCGGGAATAAATTACTCTGGAAGGATTATTTTATTTATTTATTTATTTATTATGTATATATAATTAGAAGCGAGCCTTGATTTCTAATTGGCAATACAGCAACTATATATTGAAATTAAATGAGCCAATCGAAAATTTGTGGCAATATAAATCTAAAATTAAGTAAAACAATAGATCATGCACATTCATTGATGATAAAATAGCGCTTATTTGGCTATAATTGACAATATATAAAAATTAAAGCATGCAATAGTCATCAATATTCATGTAACAAACATGCCAATAACTGTTGTACTTAGATCTAAAATTATTACACATACGCTGTAATAAGTGAAGTAGTTTATTATTTTTTTGGCTATAAAGAAATAAGCTAATTCATGAAATAAGTGGGCGAATAATGATAGTGTTATAGAACTAACGAATAAATCTCAAAATTTAAATTTATTAATCATGCGCTTTGCATGGTAACGCAATTTATTTCATCATAGACAATGATTGAAGCTGGTTAGGAAAAATATAAATAAGTAGAATAAAATAAGGGGGGGGGGGGGATATATAAAAAAGGGTTTATTAAATTAGTAATATAAGTAACCAACACGTACCGTGTATATCTATTAGTGTTAGCTAATGTGGACGAATCAAAACTCCGCTCTCTCTGCGTGGCATCTCTGGTGGTCTCAAAGACTGGTCGTTCGCAACCAGCGCCTCCCTGCTTCTCCAGGTGATCAAAAAATGTATCCTGACATTCTCGACTAGCGAAATCCACCTGGAGCTTCTTCCCCCGAATATTAATGCCGCGCATCTCCTTGACGGCGGTTTGCGCGCACGATACTTGCTCGAAGAAAATCAACGCATGCCCCCGGTCGCGATCCATGCTCGCCTGCGTCACTTGCCCGTACCGTTCGAATTGCAACGTTAAATACTTCTCGTCGACACGTTCGGCGATACCGTCCACCCAGACACAGTTCGTCGGCATCGACTTCCCGAAACCCAACTTAATCCGATTGTTACCTAGATGTTCACCGTCCATTTTTCGTATCGCTTTCACTACACTCACAATGTCAGAGTACTGACAAAACGCATAACTAGACACTGCACCCTGTTTTTTAATGTCAATCTCAATGATCTCGCCAAACTGATCAAAGTGTTTTCGAAGATCGGATGCGGTCACATCTTTCTCTAAGTTACCGATGAAGAGGGTTCGCGTTGCTTTCGGATGGTATTCGTCCAATTCGGCTTCATACGGGCGAAATTCATTATCTTCGACGTCGTACCCTTGATACGGGCCCACTTCAATCTTGCAGCCGAAGAATAATTTGTCGTAGCTGACTTCTAAAGCTTTTTCTACGTCGTCCGGTTTTTTGAAGCAAACTAACGCGTAGCGATCGGACGATTGGCCAACAACTTTAACCCATGTAACTTTGCCATGCTTTTTGTACTCATGAAACAAGCCATCTTTCAAAGACGTATCAGACGAGCGCGCCGGTAAATTTCGCACACAAATCGCCAAAGGGCGTCTGTCTTCGGAGTGCACGGGCGGCGCCGCGTTTACAGCAGATTGAATCCGACCAGATCGTGTTCTCGGCGAACTGGTCGGACTGCTACTACCCCTCGAAGTCGAGCTACTAGAACTACTCGAACTTGAACGTGATCTCGATCGACTAGGACTTCGACTCGACGTACTACCTGAAGGACTCGGCGTCCGTGAGCCGGATCTTGACTTAGTTTTCTTTTTAATCACTTGCACATCGGCTGACGTCCTTCGTTCCGGTTCGACGATGGGTGGGGTGGTTACGTACGCCGCTTCTGCCGATGCCCCGGCTGAATAGCGCGCTGATGTGCCCTCGTACGTGGACCACGTGGTCCCCAGGGCGGTTCGGTGGCCGCGGTCTATGATCGCGGGCGGGTAGGGTCCGTTGCGGTACAGTCGGTCCCGAGCTCGACCGCGTGATGTTTCGTGGTAGCCGGGTCGACGTAGGTACTCAGGATCGGCTACCCGTCCGGCGCCACGCTCATAAAATCGCTCCGAGAAGCCCGGGTGTTCCTCGGCAGACCTGCACAACAACAAAACAGAAAATATCGAGTTACTAATTGGAAATTCGAGATATTCATTCCATTGCTATTTTTACACTCGCCAAAACTACCATATGTTTATAATTTACATTTATAAATATATCTATCTACCACCATATTTTACTTTGAAATTTAAATACATATATCGATCTGTCTAAGGACAAATGTAATACATACATACATGCCTATTTCCATCAAATGAGGTGGCACAAATCCCATTACATCCTTTCACAACTAGACAATCTTTCGTCATTCATCTCTATCCTTACATCATTATTTCGCTTCATTCAAATTCATCAAAATTACGCACTTTTAATTCACACTATTCATTTATTCTGAGAACGACACTTAAATATATTAGTATTAATTCATTATTCGTAAATGTGTGATCTAAATTAAAATATTTACACAAGGTGAATTTTCATTGTAAAAAAGGGAATTCAAAACTTAAAAAATAAATTTTAAATTTGGTCATATCATCCAAATTATGTCGTGATATATATTACATAAATTCCAATACAATGAATTAATAACACGCTGAAAGTGTGATTTTAATAATGGCAACTAGGCAATGAGAATTCAAAATGCGAAGAAAGAAAATATCATTCATATGTTTAGAATTCAGCCTTCGATTCAACAACAAAAAAAAAAATCCGTACTTTGATCTAACTCACATAGTTTGATAATATCCATATCTGGCTTGCGTTAAATTAGATTAACCATATCGAATGTGTCTGGTTGTATTTGCACAGTAGAAACTCAAAAAATATCACACTGATGAACACAGGTAACCAAACACATTGTCGACTTCGTATACAACAGCACCAAGCATACGTATGTTACTGATAACAGTTATCAGCAGAGTTTAAATATTTATCACGTATTTAGAACGAACAGAAAATAAAAAAATACTTCGTTTACGTGTGTGGCAATTTTTAAAATGACTTCCATTGAATTTATTTCGCTACTAATTCTACTGTTATTTAACTTCTCATGCGTATTACAGAGTTTGGCTAACCTTGACAATAAAAATGAAAAACAGGGACTTGTTGGACGCCCAGTATTTAGTTACATCATTATTGTTAAATTATTATTATTATCAAATCATAATTTTGATTGGTAAATAATGAGTTATCGGTATAATTTGGAAACTATGATCTAATGACAAAATGTATCTTATTTTTATGCATTGTTTATGTGAATTAATCCTCTTTATACTATAATCCTGATAAATTAAATTGTTTTCCTAACTATAACAATGCATATTCGAAGAATTATGGGAGTAAATATTATTCGCTGTTTTCAATATAGAATGAGTTGAGTTTTATAGAATGACGTTAACGGTGGATTTCTGCATGTTCAATGAAATGAACGAGTATTGGAAAGGTGAATGTACAAACGATATTTCATTAGACACGACTTGTTTATAATAATAATGATATTGTGCGGAGAGAAAAAAATGCCAGCGTGAAAGACCAGTTCATCCGGTCACACCTGAGGCCCATACATGGACAAGTAAAAGTCTAAGCCTCGCGCAAATAAACAGTGTTGTTTGTAAGACAATGTATAGCTCTGATGTTGAAGCACTGACTGTGAGGAGACGCGCCCAAAGTATATTACAATATCATTAGATATGAAAATTTATGCAAATGTTATTTGTTGTATTTATTATAAGGTGCCCGATGGCGCTCGGGGAAAAAGAAAACGTCGCTCTATGTCTGATAACCTTCAGATATGAAAATAACTATTACGATAGTTTCCTAACCGAGGTCAATCAAACATGTATCCAAATTGTGAATTTTCACTTGCAATTTTATTTACTCTTTGACATTTTTTTGTTTGATATTCAAGTAATAATAATTGTGCACAAACAATTTAATATGTGAACTATTTTGAATACGCTTGGTGCAATTTAATAATTAAATTTTTTTTTTAATGGGCCTAAATAAACGGTTTCTTACCCATGAGTGTTAGGAAACCTCGTGTTGTTGGTGGTGGGTGTGTACGCGGTAGGCGGCTGAACCGGCTGCGCCGTGCGTTCTGGAGTTTGAGGCGCCGCGGCGGACGGAATGGCCGCCGGTTCATAGTACTCCGTCGTCAGGGTGCGTTCCTCCAGTTTGTGTTCCGCGGTGTGCGCTTTGGACGCGCTCTTGATGTCCATGAAGGCGATGGTACACGCCAGCGTGCCCTCGGCCGCCGCCGCAACACCACCGAGGCCCGCGATACAACCGCCGCTCGCCGGGTCTTTTGACCCCCTCGGCAATAACTTGACACTCTGGACGCGGCCATACCTGCATTACAAACAAAAAAAAAACAAATTAATATCTCTATCTAAACATTGTGTATAGATGGTAGCACATTTAATTGTTTTCCCAAATCGGGTCGAGTCACGTCAAATATGTGCAATGCGCAATTTACGTCTATGCGCATAAAATTGAACGCGTCTTGGTGTGGTAAAACGAGTGTGGCAAACGAGACTAAACGGTCGAGGGTGAAAATTGCAGCAAAGCAGTGATTAACACAAAGTTTGTCATTATAGAGGACGTTTAATTAGAAAAGCTAGTCAGGAAGTTTTTAAATGGATGAATAAATACATGTCACTAATATACATACATATCTATATTATAAGCATTCTGCAGTGTATGAAATACATTTTAAATGAAAATATAACTGCACTTAGATTTTGAAACAATTTTAGGTACATTCACACTCGCTCTAAATTTAAAATGATATGCAATTCAAACCTTATACTGAACACCAAACAGCAAAAATGTAGACAATGCTTTATAAATATTCTAAAAAATATAATTTCATATTGTTCATTGTTATCCAACCTTCATTATTAATATATCATATAACACACATTTTACAATAACTATAATACATTCATACACCAAGTACACAAACAGATATATAAACTATGAATTTCATAAATCTATAATTAGAAAACTTGCAGCGTATGTGCTGCAGCCATCAAGAGACCTGCAAAAATCATAACGGAGAACGCAATAAAGCATAGGCAAAAAGATATTCCACCATAAACATTTATACGAAACATAGCAATCTGAAGCCCAATGTAGCGTCCCCATAATTTATTCTCTAGAACGTATACGCAAAACTGTATAATATGATCATAAATATACACATATATTACCCGAGAAGGTCATAAAAACTAAATTTTGGCCATATAGAGTTTTATTTTAGTGTATGTTAATCATATCTACTACGTTAAAAAAAAACGTAAATTGCCCTAGGAGATATATAGAAATAACGATTAGGAAATATACAAGATTATGTTTTTCAAAACAGTAGTAGTTACTACATGAATAAATAACTTTTCTTCCTACATACTGCAGCCAAGGCAAATCCTTATACGAATGCATGTTACATTTAAAATTTATTGTTTTTAATGAAGTGGGTGCAGGGAACAGGCACACAAACATGTATAAAATGAACTATAAGGAATTATTGAAATTACGTGTTTAATTAAGTAAAAATAACAACCACGGAAATAATTACTTATTAGTACTATTAAAAATGATTTATTATTTAGTATATGTATAGAATATTTATTCACACACGCATTAAAATTAAGATCGATTCAAGTTAAAATTTCAATATAAAAATATGGAACACACAAAAAGAAAAACATATCTAAAATTATATGAAGCCATTTCCATGTATTTTTTTTATAATAAAATAAATTATGCTCTCAGTAACTGTACAGAAAAAACAACTATATATATATACTGGTAAAAACGCTATGGGAAACGTATGTCTGTGCTTAGTTCCTGTACGACGGTGTTTCAATGTATTCAAGAATCGACTACTGTAAATATTTACAATGCAAATATGTAGTAAAAAGAAACATTCGAAGGAAGTACGTCGTAAATGATAACGAAAAACATACAATAAAAATTACACACACACACGTATATATATAGATGTGTTGTTACAATAATAGGCGACTAGAATTCCGCGATTGGTTGCGAATAGTGCGCAGGCGCATGACCTGGTATATAAGCAACAACCGTCCTCTAGCTACGTGGCGGTGGCAGCTCCCATTTTAGCAGCATCAATTCAATATGGCTCAAGCTTGAAGCAAGAGAGGACTGTTTGTCCAGTCTTGGTGCTCCAAAGAGACACACCTAAATTTTTTATTTCATTTATAAAAAACAAAACAAGCACGAATGATCAGTGAAGTGATCTATTTTATATTTATTATTTGTGTTTTTGAGGAACTTTTATCGATTATTATTTCTTAACTGGAATATAATAATATAAACTTTTCCCTTCTCTCAATATGTTTTGTGTTTAGCCAATAAGACCTGTTTTTCTCGCAAACAGTGAACTATTATAGAATTCTGGACTTTAGTCACTGGACTAGCAGAAACAATTGGATTATGTTATAAATTTGGACTACCAGAAACACAATTGGATTATGTTTGAAATTAGAACTAAGTTTGATTTGGTTTATTAGTGAGGATTAGAATGACGGATTAATGCAAGCACCAGTAAGTTTTGTATTTTTAAACGAATAACTATACTGACACCGTCTATACAAGCCTACAACCGAAAAGGGTTTCGCTGAAAACCTGGTTGCTTTAACGATTTTTTCCGTATCGCTAGGTCGGAGCTGTAGAGCGACAGTTCGGCTTCCAGAGCCCCAGATCCCCCTGCCTCCGGAGAACCCCCGCGCGACGTTGCCATATCTACACACACTCTAAGCTTTCCATTGCTACCATTGTATTAGTGTAGTCGACCAGTTCGTTCATTCCATGCGAACGTTTTCTATAAATTCGAACATGTGATTGAGTAACTGCTATACTACACAACTGCGAGAGAATAACAACACGGGACATGCAGGGTTCAATTCACACTGACGAAACTCTTTTATTTATATTATATTCTTCTGTGTGCTCGATGTGTATGTGTGTGTGAATTGAACGTCCATACGTGTGCGTTAATTTTTCTTTTGATTCTCTGGAAGCTGTGCTGTGGTAGCACAAGTGTACAACCTTGAATGGTCGATATCTGTATCGATATATAACTAAAAATAAAATAGAAAAGACCTCGTGGATTGATATCTAATCTGAGATACTTGTAACGCAACTTCGTAATTATGGCTATAAGCCGTCATGAACGCCATATACATACATAGGTACGTGGCCTATAAGAGTCACCAGATACAAAAATCCAGATTATATCGAACACTAAAATATACATATATATATACGTAGGTGTATTTCATAGAACACGAAAACATACTTAGAAACCATGCAAAAGTTATTTGAAACGTAAAATTAATACAATTTATAACAATCCGCAAGAAGACAACATTTGGTATTTCATAATTAATGTATCGCGGAATTCGAAAATTTATATAATTGTCGCCACAAAGTATTATTGCTGGCTTATTAAACTACTTTAAATAATTGGTTATATAAAAATTCTTTGAAATCCTTAAAAAATCGCATGCAAAATGCTGCTCACAATTAAAAATCACTCTTTTATGAGAAATTAAAATTTTAAGCAATTTTGTGGATGTTGCTTCAATAATGCTTAATTAATAATTGAAGCAATGTATCAAAAATGTTTGGCTTAGGCTTGTATAGAGTGATATCCAACATTTGTTTGTGCGACTATACGCCTATATATTCTATTAAAGTGCAAATCCACGCTGGATTTCTCTTTGCCCGTTGTCTGTATAGCTTTAATTCAGATTTGATTGCAGTTTTTATATACGTTTCTGTCCACCAAGCACTTTTTATACATCACACTCATTTATTGTAATCTACGGTGGAGTATTTATCAAGTTGGTTTGCAATCAACGCTGTCTACCGCAGGGACTACAGAGCGAAATGTTGAACGTCTTCATTAAAATTACGTAACAATATTTACATTATATCAACGTAGAACCAATCCATCCATATTTTATAAATTCATCAGTTATATATATATATATATATATATGTGTGTGTGTGTGTATAAATTTATTTCGAAAACGTTCGTAGTACATGAGTGGCAAATTCTAGCCAAAACTACTTTCATCACTCAAAGGTGTGTGTATTCTGCATTGTTGTGTAGTGTTCGCTGTTTAAAATACCAAAAATACTTTCCACCGAACTGGACTCACATTACTGTGTTCCTTATAGCTGAGTGTGCCACTCAACATCGTATATAGTCATGCGCTTATTTTCTATAGCTGTGAACACGGAACAACGTCGAACACTTGCAGCGGTCCGCTGTGCAACGTTGCCTTTCGTATCTGTGACGTCACATCGAGGCTTGTTGATTTATAATGAGAAACAACGAAACCGGCTCGGCCTTACTAGCGATTGGCTGGCACAGAGAACCAATGGCGGCGTACTCGGGTTTACCATAGTACGCTTCCAGTATAAACAAGGCGGCACAGACGCCAAAGTAAACTATCATGCGAATAAACATGTTTGGTGTGGAATCGATCGTTTTTGGGTTTTATTGTACAAAATATTCAAGATAACTCGTAGATATAGCGTGGAATTGTTGTTAATTGAATAGGGACTGTTGTCGAATGTGGCAAAAATCAATACAGTATTGTTTCTTCTCAAAATACGCCCTCGCCTTGCAGATTAAGATGGGAATACGGCGTGATACTGTTATTTATTTAGGACAAGAATAATGTTTATACATACATTGGATGACTAAAAAAATACATACATATACGCAATATTTGAAAGTTGCAGCCTTATTCAAAGGATATATGCTTGATTATTCATGGTTTCTTCATCATTTTATAATGGAAAATCTAGGATTTTGATCAGAAATACTTGTTAGGCGCTGGATGTTTTAAACGTGATTGAGTACAAAAAACTCCCAGACACAAAAAAGCGTAGTTTATCAAAACATCGTGAGAAACTGAAAACAAAGATGTTGAATTTCGGATTCTTCAAGGACATTATTTTAGTTGAAATTACCCTGTATTTTCTATAATCATACATGATCCGACAAAAACTGGAAATGTGGAAACAATGTTTTTGTGTTCACCAATTTAATGCGACTCCCCAATTAACGCACTAATTTTTTTCAAACGTTTATAATTTTTTTTTTAAATGAGAAAACCCAGATTACACAGCACAAACAATTTCTAATGTAACTATTACGTCCTCATTTCGTATGTAGAACACAAAATGAAGCCTTCGAATGCAATAAGGAAAGATAGCGCCGACCTTTAAAACAAGGTTAATTAAAAATATTAACACAGTTTTATCAATCAAAATATTGTTAAAATCGCGTTAAAGTTGCTAAAAGATATACAGCGAGAGGTATACCCAATGTTTTTGCAACGAACCGTTATAAGTAGCATTTCCTCAATGTTGCCACATGACATGTGTAGTAAAAAGAAAAGATTATTATTGCATTTATGTCAACTGTAAATTAGCATTTTAATTAATATAAGAATTTCAATGTAATTACAAAATACGCATATTTTACATTTGTAATAAAATTGCTCATAATTTATACAAAGGCAAATAAACATTGATTTAATACTCAAGTTGCCAGAAGCAAAAAATCTAATTCTATATTTAATTTAATAATAATACGCCGATGGTTGTAGCAGTATGTAAAACCAGCGAATGAATCGAGTTTTAGAAACTAACATTGAGTTCATGTCAGCGTTATAGAATGGCAGTTTTTTTCACCGCGTGGCGCTTATATGACACGACCTGTGTATACTGGCAAACATAGCTGCTGACTCATCGCTACAGATCGTCCTGAAAATATCGACCGTACTCCACTCGGTTTTGTGTTTCGTAGTACGTAATACGCGCGAATTGGCTAGTATTTTCGTGGAATTTACACGGTAAACAGAAGATCTACCTGCTTGTCAAAAAAAAAACTGTCTTTTAAGTGAAATAATCGCAGGAAATATAAGCAATGCGCAGCTAAGTCACGATACAAAAACGTTGTTTTCGTGAAAATTAACGTAAATACAGTGAGGTGTATTTAAAAAAAAAAAAATTATTAGTTTTATTTTTAACGAAACCTAAAATTAAAGTCGAAATATATTGTGGTTTGGTAGCGCTTCAGCCTTGAGCGACCCAGGATTCCGTCTTGTTTTTATTATTTATGTGAAACCTGTTTAACTATTCAAACTTTAATGGTAAATTAACCAGATGTTCCAAGACACTCGTCGTCTATAAGATGAGTGATATCAGACATGCCGATCAACGTAAATACATAGTACGGAAGTAGTGTTTCAAAATAAAGCATCCATACATTACGTCACGTTTTTTTTACAAAAATTACTAATTTGGCATCTTTTTTTTTGGTGGAAAAACATTGATGAAATTGGTGTGGTCTATAAAACATCACCACGAATCCCAAGATGGGAGATAAATTCGACTATATAATCGCCAGAAATTTCGTGGGTGTAAACGGGTCGACGAGTATAGTATGGACCACTTGAAAGCAGGCTACGTGGTTTCAAGCAAGCCAAATGTGACCGCGACGTTGCCAGATTGCGCGATCGCTGCCCAAGTAATTTCTACTGCGTAGAAACTATATAGACAAGTGCACACACCGGCAGTCAAGTGTAGGAGGCGTTCTACGACCTGCACGGTATCTTCCGTCTCTTTCGGATATATTAAAGAGCGTCTCGTTTCGCAATTCACTGATCGATTTGGATAAAGTTCAGATAAGGCATTAATCTGTTTTTCTCGACAGATAAGCGTTAATAATATATGGAATTGTGCCGCAAACTAACTGTTCTGATAACACCAAATATCCAAAACTAGATCATTTCTAATATTTCAAATCACACATTTTACGAACAAAAAATAACCGGCCATAATAATTTTCTTGTATTGTCTAATCTAAACAAAATAAACTACTGCGTATAAGAAACTACACTGTGGGCCACTGGAAATATGTTAAATATTGAATTCATTTGTACTCTAATCTGTGTTGCATCATATGAAACTATTAATAAATTCAAATGCAGCATAGATTTTTGGCTTATCAATACACAAACATATTTCAACATACTATATACATAGGTGCCTATTCTGAAAAATCATAATTTATGTTACACTTTTGTCTTTGCTTTATCGAGAAAATGATTTATATCTTTGTTCATATGACTTGACTCGAATATTGATTATTTTTCTAAGAACGATTATATATATGTAAAAGAAAAATAAACAAAACGAAGCTATTTTTAAAATGATATAAATGAGCTTTAAAAAATAATTAGATAACACACAATATACAACACTGTTACAAGTATCAAACCCTTGCATTCAAATATATAAAAAATATTATTTATGAATGCAAACCATTGAAAATAAAACATATAATGCCTACATTATACATAAAGACACTTATGTTTCAAAAAATTTTAGTTTTTAATTAAAACAAAATAAACGTACTTTTTTTCTAAAATATATTAATATTTGTCCACTTTAATCAACAGTTTAGAAACTTCTAATACGTTAACTGTGAAGTTAAAAGATGTAATATATTCATTTAGTCAACAATAGAACATTTTTGTGAGCGCTATTAGAATTGCTAAAAATGTGAACCCGTTACATATTACATTGCTGAATAAATTGCTTAAATATTTAGGTCAATTTACTAAGATAAATTCAAAAATGTACGCCAAGAAGTACATAAGTTTCAAAATGAAAAATCTAAATACGTACTGCATGTTGTTGTATGTGGGTGATTGGACTGGTCGACTAGAATGTTTATCTGTTATCTAGAATAATCTAGAGCACAATTGCAACGAGACGGCATATTGCATTTCCGCTTCCTTGCAATTGCGAGATTTAAAGATACCAACAATAATAAATTAGTTTGAAAATACGATAAGTAAAAAAAAATACACACAACTTTCACGATATCTCTTTTTCAAGTGCAACTACGTTGCAATGTCGTCATACATGTAACAACACAAGTAAAACAATAAAAAATGTCACCAGAAAACTAAATTTATTCAACTAATTTCCCAATATTTTCGTTAAAATAAATACGAATTGTAACGATTTTTATTAAATGTGTGTATTTCAAATAAAGACACCTTAGACTGGCATTTGTTAGTTACCTAGTACGTTGTAAAACAGATGGTTGGAAAAATGCGAATGAGCAGATGACTGAGGAAGTGTGCAGAACGGAAGTCGTACTGACTTCCTGAAGAAACAAAAGAAATGCAGTTGGGAAATGCAAGATGGTATACTTATCGTTAAACGACACTATTCAACAGTGTACTGAATGCCACACAATAATGGTATCGCGATATAAAATTTTATTATTATGTGTACTGGCAGTTTCGAAAACATTTTCTTGGCTTCTATGGAGTTTGTGTTTCCAAACGCATTTATTGTATATTTTACTTCAATCGCGGCCTGTGTAATTTCCAAAGTTTCACAACTACCAACGAATATAGTGAAACGATTTGTAAATTAATCAAAGAAATGTCTTAAATCGTTAAATTATACCCCTTTCTAAGATATACACAAAAGTAGAAAAATGATAAGCTTTGCAGAACACGTGCCCTAATATCACGATTAAATAACAGTGCAGAGTTCAAGGCTGGTATACGTGGCTCACCTCTAATACCTAATGAAAACTATTGGTGGTGCGGACGTTTTGTTTAGCGTTTAGAGCACATGTTTCGAGTATGGCAGCTGCCTAATTTTATTTTCTCGATTTCCGGTATTTGATAGTACATCCTTTTTTTTACCATCACTACACACGGTATCAATTATTTTAAAAATATTTTATCAAACACCAAGTCGCACATATTTGAAGAAGATTTTTACATGTAAACTGTCATGGGACATCTAGTAAATAACATGTTATTCTTGTACTGATATCTCATGACCTCATACAAGTTCATTCGTGTTCAAGATTTGAATAAATAATATAACAAAAGTCGTTTTGATGATAAGATGTTTATTGTAACTATTGAACATGAAACAATAGCGTATGACTAGTCGAAATTTAAATAATATTCCATGGTTAAAAATCAGAATATTTTGATAAAATTACACTATTAATTGATTTTGAAACGTACGTTCAAATAACCGATGTGCCAAATTGTAATTTTATGTAGATTTTTTAGTAGAACCAAAATTTCAAAAAAAAAAACATTATCTACCCTATTATTTTCTGATTAGATGTTCTGATTAGATTTAAAATGCGAGTGGATTCATTTGGGCATCTAAACAATATGTATACGAAATTTAGTTGAAATTGGTTCGGTATGTTCAGAGAAGAAGAGGCGACAAAATTTAGTCTTACGATTAGCGAGTGATAACTCATACATTTTCAGCTAGTACTAGTAGTGAATTTCAGTTGAAAGTGCATTGATTTAAATCAAAAAACTGAATCGTTTGAAAATAAAAGTAGCATTTATAATAATTTTTAATTGTAAGGTGAGATCATCATAAACAGAATAATTTGTGTTAAAAAAGTAGAATTTTCTCGCAATTCTGTATGAAATAACATACATTTAACATATCCAGCGTAATGACAGATTCACCCCTATAATCATCATTTTGTTAATTACACCTCGCTGATGTGGTGGTTAAATCCAACTGACGGTTTTCGTAAACGTATATCTAGGTAACATTAAGACAGCCCGACAGGCAGATAACACGTTGGATGTTTGATGAAAGTTCGGACAAGCTTCTAGCAAGCAAGCAAGCAAGCTGAACTTTAGAACATCAGGCACATGTCACCTTGCGAAGCTTACAGCAGATTGTGTCAAAACGTGACGTTAAAAACTTAAATTAGATTTGCAAATCTTATTGTTCTTGCAACAGATAAAAAACATTCATCACTCAATAGTATACAGACAGACAAGAAAGCGTAGTATGCTCAATACTACCTACGGGAAATGAATGTTTCTCATATAATGATCACCTTGAGAGTAGAAACCAATATAGAATAATGCATAAACTATAATAACTGTAACAACAAACGAAGTTGAATGACAGAAGGGGACACAGTTTTAATAAATAATTAAATAAAACGAAACGATATAACGGCGCATTTCCCGACCGATTTAGAAATCTAATATAGACTCAATTATTAATAAACTGAATGACACATAGGCTTTTGTTATTTATAACGCTCTAAATTCGAATCATTTATAGACATCATTCAAGTTGATTATTTCTTTGCAAGTATCATTTCATACACGACATACTTAAATAATGAATTTTCTATATTTACCAAAATAATGTATTACGAAAATAATAAACATTTTGAAAAACATCAATTCAAATCTAAATCTTTTTGCACCTGTACCGAATGTAATATAAAATGTAAATTGCATGGGAGCCAAAATACTCAACTATAAATAAATGCTAATTAATTTTATAATAAATAAACCTTTTTATGTTTGATTGTTTACAGTGATTTTAAACGAAATAAATAACAATGTTTTAAAAATAATTGTACCTTCACTTCATGTTTATACGTACACAGTAAAAACAATTAACCTGAAATAGAAGACTGAACTCATGCAATAACCATGGTATAATACATATATAGCTGTATCTTTAGAGTCGTGCAATTTGAAATCTTCAGCGACATTAAACGGTGCAAAGTTTATTACGACATAGTTCAAATACGTATTTCTACATTTAAAACAATTCTGCAGGAAAAGGTGAAGAACAGTACTTTTTCTATTGTTAAACTTTATATTACCCTACCAGGGGGACCTTAGTTATCAAATTTGATTTAATATGTAAATAATATGCAACCCTATGTACTATCCAGTCAACTGATAAAAATGTCCCTATACAAACTGTGTCCCCCCATTGTAATATTAAAATGGATAGTATCAATAAAAACAATATTGTAGTAGCAAATAAATGACAAAATAAAATACTTCAAAAATATTGTATATTTGCGTTAATTTTTACAATAAAAGCAAAATTATTTAATCCCATTTTTAGGACAGTCAATGAGAATAAAACAACGGGACGTACGTCTCGAATTTCTGTAAATTTTATTTATTTTGTTTCGTTGTTTCTATATATAGCAGACTAAATACAGTACACTGTAAAAGTAAGTGTACATATATATAATTTTCTAAAAATTACTAAATGTATTTTTAAATAAGTACTCGTATAAATGTTTAAAAACAGTCTGGGGGTATTACGGGTAAATAATTCAGGATTTTCATTTCTATATAGGAAATGTTACTGAATGCGCAATAAGGGGTATACATTCTAAATTATTTATAGACAAATTAGTGTCCATATGCTGGCCGACGTATATTTTAGCTGACAAATTCACACAATAGAAATACAATTTACGTTAGAGGGGCCAGAAAACGCAATGAGCTGATGTTATCAGAATTGATTTAATACTTTTGTTAGACGTAGATTCTGTTACTACCGGGTACTAAGGGGGATTTCCCTGCGATATATCGATTACCACTACTTGTAAATATCGTATGTTTTGTCTGGGTACAGTCGATCGAAAAGTACAATTATTTATTCATCAAAAAATGCATAATTTTTGAAAAAATGTTGAAAAGTTTATGGAAATATCGCAATATTATACAGATTTAAAGTTACAAACAAATCGTAAATTAGGAAACGTAGTATTTCGAAGTTTCATTCACCGTTTCTGAGTAAAAATAAAAGCGAAATTTGATTAAATCAAATGTTATAGCGTAAAAGAGCTATAAATTTTTGGATTTTCTCTAGGAACGAGTATGAAAAAAAAATTGAATGAGCCACTGCGACTATTTATAAGAGACTGTCTATAGGCCTATTCAACACAGAATTGCGAGGTTTTGGGGGGTGACTAAAGCGCCGGGAGGGGATAAGGACGCCGGGTGAGTACGTAAGGGGAGTGTACCCGGCCGCCCGCGATCGATATGGCAGCGGAACCGTGACTCGCGTGACCGGGATATGACGGTCGCCTAGCACGGAGCCGAACCGAGCACTATACGATTCCTCATGCTTACTATACGTTGGCAAAACACTACAGTGTACAGACTATCTTTATTATACACAACAATTGATTATCATAACAAACACATTTTCAATCAATGTGTACATAGTCGTTTATTTATAGACCATTGTCAAAATTAGGATTATATTAATTATCTTATATAAATTAACAACAAAGAATAGTTCATCAAATAATTTCACTTTAAATTTAAAGCAAACCCCATATCATATTTGAGGAATATTTTTCAGTAGATTTTACAGTGTAGCCACCGCACAGCCAGGGTGTTTATAGTCGGGTGCAGCCTAACATAAATGCGGCGTAGAACTTAAAGATGAAATATCTGATAGGAAATGAATGCCTTGCGAACGTTACAGTGCGTGATCGTATCTGGATTATACGAATATGGATTTTTTTTATACATGTATTATACTTTTTAATATTAAAAAAAATATTAATTTTGAAAAGTATAGAATATGAATTAGAAACATATTTGTGTTTATAAAACGTTGTTTCGTATTACGTCCATGAAAATAACTGTATGCTTAAATAATACTTTTTTTTTTGACAATGAATGATTATTTTCAACATTATAATATGTAATGCATACATTACTCATTGTAACTGTACTAGGTACCAATTGTTCTGTATAACAAATGACAATAGAATTTTGTTTCAAATAAAGTGATGGAAAATGTGTCAACGAAATTGGTTACGCCTATTTTCGGTGTATTTACGCGAAAACACAAATATAGCGCGACGTAGACGACGAGACTTTTCGATTTATGGGGGCGTTATTATTTTAGCATAAATCACTCTGTTGCGGCGAGAAAATATTTGTGCACGCCGCTGGTGTAAACACAGAATAATTTACGATACTGCAATATGTAGAGTTTTTTTTTTTTCGTTAAATGACGTAAGCAGATATTTTAAATAATTTACGACGATCTTAAAATTGCCACAAAATAAGTTCAATAGTTTTCTATAAATATAGGAACTCCAGAATAAATACACTACTTTTGAATTAACACAATTTAAAATAGTTATTAAATATATTTATGGAAACAAAAATATCCTTAAAAAATTGTTATCAACAAATGATTCAGAATATATATAAAAAAAAGTGTTAAAAAAACGAATAGGTAACATGACTATTTGTGACTCAGAAAAATGCACTTTTTATTTTAAAAAAAATACAATTAAACACTGTAATAGCGACCTCGAAAATCATATGATAAACAAATATATTAAAAATCGTACATGATTATTAGCTTGCAATACGTAATTTGTAAATAGAAAATTATTATAATAATGATTACGGAGGGTTTATGATAATATTTAGTCTTATGCGTAATGTTAAAATGCTTAGTATGTGTACGTGTTCTGAACTTTCGATACTTACACATATGCGCGTATTCATAGAGAAAATAAACTTATACTAAAGTTCCATCCTCTTTTAATTCATGTACAACTACATAAGCTTATAAAGTAAGACTTGGTCTAAAATAAAGCGCTTGATTATGAATCTAATGTTCTGACTAGTTTTATAAACTTTTTGAATATCTTACTTTATTCTATTTTTTTTTTCAAAGCCTAATAATTTATAGAATTTATTAATTTAATCTTGAAAATCTACAAATAATTAAAATAAAATATATTGAGGAAAGGTTATAGGTTTAATAATTAGAGTGAAACTTAATATTACCAAGTTATAAATATATTCATGCATGTTTCATAAATGACATGAATTTATTAATATATAAAGGGCCTTTGTATAATTTAGCTTAATTTAGAA
The DNA here is from genome assembly GCA_944039245.1 of Nebria salina. NCBI lineage: Eukaryota > Metazoa > Arthropoda > Insecta > Coleoptera > Carabidae > Nebria > Nebria salina. Next base: position 1,944,876 of record OX063273.1, on the reverse strand, counting down.
GTTCGAATAATATATTTTGGTTAATTTGATTGAAGCGATAACCCACCAAATTGCGGGAGTTAGTATTGATTTAGTATTAAATGTGATGTATTAATATTCATTTTAATTAGATTTGAATCAAGATTATAGTAATAAAATAGAGAAAACTGTAATTTTAATAGAGTTGTCAAAGCCAAGTTTGTATTTCAAAAATAAAACTGCACTTTGATAATTTGGCAACATCGCCTATAGAACAGTCTGGAACCGAGCTGCAGAAACGCACGTAGTCCAGAAAGGACCAGAGCACCGGAGGACAGCGGAACCGTAGCCCGGCATTCGGCAAGTTCCGGGCAAACGAGAAACAACATACAATCCGGGAGTATGGTGCACTGCGAGAAGTGGGAGGCGAACTCCAGAGCGAAAGTTTTAAGAAGGGGATAGTCGGAGAGGGAAAACTCCGGGAAGATGAAGAGAGGGGATAACACATCGTGACCTGAATGTTCCTGTCGCTATATGCGCGAGAAAGGACGCTCAGAAGTCCTCGGAAGGTAAAACGCGAGTATATAGAGACGATATAGGAGTGTCGAAGCTGGCGTTGAGCATTCCATTCATGAGTACAGCAGCCTGCCCGCCATCACAGACACACAGGGCGTATGTGTGTGTATGTATGTGTACACTGTTAAAAGTTTGGCTACATAACCTCTCTGCCACGGTGTGTGTTGTATAAAGTTACTATATAGTTGTACAACTCATGGACGATGCACAATTTGCTTCTTGAATTAATTATGATGCAGACGTACGGAGAATATTCACGGTGATATTGAGCTACGAGCGAGACTGATATTGTTCTGATCTTTTACCACTTATTGAGAAATTAGTTTTATTTACTACGACTACTACGTATCTACAATCATATTATGGTTGTTTATTTTTTGATAATAATAAGTAGGATTCATATAAAAAAAACAGCCATAATTTTTTGATAAATTAATATCATTCAAATCTATTCAGAAAAACAAAGATAATATCAATTATTATCAATTAAAGAGTTACTCTTATCAATGATATAGCTGATACAACCACCTTAAAAATTGCACGCATTACTTCGAGAGTTTAATCGCTCAAAACGTTTTAAGCGAATGTTATTTTACAGAAATAACGTATTTAGTATAGGTTTCTCAATTTCTTTATTTTAATAAAATTTAAATGTTTTTACACATTTATTTATATAGCGTTTTGGTTGTGATTTGATATAAAAAAATTTAAAATAAACACAATTAAATATGAATAGTTAATATAATTATTGTGAATTGTGCAGATGCCACGCCCTCATTAATCCCGAAATGTTCCCCTAAATGTAGCATTTTCGTGGCCATTATTGTAAATTATCATTATAGCAATTAGCCTAATGAGACTGATATAAATCCTAAACGTGATGATAATGAATTAAATTTGGTTGCCCCTGTCGTATTACCAGCATTTGCAATGCGTATGGATTTGTTCCAGAGGAAATTATTCAATTTTCTTAATACGATTTGAACATGTTTAATTCCACTGAAAACAATATGAATTTGTGCAAATTAGAGATTCGAGATCATTTCCACAATTTCAAATTGTACTAAATTTATTTACACACATAGCACTCACATTTAAAAATTGTCGTTTATTTTAACTTATTTATATATTTGTATCGTATTGGAATTTTTATATATGTCTAGAGTAAAAAAAGCAATTTCAAATAGACAACAATGTCGAAAAAATAATCCGATAATAATTGAATACGTAGTAGGATTTGGCGAAAGCTACCCGTAACCATTAGTTGTGAAAACCATATATATATATAATATACGATGCACAGAGTAGCAGACATCCATCATTTTGTGTGGCAGTGCGTCTGTTCTGTGAGCTATAGTTACTAGTTGACACCGCAAGGGGAGAAAATATTAGGGAGTGTGTGCTTGACTAGGACTGGTAGAGTGCGCCGAGCTGCCGTTTATATATGTAAGTGTGTGTGTATGTGTGCAGGGGTTGTGGATCGATGGAAGGGTATAGTGAACGCGGGTAACTCCCATCCCAGTGCGTCATATCCGCACGTATAGACCTGGGACGCGAACCGTCGTGGATATAGGATAGGACACATTTCCATTTGATTCCACCTCAGTGTTATTTAACAACCTCTACTTCTATTATAGAAGCTAAACGTACTTCCTGTGTCCAGAAATAACACCCTATACCCTAGGCTTACTGCTATATAGGCTCGTTTCAGTGAAATAACTTCCTGGGTTTCAGCATTTTTCACCTCACCATGCCATAGTACAGAACAGTTTAAGTGTTTGTCTGTATATGTTATACACATTCTCAGATTCAAAAGAATTCTTTAACAGAAATTCATTTCACATCATCCTGATTCCGAAAATATTAATATATCACATATTTAGTAACGTATTGGTCGCTTGCTACTCGTAAGACCAATATTTGTCGCCTCTTCTCCTCGAAAGTTACCAAACCAATTTCAACCAAATTTGGCACAAATATTGCATAGGCACTCGATTGAATCCACTCGCATTTTAAATCTAATCAGTAGCGTAATTCAAGAGATATTGGGTCCCCAAAACTTTAAAAATATCATCTAATTTTATTGAGTTAAAACATATTTAGTAGACTGACACAGATACAGTTCAATTAAGAATTGTAAATTAATATTAGAAATAGTTATAAAAAAATGTGTTATTTATAAAAACTACTTATTACACTTGCGTTCTCAATTTAATTATTACAAGCTTGTTGGTTGAAATGCACGTACACATTTTTTTACAGTGTACCGTACGATGCAATAGTGTAAAATTGTATATTTTTTAAAAATCTGCCATGCACCATATAGCTTGTTATTCAAAACCATAGCACCCGTTGATGTTGCATACTGATGTACTGTTTCTGCTCTGTGATTTCAAATAGAACAAAACAGAAATTGCATGAAGGTGACCGGTTCGGTTTAATTTCATTCCACATTTCTTGCGACTGTACATCCATTCCAAATGACTTTTTTGTCATCAATTTTTTTATTATTATTTATAAAATAAATTATATGTTTTTGGCTTTGCGTGTTCGGAATATATTTTTTTGAGCTATTTTTAAAACTGAAGATTTAAGTACGGACGTTTTTGCTTCTACACAGTCGCAAGAATATTTAATGACGCTACTACGCAAGTTCTTACCACAGTCCAGGATTCAAAAAAAAAATGTATAAGATGCCAGTGGTTGAAAACAACAATAAAACCTATTCAAATTTTATATCGAGCATTACATAAAATAACTTTCTATTTTTTGTCTCAAAACAAATTCCGAATTTCAAACAAAACCAACCGAAATATTAAATGTGTTGACACAACTTTTTAAGGTCCTTTTATGACACTTTTTGGTCTCAAGCGATCGTTCAAATATAGTTCCAATCATAGCTTTCACATTTCTAGACCGTTTAGTTTCATTTTACGTCATATTTATGTAAAAATAACACTTTTAAAATCTCATGTATTTTTTTTTGGCTAACTAACCTTGGTACTAACTTTAGATAAAAACATGTTTATTAAAAATATGCATATTTTTCTGTGAAATATGTTTCAAAGATTGACCTTTCGTTCGTAAATATTAAAATAAATACATCTGATAGTATACACAGTTTTCTTTTTCTTTTGGATTTCAAGTACAGCTATGCTAATCAAATTTGTTACGATTTACGATGATCTAACTCCTAAAAAACTTGAATATTGCAGCTTGATGTTGTAAACAAACTGCATATGTTTATGTAATTTTAATAACAAATGTGTGAATAATTTTGTAATAATTAAATTAACATATTTCAGATTAATTCTCAAAATATTGCAAACGCTTTTGTTCGTATTTCTTAATCAATAAAATAATTAACAACTAAATGTTTATTGCACAAAATTGTAAGTGCAAAAATAATTTAAAAAATATTGTTCACGGCCAAATAACAGTACATTTATAATTTACGATTTATTTATCTTATATGATTCAAAATATTATTAAAATACATTTTCAACCGTTTTTTCTACATATCGAATTAGATGCGAATGTTTTTATCTCAATTAATATAATAAGCAATATAAATCTCATTAAATTGTAAAATAGACGGTAGTGACGTTTATTATTGTTATTATAATTGTAATACCGTGGATCCTATTATGTAAGCTGATATTATTATGGTTGTTAATATGTTACATCTTAATACAATGTAATTATTTAATCAATGCCACATACACTGTTAACAATGAATTTAACTTTAAATGTAAAATCACGCTAAATCCAAATTAAACGAATATTAAATCAATTATAAACGTAATATTTATACATATCTTCACTATGAATTAAAACAAATTGAATTTTTGAAAATTATTTTATTTTAATTCTTAGATCGATATTTAAAGGTTTTTTAGATTCCAATAACTTAAGAACCAAAGGGCCTAGTGGAATTAAAACGCGAACGGCACGAATTGTGTGGTCATAGATTATGTATACCGAATTTGATATAAATTCGTTCAGTATCTTTAGAAAAGAAGGAGCTACAAATTTTGGTCTTACGAGCGAGCGACGATTACCATTTAAGTATATGAGATATATATTTAGGATTTAGGACGATGACTGATGAGCTGTTTTTTAAAGAAATGTTTAAATGCGAGATATTTACAGATACACGCGACCAAATGCTTTAGTTTTTTCGTAACTGCGTTTGGCGAATAAATAACATGTGATTGATTTGATTCACATAACTAAAAATAATATTTCTTTGTTGTATTTCATAGAATAAAAATATTTTCTATTAAAATTTCATACCAATGACTAAAAACTTAATCAGTTATATGCATTAGATCATTAGTCAAAATCATTGCAAAACATATTACAACATATCCGTTAAGCATAAAAGTTATGCTCTAAATAAATTTATAAAATATTTCAAATTACGCTTTAGTAGTGACGTTCACATAGGAAAACGAACGAAAGCATTATTTATAAAATAGATATTATAAGATTTGGCAGATGAAACATAAAAATTCAAGCACAAAATCAGTCAATTAAATATTACAAGTAGACAACATATATTTAATCTCATATAAACAATAGTGACGCAGCCAAAATAGAAAGTTGTTTCCAATTATTGGAGGTTTAGATTTATGGAAGACCAACTTATGAACTTGAACTGTACATTTTAATAAACCCAATTAAAAATAACAACTTGAATTTTGAGTGTGCAATAATGCATTTCTAACAAATTTATTACAAATCATCAAACATTTATCTTATTTTACCATAATTAAAAATCGCCTTATAATTAATTTGATTTTCTCAAAATGCTTTATTTCATTGGCCTTCCTATCTAATCTACTACGCATAAGAAAATTCAGTGAAGGGCACAGTAAATTTATTAAATGTTATAAAGCACAGAAGTGAAAAAAAAAATTTAAAACTATTTTAAATATTTCCCTATAACATACAAAGTATTGTATTAGCACAACAATGCGTTTTTGTATCTGATACAGACATACCTATAGTGTGCTATAGATAATTATTTTAAGAGTAGAGGTCATGACCTTTCCACCATTTTATTTTTTTTGTACCTTTTTTGTTTGTTCTATGATGCATCCCATACTGTTGACGCTGGTTGGCTGAGTATAATGATTTAGCATCTTTTGACTAGTATTTGTATATACAATTGTTTAATGTTTTTGTTGCTATGGAAATGGCAAGTTCATATACTCAACCAACAATTCTCCCGTTGCGTCAAAAAAAAACAACGCAGCAAAGAATTTGATTAATATAACGGGACTTTAAAGATTTTGTTGTGAACCAGCGCGGTTGTTTTAAGTGTTTTTAGATTACAGAATGTTTATTCACGTCAAAAAATAATAATAATAACATTTTAATTAGAATTTAACACAATATAAATTTCGAAATTCTGAACAAACTCCAAGAGACATTTGTGGCCTATGTTCCAGGATTCAATAATACATGAACAAACAATTATTTTCTCTTGACAAGTTGAATATTAAATTGATAACTGATACCGTTGTTTTAATTGCAATATGATACTTTATGATAATATATTGATAAAAAAACCATATGTGTAATAATATATCATAATAATGTATCGAATATCCATATTAATGGAGCATTTTTTAAAAACATCGCGTTATATTTATGTAAATAAAAAACTTTAAACAATTGAAGACCGACGAGCCCGCATATGTAAACCAATAGATTCGATTTAAACGCTCAACGACCTACCACAATAACAATTAAATAATTCTTGGAAACAATTAACTGCTTAGTAATTAAAACGAAAATTTTAATAGACAGAAATTGGAAATTTACTAGAAGGAATATTTCTTAATTGACAAAAAATAATAGTTTTTGAGAAATTTATGGCGAAATTTTTTATTATGATTTAAACCAAATATAATTATAAAATGTAGTATGTATATTTCTATAAATTAGTTGCAAATATAGATGGGGTGATTAGGTATTAATGTAAAATTATATATCGTAATAAGTGACGTCACTCATTGGGTGTTTGTTAACTAAACCCCAAGTTTAATTAGATGGGGTCTTAATACGCATGTAAGAAAGAAAGGTTGAGCTGGGGATCTGTGAAGCAAAGGAAGATGTATATACATACATATATAAAACAGCCTCGCACTGGCCAATTTAAGTTTTGCATGGATGCTGCCGCTGTTGGTGATACGGGCTGGTATATATCCCTACTCATTGCTATAGACTCTTCTCTTGATAGAGCTGGTGTGTGTGTGTGTGTTTGCGTGTGTATTTGTTGTTTGTTCGGTCGCTTACTCGCATTATTTAATCTATAGTCATCAGGGTGTCTCAAACACTAATTGGATGATATTTGCACTAGGTTGAACAAGGACATTTGCTCGATTAATACGCATTGTTTTGTAACTCGCACGACAAGAACTTAGAGTGGCAGATCTGTTTACCCCCCCTCTCTCTCTCTCTCTCTTATTTATTTTATGGTCAATTCCATTTAATGTCTCGTCTGATTATTAATACAAACGAATTGAATGTTTGTCATCAATTTGAATAATGCATCAAATATAAATATTAGAAAAATAAACAAAAACTACAGTTAGACGTTTATTGAAATTCTATAAGAAATACAGAATAGTACCAATATTGAGAAAAGAAAATTAGTGTTACGTACAATTAAAAAAATGTAATTTTTGTAATTTTACAAGAATATAATTTACGTCAATTTTTTACAATGCATGGATAATTTTATGGAACTATAATTTACATATTGTGTACGGTTAAAAAAATAATGCAGATCATTTTAATAATAATACGTGTTTGCAAGTTGTTATTTTAATATACGATCAATATAAATGTACAATTTCGCTTATTTTTAACAGTGTATGTGTGTGTGTGCAATTTGCAGTTATAAGCTTCTAGAATTATGAATCATATTACATGAAAACGTATGTAACTCCCTAAAAATAAAGTTACATAATTTATGTTATCATTTCAAAATTTAAGTTATGTAAATTTATACTCGTGTTTCACAGAGTAAATATTTTTTTTTAGTGCATAATTTTCGTATTATATGTTATGATGCTGTCTTAGTTAGATTGTAATATAAATAAATTATAATTTATAAAGTGCATTGACAACAAAAACGTATCTGCCATTTCATATAAATACCGCAAATAAATACGATTTCTGCAAAATATATCTAATTTATTGCGTATTGTACGTCATATAATTCACAATTTTCGTGATACATATTTCTTATTTTATTAAAATTTATAAAAGTGAAAATAATTATTTTCAATTTTTTAGAATTTTTAGTGGACGCGTCAAAATATTTTTTTTTTGTTGAATTAAAAAGCGAGACAAATTTCGTCAGCGGCATATAAGTGTAATAAATATTAATTCTAGGATTAATTTAGTTAATTAAAGTTTAGGCTACATGCCCTTGGAACATTGTATTCTCCGAGCTAATAACATTGTACCCAAAGTGCAATTACAAGGAGTTGAACAAACGCATTACATGAGCATAAGATGAGAGAAAATTCACTCATTTTTCACCGTAAACTGTCTTTAAAATTGTTAAAAGACCACAAAATAGCTTCCAAAGAAACCTTATAATATAACGCAACTGGAAAACATATTACGTATACTGTGGTTTTAAAAGCGCTTATAATATCTTATAATTTAAAAGTAAATAAACGATTGATACGAATCTAATAATTGTTTTTATTGAGATCAAAGTTACATATTTTCGTTAATCATGAACTTCAAGAGCTTCAACAGTACTGAGAGACTCCGCAAATACATATAATAGAAGATATGAATACTGGCTGAGGTCCAGTGACGTCACAAAACCGATCAACAAGACTGGTTATGTAACAACACGGTTGCCAAGTGGAGTGCAACGTTGCCATAACGTTTGCACAGCGCACCACAGAACAGATGCTTGCCTTCCCAAAGTTTACAACGGAGACCGAACACGCCAACAGTGTGAAGTGGTATGTGTGCGTTCGATACGAGAGCGTCAGTAAACTCATCTATAAATTTTATTTTTAGTCCAGATTATTTATATCACCCATGGAATACAAGTTTAAAACATATGCCAGCGTCCTTATGACCTTCAAATATGGATCATTTATCAATACATTGATGGATCAATGATTGTATTTTTCAAATGTTCGTTAAGGAATTTCATATTAATAATATTTATAGTTGCTAATGCAGTAAATTTTCGAAGTATTTATGTATTTATTTTAAAATTTGTTTTTGACGTGAGTAAGATTTATGATATTTTTGAAAAATCCCAGGTATTAGGAGATAAAATGTTACTTTTGTGGGTCAATTTTTATTTCGTGTGTACACATAAAAACTAACTTCCCTACGGAATATATCAATTTATTTCTTTTCGAATTTAGTCTGACATGATCGATGATAGTCTTCCTGTATTCTACGTTATTTCAGAAATATATCGAGGATTTTTCGAAATATTGTATTTTATATTGAGACAAAATATGTATTACAAAAACCAAAAATAAATAAATATTATTTACTAATCGAAAAAAAAACTAGAATTTAGTGAATTATTCATAATATGTGAATGTTTTCCAGATAATCCATGAGTTGGTACCAGTATTAGATAGGAAATTTTTTCGACGTAATTTCTAAAAATTTGTGATAGCCGAAATTAATGACACTATAGGCCTTAATTAGAAGCAGCGCTTATAAAAAAACGCAATTAATAATATAAATTGACATAACAGAACAGGCTCGTAGCTCATAAAAATAACAACGATACAAGATGACATTTTGATATGATATTCTTCAGTTTAATGATGCAAGTTAAACGAATGTCATAGAAAGATAAAACGTTGGAAATAAATTATTATTACATGATATTGATAAGGTTATGCTTAATATTTATTATTGTTGGAAGATGTACGTTCGTACAGTAATCGAATAATGCTTTTATTCAAAATCGAAAATAAATGAGAAATCTAGCTCACTTACAAATACAAAATTAGCTCCGCAGTTTCTGTCACCATTATTTCCAGGCATTTATCGCAAGAACTAGGGCGTAAACTGAATAACTATACTGTATATATTTGCGTGGAATTCAAAAAGAATCTTCATATGACATTTTTAACAAAGGTAATCGACCAAATGCATTGTAGCATATTTTGTTATACAATACCGCAAAAATGTATCATCCATTCGAAAAACATCAACTACACCTGTATTTTAAACGTCATGGCGTACTAGTCGACTAAAAAGAGCATAGAATTTAAATATATAAATATACAGTTCGAGAATATAATTAGTATGCATTTTTGCAAATACGAAACATCAAAAAGCATTATTTATGTTTTATTTCAAATATAATATATATACACCTGCATTTCGTAATATTCACAACTGCTCGGTGAATAATGTGATAATGCGTAACGCAATATTATGCGTAAACCGATGTTTCAAGTATAAGCCATCTGCTCGGCTGCGACAATATTTCAGTTCAAGTATTTTATATTTATAATGTCAGTAAATTAAATGCGGATAAAGGGCATTATGGTGTTTTCCAAACGACTTTCACCTGCTTGTCATCACGGAATTGACTATTGAGCGGAATTATACGTATTTAGAAATTTATGAAATAAAAACGAAAATGCTGATTTATGTAATGAATTCTCATCAAAAGAAACTGTATAGTTCTAATTAAAAACTATTCAATTGTGGATTAACACGTAAAACGTAATTTAAATTTGATGTGAAGGAAACGAGCACTTAAAGTTATTTTTCAAACGAAATTGTCGTAACTCGATAAAAACTAGAGATAAAATGGACGCGGTAAAATAACGCATAGCGAATTTGGTTGTGGTGTGGTAGAAAAAAAAAAATATCAGGTCACCCATTGTGTTTGTGTATTATAACTCCGGAAGAGTAGTGCTCGGTAATCAAGTTAAATTATTATTAACATAATGTACAGGTATATACATACGGCAAACGTTAATGTAGCGACGCGAACAATGTTTTTAGAAAGCATATTACATACTTAAAGACACCATTTGGTTCACAAAAAAAAAAACTAGTCAAACTACATAGAAACATTTTTCTAGGGCTGTAAACAGCCCTAACAACATTAAAAAAAAAATTCGATTAAATTTTTAAATAAATAATCGTACATTTTTTACGTAACGAAAAAAATTTTAATGATTTTTTACAGTGTATATTGGCAAGATAAACTGTGCGAAATTTTAGATTTTGCACTGCACAAATAAATATGTTTTGGATTTTAGTATTCTATTTATTTCTTATACATAAAAATTCGAGAAATAAAATAATCATTTTATAATAAACTGGATTACAAAAGTGACATCTATGGTGTAAATTCACATCAGTTTAAATGTATATTTATCTAGATGCAAAAACGTGCTTATTATATACATACTAAAAATAATTTTTCTTAAATTAATTAATTTTTGTCTGTACAAATACGAATTTACATTAATTGTATTTATTTTCATTTAATTTAGTTAATAAAGTGAGATTCAAAATAGAAATTGATTAAAATAGATTTATATTTACCAAAATGTATTGTTCGTTTTCAATTTAGCGGTAATTAACGTTTAATGTCACTATAAAACAAACAAATATATTTAATCTACGATTAGTGTACCTACATGTTTGTTGATGCAACAAACTGTAAGAGTCATTTAAATTAAAAGCAAGGAAATTGCATTGCAATTACTTTATATAGAAAGCAAATACAGTACGGATTTTTATTTAAATATACATTTTCAAATAGGTGGACAAGTAACGTTTGTGCCCAAAAATATTATGAATTTATGCATATTTCCGTGATATTATGATAAATATTATATTCTTAAAATGTATAAAACAAATGTGGATTGATTTAATGCATGTTTAGTTCGATGCAGTAGTAAGTCAACCTAGTTTTTGTTATATATTAGCCATCTGGCAACAGTGTATTCTGGTCTGGGTTGTAAGTTAATCGCAGTATGGGGTTCTGGGTGTTGCATGCTGTGCTGTGAACCAGTGCAAGGCCTGCATCATCGCTTGACGCTGGCTAGCGTTAGTGTTCGGTGCCCCATTTTCCAAAACAGAAATAAAACTAAACGAAAAAAAAAAAAAACACGGCGGGAACCACTCACTATACTATACGGTATGTATGCGATGGGTCGCCCTTGAAAAATCAAAACAAAGCCATTTATTTCTTTGTTGTTGCGGTACTCAGTTTTATAGAGACACTTTTTGTCATCCGAATAAAAAAAATTTACATTGGATACTTTGGCCTTGTTTTTTTCTTATAATACGATGAATAATTCTATTATGCGAATACACGTGTATATATTTGACACAAAAGACTCAATAATTATTAATAATATCATATATGTATTCTTTTAAACTTCCCTAAATCGATGAAATGTGTGTGTATGTGAATAATATGTGTGTATTTTGAAATGCTTTCGAGGCAAGTTTGACTAAAATTCACAAACTTATCTACGCAATGATAAATCATACCGTTAATCTGGCAACGCTGTATAACCAGTGATTTAATAATATACCGCTGTGATATTTTGCCGTAGTATTCAAATTTCAAAAACGGCTTCCGCAGCAGGTACATTTTATGGCCTACGCAGACAATGCAGCTCACAGAAATCGGTTGGTTCAGTGGTTCCGAGTAATTTTACCCCGTGGGATCTCGTCGCCTAATGTAACATACGTATGGCGGGCACAATCTGGCAACGTGGTATCAGTACTACGGTCACTGAGTGTCCCTGGCCGGGGTGCCGGTTCCCCTCACACTGCGACGTTGCCAGACGTGAACGAGTTTTTTTGATTTCGATTTTTTTGTTGTTTCCAACAGAGTTATTGGAGTGTGATTGAATGTTCTGGTATATTGTTTTTCATGCTATACGTTCGTAGAGGTTTTATTATGTTTTGTTGTTAGTTACGAGAGAATTTTAAATATATATATACTGTTTTTATGAAACATTTGTCTAAAAATATGATCAAATATTGAGGAATAATATTGTTCCAATGGTTAGAATGCGAAAGCGTATTTATATACATATGTGTATGAATATGTACCAACTTGTTTCTTTTTCCATATTCAATAATACAAACATTCAAGAAGTTACTCAATTTCTACGATTTCACCATGAAGATGTAATGAAAAAGGTCTGTAAAACCGGTCATATTACAGCAATCAAACCGCTGAAACAGGAACTTGTCAATGTTGAACGAAAACTCGTAAGTAAATTTGTTCCATATCAATAAGTTGTTATTCGTCATAAATGTTTCGTTTATTAAGAGAGAATATCAGAAACCAGATCAGAATAGCTTTCATATTATAGTATTTTTATACTAGAAAAATTCATATCACCATCAACTTAGAGCACAAAGGTGACAATAACAAACGCTGTTTTTGCTCAATTATCTATAGTAGTTTCGTTGTACTTTATTAAACAGTAAAAATTATTTGTGATATATAATAAAAGACTTTGTACAAATTTGCGACATTTTTAATGTGATTAGGTGAACTTTTCGTCAAATTTCCAAGATAAGACCTTATACGAAACAAGATGGCGCCTATCGTAAAGGTCGCATAAGCCACATTGCGTTTGCAATCTAGAATCTTTCCTAATGGCAGAGATCTAATGGGTTTTTCGTATAATTTAGTGTGGTTAGCTTTAAATGACTCGTTCTAGTTCTAGAAATGAGTTTATATTTTATCTCTCTCTCTCTCTCTAACCCACTGTTATATTGTATCTGTTGTAGGTATATAGCATAGTAAATTTCGTATGAATTGACATGTGCCGTTTAACACAAATAGCGTTCCCATATTGTTGCAGAGTTTCTGAGGTGAATGTACTGTTGCTGCAATGGCTACTACTGCTTTTATAAACAATTTCTAATTAAAAAATACGCACGTTATTTCATCACAACACTGTCCCGGCCCGTCCGTGTGACACACAAATTGCGGCCTCGAATTTTTAACAGTGTATCCCAGCTATGATTAAGGATTGCAATGAATTTTTGAATAAAAGTATGTTTAGTTTCGAAGCACGAATTTGATGAAAAACATTTTTTTTGGTTGTTTTAGCAACAATGTTGGGGAATAACCTAACGCACTTGAAAAAGTAAATTTAACTCAACATTCTCAGACGGACACATATGGCTAAAATAAAATAAAAACATAGTCTCGCTTGGGTATATTTAGTCAAAGATGGGATTGGTTGCTATTCTAACGCGCTTTCACAATGGAGGCTGTATATATATTTTTCAATTTTTAGCGATGTCGTTTTATTGTACAAAACAAATTTCTAGGCCTGGTACAGCTGATGGATGTTTTACGATTGCCTATTTTACTAACGTTACGTTGCAGAGTGACCTGCCTACGTCTACGTACCGTTCCAAAAACATTACGTACCAAATATATAATTTATAGCGTGCTAGTTTAGTTTCTAGTAGTCGATGTGTTACCGCATTGCATTCAATTATTTTTTTGTTACTTTTTATAATAATAGTAATCTAATTTAATTACCTTGTTAACAAGGATTTGAAAATTTCGCCCAAATATGTCTGAATTGAAATAATTTTTTAATTAAATTTGCACTAAATTAATTATTTTCTCTATACGAAAAAATGAATGTGAATTAAAGATGAATTTAAAAATATTGCCGGAACAGAACTTTTATGTTTTGTAAACAAGCAGCTCGAAAATCAATACGAACACAATCACATTATGCGCTAGTCGCAGGAAAATACACGTAATTCATAGAGTAGTAGCGATTTATTGGTAAATATGTAAACTGTATATGCCTTAATAACCAAAAGTACTGGAATAACATAGGAAATATATATGTGTGTGTATAGTAAAACTGGAATGGACTCACGATCTGGTGATCACATCGGCCTCTGGAACTACGTGTCGGACTGAAAACATTTGGCTCACACAAGAAACAAAATACCCACTTAGATTTTAGCCACACAAACCACTATGCTACACTTTCACACAATTTTTGTGGGGGTTGTACAGGGGTGAATTGCACTAAAAAAAGACCGGGTTTGGGGGGAGGAGGGAGGGGGTGCACTAAGTGAGATTCGTGTTATATTACCGTTTGAAATGTTCTCGTATTCGTTCCTCGCGTATATTCTCGGGCAAATTTCCAACCCACAGATGCCGTGTCTCTCTAACCATCTTGGTCCGAACACTTCATTAGGAATTGTTGGTGGTTGGCGCGCACAGACACACACACGAAAAACTTAACAAAACACGTATTTAATCACTTGAAACATCACATGACCACTGCATTTTATTACAAACTATCTACGCCTCGCGTTTTTCTTTTTTTTTTCCTATCCCGTTACGTTTTTCCACGCACTTTTCACATAACTATACACCACTTGGATTTTTTTTTTTATTAAATTATAATATCTTGTTGCACTTTTCACGTTGCTTTACTACGACACCGCGATCCCTATAGCAAGCGTTCAGAAACGTACTGGTTCAGTTCGGCTCCGTGTCGCCGGGCTCGGGTGCTCGCTCGGGGCTCGGCTCGGCTGGGACTCAGCACATGCTCCGCCCACCGACCGCACCAAATCAACACCACACATACGGCTCTGTTTCCAAACCCATACCACCGACAGAGAAGATTCCCGGCGACGTGCGTGTGTTATTTGACGTACGATTCTTTGGATAATCATCACCCAACACTCGTCTTTTATATATCATCTTTGTCGTTGCGTTACCGTCGACTTATACTCTATATTGTACACATATATTGAATTCATCAATTCAAAAACACCCAAATCCAAATATATATATATATCAATTAAACCTTCAATTTGCGCACTACACAACTCTAGTTGTTTGTTTATTAGTACTTTAGCAGTAATTTAACTTTTTTGCATATAGATATGCTGTAATTAATAACAATTTAATAAGTACATATAGTATCAATGTAGCTACTGTTGGTATCAAAATTGCTTTCCGCTATACATTTATTAAACCGATAGTAGCTTAATTGAAGCTTTTGAACGAAGCTATACTGTATAATAGGGGTGTAAGGTAAAACGCAGAAACGGGTCGAACTTTACGACAATACTTCACCAACCATTTTGGTAGTAATCAGATAATCGCTTCATCGAGTCATACTATAAATAACAGGAATGTCACATTATAAAGGTAGCCAGCAAAATGAAGAGAAAATATAAAAGACACACCACACGCTAAACAGGAAGGAATAACAATAACATACACTTTTAAAATCTGATATATTTTTAAAAATTCGTTTATTAATAAGTTCACAATAGGATTCACACCACAATTCAAATGCGAAATCTGTACACAAAACCTGATAAAAAATGAAAACAAGTAACTTTTGTATGAACACGCCTAGATACGTGTTCAATTGTTGATCTGCAGTCTGCAATGCTAGCAGTACCGATGGATTATGTAACATACATACAAATCTACAATGTACCTGTAGTTGTTGTTAATAATCAAATCAGATGAGGCGAAATATGTATAACGATAAGTCCGTTGCGTTAGAACTTACACGTCACTACAAAATGGCGTCTTGTACATGACACTTCTTTATTCATCGATTAAAGAACAGAGCCGCACTGGGCTCAAAAATCAACTAACGATAAGGGGAATGAATACTTTTAGAGCTTAGTATGGACATCTTGCGGCGATATTCTCCAACTTATAGTTCTTTTTCCGTGGCGCTCTTCTTCAACAAAATGGTGCCCACATTTCAAACACACTACACATTCAGTTTTTCCTTTAAATATCTTCAATATATTACACTGTACTTTATTATACGATTTATGTAAAAATAAATAAAATAGGAACAAACTTTAATAGTAATTTTTTTTGTAACCCTTATCCATTTTGAAACAAAATTCTAATTCATGTTGTACGCAATATATTGATATTTATAATTTTTATTCCAACTAATTTTGCTGTAAGCCGCAACAGTTTTTGAGTTATTGCAGAAATCGCAAAAAATAATAAGTGTAAATATGCATTTCCGGTTTGATTATTTTTTCAAAAGTAGCAGATTTTCTTGCCAGCCATATACAAATCTTAAGTTTAAAGTTCCATAACTTTATCTGCAACCGTTACCAATACAAAACAATTCGTACTTATTACTTTTTATAAGAAAGTAGAAAAGTGCTCTTAGAAGCACAATTTATAAACCAAAAAATGAATTATCAAAAAAAAAAAATTATATTTTATAATTGTACTAATTTATAATATTTTACCCACATCTAAAATACTTTTTCAGTAACTTTCAATAACTATTTTCTTAAACCAACATGTGAAAAAGGCACATGTTTAAACCAACTTTTATAACGTAACACATGCGTTGTCATAAATAATTTTAAATGAGTTAATTAATAATATGATATAATTAAGGATGATAATAGTTGGGTGTATTAGGTAAAACAAAATCAATATTTAGTTATATATTGCAAGTTCTGATAATACAGACAAGGTACATAAACATTATTAAATATTTAAACGTAAAAAAAGAACACTTATAAAGTATAGAACGCAGCATTTTATAATCTATTCGATTTGATTGAGAAACTTTTTATTTATATTATTTTAAGAAAGAAAGTGTTCAAGAAAATACTATACAACTCTATTTAACCTAAGAAGGCCATGAAATATTAAATATGAGTTCTATAACATTCATAAAATGCTATATAAATGAATAACAATACGTTTTTATTTTTGTATCATCTACAATATATACACTCACTTCTTAATAAATGCATTAGTTAATTTTGTTCCAAAATTTTATTAAAAGTTGGATAATTATCAGAAACTATCGAAGCGACTTAACTGTATATTTTCCGCCATTTTAAGTTTATTAATAAACGCATTCAAATACTGATTCAACTTATCTACTCGTTATTTACAGTTCTCAGTTTTTTTCTTATTTTTTTTTTTTGGGGAATGTTAACTTTGGTATCATTTTTGTTGGTAATATATCTTTTTAATTATAGAATATATATTAATAAATTAATTTATACTAATAGGTAAGATTAATCCCTAAATATAAATAATAATAATAATAAGTGCAGTGAAGGATATTATATAAACTTCGTATGCAATTGTTAATTATCACAACAAGAAACTCAAAACATCAAATTCTTAACTTTTTATCTAAATATTCTGAAAAATTATAAGCATAATCTAAACATATACTTTCTTTTATAATATAATATTAACTAACATTTTTAATTCTGTGATGTGTGCAAATGTTTTTTTTTTTTAAAGATGTGCGACATTAATTGACATTTTCCAGAAATAATATTCTACACTCTACGATCTAGAATATTATTACACATTTATCAAAGTTATAACTATATGTTCAATCAGTGAAAGTGCAGTTTGCATTTCAAAATGTTATGTTAAAGTATATATAAAAATAAACAAAAATAAGTTTGATCAGTAAAGTGATTAAATTGGCGACGAGTCGCCTGACGGTGTGTTGTAGTCCTTTAGGAGTTCTCGTAGTCTGTTTATTTCTTTGCTAGCCACTGCTAGATCGCCACTAAGTGATAACTCTCGCTCTCGCAATCGTTTAATATCTCGCTGACAATTCTTAAAAAAAAACATATTTCTATTAGTAAAATACATAATACAGCGTATAAAATATTAAAATAAATAAATAGCCATGAACATATTGTTAAATGTTAGTATTTGTTAATCAATAATAAGATAACTAAAAACAAATATTCCGCTGTTTTCTAATCCTCTTAACCTTGTAACAGTTACATATATTTCACTTACCACATTTTGTCTCAAGAGATCCAACTTATCACACTTCAATCGAGTCACTTCTTGTCTCAATCCTTCATTAGTGGGCCCGGCAGCAGATCCAGGTCGGTCCTGACAAACACTGCAAGTTTTCTGTCCAGTTTCTGCACTGGACATAGATTCCAAGCCTGTATCACTATCCACATAAGCGCCACCACCCAAATGCTCAAGATCCTCAGAAGTTAAGGAACTATCATCACTAGCCTCAGACAAGGCTTGTCCACTCAGAGGCGCATGGGCTGTTAAATCTGGTGAACTGGTGGCCGAAGACGCTGGACTCTTCTTTCCATTACTACTAGACATAATTGAACTCTTCGACAAAGAACGTCCACTCTGCAAACACAAAAAAATAAATCATAAATAATTCGTTTAAATTTTGTTAAATTTGGTAATTTTTGAAACTTACCGAAGGTGTAATCGATTCAGTGATAGTTGGAGGATTACTCTTTTTGTTTGAAAGCCGATCATGTCCATTCGCTAAATTATTATCAACACTTGTGGAACGAACGCGAGCAATCAACGCTTTTTTAACCGTATCAATAAATCGAGAACCAGGTCCTCCGGATTCGGATTTCGGGGTATCGGGCGCCGATGGTGTCGGATCCGTACCCAAGAACTCTTTAGTTTTTTCTTTAAGTTCATCAGTCAACGATTGCAGAAGTGAGGATCGCGTGCGAAGTTCCAGCTTCGCGAACTTATCTGCTTTATAACAAGCATTTTCCGCGTTTATAAGTTTGGTGAGCAGGAATTCTTTGAAATCCCCAGTATGTCGAAACACAGATGGCGTTGGGAGAGTTGGACCGAAGAATGGTACATCATCGCGAGCAGTTACACTAACTTTGTATCTAAAAAGAAAATAACACAACGTAAACATTTTGTGAGATATCATTTAAAATATAAACGGAAAACATTATAAATAAAATTATTCTGCATTTCGTACTTTAAAATTTATAAATTGCGAAGTAGACTAAACACTGTATTAAAAATAAATATAAGATCAAATAATCGTGACTAAAATTTAAACAAAAATTAATAAAAACTCACCGAGTATTCTGTGTATTGGGTTCCAACACTTGCACCACAATAAACGAATGGAGAAAATGAGACGCGATCATATCAGGCGAAAACGGCGTATTAGATTCTTGAAATACAATCGCGACAATATCATTCCCAATATGCCGTTTCCGTTGCAACTGTTGCGGATCGCTCTCAGTATACGGTAACAGTGTCGACACATGAAACATTATTTCTCTCTCCTTAAAAACCTCATACACCGCCGTGTCGCCAGTGTGCCCATTCTGGATATCCAATCCTCCCCTATACCCTTTATGGTCTTTCAACTGGATTCTCTGTCCAAGCAACGACAAAAACTCATCAAACGCTGGACTTGTAACATTATTACTAAACAATTCTTCCTCAGTGGTTTGCCCGTATTTCTGATACAAAACACCGAATTTGAAATGTGAAACCAGGACATGTTCATCATAGTTGGCGATTAGTTGCGACGCTTTCGGACACAGTACTGGTGAGAGGTTTTCCAGATTTAATTGATCGTTGAGGAGTTTCGCCATCTTTGCGGGACTGGGTGAAGATCCCAGACAGGATGTTGGGATGATTTCATGCATCGTTCCAGTTTTTAGTCGCAGTAATATGCGGGTGTGTTCTTGATTGGCGACGTTTTCTTGTTTGGAGGATATTAACACTGGACCGAGATTCTCATCAGTGCCAATCAAAGAGGTGTGCTCCTGAAACAAAAAAAAATAATATAAAAACTAATTATTTGTCTGCAATTACAATAGTTACATATATCTGCACTAGAATTTATTTTACGAGCAAGTACTAAAATCCAAATATAATTAATTATATTTTGTATAAAAATGTACTTTTATGAATAAAACAAGTTGCGAAAATGTCGCAAATTAGTTTTATGCATCTGTAGTTCTCGAGTAGTTTCAGAGTCTGTTTCTATGTCTGTTTATGATTGTTCTCTCTAAAGAACAATAAATAATAGCGCATTCGTTGTATATGTGTACATAGTTGCTAAATGGGGTTAAATATAGTATAAGAAACAATAAAATTTATGAATATTTAAGTGTGTTGGGCAGCAGAACATTCTGTTTTCTAAACGGGTCGCTTATGGGTGTTGGTTGTTGAATAATAATGGCATGGTTTACTAAGTTAGTTTGCATTTTAGAGTGCAGCGCAACAACGGCTACGCTATACGAACTTGATACTGCTGCACTAAAGGAATAATACATTACAGAGAAATTCTAGCTAGCCCGTACATTTACATACATAATGGTTTATATGCAGAATGTATAACACGATATGTATATACACATCTTCAACGAACAATCGTTGAACGACACTTGCCAACTTGCCATTGTACGCTATACCAATAACTTGCCAATTCAAACACATTTGAGACACTTTATAATGACAGGTTCAATAAAATAAATTTCCCCATACATTAAAACGTTTTTGTACATTATATTTTATTTCACTCCATTCAAATCGTTTTATGACTAAATATAAGCATTTAAAATAAAATTTACTCTACAAATTGGTCTTCTAAATATACTTTATTTATTTATCAACAGCTTAAATTAAATTCTCAATCTTTGAGCGTTTTAATTTATCACGTAAACTATTAAAATAACGCAACTATAAGGTCTAAAGTTAACTATATGTGTTATATTATAAATATAAGAGGTAAAACTAAACAGTTTTGAAAAATAGCAGGGAAAATATTTACAAACAAATTTTTTACTGTATTTACGATCTTTTTAACAGTGAATAAAAGCTAATTAGAAAATTAAGTATATAGTCTAAATCAATTATAAAACGGTTCTATTATCCACCTGATTAATAATAATTAACAATTAAAATTCCACTCTACAATAAATAATTCATTTGAATACAGTTATAAAATTTTCATACATTTTTCCACCACAATTAATAAGGTGGTTTTTTTTCGGTATTGTATAATAAAAATAAAAGGTCTCAAGTTGATGGTTGATTTGATGTATATTCAGTGCACGATTCGTCATTGGAACATAGTATAAAACTGGAGTGATTTACGCTAATGAACCAACTATCGTTATCGATTATATCGTTAATTACCGACTGCAGTAGTGATAGTTGTTCTAGCCATATATGAAAACGCCATTCAGTTTGCTTTGCAAAGCGAATTTAAGTTACAATGAAAACAAACATGAATTGACCTATAATAAATATTGAGATTAAATATGCGATTGCTTATAGAAATCATAACAGAAAGTAGAGAAATTGATTTCGATTTAATATCACTTTTTCCAGCAATTAATAATGTTTTACATCCTCAACTAGTTTCTCAGTGCAGACAACTTTTTAGGGAAACAAGGTAACTGTATACTTTTTTATAGATTAACTGTTAACTTCAATCGAATTCTTTACGAAACGGGAAGAAAATGCAATGAGCTTATTTGGCCATTCAAGATATTTAGTTACAAACAATTAATGAAACTACTACCTACATAATAAAAATAGTCTTAAAAGTGTATGTATTTTAAATAAAATATTAATCTGTACTTACACATGTTAAAATAATTGCTAAGCGATCATATTGTTAACACATGTAACAATACGTAAAAACAGGTATTATACTTATGTCTCTTTGGTGGGATCCGAAACAATGGAAAATACATATTAATAGAGTTTTTACAGACATCCGGAAAGTAGTTTTAATGATTTTTCGATGAGGGATTATATACGAAATAGGTGCAGTGTACTACCCACTTATTTCTGACATTTTCAAGCAACGTATACGATTTTACCAGCACAGGTGAACTTAATTAGATTTTATCGGCACACACAGTTATTTTTTATCATTTATAATTTTCTATAGACTCAATTCCATAAGCAAACTAATCGTATGAGAAATTATATTAGGCGAAAACAATAGGTGATTTTATACTAAGCATATGTTTATTATTACTTAATTTATCAATAAAATACGGTAATTTATCACATATTTGATGTTATATATTGCAAAAAGAATATTTTTGTACTATTTGGTTTTGTCTATTATGAGAAAAAAAATATGCGTTAAATCGAAAATGTATTAATTTAGTAAAAAATAAACTATTGCTTTCTACAATGTTTGTTTTATATTTTTTGAAATAATTTACGTGCAATGATTTAAAATAAACAATATTTTATATTTAAGTTAAAAACAAATTATGATAATTCCCAAAAAACGAAATTTATATAAGTCAAATATGAAAACATTTCAAAAAGCCCCTGTCAGTTTATTTTTGATGTTAAACCGAATAAGCTATCATTTTAATTTAAACTTAAATAAACCATAAATTCAAACTGTCATACGCAGCCGAACAAATAAATGAACTCGTCTAAGAAGTGAATGATGTATTTTAAATGACATGCCAATTTTAGCGATGCTAAAAAAACCATCATAAAAGCACACTATAATAATAAACGTATTAAGCCTTTGCATAACGTAATAATTTGTATATGCGCTTCGCACTTAATCTGCTTTGCGCGCAATGACTATTTCATAACGATAATGTTTCTAGTTTCTCTTATTAATGTAATTATCTGTTACATAATATAGAAGAATATTTCAATTCTCATATCATCTCCACGTAATTAGTAAAGATGATTATACTTGAGTTTTATGAAAATAATTAATAAACATCATTACCCACCATGTAATCGGTTTCCATCAACTTGTTCTCTCCTGTAATACGTATATTCTTAGTTTGATTAGTGCGATCATCATTGTTGTAATCCTTGATTACGTTTTTTTTATGAGTTTTATTTAGTTATTATTTTTGCATTAGTTGCGACCTAGTTTTGGGTCACAAAAAAAATCTAGATATATTTGTGCAATTTCACTTCTATCCCAATGGTAATAACAGTGTACGGAATATTCAAATTAGCACTGGCATGTAACTGACAGAGAAATGACAGACTAGTTGCATGTAAATATATTTTATTCATCAGAAGAAAATAAAAGAAATTTAATTATGAATTAGCGCAGAATTAAAAAAGAAATGATGTCTTGGAGTAGAATGATGATTTGTATACTTAATTGCTAAATGTGTTTTGTCATGAGAATCAATTGTTTTTAAATGCCACTAAGTGCAAAAATAAATAAACATTACTTAAATGAGTAACAATAGATTTTAATTTAAATGATAAATAAAAAAAAAAATAAGATTTTAAATCATGTACACATATGGTAAATTTATTTGAAAAAAAAAAACCATACGAAAAAGGACAGTAATATATGATTTAAAAATGTATTTACAAGTTTAGAAATCATGAATTATTATTTATATATGTCTTTTTCCATACTGGGAGATGTCACTTTTGTTGTAACATATTATTAAATAATTATAATTCAAATGTGTGAAAATAAAAGCATTATTTCTTTTATGAATTTCTCTCTCGCTTGGAGATGTCACTTAGTGTTCTAAAGGTGACATACATTGAATTTTAAGATGTAATATATCACAAATATTAGACTATTTTTATTAGGTTGAACAACAAAAGCTTATAAATTATATAAATCGTTTAAAACTTAAACAAAATTTAACAGTATATCCAATTAAAATAATTTCTTGGCGAAATAAAACTCTAATGAGGCTTAGTTTGGTTTGTTGACTTTAGCAATACTATGAGTAACCGGAAGTGGTTACCTACACATCTTCCCATAATATATAGTGGAATGAGTGAGTAAACAATGGCATTTTAAAGAGTTCATCACAATTTCTATATACAGATACACAAACATACACCCACAACATTTTTGTTTAGTGCTTCGAAGTAGAGCAAGAGTTTTGTTTCTATTTGCATATAATAACAATTGTTTGTTTATATTAATGTTTGGTTGTTAAATCCGCAACATGAATCTATGTGCACATTAATAAATAATGGCAAAATCGATTTACGCACACAACACGTTGGTAATTCGAGATGCAATAACACCTGATCCTGTATTCATGAATTATTAGCAAGTCTCGTGAGAATTACGCTCAAATGAACCAATCGTATCATCACGTATTTAATCATTGAGCAAGCGTTGGTTTTTCGTCAGTGGCGAAATGAGGAGTATTACTACACATACGATTAAAATATATACATGGAGTAACCTTTATTGAGGATGGCATGCGTGCGTGTGCTACTTTTTTCTATAGATTTAAATGTTAATATCTAAAGATAACATATATTGTTGCCTGACGTGCAATTTTCGTTGTTTTAGATTTTGATATGATTTATATTCGCAGATAAACACCCTTGCTGAAATATGAGGGCTACATATCGTATATCAAATGTTATTTTATTAACTAATATAAAAATCTCATTTATAAAAAATGTGTTACGAAAATATATTTATTTAAACCGTTTATTAAAATAGTATAACTAAAATAATACTCTAAATGTAGCTCATAAAAATAAAATTTATAAACGCTTAGAATAAAAAAATTAACTGATATAAAAAATAATTTGTATCATTGTTTAAAATTGTCTTTGTTTGTTAGAAATAAAAGTGTCCTAATCATAAGAATCTGAATCTATGATTAATGAATGGAACACTCCTTTAAGTATCATAAACTGGCAGTGATCCAATAACCTTCAACTTTACCCAACAACAATGCGTAATAAACAAAATAAAACGATCATATAATACAAAGATGACAGCACAAAAAATGTGAGAACGAAATAAACCCGAAAAAAAAAAAACCAAAAAAATAACTGGAGCATCAAAATATTCACACAATCATCTACGTGAAGCTTAGATCTTTGAACATTTCTGTTTGCAACCGCGGACGGATGGACATAGTGCGTTATGCTCTGAGAGTGGGAAAGTTCCCATAGTTGCTGGGCCCCCTGTGCTCTCTTCCATCCTACCCCTCCTACATCGTCATCGTGGTAGAGAACAATAGTTGTTACTCAAGTTGGATCGCGAAGGTGGTTGGGCGCCTCAACCCACTCGTGGATATTGTAAAATTATAACAGCCAAGACGGATTCTTCATGCGCTGAACCTACACATCAGGTTCAACACTCAGACTCGAAATTGTACAGTCGTACCCTTCTTAAATTGAAACTAACTTAACGCCTAAATATATGCAACCCGCAACGACGGAAATTACATTTTCGATATTTGCATAAAACTAGATTTATTATCCAATTCGAATTTATACATTCAATCAATTGCAAATAAATATATATTATTTGTTGATTACTAATTTTTATGTATAGATGGCAAAATATTAAAAAAAAACTAGAATTTAGAGTAATTTGTATGTTTTGGGTGAGAATGTACACTTGGAATTAAATTGTATCGATCAAATTCGAAATTGCACAGTACTGAAGTTGTGGTTGTGCAAATCTAAAGTGAAACGCAACTTGTTTATTTTCATACAAAACTATGTTTAATAAATTAGACGATGCAGCAGTAATTTAAATCCAGAATACTTAGAAATATATGTATATAATGCAGTATAGTTGTAAACATATTTGGATAAATTGATATTTATAAACACGTCTAAGATGAATTATGTATTCTTGTTAACGCCCAATTCGTATGTTAACTATACGCGCGTAGTCTAGTACATTGATGGGCACCGTAGTGCACCGTTGGTAATCGGATTTGAAAGTTAATCAAGGAACGTATTACGCTCACTTTGCCCATGGGAATAAAATGTTCTTGTTGTGTAAGAGGCAAGAGTACGACACGGCAACGCTTCAAGCAAGCAAGCAAGCAAAAGGGCATCCGTATACAATAATGCGCGTTTCTCCAGTTACTCTTTGTACCGAGCAAAAACAAAAGAAAACACTCGGATCCGGTACGAGCGTCACAGATTTCCGCACAAAGATGCTATATATATCCAATATTAGATCTTACGAGATTTGTATGCGCGTATGCTTGATTTTGTTTAATAAAGCGAACAAATAAGAAGCGAATTTTAATTTTAAATATTTCGAATATTTTCTTACTTATTTGGAAACGTGTATGAACGCCTACTAATAAATTCTTTAACAATGATTTGCATTTTTCCTTTGCATTTTTTATACCAATGACACCTACCTTTATAAAAATTTCATTTTGTATGTAAAATTTCAAACAGAATCAAAAAGGAAACACAAAGTACATCATGATTTTGAACGCGTTTATAAATAATGTATATGTTTATAATATCGCACATTTCCGTGTTTTGTAGTTATGTAACTCATGAATACTGTACCTATGTACATAAATTAATTGCGGTCTATAGAGCAAACGAGAAATAATTATACATCTAAAATGTGTCTGTAGTATAATTTCAACAACTCGATTGTGTTTTTGACCACACCTTTTAAAACTATCTGTTCCTTTCTACATAGTCTGCTAAACTGCTTCAGACAATCGAAATTGGTTTGTCTTAACTCGACACTGACAACAATATTTTATAGATTTTATTTCAATAATAATATAATGTTTTAAATCGGAAATGTTTTTTCGGTTAACATTTTAACGATTGTTACTACCCTTGTGTTAATTGTGTGCCCAAAGTAAGTAAGTAGAAAAACGGAGAGAGAGAGAGAGAGAGAGTAAATAATGTTCAAAATTGATTTATATTATCTAAATTTGTATTTAAAAAAGTTTCAAGAATTTTTTGGCCAAAGGAAACATTTTTATTAAGTAAATTGTTTTCAAAAGAAATCATTGCGTGAACAATAAGAATTTTTAGATCAACCAACAAGTGATACTTTGGTTATTATTCTAGTCACCGCGGTTACTTGAACTGAGGACCACTCTAACCAGTTTACGTGACCGGACTGACCGATTATACAAGGGGCGCCAACCGTCTCAACGACTTTGCTCATTTGTTTTCGTTCTGTACTTTTAATAAAAATGACATGACTATTATTACTATATTCTGTAGTAGTGTACGTAGGCGTTGGCACACCTAGTATTAACTGCAATAGGATGCTTTACATTTGCAAATGTCTAATTGTTTGGTTACTAATTAGATTTTAATCATTTTAAAATAACAATATAAAACATAACTCACCCTGCCAACGAAGAATCTTCGGTAACATTTCGCTGTGTCATCCGTTTCGATTTTGGGGCGACAGGCAGGGTATGGTAATTTCGGGTTGCCCATTGAATCATAAATGCATTCGTGATCGGTACCATCCACCCAGTACCCGCGGTCCTGGGTGACGATCATTGGGTAAGGGGCGCTCCGGGACAATGTGTCCTGTAGGAGTTTCCGGGACGCACTAGTCTGGGATGGCGATGCGGGTGGTGTTGGTTGCGAGGGGGACGGGGTAGGAATTGGGGATACTTTGGTGTTGTTGTTGGTAGAGATACGATCTTCTCTCGATGACTGCAAAAATAAAAAAAAAATTCAAAATTAGTATACTAGATTTTTGGATAATGGAAGAAAAAAATATCAGGAATGAGTACATTATATTTTTGGTTTATCCCAAATTTATTTTAAATTACACTAAACACCAAGATATCTTATACAAATATATATTTAAAATGCACTTTATTTTATTAAATTATATAGAAAACTAGTCGAGAATCCAAAGAATTTTACGAAATTCCTAAAATTTTCATAACTAACATTTTAAAAAATACACATATTTAGATTAATTTTTTATAGTAAAATATCAAAATTAACTCGATTCAAAAGCAATTTTATAGTTGATTATTTTTAAATTCAAATAACAAACTATACTGAACGTAGACGAAATGAATTCTGAAAATATATACAAGCTAAAATAATAATGTTGCTGAAATTCTGAAATAACATGTTAAGGGTGATAATAACTGTTATAAAAATATTGTACCCATGACAATGGAGTGTTACATCAATAAACACAATTTAAACACCTTACCAATTTAGAAAAACTAAAATCCCTATTCAGCAGATTTCCATCGACAATGGAATAGTTACGTTGTTTTTGTTCACTCACGTAAATTCGCATCATATTGTATTCACACTATATTCACTTCGTCAAGCTTATAAACTTCTCGAGTTAATTTATTGTTTGTCTTTTACAAAACAATAAAAAAATAAAATAACAATACTACAAAGCTTAGTTTGCTTTTATTAATACACGTTTTGTTAATGATAAAAACTGAATCAATTCAACTGAACAATTGAAGCAATTACATTAAAAATTAAAATTTATAAGATGAAGCCACTTTTAAAGAAACTGCTAGCTTTGCAAGCGCTTTCAAGCAAATGCAGACATGCTGCTTATACCGTATATAAAAATAGCGTCTATAAAAACAGAGGGAGGGTTGCTCACGATTTAAAAATATCGGTTTTGTTATCTTATCTATCTGACTAGTGCGTTGGGGTTCGCTTAGAAGACTGATTACATTAGGCTGTAGACGTATAGGTCGTTTACGAGACACCCGGTATATTAGAATTTCAATATGTTGATATACGCACTGTCTTCACGGTTATATCATATTAGAGGGGTTATCTTATTGTATCGGTGTGGTGATGGCTAAATTATGTTTATTTATCGTTACTTTCTTAGAAAACATCGTTAAGAATTTCACGAAAATTTATAGTTATCTTTCGACATTTTTCAAATTAGAAAATACAATTAATTTAAAGTGTTTCAAGTGTACTCAGATAAATTATTTGTTTAACACTCAATTTATTTTGCAATCATATTTTTTGGTTTCAACAACAAAATAAATTTATCGTTGTTCCAATAGATCATTAATTAGATCAATCGCATTCAATTACCTGCAGTCGCTATTCAAACAATTTTTTTTTCGTAATATATAGTAATTTGTAAGTTTTACAAGGTATTATTAATTTCTAATGTATTTATTTATGAAGTTCTCAGGATGAAATTTTTCGTTCTATCAAATTAACCCATATTTTACAAATTCCCTGAACTATAATATATCAAAAAAAAAAAAAACTGCATGCCATAGATATATTGATTAAGTTCCAGCAGTTAATCTTTTTGTTGGTCTAATAATGAAAGTATGTTGGCATTCGCCCCTTTATTCAGGGCCGTATTAGGAGTAAAATGAAATGAATTTTTTTTTTGATAGAACATCATATTGAGTATAGGTGCAAAAAAAAAACATATGCGTTATTATTTTTGTTGAATATCGCCGATAAATATTAATACAGCTCTGATCAAAGCTATCCTTTAAGCATGAAAGTAGCTGTATGGTGGTCGATTGAACACGTGACCCGTACAGAGATAGGGTAAAGGGGTGTGTACCTTTCCGCCCTCGAGACCGGTTGCCGATCGCGTTTGGTTTATTATCGATTAGGGTTCGAAACTATCTTGATCATCCCCTTAAGTACAACCCGACTGAAAACACCGATTCAATTAGGATGAGTAAACCAAACTGTACTACGACGGCCGGTTATACACTTATTGATTTTATCAGCGATTTATTTGATCATTGTTGAAACACCCATAAACTTATTCAAACGTATTGATTACACGAGAAAACAATACGAGTACAAAGATAACACCTCCAAATTTCACCCAAATTGCGAGTTTTAAATGTTATTTGAACATACATACATTATATAAATAACTGTTATAAAATATTTAAGCAGCTTTGTAATTTAAAAAAATAAATACAATTTGATAAATGTGTGCCTAAAAATTAATTTGAGGCATTCACTTTCATAGGAAAAAAAATTGGATGAGTTAAAATATATCTTGGATATTTTTTTTGTAATTCTAGCGTCGTTTGATCAATATTATACGTAACGATATGTTCAACATTTTCATTTCTAGAGAAGCATTTTCTGGGTGTTCTCATACGAGCTGATCAGTCACCGTAAATCGCGCGCCGCTGCATAAAAAATAAATATCTATATGACCCCCAGTGCATATAAAAACTTCTAGAAACCATTCCGACGATATGTATGCATTCCACAAACAAAAGCGGCCGGTTACGAAATGGAAATTTAGTGCCGAAAATAGCTGTCTGGACACACATACAATTAGAATACAATAGACCATTGCTAAATTCAGTCACCTAAAGTAGAATGACATTACGCAGGATTGCATTGGTCCACTGTCGACATTATATGAGAACAAAAAATTGTTAAAAACGACTTGCGTATATTACGTACGTCATAATATACATTACAGTTGAAAAAGTAGTGACACTTTTTTTTAGAATTTCATGTTTAGATTGTAGATAAATCATGTAACCTCGTAACTATTTAGTCTCCAAACATTTGTTTACCTTAAAATGAGCTATCAATATGTAATTATATGTATTATTTTATTTAAAATTACACGTACGAAATAAAACGATGAGTGTACTTATATTTATTTTTAAGTCGTATATAAGCACTAAAATTAAAAAGTATTTTAGAAAAATAGATTTATCAAGAAATAAATAACTTTTATTTTATTAATTCCACATCTTTCGAAAGTACACAGCTTTTAAACATGAAAGCCTTGTTAAAATTACTAAAGTGCATTTATCGAAGAAAGTTTACTCGGCGAAAGTTCAAACAGACGATTTTTTAAAAATTTTATTTGTGTTACCAATTCGAACCATTATATTACATCTTCAAGTTTTCAATCATTCTTTCTCGGCAAGCTGTGATCATTTTATTACCAAACCCAGACCAAAAGAATTTTAAAAAAATTCAAGGATGCAGAAAACAGTACGATAAATCAGTTGAACCAACTGGCGAAAAGAAAAGTGTTGTTTTCCACAAAAAAAAAAAAAAATCGTGGTCGACCCAGTTCATCATAAAATTGAGACCCCCAGATTTTTCATTTTTTTTTTTCGTCGAACATTAGGACTGTTTTGCCATCACTGGTCGGTCCTTGCGTGATAAATATTATACGCGTGCTGCGAAATATATTGCTTTAGACCAAAGAAAAACGAATTTTATATGAAGCAGGCAAGGGAATATCATGTAACGTAGGAAAATGCAAGGTCCTTTAAAATTTATTTAAGATGAAAATGGTGCTTGTTATTTCCGTGGAAGCCAGACACAAGTTCGTATAGCAGTAGAAGAAAATGTGAAATTTTATTAGCTTTGGTTGAGAAAACATTTTAGCGAAGTGTGTTGGAGCAATTTTCTAATAGCTTTTTTCTTTGGTACAGTGGAAAAATTACGTGACAAAATTGTTGGTACAGTTACAACAAAAAAAAATTAATAGTTAATAATACTTAGTTAATTAATATAAATATATACAGTTAGTAGTGAATGTAGGAACAAAAAATGGTATATACCAAATAAAGGCTACTATTTATTGCAGTTTCTAATTTAAATTGATATAATTAGTTTTAATATTTGCAGATATGTTTAATTTATTGCCGGTTATAGAAAGTAGAAAATTAGTTATTGACGTTAAAAGTGATAAACGAAATATAAAATAATGCCGCTTTGCAGAAATGTGTGCAAAGCATACTGAGATCAAATGCGAGTTATGATTTTTATTATATTATTATGTATAATAAACTTAAACTGAAAATAAAATGTAAATTTATTCAATAATTTTAAGATTTTTTTCGAAAAAGGCACTATATACATAGTTTTCTATAAACAATTTATTATGTCGGTATGTGAGACAACTAAGTCGTAATAAATGGTAGTGTGAAATTTTTTTGTGTATACGTTGAGCTCGGTATATGAATATGCAGTATATCATTGACAAGTTTTAAATGGGCGTTAGTTTAAATATAGCAAAACATCGTTATATAGATGTGAAGCGATGCTAGAAAACGTAAGCTATCTGTTGCGTTTTGTGTGGTTTGTATATAATATGACACCGCTGTTCCGGGCTCACTTGGTTGATGACATGGGAGCATCCGTATTTGGAGCACATGCACCAACATATTTTTCATTTCATTTATGCTTGTGCGTGCATATGGGTGCAATAAACCTACAAAAATACACACACACACACACAAAACTCCATCATATAATATGAAATATTCAGCCTTGCGTCACTATAGAATATTATTTATAAACTCAGAAATGCCACCAATGAATTTTTACACCGGCATATGTGCACGGTTCTATAGCCCTTATCATTACCCCCGTTGAAAAAAATCGTACTTTTACGTTTTTGTTGTCCAAACAAAACTGCACCGTATTGGTAGGGTTGCAAAAGGTTTATTTTTGTACGATGCATAATTAGCGATCACCTGCCCACGCAACGAACCATGTTTCCGGCACACTAGCGCTGCTTAGTGCTAGTGCCGGGTTATCGAAGTATTAAATTACCCACCTGACTGTTTTTATTTTTTCGTTCTACTCTTGTAGTTTTATGCATAAAAATACTCGTGCATAAAATATTTATTGTTCCATGAGCATATGCATGGATTATCGATAATTTGAAAGCCGGGTGTACACAAGTTTTAACTTTAATATAGCCCATTGTTTATAAAATAAAATACAAGAAAAATATTAATTAATTTTCATTTCCATTTATAATCATAAAATAACAAAGAATTGTTTTGTTTGTATAAACTACGAAAAAGGAACTAAAATCGTACCATAAACAATTTAAACCTTTCAAGCAAAGCAAGTGTAAACCGCAAGTTTAGATTCCTTGCCTACTAACATGTTAACAGTTAATAAAACGTGAAAATAATTACTTCATTCCCATCAACCGGGAAGATAATTAATTTTTAGTCCATGTTTAAAATAAAACCCCAACAGTGCAGTGACAGATATCAGCACATTTACTCCAACGAAAATGTCCGCTTAAAAACTAATCATTCTTACGTTATTTTCATACAACCGCGCGTTCCTCTCAAGTTACGCGCTTTTTCCGTTTTTCATTTCTGGAGTTTTTTTATACTATTTACTAATCCAGCTGCAGAAGCACGTTGAAATGCTAGTATAGGTAATGATTGTAGGTAAGCGGCCAATAAGAACTTTTGCATAGTATTTAATTTCATTGAATATTTTCAAGTATCGAATTAGTAATAAATTTCACAATTTTCGTTAGTACTTGGTTTCAAATATATTTATAGACATATGATAAAATCATTTTGTTAGTTACCCTACTAAATACGCGAACTAGATAAGTAGTTTGCGCCAACCCTAATATTCTAATCTTCACATCTTGACATCGCAAGTTTGGAGACATATCAATAATATAAGAACCGCATCAGTACGATTGCGATCAGAACTATTCAGTGCTATGAGGATGAAGATTTCGAGAATAGAAATAGATGTAGAGCCGCGTTTGCTAGCGAGAAATACATCGAAACATCTTTTGAGTGCACTCGCATATACATATATTCGTCCGACATTTCTGGAATTTACTGCCGTGCTCTGTACGCGCACCGACGAGCAACGGGTTTATCCGTTTTCAATTTTACGTTATTTGCCACACTTATCGTCTCGGAGCTTTCAATTTATTTCTTCGCAAAATTGTTCTTTTCTTTCATTTCTCTCCGTTTCGCTCGTCGATGTTTACGTTCTATACGGTTTTGCGTATATAAAAGGGATGGAAATATTGAGTTCGGATTAATTTTCACTTTGATTTGCTTGCGCAAATCTGGTGGGTTTGTTTCGAAATTATCGTCAATAGTCAAACGACAAAATTAACGATTATAGTTCTGGTGTGTATGCAGAAGAGAACAGAGATAAAAATCGGACAATGTGGCATCGTAATACAGCTTGCATTTATTTAGAGTGTCGTTTGAATCTCGGTCAAATAAATGACGTCAGCAAGTCCTTGTAAACACATCCCTTCTTCAGAAGTTTACGGACACGATAAGGTTTTATTTTATTTTCTTCCGAACAGACCAATGTGTAAAGTTGGCAAAACTATTATAGAGACGATTTGATGGGGTAGATTTGGGAAATAATAACAATTAAGAACCTACGATAATTACTTCCGATGTTTGGATAATGTAGCACTAACCATACTAGATTAGTGAATTATATTTTATTAGAATTACTCTTAAGAATTATGAATTTTATGAAAATATAATAAATGAGAAAAAAGTGTGGAAATTTTTGGCTGTCAACAGTAATTTATTTTTTAGAAAAACAGTAAGGAGAAAAAAAAACATTTTTTTCGATCAATATCAAATCCAATTTAAAATTTAATCAGATACTTAAAATTTTTTATGACCACGCAGTCAATTTCGCCCAAGTGACACTTAAACGACGGATCTTAATCTAAACAGTTTATTTTTCGTCTGACACAAAAAGTGCAAGCACCCGAAATAATATAAATCTTATTTTGCTTGAATTAAAAGCATCGAGATCTCGCTTCAATAACCATTTTCAGAAGAAGCTTGGGAAGTGAAACGGGTTCTTTGTTATGAAGGATTATTTTAAGACAGGCATAAAAAAAAACACCTTTTAAATTCACGATTGCTGTCAACGGTTATTATAGAGCTACGTCGTGTCGTGATGTACGCATGGCCTAATGAAATTCTGTACGTTTAAGGGTCGGACACCCTGTACGAGTCAGTAAGGTTGGACTATGATAAATATACAGGGTGTTTCCATATCGAATTCACAGCTGGTTCAACGGTTTTTGCCATAGGTGAAATTTCACACCTAATTTTTAGTCGCTTGACATTTATGTTTTAATGATTTTATTCACTTATAAGGGTTGACATTTGATAAATAATTTTAAGGGGAAAGTATCATTTTCATTGACAACTCGTGTAATTTGAAATTTATTTAATTATGCGAAATTGCAAATATTAGAAATCTCACAAATAAACACTATGCCTAGCAGTGTAATCGCAAGATATATAATTTTTATTAAGTTAAATATGTCATGTGCATGTATGTCAAATATATTTATACTAAAAAAGTTTTCGATACATTTATATATGATTAAGTCAAGTTAGGTGTGGAGGGTTTATTTATAGGTAGGAAAGAACGTCTTATTTCCACAACGTTCAATTTATTTCCGATGTGAAAATTATTTTATATCTGAAATAAATTGAAAGTTGAGGAAATAAGATGTTTTTCTTTTCATCTATTCCTGCTTATATTTATATGATGGTTCTTTAATAAAAAAATTTTTTTGTATAATAATAATTATTAAATTAATTTACATAGTATGTGTGTAAAAATATTAAAGGATAAATTTAAATCGTTTTAAAATGATATCCAATTCAAATACTGTCATAGTTATCTAAGAAGCGTCTGTCAGGGGGAGGTTGATAAATGAATCGACTTGATCGACACATAATAAACTTGAGAATTGATAGTTTTTCGATTCGATTTGTCGAGTTGATAGTCGTTAAATTGAATTTCCAATACAAGATATACGTTTATTTCTTATTATTTCGCTTTAATCATCTACTAGAAACTTTCGTTTTCTACCTATAATAATATACTTTTAATTTACACTTTCCAAATTTCACTTTAACCAGTTATAAAATGGACTTGACCTTAAGAAACTCAAGTAATACAAAAAAAATATATCAACGTGAAATCAAATATGACAATTTTCTATATTTGTTAAAACTAGATAAACTATAAAACAATTTCAAATATTTTATTTTGATGGGCAGTTTTTAGGGGTGTCAGGTGGATACCTGTGTTTTGAGGGTGTGTCTCACCTGTTCTTAATCAGTAGACTGTTGCACAGCGTCCAAAATCTAATTTACACAGCTGAAATTCAGTTACTAATTAAAATAATAATACGGAACAATGATTTTCTGTATGGGAAAAAATAATTAACAAATTCAGGCCAAACGTTTACTGGTACATGTTAACTTAGACTGGTTTATAATAAAATATGACGCAGTTTATGGATTGTTTAATAAATTTGTAACTTTTAACCTTGAGAATTCTTCAAGAATCGATTTTGAATTAGTCACTAGTGTTTCTAATGTTATAGTTTCATATTACAGAACATGCAAGGCGTGTTTTGGACGCCATATCATTTTTTATGTAAAATTGTATTTAAAATTCAAATAATTTTCTTAAACTTAAAATATACGAGTTTAAGAGTCATTTTTTATAAGTTTTTTTTTAATCTAAAGAGTGTTATCGATTATTTAATCGGCATATACTAAAAAAAAGTTCCTTTTTAGTACTCTATTTTATTTACACCTAACACCATTTGTCGTAATGTTTTTCGACTCATTTGCACTGTTTTTGCAACGCCCAAATTAACCTATGTTTTTTGCTCATCAACCAAGATAATCAAGACGACATTGCCATTGTGTTTGCCCATGCTTGCCCAAGCACAGATGTTACCATAAAGATATGGTACAATAGTTTTCGTTTTATAGATCCATGATACGTATCGTAACTTTCTCGACACAAATTAACCGATACATATCGATGTTTTGTTCTAAACAACTTAGAATTGTTTATTATTATTTATAATGTATATTTTGATTAATTAAATAAAATTCTTAAAAACTAATTTATTTTAAATTATTTTGAACGTAAGATAGAAAATATCAACAAGAGTATAGTATCAATTTTATGCCCTAAAAGTCGATTTAAGTACGTCATACATGATAAAATACTTAAAGAAAATCCATATATAACGTTTGCACGTCTCATAAATTTTAATATTATCCACACTAGTAGTATTAACCGTTCTAAAAGCATTGATCTGTAACTGAAGATAGTTAAGACGTAAAGATAACAATTATAGTCATACGTAAATGACTCAAGAAATCATTGGATTGTACTACTATTGTGACAGTTTTCGTCATGTAAATAAATATTATCCGTTTTAAAATCTGTCGTGCTCTACTTTGAAAACACGCCTAGTACAATTATGAATTATTAAATGTGTTTTTAAACTGTGTAATATAAAAATCGATAATTCGACAGCGTAGTAAAATAAGAAATTCTGTTACAGATATAAAAAAAATATGGTAAAATATCCGTATTTCATATCACGTATGAGCGATACTCACAATCCGATGCCTAGTTTGACTTGGCTCGGTATTGGCAGCTTGTACCCCAATCAAAAACCTATTTGGTATGAGAATAACGCTTTCTGACCAGGGTCGGTTCTTCAAGGATGGACAGGAATTTTATAGCAAAACTAACAGATACATATATGATCTATAAATGATTATAGAAGCCAAAGTACACATTTGAAAGAATTACCATTTATTTATTTTACAAAATGACACTATTTTTTTTACAACGAAACAACAAATAGCAATACTGCGAAAAAAAAAATGGAGCATCAAACAAGCGAATCTGTTGATGAAATGTTTTGAAATTGAACTACAAATGGCTTAATTGGGATTTGCCATCAAACTATTACACAATGACAAATACCACATCATTTATTTTGCAAGTAGCGAAAGATTGCCTTTTTCCCAATTATTAATCTTTTGCTTGATTAATGTTTCCTTGCCACACGAATATAGTAAACAATTTTCGTGACCACATATTTATCATTTCTTATCATTTTGACAGAAACTACACTTTAGATATGCTACGGACATACAAACAAATGCAAATACCTGTTCTAACGAAACGTTTTCGTATCTATTTAACCTATTTTACATGTAATAGCAAAAACGTTTACACAAAAATAAAAACATACTGTTTTTGTTTTTTTATTTACAATGATGAAAACTACGTACGCGAGTATTGTAGACGCAAGATAGCCGGAGGAACGCAAATAAAAGAATGTTTATTTTGTTTCTCTTGTACGTACACACACACAGAAGTCTTTAAATAATAAAATTCTATATGTTTTTTCTGACTTATATTCGTTTTTGTTTTTGTGAAAATATAGCTACTGCACAAATCGAATTTTAGAATCAAATTTTACAACGAACGAAATAAAGTAGATTTGAAGAAGCATAAATAAAATACGTAAATTCGTAATAATAAAAAAAATCGTAATAGATAACTCTCTTAATTATAATTTTTTAATTGAAATTTTCTTGTAATATTTATTGCTCGTAATTTTAAGTTTTATATATTTTGCGTTTTGAATATAGTGAAATAAAATCGCGAAATAATAAATATAGTACTTGAGTTCGTTCTTCATTAGTGAGTGCTCAATTAATTAAATCATTTTAGGGCTGCCAGTTCGTTAAAGCCCTTCGTTAAGAGTAAACCGTTGTTTACTTAACTTGCTCAAGCAATTATAGGCGAATAAATTGCATAAATAAACACGCAAACCTCGGGATGTCATTATTATATTTTATTTAATGATTTAACAATCATATTTTTATAAAATGCTCGATTGCATCAATGCGAATTTTATTTTTATTTTGCTAATAAAACGATGTTTCAAGGTTTGAATGGATTAAAATAGGTTTACTAAGCATCATTGTTCAAAGTTAAATAATATTTGTTTAATTTCACTATAAAATAATAAATAAATGTTTAATTTATGATTAGTGCAAATTTGAATTAGAAAACATTAAATTTTATATTGCTATATATAATTTATGGTTGTCATGCATAATATTGACTTTAAATTACACTAATTGTCCATATTTTATTATATTTTAGATTTTATCTTTGTTTTATAATAAATGCAATGGACAATAATTAATGCTAATCGTATAGATTAAATACATGTATTATTTTATAGTGTAAAACAATAAATGAGCTAAATTTTAATGTGAATGTCAGTCAAATATAAATCCAAAATAAATTTAGGTAAAATAAATCAAAAATAATATTCTGTTAGAGTTAATTGGAGTTGGTATAATCGGGCATTAACCGCTGGCGTTCTATGAATTTAATTGATATTTACCAAAAATGTCAATATATGATTCGAAAAATAGTTTGATATTTGTATTATAATAAGAAAGTGGTGTTATATTTTTTTCCAAGTTATTTAATATCACTTCTGAATAATGAACTTTTTCAATGTAAAGACATCATTGATAAAATATATCTTCGGCGACTTAATTGTGAAAATATTCCGAAGTGACTCTTGATATGTTGACATTCATCGTAAGTATATACTTAAGATAATGAAAATCACTCGTAAATTTATAGTGTAAACAAAACAGTAGCTTATTATAATACAGCTAATGAGTAAATAAAACGATTTTGCATGTATTCATATGGAGACGTCTAGCTGTAATCTTATTCCGAACAGAATTGATAAAATAAACAATTACTACATTTATTGATTTAGAAATGTACTAATATATACAAAAAATCTATTTGTCTACATTTTATTATGAGGGTCATTTTTGAGCAAATTCCGATAATTAATGTATGGTTTATTACGTCGCAAATATTAAAACGTTGATATTTAAATTATATATTATAAAAGTGTCAGGCCACGCTTAAAGTAGACCTACAATGTGCAGAGTATGGCGAGAGCAAATGTCAAAGTTCAAGGTATTATAATATTGTGCGCTAGCTGAGGTATACTCGATTTTCTGTAGAATAATAGTGTATTTTCAAAACATTGCGAAACTTCTGAATGTTCTGTAAAAACATTGATGTGGTTGTTTTACTGAAAAGAAAATACTTTGGATAGTATGTAGTTTCCATATATCTTTATAAATGTCAAACTATGGAAGTTATAAATGTTTTTACGAGTATCCAGATGCAAGGAAATATAAATTTGTTTGTGAAAGTTGCAAGTCTTAAAAATAAATCTTTGATCTATGTATGCACAAATTTTGTTCCAAATAGAACTAAATATTTGATGGATGGAACGTGGGACAATTTGAAGGATGAACGCAAAATAAAAAAATTTCGTCATGTATATAAACAAAGAAACACGTAGGGAAGTTTGAAAGAAATTGTTAAAAATTGACGAAAAAACATGGCAATCGAGAGCATCGTACTGTTCAGACAGTTTGGTAGTATACAAAAATACGTGACCCGAATGCACTGGAACCGCGGCAGAACTTATGCTATTTTAATATCGCTAGTCTCAGCTAGACGAGCAAGTTGGTAGACTTCTTGTCTTATAGAGCTGCCAAGTGGTGAACATTTGGATAAAAACACGAAAAGAGGTATTAATCCCACTCGTCTTCCGTTTTTTCGTATTCATTACACATTCCCCAGCATGCACCTTCCGCAAATCATCAAATGAAATGAGTTTCAAACTGCCCTACATTTTCTTGTAATTGTTCAATGTATAAATAAATTGAAATCGATTTGTCTACAGGATTTAATTTACTACTAGATTGGGTTTTGAAACCAGTGCCAAGAAAATTCATCGCTTCAGTTACCCAAGAAAATATTCAGTTAATAAATTGAATTAAAAAATTATATAACCCTTTCTTTATTAATTTGAAAATATATTGTAAACAAAGTACTACCCCCAAAAAAGGGATGACAAAAATATAAGAGTATAAAATATATATTTATTTTTTATTTTTGAATATATGTACCTGTAAATGTCCATTTTTGCCGGTATCAACAACAACTCTTCCGCCTTGAAGTTCGCGCCATCTAAGCACCCCCATGACGTAGTGCCTGACCCACCCGCGCTGTTGGTGCCGCTCCGTATCGGCCAGGGTGCGAGTTTTACCGTGTGTGTCACACACACGGCAAGTCCGCACACAAGAAATCCGGGCACGGAGTCGGTTGTTACATTTACGCACTAACGCACGTGCGAATACTGGCGGTACGCACACACGCAGTAAACCGGACACAGGTGGAACAGAAAACTCGTAGAACGATTGAAACTTTAGACGAGTCAAAAAATGTTGCGGTTGACTTTACGCGTGTAAAATATTACGCGAAAATATTTT
Source organism: Nebria salina (assembly GCA_944039245.1). Lineage (NCBI taxonomy): Eukaryota > Metazoa > Arthropoda > Insecta > Coleoptera > Carabidae > Nebria > Nebria salina. Next base: position 1,903,806 of record OX063273.1, on the reverse strand, counting down.
GAAGAATTAATTAATTCAAAAATTGTAATTACTAAATGTAATAATAAATTAATATTATTTTTAAATATATCCAGATGAATATTTAATAATCAACTTTTGTTTGAGCCTTATATTATATAATTGAAAAATATACACTCAAAATAGAAAATGTAAATTTTTTTTGTTTGCTAAATATTTTGATTTTATCACAAGTTTTGTCCATTTATTTTAAATATAATAACACTTTGTTGGACCATCGCGTAATGTTATTCTATATTTAAAATTCACAAAAACACAAATTTTAAAACTTCGAAATAAAACTCGAAAAAAATTATTTGTAATAAATAATTTTTGAAAAATTCACAAATCAATAATGATTATTGAAAAATGTTTCCAATATGAGAAACTTGAATCACAATCACCCTAATGTCACATTTGATAAGGTCAATTCCATTGCCGATTGTTTAGTCGAATAAAAACCGAATGTTGTCACAGAAGTACACGGCGCGAACGAACAGACACAGCGACTGCCTTCAGAAGCCACAGTGAATAACTGCGAACGTCGCGCTGTTCGAATCGTACAGCAGACCACGCAGTAATCTAGAGAAACACCGGCGTTGCAGCTGACTGGGACCGGAGGAGTTACCTTTGCCATTGGTTCTATGTCTGGTGCTGTGTTTACATTCACCGGTTTCGATGGAAACGCGAGCTCGGGCCACGCCGGAATTCTTCGGAAACTTAAAACCACTTTTGTAGTTTGGATTTCAAGCGAATGCCAGGGGTTGCATTTGGTTTTGTTGAAAGAAAGGGTTGATTTTCGAAAAAGTTAAACCGAGACAAAGAACTATGTGTTCATATAAATTATAACGTATTCAATTTCATGGCTTTCCTACCTCGTATTGCGCTATAAAAAATGCAACAGAATGGATCTGTTTTCCTAATCATTTTCTCAAAACGTCTCTATAAAAAGAAATATGAGACGAAGCATAAATTTTATTTCTAACTTACGCCGAAATTAAAACTATAAATCATATGTTGTTTACTATACAAATAAAAAATACATGTTTGAGATTTTAATAAAAATAATAATAAAATTATTTTTATTTTAATACCGCTTATGCATTTATTATTTATATATTTTATTCTTTTATTCCGGAATAAAAGAATAAAATATACTAACGTATTTATTGGGTTTTTATTAGCTAGACTAGACAAAAACAAAATAAAAAGACGAAAATAAATTCGTAAGGGACGATATTTTTTGAATCAGGTACGATCAAAATAACGTGGTGTTTTATTGGCGCTTTGGCCATTAATACAAACGTAAGTGCAAAGTTTTCGGTCTTCTATTCTAAATTCGATGTGATTCCTTTTCTTTCAATCCACTGGATGAAGCAGTTAAGAATTACCCAGAAACTTTCACAGGCGTATCCATAGCTTCCAGAAATACACACACACACACACACACACACACACATACATGCTCAAACACATACACATTTACTCACACAACTCACTGGATACGCTATCAGTCAGGAAATTGAAATAACCACGAAGTTGGAAAAAAAATATATAAACAAAAACGATTACTTTCTGGAATTTCGAAACACCGCGTTTACGTTATCAGAGCCAAACAACGACAAAATCATACTAATTGAATATTCGATAAATTGTTTATCAATTAACAGAAATATTAGTAAATAGATTATACTCTCCACAACAATGTTATTTTGATTGATTAAAATTTATCCCAAATTTAATAAAAATCTCATAATTTTACCAATTAACTATTTACGAATTACAATTCATGCAGACAATTTAATTTTTCGTAATTACATTATTTATTACTTCGTACAATAAATTATAAATGTTAACAATAGTAAAAACATGTATGGGGCTCATTTCAAAAATGATATTTATTATTTCTTAAAATAATTTTGTTCACGATTACTCGTGCTCAAGAACGCGTAACTTTAACATCGTTATAACAACAATCCGTAACTATGTATTTATTTCTCCTACGGTTTATCAAGGTAACTAAAACCCTTGTACTTCTATCTCTTTTTTTCACCAAAAGTTCTTTACATGAGTCTTTGTTACCTTAAAGTTTCCCATGCGTGCTGGTTTGCCCAGCACCGGAAAACGGATGTGCCTGGCGTTTCGCATGGTTCCCTTTCATCAAACAGAGACCACCGCACATTTTTACTGTGTGTAAGAACAAGATGGATGATATAAACATACGTGTATATAACAATTGAACGTGTTGTTGACAATAGACAGTCGGGAGATGCAAACATATAGACAGGTAAGAACGTGGTTTGTTCAAATACGCATCAAGATTGCGAAATGTGCGGCTTGCACACGGTTGCCAAACTAAACCTAAACTAAACATCAGGATTCGTTTAGGTGGTTTAGTTTTTTAACCTCATGATATGTTTTGATAATTTTGCTAAACCTGATAGTTGTTTTCGGAATCCAGGATATAACATTATGTAGTATACACCCATAAAATACTCACCAAAATGTCAAGGCTAGATTAGCCCTTATCAAAATATAAACAATATTGATAAAAAATTATAATTAAATAAAGATAATAATTAAATATGCAATAAAACATAAAAACACATTTTCAAATTACATATTTTCATTTACACAAATGATTCGAATATTTTCTTTGCTTTATAACTTTTATATACATATGTATCCGATTTTATGTTTGTCGCGAGAAAATTAATCTCAAACCTAGACAAGATGTCCACAGGAAGTAACGCCTTAGAAATAAAGATAAGATTTATACTATGACAACGCATAGATACATAAATATGATAGAAAAATCATATGCTTAATTAAAATGCAACATAAAATACTCGTAAAACAACGTGCTTTACATATTTCTATTGTAAAATAATTGATTACCAATAAATGTGAATTGAAATATTTTGAAAATATATTTTTTATTACTTCTAGACATTTTTATTTATTTAGGTTTAATATTTAAATAAAATGAATAGATATCAGCGTTTTAAAGTTACGAAATATATTTAGAAACACCTTGAGTAGGTTGCAATTTATTTGATTTGACAATGTTGCATTTTTTTAGAAATCGCGCGTTGTAACTAAAATGTCAAATATAGTAGATTTGTAATTGATTAAATCAAATTAAAAATTTGTATTTGGTTGAATGACCTTAATAAATAATATATTTAAACATTAAGAAATTATTAAAATATGCATAAATAAAGTAATGTGACCTTTTTAATAGTTATATATGTGAATAAATAATAATAATGCCATTTGTGAATAAAATATCAAAAGTAGCTTATTTGTGCGAAATAAAATAACAACGAACTTATAGAAAACAAGAAATAGTGCCTATCGAATGTCTAGAATAACATTTCCAATATATATATCCAAGCAAAAGCAAAATCATTACCCCATAATATAGTGAGTTCACAACCCTAAACCCTCATATCAGAACTCTTAACAACAGCAACACAATTTCAACTTTATTATATGTGAAACGCGAGAACGGGGAAAAAAAAGGCAGAGAAATACAAAAGATCTTTTGAATCTTGTTGTGTGATTTATGGAAGAGTGTCAACTTAAAATGTCTGGAAAAACTTCCATGCAGTGTTCCAGAAACACACAGAGAACATTTCGAATCGATAAGTTCACACGAGATTTGCACAGAACATGCGATGCACATTAAATCAATACAATTTTTAAATAAGTCATATCAAACTTACGCAAAAATTGGATTCGACCAGGAATATTTGACTCACCTGAAAATAAAATATATAACCATTAATATTAACACAAATGACATTTGCATTTCTATAGTCTTGCATAAAATTTAAAATAACCTCTCGCTATTAAAATGTCGCGATTTGCTTCTAGCGATTTTAATTAAAAAATAGTCAAAGTTTTTGAAGTTTGTCGAATGAAAAATTCCATTGTCGTAACTTTAGAAGTAACGATTTTTAACTACAGACGGAAATCGTTAAAATGTTCTTACTTTATATTTTACATGTTGATAAAATGCGTTCTATCGTTTCCAGAAATACTTCAAATATTTCTAAGCATGTTTTAGAATATTAAATATCAATTTTAATTTAAGAATTAGAAAAATAAAATAATGTTATTGCTAGAGTGCGTTAACAGATTTTTTTTTGTATTTTGCGATTTCATGTTAAACAATTTCCACTGCATAAAAGCAGATGTTTTAACGTCAATAGTAAACCATAAAATCACTTTCTACGAAGCTACTAACTAAATTAATTATATTTCTGGCACAGAAATTAAATATAATGATTAGCGAGCTTCTAAGAAAGTGATGACTTCTTTGAAATATTCGGTATATACAGAACACGCATGGTACAGTAGCAGTGGTAAAGAAATCTGTGCTAATGTTGTCTGGGTCAGCTGACGGGATTCACAAACGTGAAAGAAATGATTAAATGATCTTGAATAAGATGCTGTACCATATGCGCCCATCAACCAAGAACAGAGCGTCATATGTGAGAACCTTTTAAGCGTGTCGGTCTCAAAAAAAAGGGCCGCAGCAGATGGTTTTTCTTTTGAATTTAAGCGCATACATTTTTTCTTTGAGTCAAAAGAGATTACAAGTATTTTATTAGCGCATATATGCTTCTCCATTGAAATTTAGACTTTGATGATGAAATTCTGTGCGGATGTGAAAACGATTGACTAATAAAACAGCAATAATATTTGCTATTTTATATACAGCGCAGTGATTCTAGATTGGAATTAAAATGAATACAATATTGTTAAAGAGAAAACTATAAATATAATCCCACGGTATCCAGCTGTCCTTCGAAATCAGTTTTATTTATTAAATAATTGAACAATCTATCAACAGAATCATTGGTCATACAATGAAAACTGAGTTTTGAATCTGTACCACCTGCTTTGCAGATTGTCTTACACTCTTTTTATTTATTTTTTTGTTTACTCGTTCCTGATTCTCGTCGTCCTCTTTGTGGCCGGATATCCGGCTCAGGGTTTAATACGGTTTCCTCCATTTTTTCCTTGGATTAGATCTGATTGTAATGTTTTGTTTAAGCGTGATAAATTTATCTACATATACTAAGAAATTCTATTGTTTATATTTTCTAAATTATTCTATGAACAAAATAGATCATTTAGTAAGTTTTACAGAGTGTAACTTTTTTTTTGCGAAAATCTCGAAAGGTTCGACGGTAACTTGAAAATATTATTTCAACAAATCCTAGAAAATAACGATTTGAAAGCACTATCGAGTGTAATCCAGGTAGTGTCAGCTGGCTGGACACATTGCCCAGGAAATGGTCTCATAAGTGCCAGGTGTTAAAAGGGCCCCCACATCACTGTACCCGTGCTACTCCCAAGCTCAATTTACACTAGGAAACGATTTTCAAAGGTTTCCATTATTCTGCTCTACACTGTCACAACTGGCGAAAATTACTACGAGAAATAAATCGAAAGGCTTCCACTGTTCGTAATCAATATAGTTTATCAATTATATATAGTATGAAAAGTGATATTTTATAGTTCTTAGCGTTAACAAAGGTAACATTATACCAATATAGGCTTTGTTTGAAATTGTATATAAGTCAAGGTAACATATCCTTTTATGTGAAATTGCGAAGTGGAAAGAATGTCAGTGCGTCATTTAGAATATTGAAGTGTTATAAAGAAGATTTGAGACCTTTTCGAGCACAAAGTTTAAATGTTTTTTGACATAAAAATCAATTGCTTTTAATATAAAATAAATATTGTATGTTGTGGAAGCACGTATGAATATATACGTTGAATTTTTAGTTGATGTAATTCTAAGCATATCTGGGAATTCTGTATATATTTATTTAATGGATGCGAGAATAATATAAATGAAGAATTATTTCTGAAATATTTATATGAAATCATAGCTAATCGTTATTCTGGCTGGACTTTTGTGTTGGTTTAGAAATTAGGAACTTTGGTGAAGTTCTAACTGTATTTATATACTGTAAAAAAATTGTGCAATGTTACGTGTATTTTAATAAAAATTTACAGTACATTGAGAGAATTGTATGTCACTAATATAAATATAATAGGTGGGAATATGGTTGTCATATAAATATTTGAATTCCTGCCCCAAAATAGATTTCTGAATTTTTCTTTTATTATCATTTTTATTAAAGGAAAGTATTTCCGTTTCTGAATAAAGTCCCAGATAAGCTCTCAGTAGATAGTTAAATTATTTAAATATAAATTAGCTATGCTTATCTGGAACTTATTCAAAGGTAGAAAAATCATATAAATAATCATAAATTCAGAAGAATTACACGTGTTTAAAAATTATTTAAAATTACACCTTTTCGTTATAACGTTTACCTGCGCTATAACTATAAATATATACTGTTAGTTTATCCTTAAATTGACAATAGTAATATCTTACTTAAGGTCTTATGGCGCATATAAACCTGATTTTAATATAGGCAAATTTATAAACCCTTTTGTGTAAAATCAGGTAAAAGGTTTACAAGTCGTCAAGTTACTGCTGGTTAGAACATGCAGAATAAGGCTTTCGCAAAAAATGTAATACCATATACCTACTTAGCATTTCGAATGTTATTTGTCTAATTACAAATAACAACCTGTTATTTATTTATATTTTGGGTACCACGGACATATATATTTCCAAACATTAATGAACATCTCCGTTTAGTAAATTACGCAGATTGTATTGTTAGTTATATTAGCTATAAAACTTATGCAATGTTTATTATTCACATAAACACTAAGGCATGTGTTTTGTTTCATATTACAATGAATAATAAATCCTTGTATAGTACAACGTGGATGTTGAAAAATAAAACCGCGTTAAGTGAAATAAAAACCGTTCGTTCGGACAATGCTCACCGGTTTCCGCATGTTAAGTCGTTTTTCATCATCCCATCTTAATCTTTGCATATTTAATTTACGCTAATCTGGCAACCATTGTTCACCTGTATATTCGCGTTAAAAGCACGAGGGAAACAAGACAATGAACTCAACTATTAAACGCAGACCCAGATTTTGATATATATATAAGAAACATCGTTTTATTTTTAGCAAAAGAATATATATGTTTATGTTGAATTGAAAACATGTATACACATTAGTTGTAATTCTACAGATCTTTTAACGTAAACTACGGAAATAAGATTAGTGATCTTGACCCGATTCGAGTAGTCGTATCGATTCATTAAAAATAGCAATAGAACACACATCGATCTTGTTTGTATCTTGCGAAAATATCCGTCTTGTATTTGTATCCATATATCACTAATCTTCTAGGATACCTATGTTTATTTTATGTTATATATTACTGCTATCACTAACGTAACATCTATTTTCTGCTACGTTCAATTTCTCTGCAAATATTTAGATTAACAAACTAAGAAATACATATCCAATATTTCTTAATTGATATTCCAATTATAGGTAGTACAAGTATAAATAGTTTTATATTTAGATAAATACAGATTCAAGTAAAAGTTTTTATTTTATAAATCCATGAAGTACTATAATTATATTTTCCGTATTTAAGCAATTTAGATTAAGAAATTTCAAAAATCTGCAGAACGGAATTTATTTAAAAAAGCAATATTAGTAGAAAAATGAAATGCCTTTCATTTAGTAAATAAGTAGAATTTCGTATTTACGCACTTTTTTGTTTTAAGAAAAAGTTCCATCATAAAATTATATTAATTTAAAAAGCTTATATTAAAGTATCATTTCCGGTTGGTGAATTATTGCAGAAAACTAATCAGCATTTTGAAATTTTATATAAAAAACTCATAAATATATAACATGTTTCAAAATTTCGGGCATCTTATTTAAGATATAAAAGTTAACTTTATTGGAAAATTAGTCGAAATCGATTTAGGGGCATTCAAAATGAATGTTTCCGTTGAAATTTCGACGTTATAATTAAAATATTAATAACCTCGCACAAGAAAAAAAAAGAAAAATTTCAAAGCAAGTCATAAAGGCCTTAGAGAAGAATTCAATCCCACACTTTACACAAGCGCTCTCTATCAGTGAGAAGCTGAACTAAACAGTTCAGCCTTCCACCGTCAGAGCGACACAGACACATTCCCCCTACTATGTAGATGAAATATATACAAGCATGTTTTATTCAAAAAGTATTGCCTGTACATCAGGCGTACAGAATTCATTTTTAGACGCATTTGTATAATTTACATTTTTTCTGAATATTCACTCTTCGTTTGATAAATTGTATGCAATTTTTCTTAAATGGAAATAACTGTGTCAGTCGTTTTGATAAATAAAGAGCGGGCATAGAATAAATTTGGAGCCTAAAGAGATATATCATCCAACGAGCATATAAATAAATAAAACGCTTTTCGGGAAGTTTAAAACATATTTTGAACATCAAAATATATATATTAATATATTTTCTGATTAATAACATGTTGGGACGGAGTCCCATATGGGATTTATGAATACACGTTTTCTATGAAGATATAAATTATGCTCGTAAATAGCTGTTGTTGTTGATAAATACTGCCGTCTCCATAAAAGAAAATGTTTAATTATTTCTCTAGCGATAAATTTCTGACGATATTAATATAACGTCTGGTATATATTGCCGGCAAGAATAAAGTTTGTATTGCGAGTCTATGGGGTAAAGTTTATAGGTGCTTCGTGCGCAAAATTAGTATATCACATGCAACATAGATAGCACTTGAGTTGAGCGAAAAGTCTGCGTTGCACCTTTGATAATTTTATAATTTAATTATGAGCAGCGCATAAATATTACAGTTTACAGACACCAGAAGCGATCTAGGTTGATGTGATTTATGAAGGGGTTTTCAGGCGAAATATTTAGAAACCCTCTAAGGGCTCAGTTATCTATATCTTTTAATAAGAAAGATGATATAGTAATTATTTTGCGAATTTTTTTTTTAATTTTTTTTAAAATGAAAAACTACCGCTACGTTTTTTTTTTATAGTTGATGACGTAGGCGACTATTGTTTTCACTGTTGCAACAAAATAATATCAAGTAGCTCCAAGTAGGCGATTAATAAGATGTTTCGGTAGATCATTATCTCTGGATCAATCACAAAAAATGAGTCTGTTTTTACTAGTAGACGCACTGTAATTAATAATATTTTGATAGGCATTTTTTTGATGTTTTTTTTGGCGGTTGGGTTTAAACGAAAACAAATATGGCAATGTTTTGACAGTTGCAAAATAGAAAATTTCGTTGGGAATAACACATGTTAGACTATTTACAATTTGGTTTAGTAAATCATTTTGTAACTTTGATTCATGAATAGGCATTATTAATATATTATTAACTATGTGTTTTTAACTTTCTTATATGTTGGGGGTCACGAATTTGTTGAATAGATATAAGCATATTGCATAAAGGGAAAAATCGCTTTTTAATATAAGCTAGTGGTTTAAAAATGTTCTTTGTCATGGCATTGGCACTTCGTGCGTACAATTCTGTCAAGTAATGAGTGCGGCATCCCTATATATAGAGATAGCAATATTGGCAAGTCATTAGAGCTATTCACCGCCTTTTGCTCATTGCCCACGATTACCACGCAATTTATTTTTTAAATTTACTACGTTATTTCATTCCGTTTATTCAAATATTAACTACACTTGATTTCATCGTTAAGTCCTTTAGAAATAAAAATAATATCTCCAACTTTTCTTGTATTTAAAATAAAATAAATTTTTGTATAAACGTGGATGCGTTGGGGAAAAAAAACCATATTTTTATATAAGTCGTGTAATAATTAACTTGACAACTTGCGAATACCAACTTTGAGAGAAGCTTAAAATTGGCACTGGCCATGGTTGCACTTCACGCGATTAAAATTTTATGTAATGATACAAAATTCAAATGTTTTACTTCAAATACGCGTTACAGTTTAATTGCGTTATGTACAATTATGCAAATGAACAAAATCTACAGAATGACAGCATTAAAAACGGTTAATCTGTACTGTACTGGCTACCAGAGTATAATCATAATCCTAAAGCCATAACTCACGTAGATCTCCATAAAAAAAATTCCGCGAACAAAAAAATGTACAATTTATCCGAAAGCAGCTACCTGGCGAAATTAATGGTCTACTATTTGAATACTGCTTTTTTTCATTCGAGCACGCGACCATTTACCGTTACCAAATGAGAGAGCGAGATCATATTGGCAAATAACGTACCACTGTCCTTGTTTTGAGCAATAGTGCAAGTCGATTTGCTTCTCAATTACCCGTTTTTATGGGCAATTATTCTGATATACGCATATAGGGTAAAGTTACGTTTGGGGTTAAAATGGGATATAAAGCATACCGAAAGGTAAACACGCTGTATATCAACAGTTTTCAATTTTTCATTTGCAGTGAGTTTTTTGTGTGTATATTATTAATGATGCCATTGAAAATCTCATCAAATATTAGTATAATCATAATTGAAATCAAAGTACTTTTAAAATTATATTAATTCAAATTAAACTGGACAGGATTCTCAAATAAATATTATTTGATGATACTCAGCTGTTATTATTTGATAGCGTACAAATTTAGGAATTTAATACTGAAATTTGATTAAAATTTTTTTTTATTTTCGGCATCGTATTTTACGTAATGATTCAACTAGATGAAAAATGATGTAGTATATAGCACAAATAATATTTTTAGATCTGTATTACGATATAATAAATCAAATGCGATTTGTTTAAATGATACAATAAACAAATGCGTGTTTTGTGTTTTTAACGACACTATTTCTTAACTTATAAAAACATTAATCATTCCACCTTCAAGGTAATAAGAACAGTGGTTAAGCATTTAATTATTGTATGAGAATTATTTCTGTATTTTTCTGGAAATTATTATAACAAAACATACATTTTGTAAACAAATATTATTATTGTTGATCATCATTACGAAATTATTAATATTTCAATTGGAAAATGTGAAAATAAAATATAATGGTAATATTTAGAAGTGAAATGTAAAATAAGTTAAGTAAAAATCTTTTTGAGAGAAAAATGAGTGCAGGAGGCATGATGAAATTTGTAGAGTTTCTTGGTTGAGTAGCGATATATTTTAATCTCATTTATCAAATTCCGCGTCGCGTTTCTGAGTCTTGCAGCAAAGTTGCTTTGAAAACGAACATAGCATAAATGAAGTTCCACACATTGATGATCTTTGAAAGGGGGGAAACTTAATGGTTTCTTGTTCGTTCGTACACAGAAGGGATGTTGTAATAAAGCGCACATTTTCTAATAAGACTCATAAGTGCGTGAAATTCAGTTCTAATTAAAGTTGTAGTGCTAATTACATATGTATGTATTACATAATATTAGCATTTAACGATAAATTCTAGTCGGCGAAATGTGTGCATAAAGCAAGAATTAATGCCACAAAAGAAGAGTGGGGTCCATTTGGTCCCATTAGGTGTTGCTTACACCAGTCGTTCACTTCTTCAAGTAGGTACTTCGGCTCCGATTAGTGGCTGATTTAATGAGCAGGAAGACAAGCTCCCGTTTTAAATACACGCACATTCGATTACCAACAGACTCAGCTCAACCAGCCATCAGAGCTCTTTTATTTTTATTCTTTTCTGTGTTCATCTTATACTGGCTTGCTGGTTCGAAAATGCAATTAATCTTATTAATTAAACAGCCTACACGATCTTAACACACCACTCTCGATACACCATATGAAACTTACAAGAGAATAACAAGCATTGTCGAGTTAAATGGGTTTTAAAATGATGGAGTTGATTTCAAGCTACACTGTTCAATTTCTACATTTATTTCCTCCCAACATAAAATTATTACAAAATATATCACTTTTTACTTTCTTATACGAAATAATAATTCAGTATTTCTCATCATAAAAAAAATTGATCTCGAGAGTTTGACTATTTTTGGAATAATGTCTGTCTGTGTGTGTTTCTTAAATTGAAGTACTACATTAGTTGTTTTATTACTGATCATATATACCAGGTAGCGTAAACGCAAGTAGGTGTTACATTAGAATCGCGACCTTGCTTTTATTACACCTAGTATAACAACATGGCGTTTCCGTAAAAATTAAAAGCGAGGTCATAGAAAAAATCACGTTGTTACAAAACGTGATTTAATTCATTTTGTATATAGTATTTTTTTTATACAGTCTAATAGCTCTTTGCATGTCATAATTATGCTTGTGTCATGTTGAATTTCACTTAGGAAGAAAATGTATAAATGTATACTTCCAATTTTGGAAATTGTGACCGTGTAAACGCGAGAATCTCGTGTGGGCTGGCTGGCGTAAAATGAATCCAGAAATACAAGTTTTAAATCGGTAAATGTACAGCAGTGTTGTGTTGCATTCATCATTGTCTCGATAATTAAAGTTCAACCATTTTTAATTGATCTGTCGTGTGTGTGTACTGTAGTGATAAATAGTATAAACCAATGATGCCGTTTTATCGAATGCATTGCAACGAATGGTGGCCGTCTATATGCTATATACACTTTATGTTATTTTATTTGAACAGCGTGAAATTAGGTGCAAATTGTACTTGACTGCTTATATAACGACGTATTGGCACATAGCGAATATATCGTTATGTTTTTTATGTTATTATAATATTTATTTAATTGGGAAAATCGAAATTCACAAAATCTAATTGGATCTACAACACAAATAGCTACACAACTACTTTAACATTCTTGTTTTCATAACAGATAACTAATAGTAAACTATTTAATGAAGAGGTACATGTTCAATATTGTGCAAATAACCATTAATTGAATTGTTTTAACTAATTTTGTTAATTGAATCAATATGTTAACTATCAAATATTTATGATTATGAGAGTCATAAAATCAAAAAATGCACATTTATTTGTTTAATTAATACTATAAAATGCAATAAGCAAAATAAAATATGTAGTTAATATTTTCTCATTTATGACGTGTATTATGTTTAATTTCGACTATATAATCATTGGTATAATAAAGTACACCTAGTGTTGATACGGACTTATAGTTTAGTCATTATGACTTAATTATATTCATTGCAAGCGTTAATTATTGCAGTATTACACATTCATAGTATAATTATTGCATAAAAATCAAGCATAAAAATAAGATATTTTATTGAGTGAATTCTCATTTCGTTTTAATTTGGTACCGTAAAGGCGCTCGGTACTGCCGAAAATTAATGAATGCGTTTAATTAATAATTTAACGAATATTGTTCATGCTATACAATTAACTGTACTGAAACAGATTCATTTTACATGCTCAGAGTTGTGCAATTAATGTTAAGACTGAATAAATAGATAAACTTTATACAAGCAAAAGTTATATTATCTTTACTGTTCTTGCAGTAAAAGTTATTATTAAAATTTGCGCGAGTGTGCAATGGTGCGGTGTTTAAATAATTAAAATATACAATGATTGCTATGTAATCTCGTGTTTACTCAATGTGTGTTCAACAACTGTGTTTACTTTCAATTATATTATATTATGTGACATCACTGCAGTAGCTTTCAAGCTCTGCCGACGACCGCGCTACTACACCAACAAAAGAATAATAAAAATGGTAATTTACTATGAAAACAAAACATACATGTCAACAAAACGAAGTTGTTATAAGACTTGTTAAAGCCATTAGATTTGTCAAAACAGAAATATTTATATATATATTAAAATAATAATAATTAAAAATGTGTGATTAAAATTAACCAATCGATTAAATCTCTGATGTCTAAATAACTTTAGAGAATGGTTTTTTGTCATGGTGAATTCTGAACTTTTGGGCAAAACGTCTCTTTGTTTACTAGTGTCACGAGCTTGGTAAAATTGAATTCAGCAAATTGGATGGACAGCTTTCGCACAAAAACACTTTGGTTAATCAGTGAAGGCAGAGCTTTCAAGTGTACACAAAACACAACAACTAACGAAAGCTAGCACGAAGCTTCGAGAGTATAACGGCTGCGGTAATGATGTGGTTTTCATAAAAACGATATTTTATAGATTCTAGCGAAGTCTCAGTGGTTTTCTCGTTAGTGTACAGTAATAATAGAAAAGTATTACAAACGAATTGCTCTCATTTGTAAAGATGTATTATTATTTTCAGTTATTCATGCGATAATTTATTAGTTTGAGTATCACACTCTACAATATACATTTTCAATGTAAAATGCATATTATAATAAATTAAATGAATGAGAATTTTATTAGAAAAGTGACAAATGTTTAATAAATTATAGAAGAGTATAAATATTCTATTAAAATTTAGTAACAGTTGTCTCACTCTTATATATGCACTACTTTCTTTAATTGAGCAATGTATGAGAGAGAAATCCGATTACAGCATATCCTAAAGTAAATCTTAGCAGAATTGAAATGCGAAATTGAATTTAGAAAACATATTAGAGCTAGGTTAAAGAAACTTTGAAAGTAATTCATCTTATATAATAGCCTATTTCACACATCAAGAAGTAACATAATTTTCTGGATTTAAACGCAACTTGAAACAAAAGTCTACGCTGTACTAGCCAACGTGAAAACGTCGTCATTGCAAACAGAATTTATTCGCTTTTAATGTAGTAGTACCACAGACATAATTATTATTTTATAGTACCGTGTATGTCATTTGTGATTTTATGCCAGTCGGACAGTAATTTCAAGAATTTATTCGAGCAATAAAATTGTGCGTACACACGGTTTTCAGGGAGAATAGTCTGCGTTAGATCGAACGGAACAGGTTCTGCGTGGCGGAAAAATGTCATCTTGTTTCCCAGACCAAATAGTCCGATAAATATTCGTACCCTGGGCAGGAGTTGCACACTCGGTGGTGCATACTGCTTGTATGCATGTATGTATGTCGGACATGTACCGAGAGATATATGGCTAATGTAAAGTGGAGGATAGATGCTGTAAATATTGGCAAATACTTAGTATTCGTAATAAAATCTTTAACGATTTTACTTTGCTATTTTCATTTTGTTCTCTTTAGGGCTAGCTTGTTTAAATGGTAATGTAATCTTATGGATAAGTATCTTATATTTTGATCAATTGCGTTTTATTACATCCAACTAAATTACTATTTTGTCTTATTAAAATATTCACTATTACTATTTTTAGCTCGCTTATTAACAAGTGATTAGTCGTTTATTTATAACAAATAATAAAAAACCAATCGAAATTCATTTCATGATACATATCACATGTGTTACAATCATAATAATTTATCGATTTTTTAAAACTATTTATATATGTAGATACAATTTCAATATACATTTTATTGAATTATCTACTCCTATGATAGGAATGATATATCCCTTTGACAACGCCATTGCAGATAAATCGACCTTTATACTCAAAGGATACTTTTACTACAAATGGTTTATTCGCGGGAAAAAAAAAACGTAATAAACCCCGTTTAATTATATCCGTAAGCTACTCCGAGTTGTATCAACTAATAAAGAGACTATATTGGATAGAGACTGACCTGTGAAAAGTACGGTGGCAGCACACATCGTTGGTCATCTAATCGGGAGCTTTGCACCCGTTCGAGAAGTTCAAACAAATCGTGTGTGGCGCCGCGCAACCGATCCGGACTAGGTTCCGGTTGCTGGGAGCCTCTGCCACCGCCGCCTCCAGGCCCTGAAGCGGCGGGAACCGTACTGGGTACAGCACCGTGCCATGTTGTACCCGTTGAATGTTGTCGCCTGAAAGAATATAAAATACACCACATTTAATATTTATTCTACTAAACAATCTACAATGGATTGAATTTTAGAATATTTATGTCATATATAAGTGTAAAATAAGTGAATTTAGAATATTTAACTTAATTTTCTGAACGATTCCAAGATGAATAAAAATTACCATACAATTAAATCGGACGTGAAGACTTAATTAATCATTTTCCACACAGAGAACAAATAATAAATGACTTGTCACGTTTTCAACAGCTTACCGTAAACAAAATAAAAAATTAAAGAAAAAAACATGCACAATTCCCCGCAGTGTATCTCTGTCTGTAAATATACCTTATATATATATGTATATATAGTAGAGGCACAGTTTTATCGTAAGCCTATATTGACACATTACCAACGCGCGTTCAACTATCAGCACAATGAATCTGTAGGGGTCAACATACCAAATACATTATAAAAACGGCACACGTCTGTGTGTGAGTCGATGTCCATCTGATTGTAGTATATATTTTATGCAAATTTTTACCGATGCTTGTAACAATCTAACAGTATGTTACATCTGTGTTATATAACAGCCGTGTCAGAACAATATGACTCATCATTGTTTTATCTGCGCGTTCAGCGGCATCTGTTGATGTTGCGCTTTGCACCCCATGAGTCTCAATTAACATAACTAAACGTTTTTAATTTACCAATAAACGAATAGTCATCTTATTAAACTGTGACTCGTGTATTCAATGCGACTTTAAAGACGATTAACCTTTACAAATTAATCACGACGTATGCTAAAATATATGGAAATTAAAATAGAGGATTGCTACAACAAGGGGTTGCTTTTTAATAAAATTGCTCGAGTTATGTATATTTAAGAATTTAAATAAATTTGCATTTTATTTAAAACTGTAGATGATGGTACTGTGCAATATGGCAAATAGCAGCATCTGTGTCTAGATTATTAGTCCAATATGTTGGACTTATCAACAACGTCTACCCAAGCATGACCGTACCTTATGGTCTCTTACCCTCGGTAATTGGGAAGATATATTGAATTGTCTAATTTTGAAAAGCTGGCATTCGTTCCCCATAGTACACATATTGATTCTTTTGTCATTTTATATTACTTATTATATATTTTTGTATGTGTCGTTTAATAAGTTAATTACGATTTAAAATATAATGATTGAATACCAATTGTTTAAATATGTATGTAGACTTCAACGTTTGAACACACATTTTAATAATTCTCCTTTCTAAACGGATTTTAAACTCGTATAATCATGGGGCAACAAAAACCTTAAATTCTTGCCTAGAGTGTTTTTCACAATATAAGCAACGGTTGACAACACTTTATAAGTGAAAAGTTTGTAATTTTTAGACCCGCAATATTTTATTTCGTGGCGTCACTTATTGCGCTGTTAGATCTAATAAAAACGAAATTTACCAAAAATTCAATCCTAAATAGTTAATGATATTTTAAGATTTACGTATTGACTAAATAAAAAAAAAGTCTTTTACTCGCTTAATGCCTAAAGTTTGGCATTGCGAATTCCTATAAAATTAGAAGTAATTTTATTTTTTTGGAGCCTAATAACTCGTAAAATAAAGGGCCTATGTCTTGCAAATTTGGTACCAATACGTATTGTATTTTTTGAGAAGAAAGAGCGACAAATTTTGGTCTTAAGAGCGAGCAACTAATGACTAACATCCAGGTAAAGTCAGTTTCAAAACATCTTGTATAAAATACCATAAATTTTAATATAATAATGTAGAAAGAGAAATAAATCGAGTAAAGTAAGACGTTTACGATGTAATAAACAAAAGTGAAATATTGGTTATCAAATTCATATAGGGCAAAATAATCATGAAATAATTTAAAAATTCGCTGACCCAAATAACCGGTGGTGAATCATTCATACTTTCGATGTGACAATTTCATCTAGGTAATCAATCTGAAATTTAGCGGACCAATCACTCACCGTTGGCGCTACATTGACAGTTTCTTCAATGCGTTAATTTCGGGTGCAATATGAGCGGTCCCCTAGCTAACAAAAAGGGCGGTCCACACTATCGTGCAATCTAACACGTGTCTACATACCTGGCTGTGCATTATATGCGTAACATGGCAGACGCGTTCGTTTTGTTTTTTGATGAGATTAAAATATGTAGTTGGACATATAACTACACGTACACGAAGAAAAAAAAAAGGGATAATCATGCCGGAGCATGTTATTATTATCGAGTATTCAAATTAGGTTTATTATTATTATTAATAATTTGGGAAAATAACTGTAATTTCAAAGAATTTGCATTTGTATTTACAAGACTAGTAATTTTTGGTTCAATGGAATATAAATTTGCATGTTGGTTGAACAAAAATGTATTTAATTTTCTGTTAAATATTAAAATTATTTGGTATGGTAATAGTTATAAAAAATTAGGAAATAAATTCTAAAAATTCATTAAATAAATGGCACAACCTATACGTTGTGCGTATTATGAATGTGTTACTAGTTGTAATTATACCAAAACCAATTTGAAATTGTTAAAATATGACCGTCTGTTAACGGAAGCCTCAACATTATTTTATTAGTTTGTTCACCTTTTCGCAAAAAAAAACAATTACAGAAACGTATGATTTTGTTTACTTGTGGGAGAGAATTAAAAAAAAAAAAAATTGCAACAGAGAAATTTGTTATTGATAGGTTTCTAAGACGGTAAATTTTTAGTTGCTCAATTAAATTTATAGCTCCAAGCGAGAGTTTAAATGATGACTAATAATTATTAAAGTTCATTAGGTTTAATCACCATATATTAATGGTAATATATGGCCAGGTAAATAAAAAAAATAATAGAAATTTTGTGTATGAGCATACACTGTAAAATATTACGATTCTAATTTTATTTCATACACTCAAAATCATATAAATTCAACAATATTTTACGTTACAATTTATGTCAATTTACGCGCATGTACAAAAAATTACTCAGTCACGCATTTTATCAATTAATCAATAAATCAATCACTCATTCATTCATCAATCAAGTACTCATTCGGTTGCTCAGTAAAGAAAATATTAGAAATGAGTCAAAAATTGGTAGTGTGCGAAAAGTGTCAATAACACTGTCCAGCTGTGCGATGACCACCCTATAATAAAATCCACCATATAATAGGTATATTTATTCCTGGAATAGGATTAGTTAAATAATAACAATAATTACGCATTGAATTGTGCATAGCGTCATTATAGTTGTGCATCGGTGATGCAGATTTGAACCCTTTATCAGTAGGTATCAAATCGCCCCTCTAGTTGTGCCATTTTCTTCTCATCTGTAACTAAATCGTTTCAGGTGACCAGTGGTCGCTATTTTTATTGTCGCCTGATGACGTATTGTCCAGAAACTTAACGTTTACATATCAGATACATAATGATCTATTGTGTTATGTTACATTTATGTTACACATATATGTACAGTGGACACAGACTCGTGATTTATCGCTTACTTAATGAAGTATTTAGAGGAATAAATGCGCTCATTAAGGCTTGTCCATCGCATGTGTGCCCCGTAATTAAACATGCAATGTGGTTTTGTATTTGATTTTGATATTTTGAATAAACTACACAGCGACAAGCTAAAAATACTTTTAAGTAAAAATTGAATAAATAAATAAATTATAAAATGTGTGCTTTATTAAAAGTTAAATAATGAGTTCTGATTGTACAAAGATTTTAATTGATGGAATATTTTAATCCTAAATACTCGTTATCCTATTATTGAGAGGATGCTTTGCACAAGATTAAAGTACATACTATAATTAAAATCATGCATGGAAGTTTGCAAACGTTGCCAGTGTAAGTAGTGACGCAATAAGGCGACGTCGCTGCTTACTCGATCGCAATTAGAGAGCCATTGTTGCTCTTTGACCTGGCAGCTGAACAAAACCCCTTTTACTCACTTCTGGCAGCGCCTTCGGTGTGCAGTTGTGCAACGACAGCCAGTTTAACTAATAGAACAAGGGCGCTTTCAAATTATTAAATTTCTAGTCTAGCACTAACTAGCACCGATTTATTACACACGCAAGGATGTGTTCATATTTATCTGTAGGATTAAAATCTTTACAATAAAATATATATTTTTCATTTAAACATAACTAACACAGCTGTGAGATGATCTTGGAAAAAAAATTGAGCATAT
Source organism: Nebria salina (assembly GCA_944039245.1). Taxonomy (NCBI): domain Eukaryota; kingdom Metazoa; phylum Arthropoda; class Insecta; order Coleoptera; family Carabidae; genus Nebria; species Nebria salina. The sequence goes on along the minus strand of OX063273.1, from coordinate 1,883,895 downwards.
TTAAAGAATGCACTTTTTTGATTTATTGTATAAATAAATCAATTTTAGCAAAAATAAAATTTTTATTGATATTAAGTTGGTAATTTAATAAAAGTAGTTTTTGATATATTTTAAGAATTTTTATTTATATACAATTGAAAACTAAATATATGAACAATAAATCTGTAATTTCACGTTAATGTTTGGAATAAGATCGAGTCGGCATCTTATGGCGTTAGGCACACAAATCTGGTGAATAATTTATGGTTAATATTTCCAATAAAGATTTATAATTTAGTTCCAAATATGGTTGTGGATTTCACAAAAAAAAAATCGTATTACGATTACGGATAAATTTATTTTTATGTATTCTTTGACGGTACAAAAAACTGGCTTCTGTATCATATAAAACCTATAATTTATGGCTCAATAACTCATTTCTGTTGGTGTGTATGACGAGAGGTATTACCGAAATAATAGGGGATATCTTATCAAAGATTCAATTCATGTCAAGTCAAGGGTGAAAATCATGGTAATTAGCCCAACACATTGGGAGGTACTAGGCCAGTGCCCCCCAAAAGGTTGAAATCATTTTAAAAGATTGCAGATTAAAATGCAAATTTTACGATTTTTGATTATGAAGGATGTAATAAATAAATTTGTCGAGATTTCTATGAGAATCAAAATTTCTTGGACAAACTTAAGACTCACACGGAAAATGCGATAAATAAATAATAATTTTATCAAATATCCTGCTTGTTAAAAATTAATTATATTTTCACCGTTATTGCAATTTGTAAAATTAATTAGTTCCACAGGTGATTCCTATTGAATTGGCTAAAAACCGTACGTCAATAGTCGTACCGTTATTCGATGTTTAAACTTATTTGAAGAATAATTATTTGTTCTACCAAACAACGAACGTACCAGTCATGTTTTCAAACACCTCATTAATTATTTATAAAAACAATTATATAATAATAAAACATGTAATACGGAAACATTTGCAAGTACAGAATAAATTAAAACAATTCATAATTATTGCATAAATATTTCCGTATTTGCTTACCTACATTTCAAAAAAAAACCGCATTTTGTAAAACCCCTACATGAGAAAATTTTAATATTTTCATAAAAATCATTATATTAAATTTATTATCAAATATTTATTTATTTGACGTTATTTTATGTGTTTGGGGCAAATATATTTATTTTCAGCAACTAAAACGTTTTTCAAAATTCATTCTTCTTCTTCTCGTGCAGTTAGGGACTAAATATATGTACTAAACTTTAATCAAAATCAAATTAAAAATCTGTATAGCACATTGTTGTTAGGGTAACCCTTGTTAGAAAGATTATTAAAAATTTAGAAAACGTATCATATTTCTTAAATGGAGGGGTCGAGCAACTATTTTTTTTTAACTAAGTCGACCAGGTGAAATGTTGAAACTACAAATTATAGAGTACACTGATAAAATGTGTAGGTTTTTTTAATTTTGGTAATAATATGAAACAGAAAATAAAACACTGCAAAATTTGTAAGAACGCTGTTTGTAGTGATTGAGTCAATTTATATTTAATATCGCAACATCTGCGAGTTGGCCGTACATTTTCATTTGTTCATCTTTTATTCCGTGCCATACCTATTGTGGTGTGTTTGTCTTTTTATTTTATTTTTCTTGGCATTGTTAGTTTTCTTCGAAATATATTGAATTTGTTCTTGTTCGCAATTTGTCCAAGTTGAGTACATGCCAATTTTGTAAATCGATGCTACTCAATAATTGAACGAAAAATGTATTAAATTTAAGTGCAAATCTAACATTTAAACACGACAGGCTATTTTAAGCATATAATTACTCGTTGGTTGATGAACTGGAAACTGAAGTGAACTGAATCACATAATCAAATTAGGCCTTTTCCACTAACAGTGTATTGTCCAGTTGTGTTCAATATATATTAGCGGTACCCGCTCTCCCTTTGATTGGGACCTCAGATCGTTTTCCTTGCTTTGTTGTCGTCATACATAATTAATAGCTATATCGGTTGACCCGTCTCTTATGATGATAGCATTCTGCTCACTCACAGAATATTAACTGGATCGATATTATATTTGAGCACATTGACAGATGCTTATATATATATATATATTTTCTTTTTGTTTATTAATACCGTCTTTTGTTCGTTCATCTACAGTCAACTTTTTTACACCGTGAATTATATAGCGATCGTTTTTATTATATCGACGATATTAGCCGTTACTTTTAACGAACTGATTTCATAAATATTCTCTGTACTCCGACGTAAAAAGTTGATATTTTATATGGGTTACTTTTTGTTCTTTGTATATATGTATGTGATTGTAATTTATTATATTTGTCTACCCACCATTACAAATTTTGATCTTTTTTGGTCACGAGCAAATTTATAAAAATATATTCGTAAATAGATTCCATTTCTATTAAGATTGCTTATAATTTAGCTTTCGCGTAACTTGTTATTAATTATATTTAATCGCTTATTTCGAGGACGACAAATTATAAGTCGGATTATAAGGATAATATATAATGCGTTTTACAAACTTTATAATATGAAATAGGCAATAGTTCATTAGTTTTTATTTAAATGTGGATTAATTATTATATATGAAAAAGATTTTTTATTTAGGTTGATTTAAAAACTACAATAGAATTTCTTAAACTTAGAATTATAATGTAGGTCTAGGTGAAATTTTTACATCCGAATAATTATTATATACATATAAACAATTGTTGAGAGTAATTTAGAAAGAGAAAGTATAAAGGCCAATGTTGTGCTCGCAATTTTTGATTTCGTTTGAGTTACCAGTTATCTATACAAAAAAAAAATACACATCTTATCTGCAACGCTTGATTTATACTGTTATTCTCGTAATTGTTGACTGATTACATAAATAAATATTACATTTATTTAGTTAAGATTTCTTGAGAATTTACTTATTTATCATTTTTTTTTTTTTGTTATTCCCAACGATGATACATATATTTTTTTAATTCTTACATAGACATTAGGGACTAATAATTCCTGGTGCAATTTTGTTGTGAATAGTAACTCATATTTTTAAATAAAGATACTTAACCCTTTGAACACTTGCCCCCATTGCTGACAAATAAATAAGGTTGCACAAAGAGCTGGCGTAGAAAGAAAAGTATAAATCTTCCTGTGAAAGTCTTTTCAACAGGTTCCCCCCCATTCGAGAACGGATATGATGACACATATTGCATTTCCGATATTCTTGAATGCGAGCAGCGACTATATATGAGGGTAACCGCATACTTCTGTACCCTTTCGAGGCGGAGGCGGTCTGAATTATACGTACTGCAAATGGGATATATGACTCACGAACTATATTGAACTGTCACCGAGCATGGAATTACGATGCAGGATTAACCAAATTAATGCATAAGCTAAATCCGGAAGGAATTATTATTTATGAGTTGGAATCCTCAAAGAAATTCTTAGCGTGTAATATTCACATATTTTTTAAATTCATTTATTGAATATTCACATGGATAGAAAAATAGTAACAACTATTCTTTAACTTCAATTAATAAAGATATATTTATGTAAAATTGTTTGAAGTAAAACATTTTATTTGAAATAAAAATGTTTTTTATGAAATAAATTATGCTAAACGTATCATAATAATAAATCATAGAAACATATTTAGTATTTTTCCATATTAAGAGACTATATTAGAAATACAAGTTATCTCAAGAAAATATAGCTCAATTGGTAGAGTAGACGATTAGAAATCAGAAAGATTATGGTTCGAATCTTTTGGAGTTTTAAAATGCGAACGAGTTGATTCATATAGAAATTATATGTCTATTATGGTGAATATATTTGGAAAATGTTATAGATGTTTAAATCACAATAATAAATAAAAAATGCTATGCGATTGCAAACTATGGCAATTTCGTAACTCAATTTGATATTCTTACATAAAGCATGCTGCAGTACTATATATTTTATTGTTACACGATAATTTATGGTCTGATCAACCTCTTCTATTGAAACCTGTTCTATGATTTGTTCTTGTGCGGAGAAGATAAAAAAAAAGGGAAAACGAAAAAAAAGCAGTATTCTATATGACCACTTTTACTTTACATCACACAGATCGTGTTTCTGTGCTCTTTGACATCGGCTTCTGATCTTTGCTACGTGCAAGATCGTAACCTACTTCGATAATCAATCCACCACACCAACGCACCAGGTGATATATGGAACTATCATGGGGATTGGTGTGGTGTGTTTTTTGACTTATGTTTGTTTGACAAGAACGAAAATATATCTACCATTTTTTACACTCAGTTATAACAATTTTTTATTTCCATATAGAAATATGGATTGGATAGAAATTTTTTTTTATTAATTTCTAACAATAAAAAAAAAATGTAAAAAGAGGTTTCCAAGTGATTGTAAGAATAATGTATCCTTGAATTTTGCAATTTTGAAACTATTGTAATAAATTAACTTTTAATTATGAATATCTACTCATTATTTTATTTTAAATATCATTGCGCAATTTTGCTATGAACATTTATTTTATGTTTTACAAAATTAAGGCGGAACTATTGTTATTTCCCGGATATAATATGATGACGTATATAAATCTACTAACTAAATATAGTGAATCATATTTATAATCTAAAATTAATTCCCTGTATTCATCAAACAAACCAAACATTCCGAAAAAGAGGAAAATATCTAATAATAAGTATTTCATTTAGTGTTTGAGTAATTATAAATTAGTTCACGGAAAATATTAAATTATATAAATTTGAATATAAAAATTATGACAGTTTGATTCGAATTCTTAAACTGTAATTTCAAGTTGAAATAAAGATACAATTTGATTTTTCCGCTAGTTAAATTTTTAATGAAGACTGTCACCTGCTTATATCAAAATTAATTTGGTCAGTTTACTCATTCAATGGGTGCTCGATTACATCCCGTATTGTAATTTTTTAGGCACCTGCGTATTAATTTCCATTGCAGAGTATTAAGGCAAAGCTGCTTTATAATTTTTGATTTTATGGTCCTCAGGTGGCAATCAAAAAAAATCGTTATTAACCAAATTTTTTACCCGATTATTCCATATCGATATGCACAAACAATATATTTCTACTTATAAACTCATGCAAAAATAAGAAAAAAAATAAATAAAAACATACAATAATTTTCTCATATACCGTTTCCGGGCGATAAGGGTGTATGACTCTCGGTGACCAGAGCTGAAATATTTCATTTTCATTGGTACCAGGACTCCAAACTAGAATTCAATGGTCCAAATTGCGCACTGGATGAAATGACATCATTTCCACTTAACAGTTAAAATACATCGACCCAGTTATGACACAATCAAATTAAACGTTCTTAATAGTTTCAAACATTAACTAATACACTCTTATCGGAGTACTATAGATCACTTTTAAATCAATTTGCTTTATTGATCACTACAATTATTTGCATTGATTTAAGGATTGAATTGTCAGTGTTGCTTTATTTATTTATTTTATAAGTGAATGGTAGTAGGAAATGTGAATTGATTTATTGATTATTAATTTCAAAAATCACTTGTTTAGCGATCACTTTTGAAATATGGCACAATTTAATTTACTTATCAATTTAGTCACAAATTTCTATTTGTCAATGTCAATCATGTATTTAGTTAACTAAAGGACAGCGACAAATATGATTTAAAAATAATTTAAAATTTATTATGATAATTAAACATCGAGAGCTGATCCATCACCGGAACTATATTCCAAATTCACTCATTCGTCACTCCAAAGATTAATGATCCAGATTAGATCTGGATCATTTGAAGCACTTTTAATCCGATTCAAAAAACTATTCTGAACTGTAACACTTTTATATTAATTATTTTTTAACAATTAATGTTAACACATTAATAAAAGCATCCTTCAAAATGTGTCACTTTTCACTTTATGAATATTCAGTGTCAAACTAATAAAATGTTGTAATTCACTATATTTCAATGTCAAAATCACTATGAAAATGGGTCCAATTTAAATATGAGTTCATGATCGAAAATAGTCGTGATTGTCCCCTTGTTTAACGTCGTTTTGAATACAACCTCCCCTATACAAGGCCGGTGGTACACTGACAAAACAGTGGAGCTTCGTTGCACGCCACAGACGCCGTGCGCTCACGCGAAGCACACGACCAACGATGGGTATTGTTGAGACTCCGGATCGCGAACGCGTTTATCCCCTCTTTGACGGAGTATTCGCGCGAGCTAGGTGTATACACCTCCTCCGGAAGGAGGATTAGTCAGCTACTAAGAACATATAAGTATCATGTTTGCTAGGAAATTTGGCAGTTTATAAGTGGAATTGGGCTTATTTGTTGAAAAAATATAATCGATATTTAGACAAAAATATCAGAAAGCAAATCGAAGATTAAAAGTGAAAATGATTATTGTTTAACAACAAAGAAAGTAAATTACAATCAGCTAAATAATGGAAAGAAATCAAAGGTAATTGTTGAAAGTATTATTGATATTTACAATAACATTTATAAAACAATAATAAGAAAAAAGAAATTTGAAAAGTTCTATAAAACTAATTGCTTATAAATAAGATCATGCATTAATAGAACATTTTACAACTGTTTTAATATCCATTAGAAAGATGTAATTTAATTGATTATAGTTTAGCATTTATTCCATGTTTCATTAACAAAAATAAATAAACATAGCGCTAAAATACATTTAGAAAATTTTTGAATTTGTGTACCTACTCACAAAACAAAATAATGGAAATTTACACAGTTTATCCTGCATTTCCATAGGACTTAATTTTTCAAAACAGTGTTAGTTTTCACTAAAGCAATATTAATCATTATTAAAACATTGTTTCACAAAACATAATTTTAATGTTTCTAGAATAGCGTTTAATTTTGCAGAACAATGTTAATTATCATGAAACAGCATGAAATTTTAGAGAATATTATTTTTACAGTTAAACTCGCACTGAAGAATCTAATTTTAGCAGCTTAGTGTTAAATTTATAATATTTTCTGATCCTTTTTAAGCATATTGTACCAAATTTATATAAAATTTTAGCACCAATTCAGTTAGAAAAACTTATAACCAAAATTGTGTAAAAAATATTTGCGTGGAATATAAATAAAATTAGGATAAACAAAACATTTATTTACAAACAGTGTCAATTTGGAGATAGCGCGTTCGACCTTAAAACCAAGTATCGCAAAATCCCGTATCCTGTGCCATACCAACTTCCGGTGCTTCATTTTTATGAAGTGACAATATCCCTTGAACCATCATCTTTCGCTACATAAATTTGTGTATATACCCATGCGCCGCACAAGGAGTAAACACACACAGAGAAAAATCCAAAATTGAAAAAATTCTCGCTGACGATTTCCACAAATTCACTAAAGCGGAAACGGGTGGATATGGCAGAAAAATAAAGTACCTAATATTGAGTGACACATACTCGGATACACGAAGCCACGAAACTGTTATTTATGTTATCATTTTATTAGGAAATAAAATAAATTTATGACGATTTCAGTCGAATAGTCTTCGAATTGTGTTATAAATTAATTTTATCGATAGAATTTTTCTGATTTGGAATTTATTTTATGCATTGCAAAAGTACTACAGTATAAAAGAAAAAAAAAAGACAAATTTTAAACTCAGTCCTATTGTAGTAGATTAACAAAAAAAAAACTTTACAATTAGAATAAATGCAAATAATTCTTCCTATTTAAACAGACTCTATTTAAACAACATTAATAAATATTTCAACAGACACTCGAACTGAAACCTAAAGCAATAATTCAATCGAAAACAAAACAAAGTTCTTTTTTGTTTCCAAACCTTGCCATACTGACGACTGACTACTCGAAAATACCCAATATGTTCTATATACCATACGCCCATAAACTATACTACTAACAATGATACTTTTACTAAAGAAAAAGCTATAAAAAAAACCCTACACAGTCCCTCTAATAAACGTGCCAGCGTCATTTTCGCCCTTAAATCAATTAGAACTAAGTCACATATTACCTTCAACGTCCCTATATCATGATGAGATATCAGTGCGCCGAGGGTCAAGTTCTAGTGATGGATGTCGGTAAGGGAATACTGTGATCATATCATGATATGTTTGAAATGTGGAGTAAGGGGGTTGATTTAGTGTCGCACTTATGCGAGGGGTGGGGAATGCGGACACATGTGACCATATTTTGGGACCTACGGGGTGTTAAACGAACCACGCAGTTAACTATGTGGCGCACGTGCGCTATCATAAAGGAATTATTAAATTTTGGTAACGCACAAATTATAAATTAAAATATTTGAGGAATTATTAAAAAAAAAATAGTTTTGTTGTTGTTTTGATGTATTGATAACATATATCTGCAATTATAGAATTTAAATTTATAAATTTGTTGTTACTATAAAATACATGTTTGTGTTTTTGGATTTTTTTTATGCCAACTTTAGAGAACGTTTTTTTTTTTTAATGAAATCAATTTGATTTTGAATCATCGAAAATTAATTTGGAATTGTAAAAAAATTTTCAAAATTAGATTTGTGAAAGCTTATTGTGTAAACGAATAACCAATCGAGTTATCCGAAAGCGCATATCGCCCCTTTGTCAATAATCCCCCAATGATCAGGAAATGAAAATACAGGATTTGTAACAAAAATTCGAAACACTTGAACAATAGCAACAAGCCCAATTTCATAGCCAATTGTGCGTATGCGACGTAACATACATACATACATATAGAGGAACACACAAAGACAATCGTTGTATCGGGTCCTGAAAAGGAGCACGGCCCGAGAAGGGGAATGAGAAATGAAGCATCAACCGATTGCGGTTCCAGTTCACCAGGGTCGTATGTGTGTGTCATTCCCTCCCGGGATCTGAACTTTGCTGTTCGGCCACTGCGGCCACACAGTTGGGCCAAAACCGCGTGTTCTGAGCCCACTTTAGCCCAGTCTGATCGTTATGCCGGCAAACTTATACAAAATTCACTCCAGCGGTTTGGCGTGCCACGAATTCTATGCTCAATTTGCAAGCTTATTAATCATTTTGGCATATTTCATTTCAACCTTTCAATGCACTTTATTGCCGAAAAAAGAAAAATATCTTTGATTTGATGCTTTACTCCTCAAAATAATACAAAAAATAAAAACATTTACGTCTTCATTATAAATAAATAACTTGTAAAAACATTTTTTTTTATAACATTTATTTAGATAATAAATAAGCATGAAGTACTTATGTTATAAGTCTGTAGCGAACAACCTATAGTACGTAAAATTCAGAAGCAATATATAAAAATATTTTGATGCACCGCTTATGAAATCCGATACAGTGTAGCAACTTTTAAACATTTTTAACTTATAATATTATTCCTTTACAACACCGCACACATGAGTGGTTTACTGCAAATTCAATATATCTTTCCATAACGCTACAACAGAATCACAAACTGAATGTCGAATATAAATACATACATATATCGCCAACACACACACACACACACAAATATAACAAGCTTGAGGGAAAAATATGTATAGAAAGTAAAATGCGACAAAATCCTCAACGGTATAGCTATGCACACGGTTGAAAATCCATTCGATTCTACCACAGTGTATAGATCTGCTTTTCGTTGTAAATTTATGCGTGCCTGCTTCTGGATCGCACAAATCCGCATGGTAGGGTAGCTTTTTTACTTTTGAAGGCGTGTGCTACCCTACAACCCCCTGCTGGCAGGTAAAGTGTCAAAAACTTTTTTTAATACGTCATTTGTAAGCATTACAATTGTATAAATAACACTTATGCGACTTAACGGAAGTTTGAAACGTTGAAGAGTTCTCTGCATGTAGTGCCTTTTTATGTTATTTTATCTTTAATCTCTAACATTTTGAATATGGAATTATATTGTTTTAAAAGTCTAAATATTTATAAAATTTTATTTATTGCTTGGACATAATGCGAGTATTGTGTACTCGAAATTCTAATTAGGGAATTTGAATTTTGTGGGTGTTAAATATTATTTAAAAGTGAATTTATCACTTTGAATAAGTAATTTTTAGGACCAGCACTGACAGTTTGAATTATATGAAAATATAATTTGATATATATTTTTTTAACTGTGAATAATATTATAAATTATAATTCTAGATAAAGTCGACATGATATTTATGTGGGGTCAAATAGTTGTGTATGCGTATATGTAAATAAAAAATATATTTACATTAATTTCATATCTGTGGTAATAGATCTATTTATTTATTTATATACATGTAATAATAAGATAAATATAGTAAACAATATACTATAATTACCAATCACGCGAAGCTATTAGTGTAATCATCTATTTTTTATATGAATTTATATATATATTAAAAAAATGTACACTGTTCAAAAAGCAAATCGACTTTTCTTACAAAATCCCAGGCTACTTGTTAAAATCACAAATATATTTTGTGTATCTGACACTTTTCTTAAGATAAATTCACAAAGGAATTATAATTATAATTTTATATTGAATTTAGTGAAATTTACATTAAATTTTGTATTAAAATATATAAATTTTAATACGTTTGAAAATTGTCGTTTGAATTACTGCAAACTATTCATTTGCATAGCGACCTATTTCAGCAATTATGAATTTAAAAGTCCAAAAGGAAGAAATTAATTACAGGGGATCTGAAACTGAAGGTTTCGAGTTCAATTCCGGTTGGATGCACTTGAGGTACAATTTTTTTTTTAACGTATAAATATATAAAACTTAATAATTAGTAAACTATTGTCACATGACTTGGGTGTGTGGTTGGTGCCAGAAATAATTAATTTTGCATATTATTTAATTCTATAACGCTTTTAATTGCATGACATACACAGTGTGTTTGGAGTATTACTTACATATCCGATAATGATGTCGGCGCCTTTCTAGTTTAAGCTTACGCACTGTGAAAATGCGTTAATTAATAATATCTTAAATTCAATTGCTAAAACAGTGGAATTAGAAGAATATGTTGCGGGTACGGAGAAGATGGATTAAACAGCTCTGTCTGAAGTACTTATTACGGCGATGTGACCCATTTTGATACGCTTCACATTGTGCGCATCACCGTCATAGGTAGGTATAGTGTTTTCATTTAAATTTAATAGCTGTGTGTACTAAATATAATCCTGCTTAGCAGGATTATAAATGACATAGTTAGTTGAAATGAAAACATCTATAACGCGAATGTTTCAACATAACATATTTAATACAATGATTAACAAGAACGTCAAATATATGTTATTTAATTTAGACAAATGTAAAAGTCGTATATTTTTGGTAATTTAATTTAGAACAGTTTATTTAATATTTTTTAGGATACCCTTAGGTATGACATGTAATATCCTGCCAATCCGTTGATACGTCACTACTGACGTGTATATTATATTCAAATTCAAAGCCCATGTCATTTCGTATTAGTCAAACTTATAAATAATAAAAAAAAACTAATCATAATTATACACTACAATCTTATTAAATTCTTTCTGTATAACTATATATAAAAAGTATTATTACTACCTGTAGCTCTATTTGAAAACAGGTTTACACTGTTAAAAATAATTCGAGTGTTAATAAGTTATAAGAGTTAATTAGACCACCCTCTAAGTCACAATAATAAAATTTATAATTTCCTTTAGATTACTCGATCAATATTAAACTAACATACGAACAATTTCTACCGGACTGCATTGTATAACTATGCATATTTTATGCTACGGTTAGGCTAACCCTAGTGTTACGAAACCCTTGTTGAAAGGGCGAAAAGACCACGGATAAAAAATGCTAGTATTCACGTAATGACAGTGATCGAATGACACGAGATTTGCGTATTGTTCCCCTGATAGGTTTTTGTCACCGGTTACAAAAGTCGGAGCTGACATTTTTCTAGCATTGTTTTAAATTGCGAGCAAGTCTAGTGAAAAATTACTTGGATTTGCATATGAAATAAAATTAAGAGTGTTTGAATTTATACCGTTACAGGATTACCACATTATATGGTTTGTTAAATTAGTTGAAGTTTTGTCCAACAACCACACCACGGTATAGTTTTCGCTCTCATTTTAATAATATAACTCTTAAATATATGCAACCAGCAATGTTTTAAGTAGTTTATTTCAGCAATAAATTATAATATATTTTTTTATTCTTTAATAGAAATTGTAATTTTATATTTAGAGTAATAAATATTTACCCATTATTGTACAGTGTATTTACATAACTTGTTCTTAAACAAATACAATTTAGATAAAGGATTTAAAGCGTTTGAATAGTTTTTGAAAAAAAACTCAAATATGCATGTGTTACATGGTCTATGTCAATAGGCCGTGTGCCCTTTTGCATGTGTCACTCAAAATTCGATACGGTCGACGAAATTGTTCAACCCTTTACCGTGTGTCACATCAAGTCGCCTCCGCAACAATCGTGCTATTTCAGATGCTTTTCGACATCCAGATGGAACTGTGATTGTGAAATATAAATAACTACACCGTCACGCTTTTGATTTTTATGGATGTCAATCAATGTTTTATCTTTTAACAGTAGATTCAAAAGCAGATGCAGGACAGGGCTAGCAATATTTTATTATTTTGCTAGTGAGTTTCGTTATGTAAGATCGAAAATTAATTCCCTTTTGGAAATATTGAATGGTGTTTGAGCCATGGTAGTAAAATTTATTGAAAAGGGCTATAAAATCATGCTCATAAAATCAAGTGATATAGAAATAAAATATTACTCAATTTTATTGCGACATCTGTTGGTTTCTCTATGATTGGCAACGAGACCCCTCGATTTTATTTTTATTATTCCGAGGGTTGAAATCTACTTAGAAAGTGTTGACAGCATCGGCAAATACGGGTAAACCGGGTCTGTCTGTCTGTTTGTGTGTGTGTGTGTCTGAGGGTATATAAGGGTGCCTTTTATAGCCGCGGTGATGTACGGAAGACGCGACTGGTAAATTGACGCTATAAACACTTTTTCACTAAACCTCAATCTGTAAACATCTATTGTGTGTATGTATAGAAAAGTTAAGCATTATATAACTTAATCGGGTTTTCTTGCTCGTCCGAGACATTGTTGAAAGAAAATTGAGTTTGGCTCGAGTTCGTCTTTGTTTAGTATCATCGAGCCAATTTTCTCTTCATTCGTATTGTCTTCTTCGTTGCCTACAGTTTTATCTTAAATATTATATGCATATATAATAAGCACGCGAATACTCATCAAAAATTACTAAATACAACAGTTTAATCATTTATTTAATAATTCTGGAAATACGCATCTTGACAATCTTCAAACTTCTTTCGCTATTCTGTTATCTCACAACTTTTCTTTCATGGAATTATTAATCATATTTATTCACATATTCCCAGGACGTCCGCGCAATCTACATTTACAATGGTAGTAAATATATTTCATGCTTCTGACATACATTTATTTCATGGAATGCGTCCGTCTGTCCCTAATTTATGAAACTGTGGCATACGGCAACATTCGTTGCTATAATCAACAGACCAGCTCATAATACAGTAATCTCTTCATTTACGCGGTTAATTGGTTCTGCTAAAGCAACGCGTAAATGGATTCTACGTAAATGCCGGGAACTGCAGATCTTGACTAAATTTTCAGTAAAAATTATAATTAGAAATCAAACAACCAACCACGTAAATGTATCCCTGACACAGTTCACTGACCACCACATGACTCAAATATTGCACTTAATTGTACATAAATAAGACTCATTATTTAGCAAAAGGAAGTCTTTATTAGTATTCCAAATTAGTTTTAAATAATTCACAAGAAAAAAATAGCGTAGATTTCCTTTAGAAAAGCCTGTGAACGCATCTGAGCACTGCACAGGAAATCGAAAAGTATATTTATATTTCATAAATTTGTTTCACTAATCCTTATGATACACGCATGTTTTTACATCTGTGAGAAAGTTGAGACTTCATATCGAACTATATATTGTTATTGCACACATTTTCCGTTAAGTATGTATAAATAAACAAATAAATCAATAAAATCAAAATTAACATAGAAATCATGAGAAAGTATTCAGATATTTAGAACGAATTAATTAACTTTTGATTTTTATTATAATTAAAGCAACTTTTCGCGATTATTTCCATGACAAATTCTACAAATTAAGTCTATATATTATCAGTTATGTTTTTGGTGGGAAATTGCGTGACGATATAGTTAAGAACAAAATCTAACATCTCATATTACTTTCCTTGAAACATTAACCCTTTGAACCTAAATCATCTCAACGACTCACTGCTATAACAAAGATGTAACTTGATATAAACGCAACCGTCTTATACTATTACGTGTATATATATGTAAGTTGTCTAACGTCTTGTACAAGTTACACTTGCCTCTCCGTAAGTGTCCCCCAGGTGTTTCAAGTATACCCAGAATGCACCTCGTGTCTCATTTACATAATTACTATCCTTATTGTACACGTCTGGAAACTAGTGTGAGAACATTTATTATATTTGATGATGCTTGCAATGAATGCAACAATATTATTTTTATATTTTAAGTTGCTCGAAAATGTTACTTTATAAGGTTTTATTGTACTTATATGGGTTCATATCAGAATTTCTAGAGTTTGTAAAATTTCTATAAATTTATTTAACTATCTGTTAAGGAAATGTCAACATTTTAATCAGGTGACTCATTTATTTATTGTTTTTAAATAAATGCGTAAATTATATAAACGAAATTTATATTATTTTAAAAGCATAAATCAAGCATATTATTATACTACCTTAATGGCACTGGCGACTCAAGTTGGGCAGCATAAAAATTCAGAAAATCTTACCTGAAACAATAAAAAATAAATAAATGTATGCATAAAATTTTATTGTTATTAGTGTTTTATCGCAGCTTCACCGTTAGACGTTTCGTGTAACATAAATTTATATATGAATTAAACACATTTTATACAAATTCTTTAAATGTATATTGTTAGAAAGTGGATTTTATATTTGTTTTTTATTTACTAATCCAATATTACACGATTTTTTCAAGTGTAGTCTATATTTACCGATCCATAACAATCGCTCAACTATATATGTATTTACATATCTTAAAAAACATTGATAGATTACACAATATGAGAGAACCACAATATATGATATATATGTTTATTCTCAAGGAAATATAAGTTACCGACAAACGATAAAAGTTTGATTCCTGAGATTTATAGCAAATATTTGCTGAATACCAGTGTAACTGTCAGTTACTATGTACCCGGCCATCCATTACACATACACGACACATACAGTAACGCTGCAGTAACCCTATACGCAAACAGTAATAAGTAATACAGACACTTGAAACTGTCGTGCATTCAGCAGACCTGTTGAATTCGTTACAAGAAAAACTAGTTCATATCCTGTACATCCCATTTCCGATACTGTACATGCAACGCTTTTATTAACGTTTCATCCTTTTATATGGAGATTTTCGTGAGATTTGGAACCGTTTCAAAAGATCTTAGAAAGAAGCAAGTGAACAAACAAACCGTTCCAACATATTTAAATATAGTAGCAACGAAAGAAAAATCTGTTTCAATTTTAAGAACACGAAAATAAAAATTTCATAAATTGTTTATATAAGTTTATTATTTGCCATAGTAACAATTTGTATAAGATTAAAATTAGTTAAATAAAAATACTTCAAAAAAAAGAAAAGCAAAATTTATTGTCTAATTTTCAAAATAAAACAAATATTAAAATACTAGATGATTATCGGGTCGAGACAGTACAAATAATTTTATCATAATTACACTGTTTAGAATTCATGTATTTTCATCATTTTTAATCCAATAATTTTTTCATTTCCTTTAGTACGCCTACGCATAAAAACAAACACAATTAGAACCCTGCGAATAACGTATATTTTATTAACAAGTACCTAAGGAGTTACCGAGGTGTGAAGCATTCTATTTGTTTCTTCCTGTTGTTAAAGACGTCCAAAACGCCAACTATATCGCAAGAAAGATGAGACAAAAATAATTACAAATAGAATGGATGTGTGTATGTGTGACCCCTGACACTGAACTGTGACAGTGGCAGAACGTGCTGCCCGTGACGTCACATCCGGTACAGAAGAATTCTCATTCATATAATTTTAAATTATTTTGACTCGCACGCGTTACTAATTAAAATAGGCGTAGTACATCTTTAAACTGTGAATCATTATTTAAGAACTAATTTATCAATGAATTTCATTTTATCATATTTTTCCCGGGGCATATAATGATGCTTTCATACCATTAAACATTATCACAGTTTATATTAATTATAGGGTTGATATAATTCTTAAATATATAAATTCTCATTTATTTACTTAATAAACCATGCGGTTACATGTTTTGGTATATGTTTGCATAAATAGTAATTTAGTCGAGTACGAGATTGATGGTATAGAGCTGTAGGGTATGAAAATTTAAATTTCTTTACCAGAATATTTTAAGAAAATAGAAACTAGCTCGTTTCGTAATGTAATACTTTGAAACGCTACATTTTAAATTTATCTCTTGACGAATTTACATACGATTGTTGAACTGAATATATATATATATGTATATCTTTCGCAATTGTCAACTAAATTTTCCGCAGAAGCTCGGAAGATAAATTTACTCAAGTTAATAATTACACCCGGACAAAGCGTTGATATTTTGTAAATCTTGGCCTACATTTCGCAGTAAATCGGAAGCAATTTGCATAAAATTAGTCTCTATTCTTTAGTTAAACTCCTTCCGAATTAATTTCATACCACTTGCTCACGAAAAAAACAGCAGAAATTCAGGCAACAAATTGCGTTATTCAGCTGTTTGTTTAGTTATGAAATACCTTGTCAAGCGTGCTTGATTGCTTATAAATTGGTCAAATATTTCTTATAACCGTCAAGGGTAGTTTGGTTGCTGATAGTCATATCGCATTGAGACAGATGGTTTCTTAAGTAGATGGTTAATAAAGCGTGAAATATTGGTTTATACTTTAAAATTATTATTATTAATTTACGTTACATTTAATGTAATTTTTTGGTGTAGCTATCTTTAGTACTTTGTTAATAAATTACTTGCAATGCAAAATTACTCTGAAATCTCTAGTAATCTTACGAAATATACCAAACTACATGTAAATAATTGTAGTGATTTCCCTAAATTTAGTTAATGACGAGCATAAATCTTAGTTTTACATTGAAGGCCTAAGGAGTCGAGTTCTACCGTTGGGAATTAAGATTTTTGTTTTTTTGTAGATTAAAATTTCGTATAAATTATTTCGCCAACACATAAATACAAAAATGCTTATGTAGACAAGAAGTTAGTCTATTTTTCATTTCGTAGTAAATATTCATTTATTCCAATACATTGATTAGTTATAATTTATAACACGTCAAACTAAGTTTATTAATTGTGCTCTATTTGAATTTTGAAATTTGCAAATTAATAATGTTTTTTTTATATTTGGTCCACCTTAACTTGCTTAATGTCCAAATAGACGAATACTTCAAGAAGTTAATAAATAAATGATAAAATTGTGAAATTTCTTTGATAAATTGGTAGTTTTGGTTTCTTATTTTATCATGATTATAGACTATCATTAAATACTCAAATAATAAGCACTTTTTACGATGATAAGATAAGAAAATAATAAAAACCGTCATTAACGAGCTTTGTTATATTTAAAATGATATAAAATTACAGTAGGTAATGTGTGACAATGTGGAATAATACAACCCAAGTATGAAAGCGTAATGGATGATGATTTGAGTTGCAAAATTTCATCTTAACTTTAATGAAATAATTATGTTGATTGTATACCATATTAATAATGACTTGTACGATAATTTGTGTCCTGTGTAATTTTCTGAAAAGCTTGTTTACGCCATATTCATAATAATAACTTAAATGGTCCATTTACAACACAACACAAACCGCTTCTGGTTGGCAACGTGGAGGTGAGAACTACATAATTAAATTTGCATAGCGATATTGTTAAAATATTAACAATAAAACAAAATGGCGAAACATTCTTACGCATGATGTGTTTATATAACAAATATGCTACGCATGAATAAATAGTGTTCCTAACTATATCGATAGTTTTGTAGAATTTATACTTTCGCTTGGAAAAGTTATTTTCCGCTACCCGCTTCAAACTGGAAACATTTATTCAAATTTATTTTTCCATTTCAAGTACTAGACTAGTTCAATCTTTTAGAATTAAGTCAAATGGAAGTAACAGAATTCTAAATTTTGTTCTGCATTTCTATATGCACAATTTTGTAAATATTATTTTTTTTTAGTATATTAATTAATGATTAAACGAACAATTTGAATTAAATACGAAATTCTCTGAATTTAATAAATATGTGTTTTTATTATTAAATATAGTAATATAATCATGTTTATTATTATTATTTATTTACACTAAATATTTTTTCTTTGAAATTTAGTGCAAATTGTATTTTGATTATTTTTTGTTTTTATAAAAGTTATAGGAATTTATTTTTTCCCAGTAACACGAAGAGTTTTAAATGCAAATTGACTTGAACGTAATTCCAATCTTGTTAACTTTTTCATTTTTCGATTTTTACTTTTATATTTAATATCTTTTCTTGCATTTGCCGCACACACCAAACCCGTAAAACGGACGTAAAAAAAACATTCGTACAATTATGAATTGTAATATTAAATTCAAAATTATAAAACAAAAACAAAATCTTAATTTTTTTTTGCTCTATGTAATCTTATGTATATTTAAAAAAAAAAGTAAGTTGTGGCATTTCAATTTATATCACGCACTATTTTCGTAAGTTTTTCGACATTTCGCTGTGAGATATAAATGTCAATCTTATATATCTCGGCCAGTATATATGAACTTTATTTTTTATAGATTTTATATGGTTAAGGTCAAAACCTATTGTGTTGTTTTTATATAGCAAAGTTTTTTAGAAAAAAAAAACAATCATTGTATTTTAGTCGAAAACCAGATAAAACAAATTGATTTACCCAAGTCCAAAATGTTACCTGACATCTGTCGGACACAGTAGCTAATTTGATTCTCCCTGTAAACTCCAGGTAATCCAGGTTGACGTACCCTACAAGCCCTGGATTTTTATTGTAACGAGTTTGACCTTATGGGGTAAATTATTTAGGAAACTATTGTACAAAAAAAAAGGAAATAAATACTGTGAAGAAAATGTATGTATTTGGATTATAATTTAATATTTATAAGAATCTAGAAATACAAATTACAGAAAGTTTGTAATCATTTATCATTTAGTAGAGTCGTTTTTGAGAAAATTATATTACGCAAAAAAGTATATTTCTAACTTTTTTTTATTGTGCTATATCTACTTTTGACGCGGCCTTAATGACGGTGAAGATATTAAAAAAATGAAATATAAAAGCCATTATAGAACAACTCAAGATAAATTCGAAAACAATAGTCACTCGATCAATCTTTACTTCCTTGTGACAATTCATCTTGCAAATGCAAGTGGTGATAATGTCACATCGACTAGAAGTGAGTTACGGACTGTGTCACGTCAGTGAAACTAGCTGTGGATGTGACTACATCGAACACATAAGACTAAAACCGGCACATATACATACACATAAAGCCAAGCGAAGCCCAAGTATTTGATATTCTAATCGAGGTAGTTTGCATATCCAACGATAGAGATACGTGAATGCGAAATACGATAATAATCTCTTGGGTCGAAGATCAATCGTCTTTTTTCTTCAAAAGAAACTGAAAACGGTCCTTGTCACTCTTTGATTAAATACTAATGGTGCAAGAACCAGCAAGGGAACACGCACCAATGAATAAACAATGCGACTACACATTCAAAACTTAGGAGCAAAAATTGACGAAAAACCTTTGACAACATTTTATCTAGTTTGATTCAATTGTATTCAATAAAATATCTTTTATCAGTCTTCACCATGATATGTATATAAATAATATATTTGCCATCAAATAAATAATTTTCACAAAAATTTCCTATCACTTACGCAACTCGTATAAAATACACTGTACATTTTCTCGATGTAATACCCAATATATTATCAGACTAACAATGTGTGCCTAGTATATTTAGCATGGTCATTATTTTTCATTGCACTACAGAAATACTGCTGGTGCATTATGGGTTTGGTGTATCGTGGTGCCATAACCGGTAAGGAGCCGGTCAGTTAGGAAACTACCGTTTAAGGAAATTTATAATGCGTCACGAGAACAAAAATACATTTCTGCACGACAATGATGCGCCGTTTAAAATTCATTTGCATATTTCCTTATGAGACTATTCACACTAAGCACCCAACGTGAACAATACCAAAAGGAAACATGGCTAGAACTTTTTCTATCGTATACGTCGGCAAGCGTTTTATTTTAGACCAAGATTAAACTTGATAAAAAAAGATAATCTTATATAGTTGTACATGAATTAAAAGATGATGATTTGAATGGGTTTTATTTTTTCTCTATGAATACGCGCGTTTAATATTTAGTGATTACATTAAATTTATATGATAGAGAAGTTTGAAAATTGTAAGTTTTGTGTAAAAATGTGCACGATTTCGTAATTTGAAAATATCTTTCTTATCTTAATCTTTTGATTAGTACCAGCACTTATATAGTACAGGTGCATGGTATAATTGGGATCGATCCAAGACAATAAAATCATTTAAAAAATACGATACACTCAATTATTCCAGATAATCGAGCAGTTTCCAGGAACTCAGATAATCAGGGTGATTCCGTAACTTAATTCAAACAATTATTGTATTTTGTATATTTGTTGGCAACATTTCTAAATGATTTATAATTAATTTATAAAGCACAAGATAAAATTCATCCGTTTAACCAAATATCATTTATTTTTTATATATTATTTTTTATTTCTCAAATACTTTCACTCTTTCGTCAAATCGATTTTAGAGTGAAAATGATTACACAGTTGTGAGATCATTTATTTGGTGAAGATAACGAATAAATTTATTACACCTGGAGTAATATAAATCAGGTGTATTAATGAGACACGATCCGGCGGTGAACACTAATTAGGCACAAAAGAACAGCGATTTCGGCATGTGCGTACACTGATTGCGTCGATTACAATTTACAACTTTTATAAATTGTAGTTTCCACTCAGCTTTAAGTGCAGATGCATGCCAACATAAATATATGCATAATTATGAATCACATATCCAGTCACAGGTGACAACCATTGTTCTGCTGACCGCCACAGACCGGAAGTCGAAGAATTACGCGTTAAATACGGTTATACATTCATTATAATTAAAATTCAAATATTAGAAATATAATTCTGAAATAAGTTTTACCTCTCGGAGTTATTTTGTTTTCTTACAATATAGATAGATTTTATAAAATCAGGTTTAATTAATGCTTAATTTGAATAAATATTTGAGCAAGTCAATTATAACTATAGATATGTGAAGCCTACGATTAAATTAAAAATTGCAAAACTATACACCACCTACTGTGCGTGTTAAAGTGATAATTAAATATATTTATTAATAAAATCATTAATGTGTTCTTTTGCAACGTAGAAACATGGTATTTATTACTTTTACAATTAGGTTACTTTCATAAAAGTCGGATGTCGTGATTTTAGTTTCCGTTATTCTATGATTTAATTACAATATTGTATTTGAAATTCAAAGTACACCTTAATTGGTGTGATATATGATTTATTTATAACATTAAAATTGTATAATTTTAAATGTATTTATAAGAAAAACATGTACATATATGTAGCATATTTATTTATTTTTTAATCAAGGTATGAATGACCAAATAATATAATTCAGATTATATACATTGTTTACAGTTAAAATCCATTGATTTAACACGCTTTTTTGTCAAATTAAACCGAAGAATTAATGGTCTATTTTGAATGAATAGCATTGGAGTACCGTTGAAATAAATAACAAAAAAATATTCCGGATTACTTTTTATAAGTAGATTTTTTATTTTAATATATATTTCTAAACCATAAAAAAGTGTTACATATTTCATTTGCTTTTCGTTACACATTATACATCTGTTGAAAATGTTTAATAGAACAATTTTGAAATATTTAAGTAAGACTAAGATTTTTAGAGTTATCTATTCCATATATATTTAATTTATAAATGTATACAGTATATAATTCGAATTTAACCGGTAGTCGGATCGTTAATCTAAAAGTCGTGACGACAAAAACGCACAAAATTTATTTTGAACACAAATTGTTCTGTATCATTTTCTCTTACGTAAAATGATCATATCGCCTTTGAAATAAAATAGGTAGCAAGTGTGTAAAGGTTTAATTATACAGTGGAAAATAATAAAAAGATAATACGCGCATAAATCGTTGTGGTTCCGTGTGCTGTTATCTAAATACTGACACACATACATACATACACAATGGTGTTATGATATTCGTCGTATATACCTTAAAGTCATGTATATTGTACATACATACATACATACGTATATACAACACGTTCTAGTGAAAGTCATTCCACCGCCATATAGTACTATACGTTTATTTGATTGGGTAATAACAACTTACATATTCGCAACTGTTTATATTTACATTTGACAATTGACAGGTAGACTAAAGCCGCCCACCAAAATCACGTAACTGCATCACAGTTATCATTCCAAAATTATGTCTGATTCATATAGAATGCAGCATATGATGTCATTGAACATTAACCAGTGACATCACGTATTAATAACTTTATTTTTGTTCAAAAATATAAAAAAAATGTTTTACCACTTCTAAATCTTTTAATATTTGCTAAATCGTGCATATAACATAAATACTGGATATCAATAAATTGAGAGAGAACTATTATAGCTACTATGTTGAGAGAAATCATATATATTTATTTGAATCAATACTATTTTCATTATAGTCAATTCCTAATGTATTTCTCACAATTGTGGGAAATATATTTAATGTTGGCAATCAAACTTAACAAATAACTTAATTAATAATAATGTCATTGCTTTATTTGATATATTTTTATGTTAGAACGACAGTAAAAAATGTAGATTTTTATTTTGATTACTGAGTATTTTTTTATTTGCTTTGGTACTTCGTATATAATATTATTTTATCAATTTCTTCATACCGTAAATATAAATGAAGCCCGAATACAAAAATTATTTGGCCATTAGTGTATTTTTTGCCAATTATTCCTAGTTAGTCATCGAATTTTATTTAAAAACACGAGTTTCATATATTTGTATGCATTGCAGATTTAAGTAAAATGTAGATTTTTATGCCGAAGACATTTCTCATGGCAACTGTAGATTCAATAATTTTTGAAGCAAATACACATTAGTTGAAATTTATGGGCGCACACGCAGGTGGGATCACCGCGCGTCTATAGAATAGGTATCATTCAGAAATAGCACCATCAAAGCAAAGTAACCACAGCCAGAAGTGGTTATTCTGAGAGACGGTGGCTTAGTAGCCGTCTCGTTAAGGACTATAATGTGCGCTTTCTATCGTGTTTTATGTGTTTTACGCATGTGTACCTACCATATAAAACCTTAGACACAAGAGAACCGCATTAAACAAACGTCTTTGTAACATAATCACACATTTTTGTTAAATGACTCCTTGTATCGATATTTTTAATAAATCAATATATTGCAATCATGAACAACATCGATAACGAAAATAAATCTTTTGACCTTCCCTGAATGGAGTCTGACTATTTTTAAAATGACGTTTTTTATTAAATATATAAAATAAGCGAAAAATCAAAAATTAATTCCACTGGAAATTATATTATTTAATTAGTAGTTTATTAGAGGACCGAACCAAATATAAAATAGACAGTTGTGATAAATTTATTAATGGTGATAAATTTATATATGGAAATAAATAAAATTGAAAATAATTTATTCACAGTTGAGATAAATGCAGTATACGTTTTAATACGGTGTTCAAATAATTTATCAAGTTAACATATGTAAAACATGGACATTTACAATGAATACGTTGTCAAATAAGGATTCCTGTATGGAATTTGGAATATTCCATTTGTTTTGAATATGGTTACGTTCACGATACTTTGAGCAAACAATTTAATAAAACAATAAATATATCAAGTATTAATTTTGTATATGTTGTCTCGCTAGCGGGCAAATCAAGATATGCAATGATTATATACATATATATACACCGTTAGTGTACCTCTCGGCGATATTAGTTGTTTTGTAGTTACAGTAAGACACTTGAATCTTGCTTATATCTTTTTTTTTAAATAAACTAATTCAACACTTACCATTTAATAAATGTTTTTTTAAAAATATGGTTCGCCAACTAGAGAAAAATTCAAAGCGCTTTGATACATAATTGAGTTATTTTAGAGTATCTATTGATATAGATGAATTAAAGGTTGTAACTGGCTCTTTGCCAATTTGTGAGAGTGCTAAGAGTGATTATAGGATGAAAGTGGATAAGTGTACGTCGTATGTAAAATCAAAAAAGATGTATATGTAGCGTACTTTAATAAATAGGTATACATATAAAATAAAGTTGCGCGGACACCTTTTTATTTTATAAGCAAACGGGCGTCTAACACGCTATACAAGAAAATTACGGTGTGAACTACATAATGTATATGAACTTGACTTAAAATAGTAATTTCAAAAAAATATTACGAATTTCGGGTAGCTAATAAAAATGAATTTTTTGCATGAAATTTTACTGAATTGCGATATTTAATATTGAAATTTAAATTTGTACTAAATAATCATTACACTAATGAAATTTAATGTTATATAAAAAGAGAATATATGATGAAATATTAATATAATTTTTACGAAATTTATTGTAACTTTTAAAATATATCTCACCATGTGTTTGCAAAAAAAATAAATTTGTATGTGTTTCACTTTCACAATTCTGGACATAAATTAATTTTCTACAAAACATAAACAAGATGTTTGAATATATTCATTATCTTTTTGCGTCAAATTAAAAATTCACTTAGTTAGTAGGAGGCGGAAAACAATTAAGTAATAAATAAACCAGGCCGCATGTAGTTAATCTCGGGTTAGCAAACGCTAATGGCTAGTACTAGTGCCACACTAAAGCATTTCGCTTGTATTTTATGGCAAATTCCACAGAGCAACTAGGATCAACTTGCATTTATGCCATAGGACATTTGCAAGTTATATTACAGCTAAGCATACGTTGATTTTAAAATGCATTATTTATATTTAGGACAGAATCATTTGTCAATGGACGCCTAAGTGCTACTTACAAACATAACTACTCACGTACGTGTAATCATTTACATACATCTTATATTCATAATGGTGCTACCTGAACTAATCAAAGATATATGTTTTTACTATAAATAACAATTTGAACGTTCGTTTGGAACTAATAGAGAGGCTCTTAAATCATTTTTGTATGATAAATAATCAATTCATATATCAATCACTAACTTTCTTATGAAGTAATAAGTAATTATTGTAATCCTGAGATACTTCAACCATGTATAGGCTACTCGGAATAGCATCGCGGTTCAAGTTATTCCGAGTTGCCTATACACACTAGAACTCAAAAAACGAATGAGTTTAAATTAATAAACATATTTAAGATTTTTATTAATTAGTTTTCTGCAACAATTCACCACAAGTGGTAGTTTATTTCTATTTTGAATTTTGTATTTTAGATATATTTACAAACTCGTCCATTGCGGGATGCTGTAGTTGTTTGTAATAGTATTGCCTAGTTTTGTATGTAATTAATTTAACATCTCAAGTTACCGTCCGTTGACAGTTCAAATTAGAGCTATGTAACACAAAACTGTAAAAGCGATTATACCCATAAAGGTTTACGATGTAATGAGGATAGTTTTACGGGAGCCTATACAAGTAAAGTGACCTCGTGGTCCATACAAGAGAAGTGTTATTATATCAAGTATCCATTTCCATAGATTATTCATTTCTAATGATAGTTTGTGTAGGTTTTCAACAACATTTTTTTTTTTTTCGAATACGTGCAAGGATATCAAGTTGCCCATTTTATATAATTAGAGCTTAACCGATTCATTTTTAAATTTAATCATATTTATGTAATTGCGATTTAAATTTCTATTGAAAGTATTTTTGTTAGACCTTCACATATAACAAATTTTAAAATGAAAATCAATTAATGCTCGGAATCAACAATAAAACAATTTGTGCATTAATTAAAAAAAAAATTGGATCAATGCAAAGAAAATATTTAATATAATTGGATGTAAATAATTCTAATAATTTATAGATAGTAAAAAAGTGTAATAAAATAGTATTGTACAAAATGTCATAAATTTTGTTAATGTTAGTTATAGAAATAAAAAAAAAACAACAAACTAAGAATATAATTAAAACGCAGACTGTATTCACTGTATATAATTCACATTACCCGCATACTAATTCGTAACTTGAACCCAAAATATTAACATACCAAATTCGTCATACGATTATTGAGAAAAATATACATAATCATAATAACCGCATGCGCGCAAAAATATGAATATAAAATCGCGAAGAGGGTATTGGAAAAAAGATACTCAAACTTGAAATGAATAATTTACGAAGCGTGAAACGCTGCAAATAGCCTCTGGATGCATCTCTTTTACAGTACGACTAATGAGACTAATAACAAAATACGGACGACATACACACACAAGAATTGTTAACTAGAAAACGTAACTGCATTGAACAGGCGTTAATGATACATCATTAGAAAATAACGAACTGTATTGTATTTATATGGTTATACTATCGTAAACAATGAACTTACACTTGAATCATATTTTAGACGCTCCTACCTTCATTTGCCCAACTATATTATTGTTTAGTTTCAGAAATTGCGTTCTTACCTGAAACAAAGAAACACATTCATTATCGTACTGCATTATCTGCATTAATAGTGCACCAAATATATATATTATGATTTATTTTGCATAATATTACATATATAAATAAATATTTAGTTATATTAATAAAAACAATAAATCGCTGATTTATAGAAATAGAAATGCGTTCGCGTTTATTTGTTCTGTCAGCAATTTATAAAATAATAAAGTAAATGACATAATTGTGTAAACAATAAGTAGGTATGTGCATACAGGTTAAGATTGATGGTTGAAAAAGACCGCCAATCAGCCAATTTATGTCTCCATGCACGTATTGTCCTAAATTCCGTAATTAATGTGCATTGGTTGACATCAACCACTGCACACAATAACGGTTTGGACGATTGTGTAGGAATGCGGTTTAATTTTGCAATAATAAAACGCTAAATAATCGACCCAAAAAAATGCAGCGAACGATCGTTTGAAAAATTAAATAGGAAACGCATCATCAGTTCATTGGTGCACTAATTACGCGCGAGAGTCAATATTTCGATCTAGTTTAGAATCGAATGAATAAAATTAAAACCGTCGATAAATCTGTCAACATCAGCTGCATATATAAATTTTTATTTTTTTTATTTTCGTTATTAAATTAGTTTCTCTCGCTGCTCACACACAGTGTATGGATAGTGGCGTCTGTTTTTGATCAATTATAGCAGCGTTCATTCACAAGTTTTATCAAGTAGGTTATGCACTTGGTATATATACGGTCACTGACTGCATAAAGGCATCCATTGATTCCGGGGAACCCGCGTGTTTCCTCGGGCTCTAAAAGATGTGCTTATATTGCAATCATTACACATATGGTACTGATGTCTTTTGGAATGTTTGAGTGAATGATTTATAGAAATATCCATTCATAAAAGTTAGTTTAGTCATTTATAATTTCATTTGCAGCAATTATCGTAGATATTATTATGCTATTATTTTTTGAGCTTCTATTTGTGCTAGTTTGCGATGCTCATTATAGTTATATTAACTGCAAAAGCAGAGGAAATTTTCACTAATATGACTTATTTTTATGGAGGCTTGACAGAATTTAGGAATTAGTTTAGGAGTTTATGACGGAAATTGAATACAAATCTGTACCAAATCAAGAGTATCTTAGAGAATCTTAAGTAATATCGATGGAATCTAGCAAATGTTAATTAAGTCTATTTTTGGAATTAATTAGTATTAGTCGATATTCGAGCAGTATATATGATCGAAATATCCAAAAATCAGAGTATATCTTAGAAAATTCGAATTCTTAAAGATGTTTGATACATCTTTTAAATATTGTGTTACATTTATTAAGTTTATTTATAGTATATGTACATAAGATGGCAAAAAAAGTGTGTAGCTAGTATAATTTATATGTTGAATTTATACATGTAATACATGCAAAATCCGTCACATGAGACTATAATCCTAAAGATTGTGGTATCCTTTTGTGAAAGAATGGAATAAGGCAGAGATGGAACTCCTCAGAGAAGTGTCCCACATGTACCTACTAATACATATAAGAAAAGCAGCTGAGTATACAGCAGCAATGAGAGTAGGTACGGGTAGCTAATGCCTAGGGGCTGGTATGTAAGATTTCCCACGGGTTCCCCGGCGTCAGTCGCGGGGATGATGGCACGCGAGCCCCAGGCACCCAGTCTCCTCTGCTTTTGAACACGCCAACTAACTATAACACGCGTCACACCAACCACAGATATATGCTCTAGGAAGAGGATATATGTATATATATATATATATATATAAAAAAAAACAAATTATTTATAAGTAGATAATAAAATTTTTTTGGACGATTTTATAATTGTTTATTGGTCAAGGGAAGGTTGAACATTATATAAATCATCAATTTATTAATAAGTCATTTCGAAATCAATACGTGTCCTTGTTTTTCTGTATGCTATTCATACATTTGTAAAAAAATTTAAAAATCAGTTTAGTTGCATTCAATTAATAACACAAATGGCCACCAGGGGCCGCACAATCGGTGAAAGTTTTTCTGTATGATTGAAATTCTATAGCACTGCCATATATTTAACATTTGAACTTTCATAAAAATTATATATACAAACAATATTTTCAAAGTTACAGTTCATTTGACATGTATTACAAAATGTATTTTCAATTTACAAACATTACACTTTTATTCAATATTCCAAAAAAATAATAATTTGATATCGATTCAAATATATTTATTAAGCAAATAAAATCCTCACCAATTACTGGCTCGCTTTAAGACGGTACCCGGAAGTCTGCGTTGCATGATTTATATAATAGATGTCGCTAGTGTGACCTATATAAGGAAGCGCCATAACCGTTCGACCATAATAACACTTGGTAGAGTTGGATATGCAGGTAATGTGACAAGCAAAAAAAAATCGAAAACGTTCAATTTGTCCTTGCTTTGTTCAGCATCCCACGTACCGTTTCCATAGCGTTAAGAAAACATGATTCATTATTGTTAATATTGCAACAACAATTCAATTATACTCGACATAATATTCAATTTTGTCATAAAAATCGCGAGCCATATTCGCGCAGATGTAAATTAACCGTTTTCAATCTATCTATGCAGATAAAATTCACACCAATTGTTACTCGAACATAAATCACAACCACGGTTGGTTGGCATCCAATAAATTTTAAACTGGCACAAAAACATTTTGGTAATATTGCAAATATTGGTTTGCCTTTTTAACGCACTATTTTAATTGAAAAGCTTTTGAATCATATAAATGATTATTTCGTGAAAAGAAATTCACGTTTTTGTCGACCCACACAGTCTGTCTGTGGTCGTTGACAAAACGACTTTTAAATTACAGTCACAATAAGTTATCAAATCTTACAAGATTCATATCAGTGACACTGGCCATTTACAGTATTCGAACATATAAATTTTGAGTTTTGGTGACATTTGAAACTTTATAAAAACATACCTTTTTGCTTTAAATCTCACCATAATTTTACACTTTTTCACTACACCAATAACCACAACTCACTAAAGATACCAAATGGATAACAATCTTATCTCAAACCTATTTCTTAATAAAATGAGTCAATTTTATCGATGAAATAAGATAGAAATTCAAATGATTATTTATTTAAAAACATCAAATTATTTAAGTTTTCAACATAAATATTTATATAATTTATATGTATATAAAAAATAAAAAATATATATATAAAATGTTGTTAATATTTTATTAACCTTTGAAAAGCTTTTTCATTAAATCCATTTGTGACAATAAATGTTAAATGTCAAATCCCAAAATATTTGAGTCGATTTTAATTCTCTACTAAATAGATGGCAAAATAAATAAAAAATTTAAGAAATTCAATAGCGATTTTCGTATAAGAAAATAAAAATATTCTATTAAAACGATTATTTAGTTTAGGTATGAAGGCTACCTGTATTATTTCTATGTTAAACAACCTACCAAAATTATAAGTGGCAAGGTCAAGTATATATTGGATCGCGTTGGTTTGTGAAATATGAACGCTACTTATCAAATGTTTTCCTGCCGGCAGCCATTGTTTTTATATGTAAAATATCAAGACACTTTTCCTATTATGGTATCTCAATATCAATAATTTAATCAAGAAACAAAACAATAACATATTTGTGACGTCAATGCAATTATTACTAGTATTGTTTTCTTATTTATGTATTTTCGAAATTATTTCTAAAACCGACACATCTGTAATGCATTTCACGGAATACAAAGTAAGTGCAGTTTTTTTGAAAACAAAAAAAACCGAAAACATAATAACCAGTGCTATATAAGTTATATAACTTCTGTCTGCTATTGTTAGTATATATACACAAAACAATAAATCATATAATATAATGCCCTGCAACTATCATATTAGATCGTGGGTGTATTAAATACGTTCCAAGAAGCAGAACTCATTATTTTCACACTTTCTCCACAATATCATAAAAGTTTCATGGCTCACTTTGATAATACTAAAGTGCGTTGTAAATTATATTTTTGTTCGTTGTTTGTGCGACGACTTAAGTGTCGGAAAACGTAAAAAAGGCAATAAATTCGAGGACCATCATTAAATGAAAGTAAAATGAAATGTCGGCAATAAAACTGTCACAGAAATGTTTTGGACAAATATGGATAAAACGAACACAAATAGGTCACATATTGGATACAAAACATCTTCATTTTGTAAATCAAGATTAGATTATCTGTACACATTTTGATATGACTAAAATATTAAATATGTCTAATCAGTAATAATTTTTTGAAAGTAAAGCACATATTTATTTCCATAATCCGTAAAACTTTCGTTTTTAATTAATTAATATATCACCATATAAAAATTCCGGAAACTCAAACAGTTACATAACTCATATTCCTCTACAAATATGAATTTGAAACGTTACGATATGCAATAATAATTAGCGGAATAGAAACAGGAAAAAGCCAAAAGACTATGTATATTACGATGTGATGTTGTTCCATTTAAAATAATAATAAAAATAAATGGTTTGATTATACAATTATGCTAATTGGAAGTGGAAACTTTTTTTGAGCGATTTTCTGAAATAGACAAGAAAAAGTCACGATTACCTTGGAATCTAGAACTACCTACAATCCAATATAAAAAGCGATCTGTCGATTTGATCTTTACCTAGATTTTATTAATTTAACACAACTGGCAATTTGATTGAAATTCATAAAATAGTAAATTAATCTTAAAATCGTTGTAATATTTCTTGTATACATAAATAAAAAACGTTATCGTGAGTTCGAAAAAAACTTTAGTTATTTTAAATAATAAATATGATTAGGTTCTTAAAGATGGATTTACATTAAAACGCGTATTAAATTACGCCCATTTTTACATGCATTATATAGAAAATAAATCTTAGTTACCATAAATGAAACAAATTGAAAATTTCTTTATCAGAAAACACATTAAAAACATTGATAAAAATATTTAATTAAAACTGAGAATATTATCTTTATTATATTAGTAAATAGATATAATATGAGTAAACACTATATAGATATACAGCGTACAGCATCTTAGATTTGTTCATTTACATTATGCAAATTTCAATTTGATTTATAAGGTAATAAAATTGCTTACACAATACTTAATTTTCAAGCTTGCCGTAAGAAACACATGAAAATAATTGACAGTTGAAGTATATGACGAAACAAAATTAACGAACACTAAGAAATTGCCATTTTCCGAATTACAGTAAAATTACACAGCTTTACGAATAATTTTACATAAAACGTTATGTACGAGTATTTGAACATAGACACTAATTGTCGAAAAAGAAGCGTGGAATTGTTAGTGTTTTTATTTTATGGTCAATTGTATTAAATGTTGAGTCGTCTTTTGAACTATTCGCTATCTGATCAGTCAACAGCTATAGATCAGTGTTATCGGCGGCGCGATCAGAAATGTTTAAAATTCTGCGGTTTTTGTAGTAAAAGAACGATTCAATTAAAGATTCTGTTTGTTTAAGATTTATAATACATACGATTGGTTGCTATCGAAACGGAACAATTGAACAGTGTTTCTTTGCTCTAAACTCAACGCGCTGTTTTGCATTTTAAATTACTCGTTCCGATGTTTATTATCATATACGGCCTACGGTATATAATTTTCGTTGGTTTGTAATATGGAAGGTATAATTTTTGGTCTTTTAATTTAATTATTGATATCGTATCAGTTGAATTTATCGAAAGCAACTTGTGCTTGCGAATTATATTAAAAAATATATATACTATTATTTTTATTTAAATCAAATATATTGATAAAATATATTTTTATTATTTACAATTAAATAAAAATAAATAAAAATGCGTAATAAAATACTGAGACCGGCCGAAAATAACTATTATAATTTCAATCAAGTTTGGTTGTTCAAATAAAATAGGAGTACTATTTATAACTCGTTTCAGAGATAACAAAAAAATAATAATTAAAAATAATCATGACGATGTCAACACATGAACTATCCTTCCATCATTTTGTTCACCAACACTTTAAATAAATGATAAATGATCCAAGATTCCAACATTCATTAATTACAAATCGATTAAACTAGATGATATGAAGAGTTCACGAGAATAACAAACATAGTCGGAACATACTTAAAAAATATATGTTTTTTAATAAGTACCATAATTTACGATATTAATACCGCA
Source organism: Nebria salina (assembly GCA_944039245.1). NCBI lineage: Eukaryota > Metazoa > Arthropoda > Insecta > Coleoptera > Carabidae > Nebria > Nebria salina. The sequence goes on along the minus strand of OX063273.1, from coordinate 1,850,658 downwards.
TAATTATTCCGTCGTATTACCAAGATTGGAAAATTGCAGAGTGCATTATAATAATGCATTGTGTGATATATGCATGCTGACGCTTATAGCTCGAAAACTTTTTTTTATTTATTTACGACTTGATTAATGAACGTATACAACGAAAGTTTCATTTGTTGTTTTTTTTTTTTAACGAATTTACGCCAAATGGATATAAATTGCTTGCATGGAGTTTCACGAGCCATTTTACATTAGTTCATTAAATTCAACGAGTTTATTATAACTTTACACAATGGCTACGCTCACCACTAACCGGTTCAAATCAGGTTACCACTAGAGACGTTTTTGTGTACTACCTACTACATAGTTAATACGTCCATTCACACTCATTCCAATTCAATATCAATTAAATGGAGTACTAATTTATAATCATAGTAAAAAAAAAGCTATTGCGACATGTTAATTTTATTCTAGTTCAGGCTAAATCGTACAAGTGCTATTAACGAAATGAGTGCACGCATTTGTGGCATTACTAGGGTCTTATAATAGCGCGTGCAGGCTATACATATTGGTGTGCACATATTCAGTTGTGACGATCGATAAACCACCTAGTGACCGTATGTGGTGTTAGGTACCGTATTATATGGTGTCCGGTGCCACTGGCCATGCTTACCAATTGGACTTTAGAAAATTGGTTACTCATATTTGGAAGGAAGAAAGTCGACAGGATGTTTTAGATATATTTGGATACACTTTTGATTTGAATTGCATACAAAATACTCTATTCAGGTTTATTCGTTATATAGTAGCAGCAACCAGAATTCTATATATGTATCTATTTAGAATAGTATATACATTTATTTGGTAGCAACAGTGTAATATGCGAGAACGCGGCATAACCGGTGTCATAACCAATGCTAAATGTTTAATTAGACAAAGGATTTCTGTGAACGCAATGGTTGCAATTGTAACAAGAGGCGAGAATATTGAGAGAATTGTATAGTAGTTGCTATACTACACAGATTAAGTTTAATAAATTTAAAAATAAGTTAAAAGATGTGTGATTTGTATAGTTGTCCTAAATATTTCCTCTCAGTAGTAATTTCGAAAATTGTATTTATGTGTGTGTATTAGAGAAGAAGAAGAAGGGGCGAAATAATAGTATAGATGTGTAATTATGAAATGTATTTTGTTGAGAAATGAATGATTTGTGAAGATAACGAAGCAGAAATGTCATGGAATAAAGTATAGTTATAGTATCCGGTATGATGGTGACTATTCCCATAGCTATCAACATCAACAGAGCACAGCAAACAGAATAGAAATAGGCATTTCGGTTATCTGCACGAGAGGCGTGCGAAATCTGAAGAATGACCGTCGCATCTATATATGTATGTATGTATGTATGTATGTACGTATATAAGTGTAGTAGGGGAATACGACTTCATAAATTGGATATTTTTGCGGAATCCGCGCCGTGTGAATTTATGAACATTTTGCATGGACGAGATGGGAAAATAACCGCGCAATACCCCATAACTCAACCAGGCACCATTCGTCGCGCTATAATGTTATTTCCATGTTGCCGCGCGCGCGTTGTATTCCTTGTGTGTATATTTACCATTCTACCCAACAGATATCCCCAACTCAATATCTTCAACAAATATCGACAACATTGCATGTTTTCTAGATATATATACCTATGTGTACGTATCTAAGAAACATATAGTGTAGGTAACTATGCAATACGCAATTGTCAATTGAAAAGATCGTATATTTGTTCAAGATACGCCTAAACTTCAAGGTTTTCATCGTGGAAAATGTAAATAACATATTATTTTGTCGTTTACTTATCAACACAATCGCAAGATTCCAACTACAACACTCATCTGTACACATCAAATCTTTCTAAAACCCTTAGCTATTCCAATACTCAGTAAAACAAATTATAAACTAAAATCATTTTCAACTCTAGTGAATTTATTTTTTGATTAAAATTTACAAAGTACAATTTTTCAAATTTAATAAAAAAAAGTTATATGCAACATTTAAGTGCCTAAAATATTTAATCTTAGTTCTGCAGTTGAAATGTGTTTAAAATGAAATAATGTAGTGCCTTATTTTAAGTAAATACCAAAAACAGAAATGATCAAAACCAGAAAACCAATTACAAGTTTGTAACATTCAAATGCATATACCAAATCCTATTACGCAAAGTTTCGCGAAACAATATCTAAAATGACACAAGTACATCTAATACATGTTGATATTATAGAAATTCTAATGCTATAGCGTTGTGGTTGGTATAGCCGAACTTATGAATATAATCTGACAACAAACTCTATTAATATGTTAAATAGAAACAATAGCGATAACATCGCTAAATGCGACAAAAAAAAAAAATAGGTTCACACTTGCCACTATAAATCTATTTAAACACGAGCACGAAAATAGTTAAAAAAAAATTGTAAAAATAATTAAATTTATATATCAGAGCATTGAACCCTTGGTAGTGATTTGAAATTTAAAACCGGACATGAACAAACATATGGCACAACTGTTACGAATTTCACATTAATATTTTTGAAATTAAACTTTAGAAAACAGTTGAAATATTAAGTTTTATTTACAGTAACATAAAATAACAAATATTTATATATTTGACAATTATATATAAAATGATTTTTTTTTTAAATAAAATTGCAATAGTTTTTGTATCGAGTAAATGCAAAATCTATAAAATAATTTCGCAATAGTTATAAAATCTAAATCTGTAGGAAGATATATTATGATTTTAGAAAGGCAAACGCAGCTCTAATACGTGACACTAACTCAATGAATATGAACGTTTAGTTGTCATAACAAAACGTGTAACCTTCAATAACTCATATATCAACAAAAACCATTGTTATGGTTATCCAGACTCATTTTACTAGTGCGAGATTCAAATTATACTTTCTAAGTTGGTATTTAAACATGGCATCCAGTGAGCAAGAGACTTATTAAAAACAAAAGTACCGCCGTAACTCACTTGTTTGACAGTTAAAACAGTTGAAAATTATCTCGAAATGTGCGCAAATTATTTCTGGTTGGAACCAACTAACCAAGGTTACCTTATTCGCAAATTAAAATGGGCGGAGAATAGATTCGATGACGTTTCACGGTCGTTAATTGTAACGCTTTATATTAAGAATTACCGAATGGGTCAAGTAAAAATTGAGCTATTGTTGAACTTGACCCAAACGCGACTGTTTAGTTCGAAGACAGAATCGTTCTTCGTGCTTTAAAATTCCGTATAATAAACGTTTTAAACGATTCTAGTTGTTGAAAAAATGAATAATTTAAGCAAAATATATTTAAAATTGCAAGTCATCCGTATTGTATCGGCACTGGTCTAGTTTTTTACGATTTTTAATGACGTGACTCGGGGAAAACGTGATGTATAACACCGGGAAATTCTAGGAACCCCGACAACGGCAAGTAATTGCCAAGTGCGGTATACAAGTAGATACACTAGAAGAATCAATTCGCACGTAAAATGCATTAACCAGTAACGACTCTATAACTGCGTACAGTTGTTATATTATAGTGAAACTTTGTCATTACATTCTATGAATGCTTTAAATTTCCATTTAGTCCAACGCGTTCTTCAATTTCTCAATCGCTTTTGTTTAAATCTACGTTCTATGAAATTAGGTTTAATATAGTCTCGCGATTGCATGTCACGAAATTCATAAAACGACAACAATTACTCGATTTCAATTGCTACCCGTTATTTGAAAGCAGATAATTAAAAAAATTAAATGTTAATTTTCGCTCTAATAAAGAGCAAGTATTAAAAAAAATGTCAATTATAAAAACATATTGGTGTATGGTAAATTTGCAGCGCTAGTCACGATCTCATAAACTTTCCAGTGTTGTCATTTGTAATTGTAAGCAGTAAAATTGTCAGTACTGTTATAGTCTTAAATTATTTTTGTGCCAGTTACTAAAGCAGAATTACAAACATATATAGTCAAAATCAAATTTGATGTTATGTTGCGTTAAATTTTTGAATGGAATTAGGAAATAAATCATAGACAACCCAATTGATTTTATTAGATTGATAAAAATTTGTATGAATGTGTAAGTTGGAGAACCTTGCCGTAGGGCAGTTTGGGGCGTACACAGTGAAGATGTTGTCGGTCCCACCTGTTTGGTGGCCGCAGGCCACTGTTGCTCAACATTTATCAACCACTGGTTCTCCTGCTGGAATGCAGCGTGCTTGCGATGGCACGAACATTATTATTTTACAACCGATGATTACCTTTCAGTGCTCTAGTATGACTCGATTTTGGTATCAAAGCCCGAATTAGGACTTAGGCATTGTTATTTACTTTTATTGTTATTATAGCAAGATTAATAATAACAAAAAAAAATAATAAAAATTTCAATGTTATACTCATTTCATAATACGAGCAGTGGAAGCAAAGGTGTGGTTATTATCTAGTATTTTCGTTCGCATTACCTTGACTATTATACGAAATAAAAAATAATACTAGATCAGATTCCGTATGCACTAGATTAAATTAATATCGTGAGATATGTTCTGCGATAAAGTTCCACGAAAAACTTTAATAAAAAAAACTGTTTTACACTGTTCAAAAAAGTATATTCATATTGAAATTAATAAAAAGTAAAAGTGGCGCAGAATTCTATTTGAATGTAAAAACACCTATGCATAAGCAACCCACGGTTTATAAAAGTCGATATTGTTAAAATGATTGAATTCAGTCAATTAATTACAACACAAATTATATAATTGTATTGTTAAATAATTATATAATTTATATACCCAATTTAGCAAATATATTGCAATATTTTATAGATAGGTACTATAATAATGCGCATATGTATATTCAGCTTTCACTTACAATTAGTAGCGTTAACGAACAAAAAAAAAATCAATAAACATTTTTAAAACAACAACGGCAATAAAAGATATTGAGTTTTTGTGTGGAGTTATATTTTACTGACGAAATACATTTGAATGTTATCTCGTCAATTGTATATGCCGCAAGATGTCAAGGAATCATGTTGAGAACGCTATTCGTTTTTATGATAACAAGAAACGGGTTATAGTCGAACTAGTGGTATATTAGTCACTGTGAACAAGCCATTACATCCGCTCCCGTCATATGCAATGTTATATATTTTCTACTTTTAGATACAAATGATGCGCATTTCTATATAATATACGCAAAATATCAACTTTTAAATCACATACACATTTTACGAACTGCTCTATTGAGAAGAGCGGGTGGTATCTTCTGTAGTATTGCACTAGTTAAAATAAAAATGCGAATGGATACAATCGAACACTTACTCAATATGTGTGTTAAATTTGGTTTAAATCGCTTTAGTACCTTCAGAGAAGAAGCAGCGACAAATTTTAGTCTTACGACGAGCAAGCGACCAATATGTTACCAAGTATATGACATATATACATTTTTGATATAAAAATGATAAGAAATGAATTTCTATGCAAGATATTACTAATTGAGAAGAGGGGGTGGTATCTCCAGAAATATGGCACTGATTAAAATAAAAATGCGAATGGATACAATCGAGCACTTACTCAATATGTGTGTTAAATTTGGTTTAAATCGCTTTAGTACCTTCAGAGAAGAAGCAGCGACAAATTTTAGTCTTACGACGAGCAAGCGACCAATATGTTACCAAGTATATGACATATATACATTTTTGGTGTCAGAGTGATGAAAAATGAATTTCTATGCAAGATATTACTAATTGAGAAGAGGTGGTGGTATCTCCAGAAATATGGCACTGATTAAAATAAAAATGCGAATGGATACAATCGAGCACCTACTCAATATGTGTGTTAAATTTGGTTTAAATCGCTTTAGTACCTTCAGAGAAGAAGCAGCGACAAATTTTAGTCTTACGACGAGCAAGTGACCAATATGTTACCAAGTATATGACATATATACATTTTTGGAATCAGAGCGATGTGAAATGAATTTCTGTGCAAGTTATTACTAAATTTGCAAAGAAACAATTAATTTTTTTAGGATAAACGATTCTTAGGATCTTTTATTTTATAAGTGATACTCGTACAGTATGGGATTTGGGATTATTAAATATATTAAGCACACAACTGCCATGAACTGCAGATGATTGGCTAAGAACGTTTAACAAAAAGACGCGCGTGCGCTGTACTGGATTACGGAAGTCCGAGCCATAGATCTAATAAAGACAGCTACGCCGATTCTCACGTATAACATTTATGAGTTCTGGCTGATATTTTGTTACAATTTATTATGATTTTAATCGTTTTTTGAGCCACTTAGTCAAAATTTGAGATCGGGAATATATTTAAAATGTGAATTCCGCCTTCTATATTATATTATACAGTCAACGTAATTCCGTCATTCCTACATGTCTATGGTATAGTGCAGCAAGTCATGGTATGACTTCCTCGTATATACATGTCTGACCTACTTTTACTAGTGTACTAAGCCAGTATATTTCTTTGGTTTTGTTTTATATCGTATAATATTTATGATAATAAATACAGTCGATAGGTATATCCCCGTATTGGTAATATGTGTTATGATAATTTATCGACATGATTTATATCGGACAGTTTCGCTATAGGTAACCTATAGGCATGGTGAATTATTTTTATAGAGTTTCGCCTGTCAACGGCGTTATTAAAAGTAGTTTGGTTTTTGCAACGCGGTTAATTTATTGATTATAAGAGATGCATTAATATATCGATTAATCATGCGAGTGTGTGTTATATTAAAATTGATTACGTTATACGGTGATTATCGGTATTAATGATAATGCAGTCATTTGCAATCTATGTCGTACTTAGTTTATTCCAAGATGTTTTTATAATTATATTTCACAAATATAAATCGGTATTGATGTATAAATAAAAAAAAAAGTGGATGGTAAATATTTTTAAATAAATAACTTTTGCAATAAAAAATAAACGGTGAAATATAATTTGTTTAAAAGGATTTTTATAGCGTCTTAAAATACCGTTTTGAAATTCGGAAATTATTTTATGTTTGCGACTCATTGGAAATAATTTTATTAGTATTCGATTAAATGGTTTTTGGACGCAATTATCAACGGGTTAAATATATGTGTTGGTCTATAGATTTTTTTTGTTGATAATATGTTCAATAAATAATAATGTTTACCTAATAAATATTTCGACTATTATTAGAATTTATTTCGAATTATCGAAAGAGTCTTTGATCATAAACAATATGTTTAAAACGAAATTTTATTTATTTTTATTACTATATCGAACAAATATAAAAACTTTAATATGTATCTACTATATATATTATAAAAATAAATATTGTACTCCGTTATATACAAACATCATGTTTGACATTGTTTATACAATATTTAATATCATAACAACCTTGGTAATTCAAACACAGGTTTATTATTTTTAAATATAAACACAATAAAATAAACTATAGGTATCGAAAGATTTCATTTTTCCCTAAATATAATTTAAAAATTATTTTTCAAAATTTGTACCAAAAATTTTTTTATTTCATAAATACACTTTTATAATTTTCATTTGTGTTAATTTTATAAAAAATAAAAATCTTAATATTGGGAGCTCAAATATATTTGACGACGCATAAAAATGCGAACGGACAAATTCAAACTTGAATAAATCAATAAAATAAAATATATTTACCCAGTAGATTCATTGGTGACAAGCTGTTCCAGCATTTGTATCTTCAACATAATTACATATCCAAATCACGCACTCACACACAAACAAATGAACACAAATAATAAAATCCGAGTATCACTACGATCTACGAACGCAACAAGTCGGAACTGTCACATTTTGACCTCGCGCGCGCACTCACTCTAAACAAAAAAAAAAAAAACCACGACAGATTTTACCGGATATCGATGTTCCGATTGTTTCCGTTTGTCAAAAGGTAATTTCAATCGAGCGAAAAGTCAAATGAAGGTCAACGGTGACACCAGTGACGTCACTTGCGAAGTGTGAATCGAGCCGCAATCATAACAAAACACCAGTGAAACGCCGGCCGCCTACGAAGACTGCTAGTGGAACACTGACATCGGCTGACTTGACTTGGTTCTTGCGCCGGCACATGCCCCGATGGACGATGCTATTCAGGAATGTTCAAACATATACGTACACACTCACACACACACATACACCGACACAAAACTCGATACGCAATAACAAGTGCATTCGCGTTTACATTCAATTATTAGTGGTCAACATTGATCCATTCCGTGACATTTACCGAAATACTTAAAATCAATCAACAAAATATGTTCTACATTTTTTTCCAATATTTATTAATTACCTAGCATAACACATTTACTTGTAAATATCCGCTAGAAAATATATGTATAGCAATTTTAAAAGAAATATAATTATTTTTTATTAAACATTTTATTTATTATTAAATATAAGCATACACTCGTTAATAATGATTTAGTTTATTGGGGTTAAACGATTACACTTTGTAATTTATTTGTCTTAAATAATTACACATAAGACACCTGCGAATTGACAACAGGTGGTAACTGCTTGGACTACAAACTACAACAAAGTGTTAAATAGAGAATAAACTTTCAATATATTGGCTTACATCTCCTATATATTAGGACACGCGGCAGCAATATTTAAATAATTGACAAATTGTCTCGAAACAATCTCAAATATATATAAAATTCTGAAAATTAATTCGTAAAAAAAAAAATTCATAAATCAAGTCACATTTAGTGATATATTTCATTAATAATCCACCCGTAATTATGCGGTGCTTGCACCCATTTACTACGTGAAAAGATTATTAAAGATATAAATAAAATCCATTTAGGCCTAATTGAAATAAAATGCTGAAAAATATACAAAACAATTTATGCATTCTTTTTATGAAATTCCGTGAAACTTTTTATCCATTTCACAGTTTGTGACGACGATCAATACGTCATTTGAATCGAATAAAAAACGAAGTTTATTAGTACTTTCTAGAAAATTAATGATATATTCATAAAAAAAAATTAATGCGGAATGACTCGTTTATAGAGGTGTTAACACGATTATTTAGTTAGATTGTTGGCCATTTGTATATAACGTCTTATACACCACAGGATCTTCACAGAAGCGTGTTCATTATAAATTGCCCAACAGCGATTCTCAAACAATTTAGAATTTGATTAAAAGTCATTTGAGTAAACTCAGCATTTTGTCATGCAGCATTTTTTATTTAAATTTAAACACCCATATAAATTTAGTTAATATTTCTAATAAATCAGTTCAATATATCGACGATCTAATACGTGAGAATTTTTCTATATAAATACCAAATAAATATTTGAATGTTGTAATATATAAACACGAATCAAGATAATATTTTACTTTAGATTATTTGGGTTAGAGAAAGTCTTGAACCATATCTGTTTTGTTCAATCAATGACACAAGTTTTGAAAATTAATTAATTTATGTTTTCTCGCGATTTGTTTATGTAGTAGGCATTTAAATATCTAGAATAATAATTCAAGAAATCGCGTATTCAATATTCTCAAGGCCAATCATATACAATGATGGTATTTAGAAATTATAATAATAGTTGACATAAATGCTTACATTATTTATTTATATTTTTTTTGCATAAACTATTCGCATTAAAACGCAAATAAAAATATCGTTATATTCTATTTATGTGATTTTATATATCAAATAAATCAAATATGATGTGTTTTTTTTTAAATCTAGTTGGTTAACCAATTCGTCAAATAATTCAAAATTTGGCGTTTGCGGTTTTTAACGTAATTAGCGGTCATTCGCACCGCGCGATTTAATATATCCAGCCCAGAGACATTGCATGCTTTGGACCGTATACTACATTTATGCTTTGGTGCGCCCAAACAAATAAACAAAACAATATGGAGGAACCGACTAGTTAACAGAAGCGCTATATTTCACGATCCAATTTTATTATTTTGACATCAAACACTTTCAAATTTTTGTGATATTTTATTGCGTAAAGTATTTTCGTAAATTATTTTTATTTAACAAATAACCTACGCGAAAAATAATTGATGAAAATACTCGATACAATTTATTATCGAGTAAATTATAAATCGCATCTGTCCTTTTTTGGATGAGTGTTCAATTTAGAAATTAAAAATTTTAATTCGTCCTGGTTGCAAAATGGTCCAGTAAAAATTAAAATTCAAAATTGAAAAAAACGAAAAGCATAACATTATTAGTCCATTGTCTGCGGAATCTGCGTAGGCTGTTGATTAAAATCGCCTCTTCGAAAGTTCAAGGTTGCAAGCTTATTAGACCATCTTGATACACTTTTTTGTACGCTTGTCTTTTGGACAGACAACATTTTAATTTACAGTAACATGTGCGTATTGTAAGCGTAATAAAAAAAAAAAACAAACAAAAAATTATCTGTTCCATCTTCAGACTTACTACCGGCAACGCTACTGATGTTTTCTACCGTTTCTATTTCAATACGCAATGATTACTTAAATCACGAATGTTTGTATGTTAAATCAATGATTACTTAAATGCTTCATATTTAGTAAGCACTAATGTTAAAGCCATTTTGATTAAAAAAAAAAACAACTTAGGGTTCATTTAATAACGAGTTGTGTTTCGCTAAACATTTAGTGAAGATTACAAAAAAGTCTACCGAGTGATTTGTCACCTTCTAGCTAGATACAAATATAACACGAAATTTTCGTAAAATATGACACAAAGATGCAGTAAACAAGAAAATAAATAAGCACAAACTTAAAATATAAATTGTATAGTAACACATCCTGTATTTCACCCCGAAACTATAAATTATCCCAAACAGTTTATTTGTAAAATGGTACTAGATACTAGTACATCTAAAGTACAATAATAAATATATCATATAGAGATTACAAGAGAACAAGTACTATATTTATTAAAAAGGAAGTTTGTGTTGGTATACCGTGGTGATATATTATAGAATAGCGAACGGAAGAGGAGAAAACAACATGCTCATGAATATAAACACTACAAGGCAGTAACATTCAATGTAACAAATATCTTCGAAATAAATATTAACTAGCAATTTTTTACCTCTATTTGTGCTTTTATTCCCTTGTTTAATCTATTGGTCATATAGATTGGAGCCTCTTTGGTCATGTATGGGTAATGTGTGAGTCAGAGTAGTCTTCTATCTAAGCTAGTATATCGAAGCAGTACACAGTGCAGTGTAGTCACTACCTATAAGTTACCGTTGACACAGGTCAAAAGTCACCGTTGTTTTAATTTCTATCGGTTTACGTGCACGATCTTAACCGTATCATCTCGGAAGAAGAAATAATAATATGCTGATCTGTGCCTTGTTGCGGTTGCTGCTCAGTACGGAGCAACTACCGCGCGTATTATTACATGCAGTTTCATTAAAAATACAGTAACCTTCCATGATTGTTACCATACATACATACAGATCAATTGAACGAGTACATAAATATAATTTGTTTGATGTAGTTTATTCAGGCTATAATCGAAAGCCGTACAAATTATAATTTTTATAAATAAATATTAATCAATTGAACTTTGATTATTTTAATTATATTCCATTTATTATGTATGTATAAAGAAGCATTGGCGCAACAAATGCTAAATAGCACCCCGAAGGCTAGCTTTAAGTATTGGCATACCCAATGCTTGTTTATAATATATACGTAAATAGATTAAATTATAGGCTCTTTAAGATTATTTGAAAAATATGTTTCGATTGTGAACATTTTATAATTGATAGTTTTTTTCATTTACCATCCAACCATTCCGCGGTGTTAAAGATATCGAGTAACGATTACGAATGGCTGGGCATTGGTTTATGAAAAGAATGCGCGAAGAAGTGTAGCTGTAGAATGATTTATAATAACTACTAATTAAAATTGCTTTTATGTTTTTGTGTGGTCACGTGCCAACTAACTCATAAATCGTATTATGAGCGCGCGGGCGACACGTTTGAAAAACTTCAGCCATCATACATACGTATTATAATCAACCAACACACTATCACATATATATACATACATTATTATCATCAACCCGCATACAACAGGGTTAAATAATTATTAATGCTGCGCAAGGCACATTATCATGATAATTATACACTGTTATATACATTCATATATGATACTTAACCCAACAAGCTTGTTAAATACTAAAATATTTAATTTAAAATATAAATTCATACAATTTAAAAAATGTAATTAAAATATTAAAAAAAAAGTGCAAACGATGCTTGTTTTATATATTTATTATCTAAAAATCGACCACAGAGATTCGCCGCAAAATACAACAATAGATGGTAACAAATCTGTTTCACCAGAGCAGATTAAGAGATTTGGACCACGGTTTATTCAATACATGTCAACATATACTGCAGACAATGCGATGAAAGTTTTTTTTTTTTGTGAATAAAATCGCATTTTCATTATATTACCGTTACCAATACCAGCTGCTCTGCAAATTCATACTATGCATATATTTGGTGTATTTACATTCTATTGAATCAGGAGAACGCCCTTACAAATTCGTGTAAATTTATGATCAGTACAAATAAAACTGTTATCTATAAATGTTTTTCATAGGGCGTCATATAAAAGGTGCTTCATAAATAATGTATTAAATCATTCGTAAATGTATTAATTGAGTTAACTTTACGCGTAAAAATGAGTACGAATAAAATTTGATAATCTTTATGTATATGCAAACATATTACAGCCGAATAAAGTTTATTTATTTATAATAATGGGTTTGTTTAGCTGAATGCAAATTTATTTTTATGAAATGCAACAAATCATATTTATCGAATTATATACATGTTATGGCCAACAGAGTGGCAATTGAGAGTTAAAATTCAATATGAAATCTATTGTCGAAATATATTAAACAGTGTGTATGGTTAAAGTCAAAACTCGAAATGGAACAAAGTGACATAAATCTATCAGATAGCTTTGTGCGATGGAAAAAAATAGTTGCACCCTTATCTGTGGGGCAGTCAACCGTTGAATAAGTGATATCAATATTTATGATTTACGCGCAGTAAAATAATAAACGTCAGCGCTGGCGCGAGTGACCACGAAAGGACGCTGAATTATCATAATAAGGGTGACACAGTGACCCTCCAATTCAATTATTATCAATGTATGTTCCCCTTTTTGCGATGACCATGTTGCAGACAGATGGCATCCAAATCAGTGGATATACCATACGAAAATAAGTGGGGCATTAAGAAAATGCTGACGAGAAAATTTTGTTAAATATTTTAAACCCCTTACTGTAATAAATTGGTACATACAAGTGTAATGAAATTTTAAAATGAATGTTTTTATTTAATGATGCAGAAAATAAAAAGTGACAATTCATATATTTATATACAGGACGTTTTCATCTAACCAATTACGCGAAATAATAGTTCACAATAAAGTTGATATGTTAAGCCGCGAAGCGGCATGTATGCACGTCCTGTTTGACGTAGCCACTTAAATTATATTGTGAATCATATTCATAATCATCAGTTGCGATTGACGTTTTCACATTTGCCATTTGCAATTAAAATAATTCCTTTATTTATGACATTTGCACACCAATAAAAAAGCATTGATACAAATATTTAATTATTTATTTCGCTATTCAATAATTACGTATTATTTTGGCGCATTAAATACCCTAGCGAATTAGGACGTTTTTTTAATCTAAAATATGTAATGGCAATAAAAAATCATGGAAAAAATAAAAACTAAAAGTGTTTAGGCATTCTATCATTCATGCAATCACAATAGAAATTACATTGTTCGCTAGTACATTTTTGAATATTAAATTTATTATAGATATATTGGCTTATTTTTGTTATGTAGTGAATAGTTTCCGCATTTGATTCCAAATGAAAATCATTAGACTGAAAACTCAATTCAATTAATTGAATTCCATTTATTTAAAAATCTCGTCATAATACTTTTATCAGTCCACGCCATAGCCGAGTCGTTTTCACGCTTGAACAAAAGAAAATGTCCGTTTGTAAAGCTCTTGTCCCTCCAGAAAGGGGCTCTGACAATAATTAAATCAGCCTACGTTTAATTCAAACTCTTCGTATTTACTTAAACTATTTAATTTGTGAAATGAGCCTTGACTCCCAACGGACCCATGTCACAATGACATTTCTACGGTCTCCAAGGGTTGCTGCACAGTTTGTTTCGTATACCACGTACTGTCAACTAATTCTGACGCGCCACACATCTGTCGCAATGACAGAAAAAGACAGAGAGCTACATGAATAGTGGATGAGACAGAGAAGTGTTATGACTCTATTTGTGATTTGTATATGCGAAACTGGTTTTGGTGACAGTTTTGAGGGTGGCTGGTCATATTTTAGCTGGAAATTTGATTTTTGGGCAAAAGTTGATTATTTTTCAATCAACCATAGTAGGCTTTCGAAATCAATAATTTTGTTTCGAAATTCCAACGAAATTCTATTTATAGCAAGGGTGAACAGCAGATTTTATAAAACATTATAAGTATGACAATCTATTTAAAAATATGAATTATAAATTTTTCCAACTTTCAAACAAAGATCAAATTAAACCCTTTCACGGTTGAAAATTTCCGGGGACCGTTTCAAATGTTCGTTATACGTTAAATTAATTTTTAATTGGATTGCAGATGGAGACAAAATATCAAGTTAATATTACGGAATTCTTGGTTATAACACAGCCGACCGAAAAAAAACGAACAATGTGCAGTTTGCAGATGATATTCACGAAAATAGATTTTAATTAACATTCTTATTTTTGCACAAAACAAAATTTAACACCAAATTCCTTTCGCTATAATTATTTTAGCATAAGTTTTATAGTTTTAAAACAAGTATTTTGTTTTAAAATCGTATCCCTCATTTTTTTTTTCAAAAATATATTTATTTTTTCTGAAACCCAAATTGATTCACTTGTATTGATAATATCCCGAATTTATTAATGGAGATACGAAATTTGAGTCATTTGTAGTCATTCGAATAGAGTCTACACACTAACGGAAGTCCCGAGTCATATCCTGAAATCAATCGATTTGCGCAAATTCCCAAATAGTCACCTTCCGCGTGTCACGCCAAAATCATCCGTATCTGTGTAGAAGCGTTCGAATGCAATTCGCTTAAACTTTTGCCTGAATGATGGCTTGATCAACATCGTAATTATAATTTGCAATTAATAGTAATTACTGTTTATTTTTGTTCCCATATTCATATCAATTTACAGAATATTGGCTATAGATGCTAAATTTATCAAACGACATATCATATATATGAAATCAATTTATAGGAGTATTATTTTATTCTATATAGAAATGCATTTAATAAAAACACTGGTCTTTGATGTTAACTTTATTTAATATTTTCTTTGAAAAGCACAAATCAGATTTTTTTTTGACAACCACAAAGTAATATGAACGATTTTAGAAAATGTTTCGAATCAATATTCTAAATATATGTTTGTCAACATGTATATTAGTATAGAATATCAGATAAAGATGAAAGCTAAAAGGTTTCTAGTCGGGGTATATGTCTTCTTTCCGTGGTTGTTCACGAAGTCGTATGACTGTGCGTGAGAGATCAAGCAATGTGGACATCTGGGTAGACAGTTTTTTAAACTCTATATACAAGTTATCAAAGCGACTACCTCCTCCAACAGTTCATTTATAGCTCGAAAACACTCGACAAACACAGTAAAACTAATAGGGTCTACACTCTACACAACTTGATGATCAATTTTTTTTTATCTGACTATCTCCATTTTTACTTTCATATATAAAAGTATAGTTATCATTAAAAAAAATCAATCTTAAGATATTCCTTTTAATCTTACCTTAACGCAAATCTAATTATTTCTGTGATTGTTTGTCGCAAATAGAATGAATATTACGTATTAAATAAAAGATAAAGTCTCTTATTAAAATTTTAATTCAACGTTGAAGTGAATTGAGTACTTAAAAATAAGCATCTCAATATATATAACATACAAGTGCAGAGAGAGAGACTGTGGGGAGTACTTAGTTAAATTATGAAACACTTCCTAAATGTATAATTTAAACCAGGAAGCGATCTTTATGGTATGTGAGGTGTGCAGGATGCTGCCTAAATATTTAACGGCATCCATTTTCACTTTATATATTGATACTTAGTGGCGCACAAGCGCGTCATTCCCCACAGATGTGACGCTGAATTATATTTACATTTATTCCGGCAAATATTACGCAGAAATAAGTATTTTGAGTATGTTGTTTCAAAAATAAAATATAAATCCGAAATGGGACAAGCTGTCAGCTTACATCCGGAAATCGGAAAATATCGTCGATAAATACACAACTGCTGACATCAAACATGAACGATCGTCCTACACATCAATTCAATACAATATTTAATAAACATTTATTGAATTTTGTTATTTTCGAAATACATCGTTTGATTTATATTTGTTTACATTTACTAATAATTTACTATATCAATATTAAAATTATTATTAGTCAATTTAATAAAAATATAAAAGTAAATTTGCATTGCCAATAATGTAAAATTATATTTAATGGTTTTTTTCATTTTAATTATAAATGAATAGTATTTTAAAATATGTATTTTTTATTATGTTTTTGCATCACAAATATATATTTTTAACATCCAAACAAAAATTAAATAATTTTTAATTAAAATGTTTGTGATATATTTTCGAAACCTTTTTGGACGTTTTATTTAAAAAAAGTGTCTATATTGTATAAATTAATATTTCATTTTAGTCGTAAACGAATAGTTTTTTAAAATATATTTTTTTAACGAAATTTCATCAACAAACATAAATGTTAGTTGGGAAATTCTTGGAAAACAACATGGAATGAAGTATAGATATCAATGTTTTGAATTACGAATCGAATACTATACTATATACTGCATTGTATAATCTTACAATTGGCATCTAAATACAAAACAACAATCACAATTTTATAGCCATATGTTCTATTGAAATGCAAGTAATAATTTTCATTCCACACACACACACACACACACACACACACACACACACACATATATATATATAAATATATGGGTATATTGAAAAAATAAAATCATAGTCGTCCTTGCAAATACACATTAACATAAATACCAACTTGACTGTTTCGATTTTTGTTTCTTTTTTAACATTGGCAATCTTTGATTACATGGGTGGTTACTTCATATTTACCCAACATACTGCACCAAACCAAAATGGCGACTGCCGTAGGTAACAAATATAAATTCAAATATAAATATGTATGTATATTTTACAAGTAGATTCAAATTATCAGTTGCTCAAAAGGGCGGTACATCTATTTATATTATTTAAAAATATTATTTCGAATTTTTATTTTTGTCAATTACAAGATTGCATCTTGCGAACAGTACATGTGGGTCTCTATAATATAATATACGTTATGGGATCATTTTTATACATCTACTATTTATAGATACAAGATTAGTTATTGATTGGAAATCGATAAGGTTCATAATTATAAACATGAGATGTAATAAATATTTTATTGTGGGATGCTGCTCGTTTCATTTATAGGGGTGTATTGGGAAGTATTTAATTTTTTAAATATTTTATAATGAAATTTATTCAATATTCGCCCATATCAATATTATTCTAGAAATGTAATTAATGGTAGTGTAAGGCAATGCTTGTTACTAGTAAACTTGTTTTATTTTAAATTTACTGTTTTATTTTAATATAAGGAATCTTTTATATTGTGAACAGAAAACAATATTAAAAGCTATTACTCTTGTATTGTATATTTGTTTTATCACCAAAGGAAATTTGGTAGTAAGAGAAATAGAAGAGCGTGTTATATTTTGTGTGTGTGTGTGTGTGATTGGTATAGCTGTCTGTTGTAAGCCCTGAAATTGATGTGTTGGGTCTGGTAGTGGCCTTTAGGTCTGTCTACAATACCGTTACTCCTCGGAGCTCGGACACACTTGTTCCACCACTCTGCAGTGTTTTATTCTTCTTGTTTTGGTCGCGTATGCACGACACGATGGTCACACGACCTAAATAACTTTACATAACGTACTAGCCATCTTCGATACTTGTACAACTCGCAATATTTCTAATAAATATATGGCCCACATTTAACAATTGCGCCCAATTGATTACACAAATGTGTTATATTTCCACTGCTTAATGACAAGTCGCATATATCTCTCACTCTGTTATGGATCTAATCACGTTATTGGTTCTGACCCGGCAAAAGCTTCTACAGACACAACACACATGGACATTTACACGTAAACCCACATAATCAGATAGACTTGTTATCCCTTTGTCTTTTACGGATTGACCCTACTTCGTTTAGCAACACAACGAAATAATGCTGACACCAGACTTACGTGAGCAGTTTTAGATTGTGTCGCCACATAAACATAAGTGTAGGTAAAATATACCGACGACGAAAGTAACAAATCTCAATACGAAATTAGTGGATTTTGGTTGGTAAATAATGATATAGAATCCAATTTAGTATATTTTATCATGTGTTAGAAAAAATGGCGCTAGGCAAAAATGATGTGGATAAATAAAAGAAATGTAGAGCAGAAAGACAGTTGAGGAGTAGCAACTGATGAGATTTGTATCTGAACTGTGACAGGCAGTGCAAATAAATAAATGTTATTAACAAGACGCCTCTTTATCTGAAACAGACCACCAGAGATTCTCTGGTTCAATGCGTTCCGCCTTACGCATCCCATATAGACGATGGGCAGAAAACACTGTTCGCAACTGTAACACTACTCTTTAAAGTCGTAATTTGTGGAGCTGTCAAGCCGTGATAGATTTCGCAAGAAAGATCTTAGTAAATCGATGCATGGTCTGCTGTCTTAGAACTTATACACAAACAAACCGAACACAGTGATCTATGTCCTATATGCACAAGTGTGTTATATTTCAACTATATTGTTTAACGAGATGGGTGGTCTAGTGGTCTACCCTCTTGGGTCAGATAACACAAAAAAACGAAATGCTTTTTTTTTGTTAAAAATTGAATAATCAAATATTTGATAACAAATGAAATTTGTAAATATTTATTATTTTTGTATATAAAATTGCACATTACAAATATTGTGAAATATTTTTGTTTTATTGAAATAAAAATGTCCAAAATGTATTTTGAAGAATGGCTCTTTTATGATGTTGCAAAATAGAATTATGACGCAAAATGTAAATGCTGAGTGGCCACAACTGCTCTATAAAACCTTAAAAATTGGAATATACCTGTAGGTGTTGGACATCGAGTGATACAAACTCGTTGTCAGTACCACCTACGACACTCGTATTTCACTTTGTTCGACAATTTTACATGCGGCAATAAATACAGTTTTTACGCCAAACCAAACAAAACCTTTGATACATAATATCACTATGAAATATTCATAGCACCTGAGCAACTTGAGTCAACTTGGTTCAACTTCACCGACACATGAATAAAATACAACTGATTTTCATGTCACTTTATATACTAACTTGAAAACATGATTTAATAATAGCAATTTCACCGGCTATATTTAAGCTTAAACGTTGCTTAAGATTGTCATAAATAAATTACATGAATGTGACAACTTGTTAACAACCATTTATATTCGCACTGTCTTTCACTGAACCTTCTTATACGTATTTTATTTAAATATGAAAAATGTTAAAATACAAATCTCGAATAATTCAAAAACCAAGAACATATAATTAGCCATTATATTATATTTTTTTACATTTTAAAATAAATTAAATATATATATATATATATGAATGGATAAACTTTTAACGACTGAAGTAAAGAAGCACTTCCGGTTTGAATATTCTTTTCAAAACAAGGACGTTTTCTTGTCAGGCATATATAAATCTTAAGTTTAAAGTTTCGTAATTTTGCCTTAAACCGTTTAGGCTGTAGAGCGCACACACACAAACACACACACGCATACACACACGTGCACACACACACGCACGCAAACATACTCAAAGACAGGCAGCCAGATAAATGTCATTTCAAAAATAGTCAGAAAATAAAGTTGAAATCTCTAGAAATCTAATCCTTTCATGATTACAATATTTATGTATTAGTTCGTATAAGAAAGTAATTATGTTGTAAACGGTGATTTGTCAATAAATAAAAGATGAATGAAGAGTTGTACCTGTGTTGAACACCTGTCATGGTGAATTTCCCTCTGACTGGCACCGGTGGAGGGATGACCAAGCTGGGCTTTGGTTTCCGAGGATGAATAACTCCAGAAGCGTTTTGCAGCACCATTTCACCATGGTAACACACACAACACACAGAAAATCACATTGTACAACAACAGCAGATTACAATAGCACTCATCAATTATTAAATCACGACATAATAATCCAAAAATGCCATACAGTACACAAATATATCAGATTACCAATTGTTTAATATCTAAACTTAACTATCGCGTATGTGTCACGGCACAAGTTTATTTTGAACTGTATTTAAAAATCATCAACCCAAAATGCATTCAACTAACAAACAATAAACAACCATAGTCAATCGGTTAATCGTAAATTTATCTTACTTCTGATTGTTTTGAATCACACGTCCGACCCGAAACTCCAAAGTTTCAAACAGGATTGTTCCTTATTATGAGTCAGACTAGACGCGGCGACCGACATACACAGAATTAATAGCTACGTGCGTCAAGTGCCGGCCAGATCAGCGGCGGACACTAGATCTGGCTTTTAAAAACATTCTACACAGCATCCAATGTAGCAAACAGCCGCAATCATGAGATGAACGAACCACCACTCTCAAATCAAATCGTAAACCGCGCTATCTACTCCGTGCTGCCATCTCTACGCGCAACTATCACACCAAACGCCGAGTTGCCAGGATGGAATCATGCTTTTGGTAGTGCTAAATCATATTCTCTTACTGCGAATTGGTCCTCAAAATAAATAAATTTATTTTTACTTTCTTATACGAAGTAATAAGTAAATATTTTTTATTTTGGAATAATTTTAAAATATTGCCCTAAATGCACACATTTAATAAATTGTATTACGATATGTTAAAATAAAAACAAATATTTTTGAGGATTCAACAATTTATTATAATATTTTACACATCATTTCCACACACAGACAAACTTTTATCCAGTAAAAACTTATTTCTTCCATAAAATTGACATCGGCTTGTTATTTTTTTTTACATAAAAGGTACCTAGCGCAGCTATTTATTATACAGAAAAGTAGGGTGATTTTGATCACATAACGTGATTTTGAACTAAACGCAAATTGTATTAGTTAAATGTAGCACCAATGCTAAATTTGAACTAATATTTCAATATGCTCAGTCAAAATATTTTATGTGAACAAATTTCCCTATTTCACAATATTTTGAATAATAAAATAATGCAAACAATAATTAGACTAGGGGTTTAAACTTATAAACGAAATGTATTGTGTATCACTCATGTAGTACTGATTATGTTATATCACATATTTTAGCAGTTGTAAAATATCGTAAGTACAGAAATAAATACATCTGCTCGGTATTTGAATAGTTTAACAACAGTAAAGGGTTTTTATTTATAAACAATGGCAATTGTAACAGTTTAAATTAGTTATTAATAATTATAGTAAATATTAGAGTTATATTTAAACAAGTGGAATAAATTTATATATATATTTAATACGAAATATTAGTAAATAAAATTAACAACTTAGAAGTTAGGTGTAATGTATCAAAAAAAATTGATTCCAAAATCAAAATTCAAGTAAATTCACATAGTTCAAAGTAAAATATAGAATTTGAAAAAAAGTTAATTTTTTCTATTATGTTTTGAATACATTACAACCTAAGTCTAAATATTGCGAATTGGACGCAATGTTTATAAATTCGATTTTCTGTTCGGATTATTTACTACTTTGTTTGTTAACAATATTTAATAATTATTATCTCGTCAAAACTAAGAACTTTCGATTGCCGTCAAGTTCTGTTGCTTTCCTTAGCATCCTTGTTGCATGAGTAGGTTTGCTAGTTTGAACACCCGCCACCACGCAGTCAATGGCGCCGTGTGTCTGGTTTCCGCTGCTTGCTCTACCCGGATATTACTTTCACTGGACGTCGACTCGCTCTTTCCGGTTTCCTTCGATTGGTTCGCGGCTTTTATCGCTGGTGACGTCATCGTGACTCTTTCAAGATAATAAGTTACTGGAAAAGCACATTAAGTAGATGAGAAATTATAATCGAAAGTAATTTTCATTTTTTATAAAACATCAGCGCATAATTAATGAATTTATTTTAATTGTTATTATTTAGTACACATAGTACTTAGCCATGGCTCAATGTAAAGTATACTTGAAATTGATATATTTTCTAAAATTATAAAATCAATTTTTATTTCAATAACATGGTGCAATTCAATTCATAGACATAAAATTTATTTGAAGGTAAACATGTGCCATTAGTTTGCGTAATTTCAAAATGTCGTCACAAAAGGTCATTAGTTATGCAATATGGGTCAATGATCAATAAATCTGTCCAGTTTTATATCATTAATGTTATCTAAATTACTCCAAATTGTCCAAATATCGCAAATATTATAATAATTATAGATTCAATTAAGCTGATTGCTTATATAAGAGATGTAGGCCACATTTTAAATAATTCTTTTGACATTCAGACCTTGTTTAAATTTAAGTGACGAAAAATTACGAATAAAAATAAAGAGATGTTATAAAGTTACGTTTCCTGTTTCTAAATTGAGATAAGGTTTCGTAAGGTTCCACGTATAATAAGGATATACGCAAATAACCATGGAATAAATATTTATTTCCGTACATTTAAAAAAATGTCATTTTAACGTCATGGAAATTACGATTGAAACATATTTTTAAATGAAATTTTATCAATATTCACAAAATACTAGTTTGTAATTATTAATATATCTATACAGATAATTTTCAAGAATAAATTTACATATACACCAAAAATCTTATCATTAAATATTTTCAACGTTCAACCATGTTGGTACAGTATTTCAGTAAACACAGTGATTAAGATTCCTATTTGATTGTGTTTGATTACATTTTAAATTGAATTCAAAGAATTTTTTGTGCTGTTATGTCCTTATATGTTAAATATTTCACTTTCATTTTAATCTATTCTTATAATTTATAAAAACCACAACGCGATTTTATCATATACTGTAAACTAATTTTCAATTAAGACTGTTTTTATTTTTTTAAATTATTTTCCGATAATATATATATAATCGTTAACTGCACAAACTATAAAATCAATTTCACAAGAATTGTCTGCACACCTGACCTAAAACCATCAAAAATGTGATTAAGATACCGTAATAATCCAAATACTTAAAGGAGCTACTTACATTGATTTATAACTAGAATAATATAAATACTAACAAATATTGTCAGGAAATATCAATAAGTATTCAAATAAAAATACATTAATTGGCACTGAGATTTTAGTAAAATAATAATAAAGCAAAGTACTTACGTTTTCAATAAAATTCACTTTCTGCCAATACAAATAGAAACACGAACTCAACACTTTCAGATCCAAATTCAAACTAGGCGACTGCAAAATAAGTCTTCAGCATGGCCTATGAAACCCCAATTTCACATAAACGCGCACATATTTAACATGGTGCTGCACTAATAATTTCAATGCAGCATCCGCAACTATGAAACCGCGCCAGTACTATCTCGGATAAGCTTGACCTAAATATACCACATGATCGCGGAACACCTTTATTTCCGTCACCAATAAAGAGCAATGTCGTCTGATTTCGGCAACAAATCGATATAGAAACAATAATCAGCTGTTGGCGAATGTATGGCCTTATGTTTAAATAGCATAGATGTGAAAATTGTGTGATTTAGAATCAAAACAAACAGATTGTTATAATACGTCTGCGCAATGTACATGTTACATAATGTCACACGTAACGTACCATAATTCTAAATGTGGCAACCGTAGTTTAGAAGTTTATTACTTAAATATTTACTCAACTTGAGAAATCAGTTGCATCTTGTCAATATTTATAATGGATTTGCAATTGTTAACACGGTCGCTGCCAAATCGTTTCCTCAATTCTAAATAGTATCGCTATTTATAATTTTATTGATCATTTCTAATTATCGTCAGTAAACTCACTAATGTAATGAGTAAATGTTTATAATTTAAAAAAAAATAAAATCTTACCTATAATTTTCCGAAGTACTGCTTTCAGGACTGTTCCCATCAATTGAATTTCTGAAAACATAATTTTAATAACATCCGTTTAGAAATTATCCTTGTAAGAACATATTTTCCGTTTCACAAATCGAAATAAATTCTTTAATATACCAGAATTAAAATTAACTTATTGTCTATATATGCAAATCTTAATTTTAAAGTTTCATAATTTACGCTCACGCACACTGGCGTCATTCCAAAAATAGTAAGAATCGATGCAGGGAAGGTCTAAAGGTATATTTCTGTTAAACTCTCGAAATCGATATTTTTCATATTAAAAGTAAACTTACGATGATTTCTCGAAATTGTAAGATTCTAAACTGTCTGATCCATAAGAAAAGCGTTGTGGAGACGTTGTAGGACTAGCCGGTAGACTATTAGCCCTTATCGAACCACTACTTAACACTTTTTGTAAGCGAATTCGTAGACCATGATGCTTATGAGGGCTTACAGGAGATTTCTCTCCTGAATCCATGATCACTGACACAAAAACACTAAATGATGTGCATTTTTTTTAAGTAAGCTAAACGACTCAGGATGTGGATATAGTATACTGATAATAATTAGCAAATTTCCGACCGCTTCCTAAAGGAAAACCAACATTGTGATATACATTTTTTTTCATTCAATGCTACATATATTTTCACTAAAGAAAACTACAAAGTTTTGTTTCCAGTGATATTGCTATTGCCAATTTATATACTAGTTTATATTCTCGCTAAGATATTCTTAAGGAATTAATGGACTATTTTGATGCTTGTTCTATATAAGCAATCAAATCAGCACGTTCTTGTTCTTTTTTGATACCAGCAAACACCATTTTCGTTCCTGGCATAAATTTTTTCGGGTCCGCCAAATACTCAAATAACGTATCTTTACTCCACGTAACTCCTAGAATTTACAAACACGATTACATTCAGATTCACAATTAAAAATAAAAAAATTTTGACAACAATACCTTTATTTTTATTTGCATCACTGTACGCGAATCCCGCAACTTGTCCACTTTTTCGCCCAATTATACCACCTAAATTTGGACCCACTTTGTTCTTGCCACCCTTTTCGATCGTATGGCACTGTGAACATTTCTGCATAAATACTTTTTTACCCAATTCAACATCTCCGCCTGGTACTCCCATTTTGACGCTTAATTTTGACCAAAACAATTGAAATAACAATTACGCAGCCTCTGATATATTAAAAACTTCACACGAAAGAAAGTAACAATTGATCGGAAAGTGAACAAGTTAAAAAATATTTAAAATATGTATATAGAAATTTAAATAACAACAAACAATTAATATTTCTTAATATCTCTTTTATTCATAAGAAAAATAATACATCATACAATTACTGAGTTCGTTTGAAATCAATTGACGTTTGTTTCATTGTATTTGTGCTTTTATATTGAGCATAAACAAAAAAAAAAATTCTTGAACCGCCCTGTAATTAAATAAGTCATAAATGTACATGAAATAGTTTGAGGATAAGCTCGACATAAATATATTTGAAAAATAAATTATCTATATTTGTAGATCTAAAGTGAGCATTGAGAGATAACACAGATACTAATTTTGTACTGAATTCAACTAGATTCAAATAGAATCCTAGATAATCGACCGCGTACACAGCAATAATTCTGTCTACGCCGTTATAACATTTATTTTAAACTACAGATATGTATAAAAAGACCTTAAAAGTCCTGTGCTTAAAACAGTATATAATCTAAAAATGATTTCAAATAGAAAATAATGTATACAAGAATGATTACTACTGTTGAAGCTAATGTAAAATGCACATTTAGAATCTACTGTAAATTTTTATATGAGATTTATCGTTAATAATCAACAATTATGAAATAATTTTGATTTAAAATTTTAAAAAATTGACATACACAGTCGTTATGTTCACTCGAACAATATTTCTAATACCATCGAACTAACTGTAATATTAAAATTTAAAATCATTTCTA
The DNA here is from genome assembly GCA_944039245.1 of Nebria salina. NCBI lineage: Eukaryota > Metazoa > Arthropoda > Insecta > Coleoptera > Carabidae > Nebria > Nebria salina. The sequence goes on along the minus strand of OX063273.1, from coordinate 1,824,327 downwards.
TAGTCTGTTCCACCATATTTTTTTTTGCAAATCGAAATATGTATCACTAATATTGTACCTAGAATGTAAATGTTACGCTGTCGATACAGTTTATAATTCTGTAAGTAGATCTGCAAAATTTTGTAAAACCACAATTTCAAAATTAATAATTGCATAAAAAAAAATAATATTCGATGTATTTTATAAATTTTAACAATTTTTGTTTTAAACTCTTACAGATATGTTCAGAATTACTGTTAAAAATATATGTTGTAAAAATGTATATGTATATCATTTAGATATTTTGTAAAATGATGTTTTTGGCCTTAAAAATCCCTTATTTACATTTCTTTTTTAACTCAGGAGAAAATTAAATATTAGATATATTAAAGGAACAACATTTATAGATAACAGTATGCGATGAATTCTTCTTTATGTGAGCATTGTTTTTAAAAGGATTCAAAACAAGCTGTAATCGGTAGTCTCTGTCATACATGTAGCTATATTGCCTCACCATTATTTTGCAGTGAATAGTAATCTATAATTCCGTATTAGTAATAATATCATGAAATAGACTATAGAAATGATTTTAATAATACAGTTTCTGAAACAAATTTACTCATGATGTGATTGTTGCATTTGAAGGCTTGAAATATCATGCAATATTATCTGTAAAACTACGTACTAGACACAGCCATTTTACAACACGGATTCATTTCAGTGGAAACTAAAATATATAAATATATATTGATGAAATCGTTGAGAAACAAAATCACATTCGTTGCCTTTAAGATTCCAAAACAACTTCATCATCAGAAAAATACTACGAAATTTAATTTTTTAAACCACTAGATTCTAATTAGATTGATTGGTTTGAATGAGACTACCAAATATTTATTAAAACTCTAAACAGTTGCACTACCAGAGAAAATATTCATCATAAAATATATTTTTTGGCTTAAGTTTTCAAATTTAGATTAGTTTATAAAAATGTAGATACTATCCACTATGAGAGCACATTGTAAATTATTTATTTATTAAAATTTAATAAAATTTCGAAATGTTAATTCGGAGTATAATTTCCATTTAGATTACAGTGTAGCGTAAACTAAAGAATATTTAATATTTAAATATTATCTCTCATTGTTGGTACTATTTTAAAAATCTGGTAGTGCTACTGCAACTAAAACTAGTGAGAATTATTTTCGAAATTAATTATCAGCTAACTCAACGACTATTCGAAACAATGGTGCTGAACGTAGCACAACTTCTGCAGCATCTTGTCGATCTAGGTCATGCAGATTCGTTACCAAAGCACCTATAACCATCATTTTTAAAACATATATTATATCTATACAACACAATAAATCTAATATTAATACATAAATAAATAAATAATTTTGCCTATCAAGAATGGATTTATGATTATTTTATATTTACACATACTTTAATAATTAGATCAATCTAGTGAGGTTAACCGATGATATCCGAAGTAGTTTATTCCATATATGTATCGCACGCATGCGTCTTTCTCCCAAATATGGCGGCGCATTTAAAATTGTATTTTAATATAAAAATAAATCCAGTCTTGTGCAATTTATGATACCTATTGAGCAATTTGCCAATGTTAAAATCCTCATAGTATGACTTGAATAAGTCGTATCCATTGCATCGATTCTTTCTTGAGCTAATCCCAGGCGTAATCCTAGTAGACACCAATCACACCCGTGGGGTTCGGGTGGGTCTAATAAACCACATAATTTCAGTCTGGCAGGGGGGCACAGTTGCGACAAACTCAACGAGCACCCCCATTGTATTTCATTTAATAAATCTTCACAATCTTAAAAAAAAAAACAATTTTTCAATATTATATAAAACAATCAAACCCTGATATCTGGTACTCACCAAATAAAAGTATTTGAACTATAGTTTCCTGTTTACCCGTTTCCGGGTTTTGTAATGAAATATCATGAGTTGACTCAGAGTTTAAAAGCGCTTCTGATATCACATTTGGCGGGTAACAATAAGGGTCGTTACTATGAATACGTAATTGTTGAGGACTCAAAACAAACCGTTCTATAAGAAGTCCTGGACAGATTACTACCATAGCCTTCAACAAAAAATATAAATAATACAAATGTTGGTTAAATTTGTAATATTTTCCAAATACCTGTTCTATAACATCTAAAATACTAGATAAAAAATAAAAACACGATTGCGCCGTTTCTCTAGGTCCTCGTACTTTAACTTCAACCGCCTGTTTTCCATTTTCGCCAGTAATCAAAGTAATCAAACTCTCCAGTGCGCCTGCACATAATTTTGAGCCTTGGTACCATTGGTACAAATCAGTCTCGCTGTCAGTACTTAAATGTTGTGACGTAGCTCGTCGTAATTCAATCTAAAAATATTTAAATAATCATAACTATGACGAAGGACACCAAATCAATTTAGTACTTGTATGTGTGGGAATATAGAAGTTAGTAAGTAGGAAATTCCCGGCGCCATGCATAACCTCATACCACCATAACACGCGCCGGTCATCCGGTAAATTGGATGCCCTGAATCCCATAAACCCGGTAATGTTTCTGTTTGATTATAACACGGGAATTCATATTCGACGTCTCCCTCAACATCACACTATAAAAATATTATGTACACCAACATTTATTTTAAATTAGTGTATGTGTACCTTTATACAAATATGCAATGCTTCTAATAACTGTAACAATTCTCGACTATCACAACAATTAAAAGTCGCTTGAAAATCGTCGATGCTATAAACGCCAGTCACGCGACTATGCGATAAAAATTGAGATGAAAATAGCTCACCTAAGAGCTCAAAACACAGCCAGTTTACAGATATAACGATTAAGTTATCTACACAAAAAATCTAGAAATAAAGTTATAGTTTGTTGGAAATTGTTGTTTGTTGTATAAGCATACTTCACCAAAATTATGTAAATTTTGTAACAAATCCCGGATATGTTCATCTGAAGCTAATAAATTAATTTGAGACCTGAGCATGTCGGAAAAATCATGTCTTTTCAACACTGGAAAAAACTCTTTTTCCTTTCGTAACGTTCCAATCCATGCTAGCGTTGCTTCCAGCAATCCAGTTCCCATCCCGATTGTTTGCTAAAACATGTAGAGGGAGACAAAATCAACATGACTGTTTTATGAAAGCCCACTAAACTATACGCTGGGATATTTCATATAGTTATGCTACCCATGGCGCGCTGGAAGTATTTGTGCTTGCACCAGCTTAGAAAAATAAAATATACAAGTTTAGTGGACTAAATAGAGTACTAAAGGTGAAATAATGTGCTCTACTTGGGCCACAAAAACACAAATAAATAGTGAAATCACAAAAGACACTCTAAAAAAAAAATTGGCGGTGTTCGGTTTAGATATAGATGGCACATATACAACTCTGACCTGAAATGAAGTATCCGAAATTAGATTGTAGTACATGCCACTTTTAAAACGTAAAGAATGTACTAATTTTCTGGCCTGCAATTATTAACAGACGTTGTAAAAATGCACACAACATTTATATATTGTGTAAAATTTTGTTTTTCATATAAAAATACTGGCTCGTATTCACATCTCCTTCTTAACTCAAGAGAAAATTAAATATTTCATAAATAAAAGTAAAAACAAGACATAAGACCAATTCTTGCTTAGCCCAACATCGGTTTTAAGGAGATACTTCAAATTAAAACAGAATATGCTATAATCGGTAGTCTCTGTCAGACATGTTGCTATACCGCTCAGTCAATGAATGTTATGTTTTAATATTTTAAATTCGTGAATTACTAATAATTTAGGAACTAAGAAAACTGAGTTCTGAATTACGGCCAGAATTTATCGAAACTTACTTGAATATACTCCTGCTTGATAGCAGCCAAAATGCTTTTTAATTGCTTAATAGCAAACGCTGCCGGTACATTTGAATCCAAAACCAATACAGAAGGGTGTAAATTGGGTACATGTGGCATAAGTTTGTAGACAGATTCTAATATTTTCTGGGCGTCTGGGCTCACCCATTCACCCTGTGCGTTTCGCACAGCTCTAGTAGTATCTATATGGGTTGCTATCAATAAAATTTTACCATATTCATCTACAAAAAACCGATTCAAATTAACGTTAATTAATTTTTAAAGATGTTTAGAAATACTTGTATTAAAATCCGCTGGTTGGCGAGCTAGTAAAAAATTCAACCAGAAACAAATTTGTTGCAATTGGATGGCAAATGATTTTTCTAAACTAAACATTATGCCAGTTAGACAATGAGAATTAGGGTATAAAAAATGGTGGTATATAGAAAAATATGTTTCTTGGCCAGAAAATTCCCATACGATTACATCACCTACGTTTGAAATATCCAACTAAAAATGTATTTCAATTAATAAATATATACACGAATATAATATTCTTAATACATTTTGCACACTGATTCCTTTCGTCGATTGATAATTCGCTGTAGCTTCGAACGTTAATGAGTTTTGTCTTGAAGTCACGTCCATTTCTATTTGAGTATTTATAGGCGAAGATGGACGTGCTGGAATTATTACTCAATATGTAAAATTAGATTATAATCCAGATGAATTTAACTAACATTTATTACTTTGGAGTGAACTAGATCTTCTAAATAAACTACTAAATAACCCAGCCCCTAGTGATTTTACAAGAGCACTCTTTCCCACACCACAATTCCCTAATAGTCTAAGCGTAAGCCTGGATAGAGGTTTTGTGGTTGGTATAAGTTGGCGCGCAAACACATCCCTTTGCCCTGTCGCTCGCAAGCGATCTAACAAATCAGCGATATCGTTATGGCCATATTTCAGCGCTGTGATATCGGCTCGGATGTTATCCGAGTTGCGGATATCTATATTGCATCCGGCTGCGCATAAACACCTTTAAAAATATCACTATTAAAATAAAACATTTAATCAAATTTAGACGCACATTTCGTTAATTGAAATATAATACATGCATCTATAAGGTTAACTAAAACATCAATACCTTACTACATTTGTATGGCCATTTCTAGCCGCTAAATGCAAAGGATAGAGCCCTTTTGCATTAACTATTTCAATACTACAACCCAATGCACACAACACTTGGACTATATCGAGCAAACCTAAACTAGCTGCTATGTGAATACCACAATCTTGTCTCTAAAATTTGAAATAACATTTTTTTAAAAGACACACATACACTTTTAACACACAATTAATTCTATTAGAGTGCAAATGGGACATGTTCATATTTACATAAAATATGTTTTGCTCGTTTAGTCACTTTTGTACTCCAAATATCAATGTAGCAACCCATTATTTTGAGTTTACAGTGTATACATATAAAGAATAATTAAATTTCATACCGAATCTTTTATTTCAAAATCAGCTCCAGCTTGTAATAGCATTATGGCTATCGCAGTATTTCGTTTACGAAGGGCTATGTGCAGAGCTGGGTCCGGCCCTGCATCAATATCACAACCATTTTCTATCAATAATCTAAAATTATTCAATATTTTATTAGATGAAAATTCACATTGTGTAACGTACACACAAAATAAAATAAATGATTAAAAATGCAATTTTGACTATAATATTAAAGAATTGTAAATATGTAGCAATTTTGTAAATAAAAATTATTATTTTGGAGACCGGAAATAAAAGAAATATTTCTATTTGATTTGCTTAAAACTATTAATAATTAAGATAGTTAAAGATTTATTGTTGACAATTTTATGGATAATTAATAAAAACAAAAATAGCTCTACCCGGGATTTGAACTCAGGACCTCAGTAAATTATAACAAGGGGTTTGACAAAATATTAAAAAAATAATAGCGCATCTATGAATATATTTAACAATGAGAACGGTATAATATATATAAAATAATAAATATGAATATTTACCTCGCTTCTTCTGTATCACCTTTCCTACAAGCCAGTTGCAATTCAGTAATTTCTATTGTTTCATTCGTTGTTGGACTGTAAGAGCTACTTCTACTTATTGGCGTACTCATTTTAAACGTTAAAATATCACAAATGTTGAGAATAATACTTTTATAGTAGGAATTTCAGGGACTGTATGTTGCATAGAGGTTACAACAACCCCATTTGAAACGAATCAATATTACACACCACAACAGACTTGGTCCGCGTTACGACTAGGTCTAGCGAGCTCTGCAGCTAAATATAAAAACAAAATATCACTATAAATAAATAATGCTAAGTGCTTAATCGATATTATTTGTTTATTATTTAGAAATTCAATAAAACTTCAATTACAGAAAATGCGACTTTTCTATGTAGTTTGGTCTTATTCTTCGAAATAATTATTTTTACTCGAGTTTCTACTATTATTTATATCATTATTTGACCCATTATTTAAGTCTTATTTTCAGATGAATATTTCTCTTATATATTATTTCATATTTTAAGAATTGCGTGCATAAAATATGCAAATAATAGAGTCGCGCAATAAAGTTGTTAGATTGCACCATATATACTTGATAATAAACTTACTTTCATAATCATTTTCGCAAAACTGAGTCAATTATATTTAAAATTAAGATCATGTTACGTAGATGCGATCTCTAGATGCCTTGAATATGAAATAATAAATAAAATGTAGTTTTTAGGTCGTTATACGTAATACAGAAGAGCTTCAGTGTTTGTCGGTAACATTCTTGGATTTAAAAAAATGTTAATATATCATATGTTCGTCGCTCGTTCGCTTATTAGCTCGTAAGACCAAATTTTGTCGCCTCTTCTCCTCTGAAGGTATCGTACCGATTTAAACCAAATGTGGCACATATACTATAGAGGTGCCCGATTGAATCCGTTCGCAATTTAAATTCAATAAGTACCGTACTTCAAGAGATATTGGGCCCGCAATAGTGACAGGCCCTAATATAAATTTATGAAAATTTTTGATTATAGTTGATAATAAGTTTTATTTGCATTTATGCTAGCTTTATATATTTATTATTTAGACAATACTAGGTAACAAATATATAATTTTGATGATTATGAAAACATTGTAATGATTGTAATAAATTGAAAAATGGCGAATTTAACTTATAATAAATAAATAATTCGAACACATTAGTCGATATGATTTGTTTATTTATAAATAAAATACAACCAACACACATAAAAATGATTCCAAATATATTAGATCTTATAATATCACTAGTAAAATACTGTCATATATATTAATTGACATATTGACGAATTAAAATTCGTAATAACCCACGGAGTTCTGTCGATAAGTACGGCCATAATTCTGCTTCTACTTCGGTTAACGTCGTTATATCTTGAGATTGGCACGCCATCACCAAAGATTGCATCAATAAAAATAAATGGCGAGACATACCTTGAACTAAAATTAATTCGAAAATTATTATACGATAAGAACATTCACGTTCGCCATACGACAAACTCACTTCTCGATGACGGTTCATTATAATTTCCCCACATATACTTTTCGAGTAATCTCGCCAATGGCGTCGCCAATCGTTGCGCTGTCGGTCTTAAAATTAACAACAAAAATATTCGACTAAATTCACAGCGCAATAACAGATCTGTTTGAGTTCCTGTCAATGGAATTGACTCTAATAAATGTGAGATTTCCGAAAATATAATCAATGCCGCTGTATAATCTCCTGATTCGATACAAGACGTCGCTAATAAACCTAAACAATTCAGTTTTGTTTCAAGACAATTATTACTTTGTGCAATCGCAAGTCTTAAGTATTGCTCCGCGTAACCAACAAGATCGAATTTGTTTTTTAAGACATCTGCGATTTCGATGTTTAGTCCGCTGGTCAAGGGGCTGTTTTCGGGACAACGCGATCCAGCGTAACTGTAACAACTCAATGCTGCCTGAAATATGTACCAAGTTTATCCATCATTTAAATATTATTATTATTAAAAAAAAATTTTTTTATGATAGTTTAAAATTATAAAAAAATATTTTTAATTGATATTAATTAATAGAAAATAAATTGAAAATTAAGTGTCATAATAATTTTAAAAAATACAAAAATGTTAATGTATAAATTATACCATACTTGTAAATGTTCATTTGCAGGACTAGCACAACCGATAACTTTATCTCTGAGTTCGGCCTTGACGAATTGCCTGGCCGCTCTTAACAGACAGTTAACTTCACTTGGTGCATTCCCTAGTGATCCCTCGCATCTTGCAGCAGCAATCCAACACAAACCAGCATAAGAAAGCACCTCGTTCATCTCACATTGCACCCCCAGCGACGAGAAGGCGTCACAAGCCTCGGTCACATTTGGTTTTCGTAAAAACCGCCTATTAAGATAACAAACACGCAAACATTTATTTTCTTCAAACACTCTCAAAGCGAGTAATACTTTTTCAATTTGTTAGATATGTTTCGAAAATGCTCTAAAATATCAGTGTTAGATTCGTCTGCACTCATAATACTGATTATTTTGAATGAATTGATAAAAACGAATCAAACATCTGTTGTGCTAGCTGTCACTTGGAGACCATGACGAACTAGATTCTGCATAGGGGAGTGTTGAGCACTTTCAGCGATATGTATGCATATAATCTGTTTAATAATCTAGGTGGACTTGGTTGATTTCATATCTGCATAACCTGTTGATCAATGTTGTGCATTTTCTAAGACTGGTAGACGAAATTGGAACGAAATTGAACTATTGAAAAATTCCTTGACTACACAATTGAATAAGAAATTGGGCAATCCAAACCGCGTAGTATCAAACAGTAAATTGTTTGAAATATTGTAATTTACCTTTAGTCTATGTAAGGCAGTATTTAAAATAAGTTTAGACATTTTAATACTTTACATGTTTTTATTTTGTGATTTAGTATAAAATATTATCAAAACATAGAAATATATAAAATATAACAACGTACTCAATCTTAACGTGTTTTGGACGGTTATAGTCTAATTACATTCTCAATAAATTTGGAATGATTAAAATTATGACGAACTTAAGAGATTCTATATACAAATGTGCCTGAAAGTATAAATCATATTTCAATCATAATTTGTTTTTAAATATTTGAATTCTGGACGGATACAAATTCTAATTACTACAAGTAATTTGGAATGTTTAAAATTATGACAAAAATAAGAGATCTATGCGTATATACAATATGTATTTGCCTTGAAATAGACGTAACAGCCGTATTCCATATTTGGACACCAACTATTTTTTGAACACTATTGATTAAAATAACTTTAAGTTAGAATCAAATAATCTACCCCTAAATATATATTTTAAACTATCAAGCCTTTTTTCTTAAAATTTTTAATGTGTTTATAATAATGCAAATTCAACATTTGCCTTGTGTTTAAGGCCCAATTTCTATGAGGTATACGTTTGTGTGCATATTGATATACATGGCAGACATGTTAACACGGCTGTTTTAGGCACATTAATATAAAAATCTAGTAAGTAAAACTACCCCAAAAATAAAAATAACCGAAGATTGTAATACTGTCGAACTGTTACATTCATCTTCCGAACAATAACATTCCTCCCAATAAACACCGTTATCGTAAACACCCCAGTTACAAACTCCTGTAACACCTGTATCTGCTACAGAAGCACAACGCCGAATCACTTGTCTCCATCGACCATCCCCTAAAAATTATAAAAACATTTTTAAATTTCGTTTCTAATTTGAAATAAAACAATAGTTTTACTTTTAGTCTCATTTCTTATACGAAATATATTTCTGTATTTTAATATCTAAATTACGTATAAGAAAGTCCAGTGCAAGACACTGCGGATATTTTTGTCAAAAACGTTACTTTCTTGTATTTTACAACTTACATATGAACCCCTTAGGGCTTTGTTGGACTACTTTCATGCAAAACGATCCAGGCATGTGAGATTCTTCACTGTTACATTCGACAGCTATACTTTGATCTTTATCAAAACGTGTATAAGCCCCACAGTTATCTTCGCCTTTAGGATCTGTATTCGAACTGCATTGATAACACCGTATAGCTTCTCCTAAAATATCAAAACATTCAGACTTGCCTCCAAAAATATTAATTAACAACTCTCAACAAATATCAAAATTAAATATCGATAAAATTTTATATATTTTTCGAAATACAAAATAGACACTCCCATCTTACAGTAAACACAAGACGTACGTCGGCACTTAATATATACAGCTACCCAAACAAATTCATTATTATGAAAACGCGGCATAAATTAGAATATTTTTATGTTCCATTGTTACTTTCATTTTAAATTGAATATTTACCTGTAGATATAAATAATAACACAATACACACACAATAGTTAAAGTACATTTTGAATATTTTTAAAATATATATTTGTAACAGGTATAAAAGTTAAGGCAGTTTTCACTTGGTAATAAACTTCACAACATCACAGCAGCCATGATTCATTTATAAAGCCAGGTTTACATGACGCACTTCAACCATGATTCATTTCTAAAGTCTGATTTACTCCAAAAATTATTTAAGCCACGCTTAGCGTACCATTATAATAAATCATGTTCGAAATTTTTGTATTAATAATGTTGGTGAAATATATAAAATGAGTTATTTATTTAATAAAAATAGAAAATACAAAATTCTTAAATTAAGTTTCTTAAAAGTGCACTTATAAAATGGACGGGTTATTCAATATTATATCTATAAAAACATATTTGTACGACCTATCTTTATACATTGTTAAAAATATAAAATATTTGCTCGAGATTCAACATATTAAAATCAGTTCAGTTGTAAACAGCTCTCCTTAACTTAAACAAAAAAAAATGTAAACTCTTGCGTGTAAATATATAAAATTATCGAATAGCTCTATATAAAACTGGTAAAATTGCAGCGAGAGCAAAATATAAGATTGGTCGATAAGTTAAACTCGAGCCAGTGTTACAACCATCTTTACTATTGCACGTGCAGTACTCCATAAAAATATTATAAGTCCCAGTTCGCATTAGGCAAAATCTTTCGTCACCTTTAATGCCAGGCTCTCCCATATAGGCACAACTTCGGAAATATCTCCAAACACCATTGACTACAAACAACAAACAAATGAGAATATATGGAAATGATTTGCGACATTTCAAACTACCTTTTTGTCGAATTTTTCGACACATTGTCGGTCGAACGCCAGGCAAATGTTCTAATTCCCGTTCTTGCTTACAATCCGTAATCGGAACCGAACTATTATCGAACGGATCCGCACATTTTGGATCTGAATCCGATCGGCATACCCAACATTTAATAGCTAACGCTAAAAACCAACAAAAAAAAACTTACAAACATAACCTCAATTTCTCAATATATCCCACTTTATAATCATCCAACTACTAAACAACCCCTAACTTCAATTCAATAATAAATAATCTATTTATAAATTATAAAAACGCGATTTAAAACTCTAAAATCCTATATATGGGCGTTGTTTTAAATGGCGCAAATTATATTTAAAAAAAACCTTATAAATTCAACAATATACATACTTGTTTGTATACAAATACAAACTGTTATGAAAATAACAATTAGCCCATGTATTTTATTAAAACTCATTTTCATTTGCTGTTTATTTCAAATGAAAATACAAAACTGTGACAACACTACTGTTGTACCATGTGACCTAGGTAATAACGGTTCTATATTAATCACCGACATACGTCCTATACGCCTAGGAGTGGTGCTGGTTTAATTAATATTAATTAAAGTCTCGATAATAAAATGAATGTGTCATTTATGACGCTATTTTTGCATCTGCTTCTTAAAATTCACAACTGCGTTTATTTCATTTAGTAAATAATATTAATTTTTATTTGTTAATAAACAATTTTCTATACTTTAATTTTCTAATATTATCTAAATTTACTTACGTACATGTATAAGAAAGTCCAGTGTAGCACACAATTTAAATTATTGCTACTTTAATTACAAATTATATAACTTAAAACCATTTCAACTAAAATTGCAATTGTCTATATTCTAATTACTTTTTTTATATATATTTAGTAACATGACTTTATTTTCTTAACATTAATAACTTCATTTAATGTTAAATATACATCATTTTTAATTAACTCATTTGTAACCAAGGTTATAAAACAATGAGGTAATTATTAAAAGCAAATTTGTATTTATTACAGAATAAAAACATGTGCTCTGTTTTGCACTTGACTTAAATAGTTCATTATATATTAGTAATTATTATGACCATTATTTGTTAGTTTTCAAACAATTAATTACCTTACAAAATATGTACTTTATTACTACAATTTTTTGAATATATCACTAATATTTGAAGAAACCTTTCAAATAAAAATTGTGCGATATATTTATTTAATTTGACTATAAGTGTAACCATTGCTAAGATATTTCACTAATCACTAAAATACTAGAGTAAAATGCATTTCGAAGATGTATTTTCGCTAAAATCTTAAAATGGAATATTAAAAAAGAGACGATACTTAAGAAAGTAAACAAGAATTGAATCATGTATTATATTAAAAGAAAAATCGAATATACATTCTATTAAATGATTTAATTTACATACAAAAAAACATTTATTGAAAATATTAAACCAATTATTCAGTCATACGGGTCTTTTTATTGTTAAATAATATCGCATTGAGGACCCCTATGACAAATATCGGTTGATTTTCAAATGGTGGTTAAACGGAAACAAAGTGTATAAAACTAGAATTTATTCATTGAATATCTACAAATGGACGGTAAATATTATATAATTTATTTATTAATACATATAAACAATTTCACATATAAAACGTATATTATAAATGCGATGATCTCATAACACCTACATGCGTCTCACGTAGACAATAACTGAGAAATTAGTTTTAATTTTTAGGTCACATTTTCTGATTTCATTAATAAAAACTTCCTTTTCAAAATAATTATGTGAAATTATTAAAATAGAAAAGATTATAGACGTTGCATTTTCTTAACACATCATAAACTCATCTAGATATTTGGAATATTAAAATGAATATTTGTTTTTTATTTTTGCACAATTTGCACTATGTAAAATGAATTTAATTAAAATTTAATTAACAAAATGAAAATTTCACCCGCTTATATGCTTATAAATGCAAATATAAATATAAAATAATTTTACGCGTGAAGATAACAAATTGAAGAAAAGCTTATATCAAAGCCGCAAGTTTGTTTGATTGAAAATTTTGCATTTAGTAATATTACAATAAAAAGTTTAAATCGAAATTATTATCGAAATGCTTCAAATATTCTTCATATTTTAATCTTCAATATCTTAGTCGTTAACAAATTAACAAATATTATTAATATTATTTGTACAATGAAAGTAAAAACGTGGTAGTTTTAATAACAGAATAATAACGCGAGCACCGCTGGAATGAATGCTTTCCAAAAGTATGCGGTGTACAACGAGTCTGCGCTATTGCATCCATCATAATCGCAAGTACTGCAATGGTCCACTGTAATATATTTAGGACTGACAAATGTGGCAGGGGAGCATTCGCCTACGGTGTCATCTTCAGATTTTAACCATTCACATGATCGGACTACAGCCTGATGATTGTTAACTAAAAACATAATTTATATTATTAAAACGAATAGATTAGGATATTGATATAAAAAAAAATAAATTTTGTAATAACGTACTAGTTTGGACCAATTTCTTGCAAACGCTTTTCGTCCTGTATAGAGTGTAGTGTGGACTGGATTGAGTACTGCAATCAGTTAGAGTATGGTGCAGGTTAAATGTTGGTGATGTATGATTGAAGGGGTCAGCGCAATGGGGATCGAGATCGGACGAGCAGGACCAACATTTCATCGCGTTACCTGCAATTACAAAATTAGGAAATTTATAAATTTATTCACGAAAATATGTTGACATTGTTTGGGGAAGGTCGTCTTATTGTTTATTGTTATTTTTTGGGAACGTAAAATGTGTCATATTTAAATTTTATATTTTAATAGACTTATGAAATGATAAAATGCAATAATTAAAATATAATTATATACGCTGCAATACTTGTTATATTTTTTTATATATATAATAATTGACTTATAATATATTTTTTCCTGTTTGAAAAAGTTTTTTTTTACGAAAATTAACTCGAAAATGACACATTAAATCTTTTATTTACGCTGTAATATATTGTAATTTTACAGGTTTTTTTACTCTTAAACGAACACTTATGAATCATTTAATTATGTATACTAACATTACAAAAAACACTACAACTAAAACTTAAAAAAAACTACTCCTTTTTTACTCGTACTTTTTTTTACCTACATACTTTTTATACAAAATATAGATGATGTATAAAAAAGATTTAAATTTAATTAAACTCTTTTTACTTTCTCTTGCTATGTTTAAGTAAATATTGTAATAACAAAATTGTACTCGATATTTTAACGAAAACAAGCCTTTTGACCTTCCCCGAATCAAGTCTGAGTACTACCATATTAGCATATTTTTTTTGTCATATTTTATATGATAAGATTTATTTTTAAAATCATGAAAATATAATACGATTTTTTGAAATAAAAGTATTTGAAAGCTATTTTATAATAAAAAAATATATATATGATTATCAATATTGAAATTGTTTGTCTCAAAAAGTCTATACTTTTCAACTTTCATTAGAATCAGGTCATCTTACACGCACTACGCATTTGAATTACAAACGAGAGTCTGACATTTTTACGCTAGGAAATACACCTATAAATATCTGTTTAGCATTTCTAATCAAAATGGCCGCGTCACCGTTATTAAATATTATGAGGTAACGTTTGTATACAAACATACAACGAAGTTTCTTACGCAATTCGAAAAAACCTTGGATGATGTGATTTCAACTCAGCAACTAATGTCAAGACAAGTAAACATTCCATGTATATGAAATCATTGAAAATGGTTTGCTCCACCATCATCTTACATTAGTTAGATATAGGTGTAGGTGGCTGATTTTGCAGCAAAAAAATCTAACCTTGGCGTGTTTTTTTTTACCGGTGTTTAAATTCAAGAACGTTTTTATTTTGTTTACTATTATTATTTTCTATTACGAAGTATTGTAATAATGAAAAATTTCGATCTCATCTCGGTCTGTTAGATAAATGTAATCCAGAGTTTAGTGCAGATTCAAAACGCAATATTAAGATTTTTTTTTGTGAATTAAAACGTTTCTTCAGATATATTTAGATAAATAAAAACATGTTTGCATTTGTATCGGTATTTTTAAGCATGATTTTTAAAAAAAATTTTATTACAAAAATAATATAGAATCTCATTTTTTTTTAAATTAGTTTAAATAGTAAAACAAAAATAAATTTGAATATTATTTTGCAAGCCACTTTTAGTTATTCACATTATAAAAAAATAAATATGTAGAAACATGCAATCAACCTACTTATATTAGTTATCTGTAACGACTTTTAAAACGCATTATAAATTTTTATGGGAAAAATATCTAGGGCCACATAATATCATTGTACACATTTGTGTACGCGTGTGACTATTTAAACAATTATTTATTTTTAAAATAAATAACCTTTTAAATTTGTTGTGCAGTTGTGCATATAATAAATATATTATTTCAATAATTAGTGTAGAATGCTTAACAAATGTATGCGTTTCAACAAATTAAAAAAAAATTTTTAGTATATAAATATAACGGTTTTAATATGATCATATTAAATAATATTTATTATAATATTTCGAATTTTTAAATGAAATTATCCAAGAATCTTCAAAACACTCCTTAAAAGTAGAAGGAAGAAAAACTGCATTTGTGTTAATTTTGAAAACGAAATTATTTGTAATATTTTAGCGCGAATTTAAAACTATGTACTATATGTATGTACATAAATAACAATTATGCGCAAAAATTAAATATAACTATTCAGAAAACTTGTATTAATTTAAATAAAGGATACTTTAATATATATCTAATTTTAACACATTGCGAAAAATAACTAGAATACTGCAAATCTGTAATACATATCTTTTAATAATAAGGTATTGTTATAAAAATATTTAATTATAAAAATTGATAAATACACATATTTTAAAATAATCAGAAAACGTACCATAAGTTATAAAAGACAAGATTGATAGCACTGTAGCGTAATATAAGAAGGCCATGATTAACTCAAAAATCGACTAAAAAACTTTTGACGACACCGTGAAAATAAACACACAACTAGCTTAGACAACAATGAAGTCAAAACTAAGTTAAGTCGGTTCTTGGGATATGCAATCTTGAAATCGTGGTCGCCCCTCTCTTATATTTATGTCTCTTTGATTTTGGTGAGGCTGCAGCTTTTAGAAGATTGCCTCATACACCTTACATTTCTCATGATGGCCCAGAAATGTTCTCACAACATCGTCAACATATATTTTGGCATCGATTATATACGTGCATATAAGTATATTTCCGGCTGATGTGTTATATGTTATAAATACACTTTGAATATCTTGATTTGTTTACAAATGACTTCCTAATTATATTTACCCTTTATAAATCAAAGGCTCTGTAGAACCATGGAAAAATATGTTTTTTTTAATTATAATTTAAATATCACAGTAACTACAATTGCCCTAATTGTGACGTCATTCAGTTTGAATAACATGACTAAAGCGTATAATTAGCTATTTAATAATTATTTCATCTTGAGACTGCGATGATGGCATGAGGCATAGAAACTGAATTCATTCTATAGAAATTTTGCATACGCCCATCAAAGAAACGGATGAATATATTTAAAAGAGAAATATAAATGTCGACGATTAATAAATCACCAATTACCTGAGCTATATTCATAGACTCATTCTAATGTATTGAAGTACACATACGAACTGAATTTACTTCATATTAAATAAATAAATATCTCCAATTGTTTCAATATTCATTAAAATTATTGATCAATTTCATTCGTACTCAATTTTTTTTAAAAAAATTATAATACATATTTGTATATTGCAGTCTTTTAAAATCGTATGTGTATAATTTCTTGTATTAAGTATAAAATTAGTACGAATTAAAAATTTGAATTATCATATCAAGTTACTTAGCCAATAGAAAATACTACGTAGGTTTTTCAACTAGGTTTATTAAATTATCTCATTTAAGCTTAGCATCCGAATTGGTAATTAGATGTGTCTTAGATAAAAAAAAATACATTCAATTCCACTGTCCACAATTCTAGGAACAAATATTAAAAAAAATTCTATTTAATTAGTATATTTAAATTCTATTGCAAGTGAAATTGCATTTTAATAATATATTAGCGCCATTTAGGATTAAAGGTAACCGCACAATAATCCTTGGATTCAATATTTAATTATCAATTACAATAAAATTGATCTTTAAACTATTATGGATCGAACCATATTATGTATTATGCATTCTATTATTGAATCATACTGGCTATAAATTTAAACAAGTTTCATACGAAATAACATTTCACATTCTTGCTTTATTACTAAGTTATTGTAAAGTTACTACAAATTGGTTGTTTAAACCACACTTCAATCACTTCAACTAACAAATAAATATTGTAATATGTATTGTCACAATGCATTTAGGATGTTGACGTTATAACTGTGATGGTTGAAAAGTTTAGAAAATGTTTGAATCCAAAATGGAGACTCTTACAACAGTGAAGTCACATTAAATATTATTTATTCGCTCCATTACTAACTAAACAATGAATTGTGTTATGTGGAAATAATAGTACCCCATTTGCCGATTGAGACATTAGTAAAAAATTTAAATAGATAAAAATGATGCGTAATTTGTTGTTGTTGAAAGGGCTCAATATCTCTTGAAGTACGATACTGATAGGGTTTAAAATGCGAATGGACTTAACTGACCACCTAAACAATACATGTGCCAACATTGGTTGAAATCGGTTCTGAATATTCAGAGTAGAAGAAGCGACAAATGTTGGTCTTACGAGTGACGATTAATTTCGAAATAAGACATGGTTACTTAGAAAAAGCAATCTTTATTATATATACTAAATTTTTATTAAATATCTGAGTACACTTTATTGCGTAAATTAATATTAAACATTTTTCAACATTACTTAAATTTTTTCTAACAATTATAAAATAATTTTACAAAATTCATAGTGATAAAAAAAAAAATAAACTACATGTAATGTTTACGCCCGATTTCCAATGAAAGCTGCGACGCACACAGTCAAAACGGCCACGACTGAAACATGAATGCTTGATGCTGAATTGCAACCGTCTTCCATACACGATTCGCACATTTCAATTTCGATATTTTTGTTAGTCGACTTGACTTTGCCGCATACATCTTCACCTTTTTGAACGTTCATACACATACGTGTTATGTTCTTTTTTGCGTGGACCTTATCTGAAATTAAAACACACATTTGTTATTAGTTTTGTTTTGTCTAAAACATTATACCGAATTAGGCAAGAAGTAATTTATTTTATGACCTTATAAAACAATCAGTTTTCGAATTATGAAATATACCTAATTTAAATATGTTTAGAACATACTTTGTTTACGTGATTTTCATATTTTGTCTACGTGCAATGCATATAGAAATTCAAATGTCTTTCTCAATTTTCTGAATAAGTACTTCACCTTATATGAATATGTACTGGTTTTATTTACTAAAATAACCGCGCGTTTTGCAACTTTTACTAAATAACAAAAAATGTATGGTTTATTTAATATTTATAGACCTTCTAGATTCAATTTTGAAATATAGTACTTCTATTATGTAAACTTTCACATTTGATACTTAAGTCAATCATTAAATATTTTCTATTTCTGAGTCAATAAAATAGAAAATTTGATGACTTGTTTAACAAGTTATAAACAATTTATTGGTAATAACACATGATTGATAATCAATATCTGATAATAGTATCATATTAAAACAAAATTAATGAATAAATATTATTAAAATACTTATTCATAAACTAGTGAAAAATATGTTTATCTGACTGTAGGTAAAACGTAATACTGTAATTGTCATAATTTATTTTACTTGTTAACATATATGAGTCACCAAGGATAAAGTACTTTTTATACTGTGAATGTTAAAATAGCTCAAATTAAAAATATGTTTTTAATTATTTAGTGATATTTTATTTCCACTGCTCAAACGTTTGAATTATCTGTTAAATTGAAAATCGACTCATAAGATGCTAACGTAATAAGATTTCAAAAAACAATCTAAATAATTAAAACCCGTCCCTGCGTTGATGGAGCAGAAAAGAAAGTGAGAAAGAGGTAGGAGATGTTAAGAACTAGTGTTCACCAAAAATAGAATTGAATAAATTCTCCGATATATGTCACAGTTATTTTGAGAATATTAAATACACAATTTGAAGTTACCTTCTATTGCATATTTAACGCACGCAGCTTCTTTATCGGTTTGTGGTGCTGGACATTCGTTCAACGCTACTTTCGTATTAGAAGTATCAATTTCATCACACTCTGGGGTCCTTGCTGAAGAACAAGCGTAGCATTTTAAGGCGTATCCTGCAAATAAATAAACAAAAAAAATTATCATTACTTTTTATGTAATCTAATAAAAGCTCTAAAATAAATAGTCAATCTGCGTAGTAAATACATTAAGCAACATTTTGCGAACTCAATACTTAATATTTGTAAAAAAAATTATAACATAAACTTTTATTTTAAACGAAATTGTTATATTTATACGTATATCAGATAAAAGATTAGAATTTTAATTCAAGTGCAATCAAAATATAATGGTGCTCAATTTGCGTATTGTTACAAACACAAATCGTTTTTTATAATTGCAAAACTTTCCATACTAGTACTATTTATTGTTAAAATTTACAAATTCCGATAAGCAACGCAGTAAAAATGTAAAATTACGTTAGTCTTTAAAATGAATGTTTTGTTTTGTAAAATTGTATTAAAAACTGGCCTAAATATTTTTCAAAAAAAAACAGAGTTATATTTATATACATTTTTAACAATTTTTAGCAATTTAAAATAGCCTTGTGGTTTTTATACACGTCATTTTAATGTAGGTGTGTTTAGTATTGTTATTTACGAACCAAGGACGTTTATTTCATTTAAAATCATCACATGGTTTTAGGAATTATTATAAATTAAAATTTCGTCTCGGTACGTTAAATGTTGTTCAAGTATTATTTTGAAACGACTACAATTTTGTTTTAAATAATGGTTCTAGCAAGTTGAGACTCAAAAATACCGGTAGTATTTGGTTTTTAATAAGATTTTATATATGATGATATTAAAACGGTAGATTTATATGTTCAATTTTCACTTTATGTTTTTCAATTTTTGAATTAATATATTAAAAAAATTAAATAAAGTAGCTTATAATAATACATACAATATATTACATGGAAAATAATAAATATTGATAGTAACTTTTGCGATACACGAAAAAAATATCATTTTTATTGAGATTCAAACGGAAAAATAAATGAATTGTTTTTCTGATGGTATAAATTAGCTCATTTTTGTGTAAGACATTTTGATTCTATGACATCATAGTGAAAGCGAATAAATTGACTAGCGCTACTTTGATTTATGTTATATTCTTTAGCATGAACTATTTCGCGTGTAGTTAAATAATAAAAATGAATAGTAATTAAATACCTTGATGGACAAGTCCCAGGCAGATGAACAAAATCACAAATGAAATCTTCGCCATTTCGTGTAGTACGTATGTAATGCGGGGATATTCGAAGTTGAAGCTGCTAGTTCTTTCAGGAGACGACGTATGCGTGAACACCACAGCACTTTGGTTGGCTGTGTCACGTGGTGTATGATGTCGGAACCGGCCACTAATACTGCCCAACACTTCGATTATTTATAATACTATTTGCGCAGATTCGGCTCGGCCCATACTTTCAATATACCGTTAATTACACTATTTTTATTTTGTATATTTGTATATATATAAAACCCAACATAGATTAAAACATTATTTCATGGATTTTTAGTACATACTTTATTAAATCAAAGTTTATAAAAAAAAAACATGGAAGAATGTTTATAGATATCGATGTAATGATTGTATTTATAAACTGTGGAAATAACGTAACTAAGAAACCATGCCAACTGACAAAGAGTACTGGTTGCATATGCATAAGCGTAATTTGATGAAAACTGTAAGATGTGAACATACATTCTACTAGTTTTAATTTAGTTCAAACAATAATTGTAGAGCGGTTTGTAATATTCTGATTTGACTCACCTTTTCTTATAGTCATTTTTATACAAACTTCAGTACCTTTTCAACAAATTCTATTTCATTTATGGATTGGGATTCGTAACAGTAATCAATTTTCATTTAGTGAGCTGTCTTTGCGTTATGTACGAAATATTAACTTTTTGCGCTTTCTTTAATGTTAGATTCGCGATTTAGTAGTCGTCAAAATGCTTTGCTTAATTTAATTGAGAAAACTAAAATAAGTTTGTTCAAATAGATTATTCAACTATCGATGTGGAATTTGGTATTGGGAGACGCTCCCTTTATATTTTTGGCGTCGGAAAGGCGCGTGTTGCGACGCTGTCTTGTCTTTTACCGCGATCAATATACTGTTGAAATACAACAAAATCATATTAACTGTACAAAAAAAGTACAAAAGTACTGTATATGCACTTATTATTTGGGAGATGAAATTGCGTTTCGTTTTGAATTATTACACATACATATATAGGAGTAAAATTTAATTGTAGGCACGTTAATGCATTTGCACTTTCCAGTCAAATGCTTATGCTCAATATAGCATGTGGACAGTGAACTTTAAAGCATGGCTCATTAATGGCGTACAAAGTACAAATGACAAATAGATGCGAATATAATAAGTGCTTTTGAAAATATGTGCAAACAGTGTTAAGCCGCATTTGACTGAGAAGTGCAAATGCATTTATGTGCTTTTGAAAATACACATATACATTGGGATTTAAGATAATTTTTCTGCATCTTGTTTCCTATAATAGCTTTGTTACCTATGAAAATTAAACAGAATAAAGCAGGCTCTACACGATGATAAGAACCACTGTCGAGCGCCAAACGTTCGCGTTTGGACACGTTCGGGCTATAGTCGGTATTTTTGACCCGAGTCAAAGGATTTTATCGTACGTTCAAATGAAAACATTCGTTGTTTTGATGCCAGGCTTCAAGATTCGTATGCAGTTCCATATTCTTTTGCAGTATCATATTCGTTTGCAGTGTTAAATATTTTTTAGTGGTTATTTTTTATTTCACAAGTGTATTTTTAATATTATAGATTTAGAATAATTTTTAAAAAAATGCCATCTTCTATTACGTCCTTTACGTTTCATTTTTTCAAGTAACAACTCGGAACATGACAAAACGACCATCACTGCACCAGCAATTGCAACAAATTTATCCTCCATTTTAAGCAACTATAAACAACGTTTGTACCAAATGTATCGGGTCGAAAATTTACCGTGTAGGAGAAACATTTGTCATATCAACTGTCGAACTAATTTGACTCAAATATTCGGCCCAACGTTAGAGCCAACGTTCGTAGCATCGTGTATCTACTATTATAAATATTTTAAGGAATGCAAAAAGATTCTATGTTAATATTATATAGTTTAACTTGGCATAGCTATAAGTGTCAAATAAAAATTACAGAATGCATTAAGAAATATTCTGCACATGTCACTTTTACACTTGAACCTAAACGATTGTTATTTTGACGTGATTTATTAAAAGGAAACGAAATATAAAATATATTTATTTACTAATAATCAATTGTATATTTTTCAAAACAATATTACTTTACTATATAATATTTTTTTTACAAAACTCTAAGAAGAATTACATACAATAAAATGATTGCTGATGGTAATGTTACTATAGCACTATCAGTGGTTGTTTCTATTACTGGCGTTGTTGGTTCTGGTGTTGTTGGATTTGCATCTGGTGTTGTTGTTGGTTCTGGTGTTGTTGGATTTGCATCTGGTGTTGTTGTTGGTTCTGGTGTTGTTGTTGGTTCTGGTGTTGTTGTTGGTTCTTGTGTTGTTGTTGGTTTTTTACATTCTGGCTTTTCTTCATTTCCTGTCTCTTTACAGTATTTTATACAGTCTTCCGTCCCTGCATTAGCTGAATCTAAACATTTACATTCTGGCTTTGCTGCATTAGTTGAGCCCAAACATTTACATTCTTCCGATCCTTCATTATTTGCAACTAAACATTTACATTCTAACTTTTCTATATTACCTGTCTCTAAACAGTATTTTTTACATTTTTTGTATCCTCCATTATCTATGTTTGTACAGTCTATGTATTGTTCACATTCTGGCCTTTCTTCATTTCCATCCTCTTTACAGTATTTTATACATTTTTCCTTTCCGTCATTAGCTGGTTCTAAACATTGACATGCTGGCTTTATATTATTTTCTCCAACTTCACAGTATTTTTTACATTCTTCCTCCACTCCATTATCTATGATGGTACAGTCTTTGTCATCTGTATTTACTCTCGCAGCATGATTATTTAACTCATTAGCATTATAAACAGTTATAACTCGAGTTGGTTTATTGTACACTGCAACATAAAAATGATAATTGTATTTAAATATCAATATGGATACATTTGACGTGCACTATTACTTTTCATTAACGAAATTGGTTATTTAGTTAGTTGCCCTAACAAAAATATAAGGCGTAATGAACAAAGACACATAAATAAAACCAAGCTTCACATATCGTGACATAACTGATTCTATATCTGTTCTTTACTAAAACGATCAGTCTTGGAGTCAGAATTTTGTGTTCATTAAAAGTTTATATTTAAAATTTAAGTGTGCTATGATTATTACTGGTATTTGTCAGTTTTCCAAAGAAACACCTATAAACGATTGATAATGTCTGGTGTAATGACCAATTTTTTTAGTGCAGAGGACGAGTTGTTAATTTCGATCTCGAATAACTGATAAATCTAACATGACCTTCACATTTTTATTTTGAAAATTACACTTACTACGCATGCGCAATTTTTAATGGCAAGAGATAATGAAACGATGATTTTCAACAGGGTGCTTATGTGTTATATTACAAATAAGCCACAGATGGCCCAGTAGATTATGAAAATTATTAACAATTGTTAATTATATTCTTGATGGAAGTTAAAAATTCGCTCGTATTTTACTATATTTATGGAAAACAATAATTTAATCTAAACGTATTTTCTTTATCAAAAGATGTAGTTTCAGTTTGAACCTTTAGTCGAAAAACCAAAATTAATAATTTAAAACACTGCACTGGACTTCTCTGTACGTAATTAATGTATTACATTCAAAGGTGTTACTTTAATAGTTCTGATAAAATATGAATTTTTAAAAACTCACAGAAATATAATTATTAATAATATATTTGTAGTTATTATGTGCAGGGATTTGCTTGTTTAATTAAATATCTAACAGGCAATATTCTTTGCGCAAAATGGCACATCCCAAATTATTTTAGTCTATTTTGTATTTTACAGGCATTGTACAGATAATTTATTAAATATATATTTGCATACTAATGTATGTATGGTAAAATTATTAAAGTCGCAGTTTTCTTTTAATTGGTATAAATTTTGAAAGAGATTTTTCCAACATAAATTGTGCATCTCTCATTTTATAACTCACTATCTTTACTATAAGTGCAGTCGTTTCGGAGTTATTGCAGAAACAACAACAAAAAATAACTAGTCTGGTAAGAATATTTATTTCGAAAATAGGATATTTTCTTAACAACCATCTACAAATTTTATGTTTAAAAACTCATGATTTTAAATTCATTTAAAAACTAAATAACGTCCGGTCATAATGAATAGTGATATTTTCAGAACAAAATATTCCAATTACGTTCAGTGCAATACACTGCAGATGTTTCAAAACATTGAATAATTAATATTTGAATAAAATTAAAATATATTTTTAAAATTTACCTTGACTAACAAGTGCACAAAACACTACTAGAATTAAGCACAGTTTCATGATACTATTACTATGCAATGCACAGTACAAACTGGTTGGTTTTAATTTACAATTTCAACATTTATAACACCAGATAAACTTAATCATTATAAAAATATAATGCAGATAGTAATTGCATCAAGTATGGGTTGAAATATTGATAAATTGTCAAATCAAGATCTGGATAACGTTTTGCCAATCAAAAATGCGCGTATTGTTTATGCAATACTCACACAATAATACTATATTATATATACTATATTATAATAATTACTCCCCAGTATTATATGTATAAGCCAGTATTAAAGAACCGGATGTAATGGCCGAAACCACCAAAAAAACAATGTTTTTCATTCAAATAAAATGATTTCATTTCAAGTACGTACATGGAGTTTGCTAAAAATTATAAACATGTTAATATAAATAATTCTAAATATTCATATAATTATTGCGACATGGACCATTGTTGTCCTTTTGTGTCGATGTGCAGTTATTAATGGTAAATAGACAAGTAAATGCATACTTATATATACATATTGTTTTAAAGAGACAAGCTATGCTTTTATTTACATACATCTGTGTTCTCTAATATTTATTGCTACTAAAATCAGCACACGATCTTTTATGTCTTTTTAGGTAGTTTAATATGTTTTGTAGTAAGCATCGGTGTCAAAGGATTCGCCTTTTGTAAAATTCAATAAAAATTAATCTTTATATGTATATATTTATTTGCAAAACAAGAAACATGCAATACACGATTTTTAGCATTAAAATAATGTGGCCCCCTGTAAACTGTGCTTTATAAATTTATTAAATTTTATAAATATATGAAGTCTTTTTGAATACAGAAGTACAAATGACAGATAAATGCAAATATAATAAGTGCTTCTTTAAAATATGTGCAAACGGTGCAAATGCATTTACGTGCTAATGCAAGTACGCATACGCATTGCGATTTAAGATAATTTTTCTGCAACTTGTTTCCTATAATAGCTTTGTTACGTATGAAAATGAAACGGAATAACACAAGCTTTATATGGGGACAGGGACAAGGCCATGTTTAATCTTTTTTGCATGAAATCGTACCAAAATATTAAATTTTACATAAAATAGTAATGTAAACCAAAAAAATTATATAAATACCTTATTTTTTATTATAAATTTAGTCATACATGTCAATTTATTCAATGTAATAAATAAAATATAAGTAATCTCCACGGGAATTTCCGATAGATGTATTTAATTTGTCGATACCTTAGCGTGTAAAGTGATATTTGATGCGGTTTTTTTGTTTTGGATTTTTCTATTATTATAAATATTTTAAGGAATGCAAAAAGATTCTATGTTAATATTATATAGTTTAACTTGGCATAGCTATAAGTGGCAAATAAAAATTACAGAATGCATCATGAAATATTCTGTACATGTCACTTTTACACTTTAACCTAAACGATTGTTATTTTGACGTGATTTATTAAAAGGAAACGAAATGTAAAATATATTTATTTAATAATAATCAATTGTATATTTTTCAAAACAATATTACTGACTTATAATATGTTTTTACAAAACTCGAAGAAGAATTACATACAATAAAATGATTGCTGATGGTAATGTTACTATAGCACTATCAGTGGTTGTTTCTATTACTGGCGTTGTTGGTTCTGGTGTTGTTGGATTTGCATCTGGTGTTGTTGTTGGTTTTGCATCTGGTGTTGTTGTTGGTTTTGAATCTGGTGTTGTTGTTGGTTTTGAATCTGGTGTTGTTGTTGGATTTGAATCTGGTGTTGTTGTTGGATTTGAATCTGGTGTTGTTGTTGGTTCTGGTGTTGTTGTTGGTTCTGGTGTTGTTGTTGGTTCTGGTGTTGTTGTTGGTTCTGGTGTTGTTGTTGGTTCTGGTGTTGTTGTTGGTTCTGGTGTTGTTGTTGGTTCTGGTGTTGTTGTTGGTTCTGGTGTTGTTGTTGGTTCTGGTGTTGTTGTTGGTTCTGGTGTTGTTGTTGGTTCTGGTGTTGTTGTTGGTTCTGGTGTTGTTGTTGGTTCTGGTGTTGTTGTTGGTTCTGGTGTTGTTGTTGGTTCTGGTGTTGTTGTTGGTTCTGGTGTTGTTGTTGGTTCTGGTGTTGTTGTTGGTTCTGGTGTTGTTGTTGGTTCTGGTGTTGTTGTTGGTTCTGGTGTTGTTGTTTTTTTACATTCTGGTTTTTCTTCATTTCCTGTCTCTTTACAGTATTTTATACAGTCTTCCGTCCCTGCATTAGCTGAATCTAAACATTTACATTCTGGCTTTTCTTTATTTTTATCCTCTTCACATTCTTCCTCTCCTCCATTATCAATGTTTGTATTTGCATGTGTATTTTCTCCCGTAGCTACAGCATTGACATGATTATTTAACCCATTTGCATTATAAACAGTTATAACTCGAGTTGGTTTATTGTACACTGCAACATAAAAATGATAATTGTATTTAAATATCAATATGGATACATTTGACGTGCACTATTACTTTTCATTAACGAAATTGGTTATTTAGTTAGTTGCCCTAACAAAAATATAAGGCGTAATGAACAAAGACACATAAATAAAACCAAGCTTCACATATCGTGACATAACTGATTCTATATCTGTTCTTTACTAAAACGATCAGTCTTGGAGTCAGAATTTTGTGTTCATTAAAAGTTTATATTTAAAATTTAAGTGTGCTATGATTATTACTGGTATTTGTCAGTTTTCCAAAGAAACACCTATAAACGATTGATAATGTCTGGTGTAATGACCAATTTTTTTAGTGCAGAGGACGAGTTGTTAATTTCGATCTCGAATAACTGATAAATCTAACATGACCTTCACATTTTTATTTTGAAAATTACACTTACTACGCATGCGCAATTTTTAATGGCAAGAGATAATGAAACGATGATTTTCAACAGGGTGCTTATGTGTTATATTACAAATAAGCCACAGATGGCCCAGTAGATTATGAAAATTATTAACAATTGTTAATTATATTCTTGATGGAAGTTAAAAATTCGCTCGTATTTTACTATATTTATGGAAAACAATAATTTAATCTAAACGTATTTTCTTTATCAAAAGATGTAGTTTCAGTTTGAACCTTTAGTCGAAAAACCAAAATTAATAATTTAAAACACTGCACTGGACTTCTCTGTACGTAATTAATGTATTACATTCAAAGGTGTTACTTTAATAGTTCTGATAAAATATGAATTTTTAAAAACTCACAGAAATATAATTATTAATAATATATTTGTAGTTATTATGTGCAGGGATTTGCTTGTTTAATTAAATATCTAACAGGCAATATTCTTTGCGCAAAATGGCACATCCCAAATTATTTTAGTCTATTTTGTATTTTACAGGCATTGTACAGATAATTTATTAAATATATATTTGCATACTAATGTATGTATGGTAAAATTATTAAAGTCGCAGTTTTCTTTTAATTGGTATAAATTTTGAAAGAGATTTTTCCAACATAAATTGTGCATCTCTCATTTTATAACTCACTATCTTTACTATAAGTGCAGTCGTTTCGGAGTTATTGCAGAAACAACAACAAAAAATAACTAGTCTGGTAAGAATATTTATTTCGAAAATAGGATATTTTCTTAACAACCATCTACAAATTTTATGTTTAAAAACTCATGATTTTAAATTCATTTAAAAACTAAATAACGTCCGGTCATAATGAATAGTGATATTTTCAGAACAAAATATTCCAATTACGTTCAGTGCAATACACTGCAGATGTTTCAAAACATTGAATAATTAATATTTGAATAAAATTAAAATATATTTTTAAAATTTACCTTGACTAACAAGTGCACAAAACACTACTAGAATTAAGCACAGTTTCATGATACTATTACTATGCAATGCACAGTACAAACTGGTTGGTTTTAATTTACAATTTCAACATTTATAACACCAGATAAACTTAATCATTATAAAAATATAATGCAGATAGTAATTGCATCAAGTATGGGTTGAAATATTGATAAATTGTCAAATCAAGATCTGGATAACGTTTTGCCAATCAAAAATGCGCGTATTGTTTATGCAATACTCACACAATAATACTATATTATATATACTATATTATAATAATTACTCCCCAGTATTATATGTATAAGCCAGTATTAAAGAACCGGATGTAATGGCCGAAACCACCAAAAAAACAATGTTTTTCATTCAAATAAAATGATTTCATTTCAAGTACGTACATGGAGTTTGCTAAAAATTATAAACATGTTAATATAAATAATTCTAAATATTCATATAATTATTGCGACATGGACCATTGTTGTCCTTTTGTGTCGATGTGCAGTTATTAATGGTAAATAGACAAGTAAATGCATACTTATATATACATATTGTTTTAAAGAGACAAGCTATGCTTTTATTTACATACATCTGTGTTCTCTAATATTTATTGCTACTAAAATCAGCACACGATCTTTTATGTCTTTTTAGGTAGTTTAATATGTTTTGTAGTAAGCATCGGTGTCAAAGGATTCGCCTTTTGTAAAATTCAATAAAAATTAATCTTTATATGTATATATTTATTTGCAAAACAAGAAACATGCAATACACGATTTTTAGCATTAAAATAATGTGGCCCCCTGTAAACTGTGCTTTATAAATTTATTAAATTTTATAAATATATGAAGTCTTTTTGAATACAGAAGTACAAATGACAGATAAATGCAAATATAATAAGTGCTTCTTTAAAATATGTGCAAACGGTGCAAATGCATTTACGTGCTAATGCAAGTACGCATACGCATTGCGATTTAAGATAATTTTTCTGCAACTTGTTTCCTATAATAGCTTTGTTACGTATGAAAATGAAACGGAATAACACAAGCTTTATATGGGGACAGGGACAAGGCCATGTTTAATCTTTTTTGCATGAAATCGTACCAAAATATTAAATTTTACATAAAATAGTAATGTAAACCAAAAAAATTATATAAATACCTTATTTTTTATTATAAATTTAGTCATACATGTCAATTTATTCAATGTAATAAATAAAATATAAGTAATCTCCACGGGAATTTCCGATAGATGTATTTAATTTGTCGATACCTTAGCGTGTAAAGTGATATTTGATGCGGTTTTTTTGTTTTGGATTTTTCTATTATTATAAATATTTTAAGGAATGCAAAAAGATTCTATGTTAATATTATATAGTTTAACTTGGCATAGCTATAAGTGGCAAATAAAAATTACAGAATGCATCATGAAATATTCTGTACATGTCACTTTTACACTTTAACCTAAACGATTGTTATTTTGACGTGATTTATTAAAAGGAAACGAAATGTAAAATATATTTATTTAATAATAATCAATTGTATATTTTTCAAAACAATATTACTGACTTATAATATGTTTTTACAAAACTCGAAGAAGAATTACATACAATAAAATGATTGCTGATGGTAATGTTACTATAGCACTATCAGTGGTTGTTTCTATTACTGGCGTTGTTGGTTCTGGTGTTGTTGGATTTGCATCTGGTGTTGTTGTTGGTTTTGCATCTGGTGTTGTTGTTGGTTTTGAATCTGGTGTTGTTGTTGGTTTTGAATCTGGTGTTGTTGTTGGATTTGAATCTGGTGTTGTTGTTGGATTTGAATCTGGTGTTGTTGTTGGTTCTGGTGTTGTTGTTGGTTCTGGTGTTGTTGTTGGTTCTGGTGTTGTTGTTGGTTCTGGTGTTGTTGTTGGTTCTGGTGTTGTTGTTGGTTCTGGTGTTGTTGTTGGTTCTGGTGTTGTTGTTGGTTCTGGTGTTGTTGTTGGTTCTGGTGTTGTTGTTGGTTCTGGTGTTGTTGTTGGTTCTGGTGTTGTTGTTGGTTCTGGTGTTGTTGTTGGTTCTGGTGTTGTTGTTGGTTCTTGTGTTGTTGTTGGTTTTTTACATTCTGGCTTTTCTTCATTTCCTGTCTCTTTACAGTATTTTATACAGTCTTCCGTCCCTGCATTAGCTGAATCTAAACATTTACATTCTGGCTTTTCTTTATTTTTATCCTCTTCACATTCTTCCTCTCCTCCATTATCAATGTTTGTATTTGCATGTGTATTTTCTCCCGTAGCTACAGCATTGACATGATTATTTAACCCATTTGCATTATAAACAGTTATAACTCGAGTTGGTTTATTGTACACTGCAACATAAAAATGATGATTGTATTTAAATATCAATATGGATACATTTGACGTGCACTATTACTTTTCATGAACGAAATTAGTTAATTAGTTAGTTGCCCTAATAAAAATGTCAGGCGTAATGAACAAAGACACATTAATAAAACCAAGCTTCACATATCGTGACATAACTGATTCTAAATCTGTTCTTTACTAAAACGATCAGTCTTGTGTCCATTAAACGTTTATATTTAAAATTAATTTATTTATTTATTATTTATTAATTTATTAAATTTTATAAATATATGAAGTCTTTTTGAATACAGATAGATATGAAAATCCGAAACAATTGTTAATAATATTCTTGATCGAAGTTAACTATTCGCTCGTATTTTACTGTGTGGTTGCAGTTATAACCTTTAGTTAATGGATTACTTTAGATAGTTGTGAAATTATATAAATTTTTAAACACACAAAAAAATATAATTATAAATTATATAAGTAGTAATTAGTGTGAGCAGGGATTTGTTTGTTTAATTAAATACCTAATAGATTATATTCTCTCTCAACCTATTTGTACAATTAAAACTTTTGTATTATGTACTTTAAAACCCGATAGTAAAATATTTAAAAAAATATACTATAAGATTTTAAGTTCATTTGTAAACTAAATAACATCCGGTTATAATAAATAATAATATTTTAAGAACAAAATATTCCACACACTTATAAAAAAGTCCAACGCAATACACTGCAGATGTTTTTGACAATAGAAAACAGTCTCAAAATATTGAATAATTAATATTTGGATAGAATTAAAAATAAATATTTTTTTAGAATTTACCTTGACTAACAAGTGCACAAAAAACTACTAAAATCAAGCACAGCTTCATGATAATATCTATAGAACACACAATAGGAAATGGTTGTTTTAAAAAAAAATTTCAACTTTTATAACACCAGATAAACTTAATCATTATTAAAAAGATAATTCAGATAGTAATCACATCAAGTATTGGTTGAAATATTGATAAATTGTCAAACCAAAATCAGGATAACTAAAAAAACTATATTATAATAATTACTCCCCAATATTATATTTATAAGCCAGTATTAAACAACCGGATGTAATGGCCGAAACCACCAAAAAACGTCGATTATCAATGTTAAAAACATTGATAATCGCCGTTTTTTTTTCAAATAAAATGATTTCATTTCAAGTACGTACATGGAGTTTGCTAAAATTATAAACATATTTAAAATAAACATATATATATATATATATATATATATATATATATATATATATGTATATATATATTTTTTTTTTAAGAGACAAGCTATGCTTTTCTATACATACTAAAATACTACTTAAATCAGCACACGACCTTTTATGTCTTTTTAGGTAGTTTAATATGTTCTGTAGTAAGCATTGGTGTCAAAGGATTCGCCTTTTGTAAAATTCAATAAAAATTAGTCTTTATATGTATACATTTATTTATAAAACAAGAAATATGCAATACACGATTATTAGCATTAAAATAATGTGGCCCCCTGTAAACTGTGCTTTAGAAATTTATTAAATTTTATAAATATATGAAGTCTTTTTGAATACAGATACCATATTGTTTATATGTTTATATATATATATATATATATATATATATATATAAATATATATATATATATATACATATATATATATATATATATATATATATATATATATATATATATATATAATTATTATTGTATATTCTTAAATTATTTAATTTTTAAGTATTTCAATACTTATATTATTTCTAACAGTGTAGTAGTATTAAAAGAATATATCAAACAAGCGTAAAAATACAAAAATATTATGATTTATTTAATAAAAGAACTTTATAATACGATTGAATCATTTTGTTGCAAAAAGCTAAATTGATATCTATGAAAAATGATGGCTAATTTGGTTTTATCTTCAGTTTTAGTATTATCTGATGATTCTAGGTTATCAGAATTATTATACCTGTGATAAGAATGTAGCAATTGCTCATGTAACATAAACGCAATAATATATAAACTTTGATATCTACGCATGGGGATCAAAATTTAACTGCAACAAATAATACGATGATATTATAATTACTCATAAAATGAATCATTTTTATATTTTCTCACAAAGTAAAACTATTAGTGATAGTGAGATACTAAAAATGACCTTAATATTTGTATTTTAATAATGAAAAACTCAATGTTAGAAAATCTTTGAACAATCACATTTGGTATCAAATAAAAAAAAAATAGACAATTCCTAGCCATTTAATTTAACAATAAATATGAATATTTACAGTAAAAGTAATTTTGGCCCATTATATCATTTCGACCTTAGCCCATTTATATAAAATTGGCTAAATTTTGAGTATTTATTTTGCTTCCGAAAAAACTGAATTGTGTCCAAAATTATCATTTATAATACGGTAAATCATTTATATTTATATATATATTATTGTATATTGCGAATATTTAACACGAAGGCAAAACAAACAAATTTTTATAATAAAAACAAACATATAAATAAATATACACGAATAAAACTTAAAATGTTCAAACTTGACACGGAGAAGGCATTTCTTTTGAAAGCATTTCACATTTATTCTATTTATATAAAACAGTGATACGAAAATAATAACTTATTTTATTAAACATAACGAGACCATATGCTTGAAAGAATTACTGGTGTTAGGAGTGTAAGTATCGAAAGAGGTGTCATCCAGTGACCCGAATTGCAGCCATCTTCATGGCAGGTAGAACAATATGTGGTAGATGGGGTAATCTTCTTAACATTTGCACACGTATCGATTTCGCCCATATCTTTAATTTGACAACTTCGGACTATAACAGTTTCACCATTCGCTGCAAAAAAAAAAAAAAAAAAATCATTTATTATTTATTTGTGCATATATTTTTATCCATGTTGTTACTTACTAACTGATTCCATTTTTTGGCAAACCATTGCACCCTCACTGGGTTTGGAGTTGATGTCGATATCGATTTTCAATGCACCAGCTATCGACTTTGCGTATTCATCGACTTTACTTGAAAGATCTTGTAAAAGTTGTAAAGTGCATTCTTGTGGTTGTAGTTTATTTATTGGGTCCTTGCAGTCAGGATTTACATTGGAAATACAGTTGTAACATTTTATACAATATCCTTTAAAACAAAAAAATTGATAAATATAAATGAATAATTGCAGAAAAATATATTTTTTTTTATTCGACTCATTATCGAATTATTCTAAACAAATACAGTTGTAATATTTTATAAAAAGTAAATAAAAACGCGATAAATTGCAGAAAAATATTTTATTAAGCTGCGTAGTTCTATTAAAAACAAATCAGTTAAAAAATGTAAATAAATTATTACATCAAAATTATTTTGTTTAAAATTATCTAAGATACCTATGCATAAATATCTCTGGTATTTTCCAAGAAAATTCTAATGGGATTTTTATGACGTCAGATGTTATTATATTGAATAATAATAATAAGTAACTTTATATATTTAAGCGTATGAAAATACCAGCAAAGTAACAAATCCGTAAAAAAACTAAATGATGTAAAAAACAAATATTTCCCATTCAACAATAGATTTTGCCACCTGTACAGGTTTGGCAACGTCGCATATAGTACAACACTCGACGCGATTTCGATGGAAATAATTCTATATGCTAATCATTGATAACAGAGCCAATTTGTTGATAAATTAATAACTCACCCGTGTTGATAAGCACTGATAAAATAGCGAGGAACAGTAATTGAGAATGAGACATATTCTCAGTGGTATTTTAACACTTGCAGTGTTAGAAGGTACGACACGAGGTTTATGCAACAGAGGTCGCGTTGAGATTGGCGTTTTTCCTGGGCGTTAGTATATACGGCACCATCGCAAAGCATGATCTGAAATTCAACTAGTACGACAGAGAGCGAATACGTCGCTCTTTATTCTTGTATAGTCGGTTTTACGTCATTTGAACCGTTGTTTTCTGGCCATATTTTCACATCAACTAGCCACAACAAAAAATATACCTTTCTTTATCACTCCATCGAATAGGGTAGCAGATAATCCTTTACATTCATACCACCTCGAAAACTATTTTTTATTATAAGCTTACCTTGAATTAAAAAGAGATACTACATATGTTTTTATTTATTATATTCTAGAATTTCAATTCTATGAAATAAACAAGTTCGAAATATGATTTTGTATATACTATTAAAATCTTTTTTTTTTAAACTAGTTTTTCTTAGTTAGGAACACGTTACGTTCTTGGCATATATACGTCATAAACTAATTTATTTTTGTTACGAAAATAGTAACATGAATATTTGAGTTTAAAACGTTTTTATACCTACATGCATATATATAAAGATTGCTTGTTATGACGGTAGAAAATCTATTAGCGTGACCACGGTGCGTGTCTCATTTTTTAGTAAAACGAGGTTGCGCTAAATGACAATATTGATTTTCTCAATTATGTATTTCATTGTTAACTATTTTAAATTAACTGTTTACCCAATTCACAATAAATTGAATTAAAATACGTGTAAGATAGTGGAGTACAAATCCCTGCGGAAATACAGTGACGTCACACAATTGATTCGCATATAAGATAATGTGAGTATGTCAACTTTTTTTATATAAAAGGGTTGTATTATCTAGATATTTATAGTAAAGTGAATAAAATTGTTTGTCTTGCTCATGTTTATTTTTTACACTTTTACAATCATTGATATAATTTTACAACTATAATTATTATTATAATCTTAAATACTGTTAACATGTATACAACTACTTTAAATACATATAATTTTATTAAAATAAATTGCTAGTAACTGTATATGTCTTCTATTGGTACTTTTGTAGAAGATATGAATTTACTGCTATTTTAGCAGCGTATAAATATATATATTTTTTTATTTATTGATAACAGATATGAAATAAAAATTCCATGCTTGATAATACGATAATAAAATACAATTATTTTCTATTATAATGACCTAATACAGAAACTAAATATTTTTCAAAATATTGTTCAGCAATGACTTTTAATTAAACTAGATGTAAAAAATATATCCCTCCCAAAAAAATGCTACGGATGAGTTGATTATGCTCAATTTTCGGTTCTAATCGTATTGGAAAATCCGAATCATTGTCGTCATATTTTGTTTTTTTCCACAATATCTTCGAAACGATTACGCTCTTAGTAATATAGTTTTATTTGAAATGACAAATTAAATATTCCGTTTGAACAGTTTCTTCAAAAAGTGTACCAGTTACGATACTTATACTACGTATAAGATGGGGGTACTGCAGATGTGTTTTTAGAAACTCTTATAGAAGCACAAAATTCGAAAAATGATTACATTAATTTAGTAATTTGCTTTTATATTGCATGGAAACAAAAGTATAGTAACGAATTTTCAACAGTGTAAAATAGACATATGTTGTCTATGTTTTCGCAATAACCATTGTTTTATCTACGATAACCTATCAATAAATAAACAAGTTCAATATAAATGTTCTGAGAACCACAGAAACTTGATCACTATTTTCAAACAAGTCACGCAAACCCAATCTGATTATCAGCATCAAGTAGTATTAGAGAAAAAAACACCTCCACTATCTAAACTTCAGACTTATGTATAAGATTTCGCTAAATGACTATTCATTAAAAATCAATTAAACATATATTTTCTAATTGTGTTTTTGTTGTATATGAGTAAAGAAATACGCGAAGAAAGAGTTTAATCGTGTAAATAATTTGTTGTTTTTGAACCATTTATTCGATAAACATTTCTGGATATGCATTATGCATTTTAAATAATAATCCATATAGAACTTGTTGTTACCCATTGTCCTTGTCTTCATTTAATTGCAAATAGTGGTTGATTATGATCCCCAAGTAACCAGTAACTCAGGCAGTAGATAAACAAGGGGCTCACTGCGGCAAAACATTATTAAAGTCAGGATAGCCGTATAGTATATTGGCGGTACTGCGATACAGCATAAATGAGGTGAATAACATCGCCAGTGCCAGTGTTGGACACCATAGAGACGCGACGTCGCCGGAGCCGTTACAGGCGTCACTCGTACACGTTAAACAGTTGCGTAACTGCAGCGACGCACTGTCCGGAGCCGACAGTTTCACCGCGTCGCAGGGATGCATACCATCGACGTACTGTGGTGAACAACCGCGGCTAGTTATCGTCTCATTTCCAACTACAAAACATATTAATTATCTTAACCAAGTT
Organism: Nebria salina; assembly: GCA_944039245.1. Classification (NCBI taxonomy): domain Eukaryota; kingdom Metazoa; phylum Arthropoda; class Insecta; order Coleoptera; family Carabidae; genus Nebria; species Nebria salina. The sequence continues at coordinate 1,786,864 of OX063273.1, read as the reverse complement.
AACATTGAGACCCATTTCAGTTCAGCAGAGTTTATAAACCACATAGACATTGGACAAAAAATCGATTTGTTTCTCTCTTAAAATCGTAAAACAAAAAGTCGTTTATACGACAGCCGTAAGCTTTGATATATATAAGTTTGTCTGCATTAAATTTTCGAGCATAACAATTTTTTACTGTACAGTCATCTTACCATTGATAATAATCTTTTGGCAGACTGTTTGGGTGACCGGTTGACTCGTGGATGCCGTAACCGTTTTTGTTTCATTTTCTTCGTCATCGACGACGACACTAGCGCCGCCACCGTCCAGACTTTGCATTATTATTTCAATGACGTCGAGCGTCTTTCCGTTGTGGCTGTTGGCGCCGCCGTAATGTCCCTGTTCACATTCTTGCAGCGTGGACGAAATGTTGAACGGATCTACGCAACGGACATTCTCTTTCGAGTTGCATATGTGGCATTTGATACCTCGACCTAACGGAAAAATGTATGAATCAAATACTATTCATCCATACAGACAGTTTTTACAAATATTCGGAAATGATGTCTGTTATTTTTCGTGTTTTAATACTACAATTATAGTACTTAATTTTGTCTAATCAAGAAAGTCATGTTAAGATTAGATAAATAATATCACGTACTTGTACGAAATACTAATTCTTTTAATATAGTACTAAAAAGTAAACATGTGCGGTTTCAATTATATTTCATGAAACTAATCAAGTAATCAGTGTGCAAATATATTTTAAAATTATGTTACTAAAGTATTATCTACAAACTAATGCAAGATACTGCAATAAAAATTAAATGATTATAGATGATGAGCAATAAATCAGTAAATCAGTCATATATTTTAGAAATTATTATTATACGCAATATTTCCAGAATACATTCATAATTGATGTCAACTGACCAATTATTGTCCTATATCGCCGGAAGTCTTGTGAAATAAATAATTTTAAAATATATGACTGAAATAAAGATCCTGGTCATGAAGGGCATGACTTACGCACTCATAGATTATGTATGCCAAATTTGGTCTTAATCCGTTCGATATGTTCAGAGGAGAAGGAGTGACAAATTACGTCTTACGAGCGACCGAGTATTTCCCAAAAGAGTTCATGTTAAATTTAAACAAATACTAATAAAGGAAAATGCTCGTATACAAATCATGTTTAGACTATATTGTTATTTAATTACGTAGTATATACAATTATCCACGATGTATTTTATTATTTGCGTTTAACAGAATATTATGATTTTATTGATTTTATTCAGTATAAGAACGAGATGAATCACTCTATTGTGTCTTGTTTGACGATCATTAGATGCGCTACGACATGCGAAAACGGCCTCTTCACCAATAACAAAGAACCGGAAAAGATCAACACTGAATGCTGTCAAACGTGACATCAACAATACATTTTGTGCAACGCATACCAACCAATATCAAGTTTATATTTATAAGTATATAATCACAACATTTGATAAGAATGAAGAGCGATTTATCTGAATAATACATCTTTATTTTAATTCTCATCTTATTTGTTTAATCAGTTTCCATTTCTTGCGTAACAATCATTTGTCTTTTTTGCTGTAGTGATGCGACTGTCGTTGGCATTAATTTCATATTTTCAATATTCTTAAGATGTACGTAAAATATTTTACCAACGTGCGTCGGACAGCTTCGTTACGTAGTCCTCCACGTGCAGTAGTTATATTGATTATATGTTTCACGTGTACCAACCACGTGTGTATATGGCTATTATGATATTTTCAAACCACGAATAATTAATTTACTAGTAAACAACCAAATTTTTAATAATCCACTAAATTACTGGTAAATATTTACAATTGTTTATGAGATATTTATTTATAACTTGTATACAACCGGGAAAGATTATAGGACGATAACATACTATCTTTTGATTTCTTTGATCCTTAATTTCGACTTCATAAAATATCAAATATTTCGAAATTTGGTTTAATTACTTCATAAATACAATTTTTCATTCTTATTAAAATATTAGATACTGAGAGAAACTCTATTAATCAATGAGCAATATATGAAAAAATAAACTTGAACCCTCTAGAATATTGTCTTCTTTTATCCCCATAAATTAAAAAAGCAATATTATATTTCAAATTTCCTGAACAAGTTCACTTATAATGATAGAACATTAAAAACATGTTTATATTTCATAGAAACTGATCAAACGATGAAAATTTATTTTTTTTATGGTTATTTAAAGAACCTTTTATTATATAAAATGTAAGATTTTCTATACATACAGCTATAAATTTTAGGATTAAATTGTTTCGAAAAGGTAATAAATTTCACTGCTCAAGATTTAATATATATAAAAAATTAAATATTGGCAATTCATAAAACTTATCAAAAATAATTTAACAAATCTATAAAGAATTAAACATAAAACTCGATATTAAAACAAATTGTTTACTTTTATTAGTGTACATCCAAAATACATCAAACACCTACACTTACCATAATTAATTAAAAAAATTATAATAAAAAAAATATAAACGTAAAATGCATTCATTGTTGTTGCTAAATAATTTTAGTTTTATTTATAATATTTCTTAGGGTCAAAATGATGTTTTTACATGTAAATAATTTAACACATACTAAAATTATTTATATATTTTTCAATTTTTGAAGCAATAATCACATTTACGAAATAAAATTTAAGTGCGCGCGCGATTTAAATAAACTCACATAAAAACAGCATAATATTAGTAACGTGCCGCGCGGTGACAGACTGACTGGCGCTTTCAAAAGTGCCCATTCTCTATCCCACGGGAATTCATATTCAACCCCTCATCCACCACATCCCTCCAAAGTACTTCATGCTTTTCTCGTCCCCTCGAACTCCGCCCACGCTGGTATTCCCGATGTCTAGTTTTTATTTTCCCTATTATTACAGTTAGATATTTTTCCCAATGTTCATATATAGTTTATACTTTCCGAGTTTATTTATTATAATAAATAATGGATTTTATATTCAGATATGTACTAGATATTTTTTTTTAAATATGAAGATGAACAAAAATGTACACATTTAATTGTTTTCTTATCAAGCAATATTAGGCAACTCATTTCTGAGATAACTTTGATTATGATCTCAACTATTACATCAAAACTAGTCTTATCTGCAAGGCTATAAAAAATGAGGAAAGTATCAGATAATTAAATTCAGTTTATTGTAAATTAAAATTTTCTGAGAACTTCTATCTGCGAAATTTTATTTTATAAAGTTGGGATTACGAAATACTAAAGCTGCCACGGATCTGAAATTTCCCCGCTCGTTTTGTTGTGCATATCGAACAAGGTAAGAACCACTTAGTCCTGTCTTCTTTTGGTGTCCTTTCGCTGACGTCAGACTGTAATAATGAGCGCCTTTGGGATCGTTTACAAGAAGACTTATTTACTTCAATACTTCGTTGTCATCATTAAAAGTATTCTAGTCAAAAAATATACATATATATATATTTACAAATTGGCAACCAGAAAATTTAGTAGTGTAGCAAAATTAATAACAGTGTTTGATGTAAATCGATATATTTAAATTCTAAATATGTTTGCGATTACTTTTGTTTACGTGATGAAATACCTAGTAATGCTTGTCTGACTAGTCACAAATACTTTCCAGTAATTTTATCAAAAATTGTTGATAAGATATAATCTAAAACTTCCTTGCATTGTTCTTTAGAATTTATTATCACCTTTGAGGCTATCTAAGTACAAATGCTATAAATTTAGTAATTTTACAAAAAAATGCTAGAAATATTTCAATTATTTTATTAAATATATAGCGTTATATGTTTTTTTTATTAATGTATTAGATAAAATTAATAGTAGTTGATAACATTAAAATTTTATTATCTAGAACGAATTTACAATTTTCCAAATAATTTTTACGTGTGGGTATATAATGTTTTATAGTTTTGAATTCATTAGTCTAGTTTTCAACTTGAAAGGAATACGATTTCCTATCCTTACGAAATGAAAAATGAGACGTCAGTGTGTAGTTTTCCTGTAAATATTTAACTGTATTTCGCCAAATTATGTTTACCACACTTCCTTTATTACAAACGTTGTTGGTTTAATATTGTGTTTCATATTCGACTTCAAATATAAATAGGTCATTCGATAATTCAATTATCCATAATTTTCTCGTTCATCAACGTTTCTGCCATTCTTTAAGTCTATTTATTATTTATATTCGGAACATATGCAAAAAAAAGTTGATTAATAATCAATTACTTTTCACAACGAATGATATATTTAGGTAAAAATAATTTAATGCACTTTATAATTTGTACCCACTTGCTTATATTATCACTGATTACACACAATTATAAAACTATTATTAAAAATTCGCTTATTTGCGATATAGTTTAAAATATTTTCAAATATAAATATTTCTGTAAGAGTACTTATTGTTTTCATGAATAGGTATTGTTCGAAGCATATTACTTGGTTGAAGGTAAATTAAAGAACAAAATACGTTGATGTTCCACAAAAGAAAAAAAAAAACAATTTTCAGTCAGTAAAAATAAATAATAAAAGTTACTTAATAGTAATTACGTACATAGTTTCATTTTAAATTAAATCTTATTTCTATATTATATTTATTTATGAGGGAAACTTTACGAATGAAGTGTCATATGTTTGCATATTATTTAGTTTGTCCTACACTCATTTACTCGGATCAGTACAATAACTCCGTAATAGTAAAGTTTGCCGGATTTCTTTATCATGTAATAATTTTAGATATATCACAAACATTTTTATCTAACATAATTGTGCAAATAAAATCCCATTTGATAAAATGTTTATCAATTCCATGAAAATAATTAATTTTATGACATTGATCCCAATTCTTCAAGTATATATATATAGTTCCAAATTTCATTTCGTTTATTTACTTTTTTTTCGCATTAAAACTTCTCCAACACATCTTCGCATTTATAAAGTTTGCAATACGTATTTTCATTTCATAAACGTGTGATGTAACTCTGTTAGGTTTAATTATGGAATTAATTTCATTAATTACAATCAGATAACGAACGAAATGATAAGATAATTAAAGTAGTTATATCGTACTAAATTTTGCAAATTGAAAAGCTATTCTATAAATGAAATATAAAATTACTTTATTTCAATCAATATCGTTGAAATTTTGTACAGTTACTTAAAATATAATTCACATATATGTTATATAGATGAATGCCCTTTCCACTTTAGGATTTACAGAACAGGAACAAATAGATACTTTCAAAATTTTAGCGTCCGTCTTACAATTTAGGTATCAAATTCAAAGAAAGTATAATTCAGACGGAAAACGAACAGGATCATGGAGTTATGATTCAGGTGAGATTATTATACAAAATATGCAAGAATATTTGTGGTAATATCTGAACTATTGCAAGTAGATCTCGCTGAAATTAGGCAATGGTTATGCACAAAAAAAAAAAATTCGTTTCAATGCGTGAAGTATTCTTAAAACCAATGTCGCAAGATCAAGGCGCAAATGTATCGCGATGCGCTCGCAAAACACATTTACGCAGAACTCTACGGATGGTGTTCGTTATAAACAAAGCCTTACAATTCAGTGGTGTACGTCACAAATTCATATTATATACATTTGAGATAAATTCGTTCGAACAATTTTGTATAAACTACGCAAATGAAAAATTACAACAATTCATTGATTTTTATGATAATCAACCGTGTATCGATTTGATTGAATCGAAATTAGGAATCTTAAATCTTATAAGATGAAGAATGATTTGAACACATTACATTGTTGTTATTTTTATATCTTAAATATATATAAACGTCGGAATTTTTCTGTCCAAGAAACGTCGGAACCTCTATGCATCTATTTTAATAAATTAAAGTAGATGCCTAGAGGTTCTGAAGTTTCTTGGACAGAACAATTATACGCAAAATGCATAAAATATAAACATTTCGCAAAAGCACACTTTGGTACAACCGCTTTTATAATCAACCACTTTACTGATAACGTCCAGTACGAATCTAGTGGATTCCTGGAGAAAAACCGGAACACGGTCAAGGGAGATCATATTCAAGTTCTTCGCAATAGCAGCAATAAACTAGTACAAAAACTATTTACGGAAAATTGTAGCCAGAAAACCTACCCAAAAAAGTGTAGGATTACAATTTGTCGACAGTTTAAATATGCTAAGGACGACTTCAAATACAACTACATCGCATTATGTCCGTTGCATCAAACCGAATGATTTAAAAGAATCATTTGAATATAATCCCATCCGAGCCGTTCAACAATTGCGCGCTTGTGGCGTCCTGGGAACAATTCGTATTTCTGTAGCTGGTTTCCCATGCCAGTGGACGTACGGAGATTTTTTCCAAACAATACCAAGTTTTGTGTTAATTCAAAGATATTAAACGGAATAATATGCAAGCAATTTGAACGTGGGCGTCTTTCGAGGCGGTAAATTAATTAATTTCAGTTCATCAATTATATATTAATAGTTATATATAGCAGGATGCTAACTCAGTCTATCTGTATATATATATTTAGTTAAATGATTGGATGATGCTAAGTCACTCGGTGAAAATTTTATAAAATTTATGTTTAAAACGCACGGTGTAGTTTCACGAACTACGCATGTTTTAATCATTTATTTTATATATATATATATATATATATATATATATATATATATATATATATATATATATATATATATATTTAATTTATAGCCAAATATTAGTCGTATTTTAGAAATATATGACTGAAACAATCTTAAAATTAAAAGCGAGCAGATACAATAAAATTATTATATACTCTATGGTCAACTTTAAAATCCCTCTGACAACAAATTACCGAAGTAGTATTGTAGTCCCGCAAAAGACTGATATTGCGATAAGTAGCGTGACGGGCGTTCGCGATTGTGGCGCCGCATTACAGCCATCCGTAGCACAAACACACACGATCTCAAAATGAAAATCATTTTCATATCTATAACATGGACGGCGGTTTATCGTATCTTCCTCCCATCCACAACTACGGCGAGTTCGGACGATTTTAATTTCATCCACAACTAAAAATAAAAACCAATATTAATACTCATTTCACTTTTATTTAATATCTATAGTTCAATAAAAATTTATGAAATTCTTGATTTAGATTATATATTAAATTGTAGCGAAAAAGCGGCAAATTTTTATGGTAACAATAAACTTCAGATACAGACACGTAATGCCTGCACTCTAGAATATTAGGTGTTGTAATGTAGACTGTTTAAATTACATAAATGTATTGTGGGTCGTTTATGTCGATACCCGATACAAAATTTGATTTTTGGATCACAATGAGAATTGTATGAAAATAGCAAAATTATACTAAATGAAGTAATTTAAATTCGTTAAATGAATTATTATATATATATATATATAAAGTTATAATTGTAGAAAATTCTAAAATTACATTATTAAAAAGAATACTAAAATATTAGGAGCTTTAAGTGATTCATTTAAGTATTTGTATTTAATTTAATAAAGTAATTGATTTACTTGTTTGGACAGTTTTCCTACAAAATGGAGTTTTTCCATTATATTCTCCATTGCACTCTCTGTATAGATCAAGCGTAGAGTTATCTTTAGGGTTTATCGTTTCACATCTGGAATCATTGACAGAAGTGCATTGATAGCATTTTATTGCGAATACTGGAAAATAAAAATTGATTTCATTTAAACGAATACTATCATATTAAAACACATAAATATAATTAATGCATTTTTTTTATATCGAACTAAAATAATTAGTGTTTACAGGAAAATGTATTTATATATAGAATACGTCGTTCGATTTTGTTGACTTATTTTATAAATTACATATTTTTTGTTATTGTTATGATATTAAATCGTAGTAAACATTGTGGTTTGTGAAAGGTTGTACTTTTCTTTTTGTCATTTCCAAGAAATTTCTCCTTGAGTTCACCGTAAATCAAGTACAAACTGCCTTAAACCAGAATCTTAATATAATCACACATTTTTACTTTTGTACCAAATGTGTGGAATATCGATTTTTGACAATTAGTATATTTCAAAAGTTAAATAAAAACTCACCATTTCTTGTAAATAATAGCGTCAATACTGCATATAGCATCCATATATTTGAACTTGTTTGTTGCATTTTTAAAATTAACTCAAAAACTAAAACAAGAATTCAAATGTTAGCTTGCTCTAATTTATACTGTCTAATAATTAAATTTTATTTCAATAATAATACTCACTAAAGTTTATTAATAAAATGTTTCCGCGCTTTGCTATTCTCGTTCCACAAATTGTTGTGCATCCCACTAAAGACACAACACTGTGACAGTCTGATCAAAAGTAGTAATTTTAAGAGGAGAAGATAAAAGAATGTTTATCTGTTTATTTTGACCTCATATTGCTTGTACTATTGACCAAAACATCTATGTAAATACTAAATATTTAACAGTCAAATGCACAACCAGAACTACAGTAGTACTTCTTTCCAGCAACTAAAGGGAACTCGAAATGTCTTGTGAGACCTACAAATTTATTTATTTTTTGTATGCGGTTTTAACTGGATATTAAATAGATTAGTAACGCCCTAGATGGGCTGACCTTCGCTTAAAATTACTTTATTTTATACTTAAGCCATAATTTCCAGAAATATTTTTATACGTCTAGAAATTTTTAGTAGATATTTTTGAATAATTTTTTTTTTCGTTTATATGTTAATATAACTTACTTTAGCAAAATTCTAATGTATGATGCTATGTAAGGTGAATGACTTATAAAATAAATATTTTGCTAATTTTATGAATATAATTTAATTACACAAATATTTGCCAAAATATGATTAAAATATCTCAATATAACTACTAGCTGGATGTATATGGCAATATACATCTTCATGTGTTTAGTACATAGTAAACATATATTTGAAATTGCTTTTTTTTATATTATTTTATAATTGAATAGAACATTTTTGCAATAGTCAATTAAATTTAGTGAAAATTGGTGTTTTTAATACCTGTTATGTAAGATAATAAATTTAGATTTAAGTGGATCTGTCCTAATCAATCATTTATGTACGCCAAAATGTGATTGAAAAAGATTAAGATAAAAAATATCACTCATATTATTAAAATTAAGGCCATAAAATTAACAAAAAAAATAAACAAGTGTTCTTGATTTGCATAGTTAGTATCTAAATTAAATTGTTTCGAACTATGGTTACACCTGAATAGCGTTCTTGACTTGACCAAAGGTTGGTTGTCTTGACCCAGATACGATGGTTATTACGTTTTTATTTTCTCTCTTCCGGTGATATTGGCTTTTCCGGGCTTTCCTCACTTTAAGTATGTGGTCATTATATGACCAACACAGTCATAAAACTTCCCATAAATTTTCGTGCATGCGACTAAGGTGGCGTCCGATTATTCTTAAATAATAAGACCACATACTGGTGCTTAGGAATATTAGAATTATAGTAGAATATTTATGCACTTTTGTTACTCATTTATTTGGTTTAAACCTGTGATAAGAAACAATTGAAAATTACATATTTAGTTTTAATATTTACCATTAGGTGGCAGCAGATAGCGCGTTCGAAAATGCGAAGGCATTTAACTTTAAAATTCTAACACAACTTATATGCCGGATATGTCACATTATCAATTTATTTAAAGTTGAAGCGTTAAGTTATATTATACATTATAATTTTAATAAAATTTACCAGGAAAGCTCTTATACTCAAACCAAAAATATTCATTAATATGTTATTATTATTATACGAAATATATATATATATATATAAATATATAAAATCAACAATTTTAACATAATAAACTAGTAACTAGAACACATTTACATAATTATATGAACTCATGTAAACTTTCAGGGCCATGTTGTGACATCATAATTTTAAGATTTCGCCCTCCATTTTGATAAATGGTGATAGCCTTTGAAAAGGTTACGATTTTATGTATATCTTAAGATATTTCCGTCTTTACAGATAACATTTATAAGTCGGGTTTCCATAATTGGTTAGTTTTTAGGCTGTTTTTAATAATGATCCTAAATTATTTAAAAATATTAATTATCATTTGACTATTTTTTTTTACTTATTAACATTTAAAAAAAATCATTTCTACGCAATTAAATAATTTTTAAAATTGGAAACCAATGATTTGTTTCACATATCTACAAATTATAATATATATTTTTTATTGATTCTACATTCTAATAAAAGTTTTAAATTGCATTTAAATTGTTCATGGATATCTATACTATAAGGAGTATAAATAAATGAATATGTCAACTGTCATATATTGTCAAATTGTACATTTTGTATTTCAAATGTAATTTTTATATATATTTTGGTGATACTGGCCATGTACCAAATAAATTCACGAATAATCCCTCTCTCCCTCGCTGGATGAGCCCAGTGAGGAGGCAGAAGGACGCGCATGACCACAGATCATTTGTACCGCGACTCTAGATCGAATACCACCATTATAACGTGTGAAAATCGGTAGAAAAACCGCTCAAAAATGAGTTACTCGTCTATATTTTTATTATTCAGTGGGTTAATATGTGTACTTTTGATGTTTCTACCACAAAGTAAGTATGATAAATATTTTTATTATATATTAAAATTTACATCTTCGATCAAAAAAATTCCAAAAAAAAAAATAAAACAGTTTTATATACTGAATAAAAAAAAATAAAAAATATGATAATTATAGATTCATATATTTGATTTAACCCTTAAGCAGCTCGATATTTATTCTATTCTCGGGAACATATTTTTTATATTTGTATAAAATATGTTTAGTACTAGAATATCTCAGAATTTAATTAATCTCAAATATTTTATCTCTTTATTGAAAAATTTGTATGAGATGAGATTTTTTTTAATGCGTATTTCGGTATATAAGTGTTTAAATACCGAAAATCTAAGTTTATTAGCAAAACTATTTATGATATACTAGAGTATTAAGATCTTATAAATGTCTGAACTGCGCAAGTCACATATGAAGTGATCAATACCGGGGCAAGGGTTAAAATATAAGATTTAGCGTAACTTAAAAATTTTTGAAGCGTTTTCCAACTTGAATTTTATAAAAATACCCCTATTTTTTGTTTAGATATATCAGTTACTTAAATTATATATGTACATAACTAACAAATTTTTTATTCCGTATTGTATATTTGTTCCGCTAGCTCAATAATGATTGTATGAATGTATGAAATATGATTCCATGTTTTGTGTATGGTAATCCAATATTTCATTCGAGAAATATGATAATACTATATAATGCTTGATTTTTTTTTAAGCTGACACGTTTTCACAGATAGATAGATCTTGTATTGCCGGGGCAATTTTTTAATTTATAAAATGAGTGCTCTATGATGATATGGTGTAGGCTGATTTAAGCAACACATCCTGGTTCTAACAAATCCTGCAACCTTGGTCCAATTGTCACAGTAATGGTTACGAAAGCACTTGGGTTTGGTCCAACGTATTGTGTAATCCTTTTCAATTATTGTACAGAACCTTTACTTCATATAATCACTTGAATTACCCAAATTACTACCAAAACATCATCAGAAACCCTATTTATATTTACATAACTACATACCCTATTTCACTATTTATTTAAAATATTACTACTTTCATAACATAAATTAAAAAATATTAACAATTGATTCATAATAAGAATATATATTTATATTTGCTCTAAGGATCGAATTTGAGAAATTGGTCCTATAATCAGTTTTTTTTTACATTTGCGAAACATATCATATTCGATAACAAAAAACTGTGTAGAAAATATTTTTTTAACATCCATACGCGTGCCCTTGGATTTAGATAATATTACTAATTATATTTACACTTATTATAGTAATTGACATATTGATACATATTCATGCACCACTTAGCTTTAACGAAAATATATATTTTATTTATATAATAAATAAATTTGTAAATTATTAAAATATTTAATATATTTGTAAATATAATTTTAGGTACGGCATTGAGTTGTTTTGAGTGCAACAGTCACAACGACAGTCGATGTCACGATAAAATCCCTCCAGATGTGCTTAAAGTGGAGTGTCCGACCGGTAAACAAGAACACGATTACATCTTATGTCGTAAAATCACACAGATTATCGAGTTCGAAGTGAACGGATGTAAGTGTGCATCGCACAACATACAAATACAGTTTAGGAAATAGAATGTTTTAATGCCTTAGTGCCACCGGATACCAGAACAATCCGAGCATGCGGCTGGGACGATTCGTCGTACAAGAACCGCTGCTACCAACGGTCAGGATTTGGCGGTCGCCAAGAAGTGTGCGCCTGCGAAACAGACTTCTGCAACAGTGCACCGATGTCGATGACAGCAACGGCCGTACCACTTACACTGGTCGTTATTGCACTAGTTAAATGGTGCATGTGAATAGTAACATCACACAAATAGTCCCTATTCATAATCGAGTTTTTTGATTTTTATTGTTTTTGTTAATGTTAAGGTCGTTCAAAGTTCAAGAAATTCTTAAGAAATTGTTGATAAAATAAATAATTCCTCTTGTTATTCAATGCATTATAAATTTTAACAACACATTGCAAAAATGTGCTCAAAACACTCGTCAATCGTGTTACAAATATCAATATAATCATCGTTATAGTGGTTTGTTATCATATGCTTTGTACTAATCATTGAATATTAGGTGTAAATATGGTTTATTTTATTAGAAAACTAGTTGACTCTCATGTACTGCCATACAAAATGATCCCTAACTTCACTCAACTGTAAAACTCTTAATAGTCTATTTAATTTTTGCATTTGTTCATATAGTACCTAGTCTAATGGGAGGTGAAAGAAATCATAATATATATATATGTATAAGAATAAAAATGATTTTTTTCGAAAATATTAAAGGAAATTCATGATGCCAGTATGCCATGTATAAATAAACAACAAATGAATATGTCCAAAAATAATCTGTTGGTATCAAACGATAGACATGTCCCAAACTAGTCAAATATGAAAGAACGTTTTGGTTATTGGACTCCAACAACCGACTGGAAACGTTTGATTCGAATTTATTCATTCCAATATCGTATTTGGCCCAATTAAGTAACGTCTGGTAAAAATTATCGGGATAGTCATTCAGAACCACAAATTATTTTGGATTTTGTAATATCAATGCAAACACTTTCACAAGTCCAAAGAGACATTTCATATCAGGTATAATTTTCATAATTACTACATATTTCTTGGGGTCTTTCAAACGATTTATTCAAATGTTCATATATTATGTGTAAACAAATTACCTAATATTGTTTGATATTTCCGAACGTTTTGTATGATTGCTCAAGGTAAATGATGAGAATAAACATTTTAATCGCGAAAAACCATATGTGTCTAGGAGTGTTCCGTGGACAGTCAAAATACATCCACCTATGCAGACTGCTCCACGATCCCGATTTACGAGACATTCTCGACCCACGTCCCGTCCTCCGTGTCTTCTAACTTGCACTGTCCTAGTATGACCTCATTTCAATCTGCAGTTGCACAGACTCCAACTCCACCCTCAGGTGATTACCGAACACCTACCCATTACCACTCACTCAACTATTAGTTTTTTTTTTCAAAAATTCCTTATATTACCCAACCTTAAAATCATATTTGGCATGTGACATTATAATTCAACTACAAAACTGTCAATTTCATTTGTTTCATACATAGATACTTTGACAATATTTTGAAAAGCAGTACTGAAAATGCTCGTTATTTTTAAATCAAGTACTCTTAATTGTAAAATTTCTCAAGATATAACCTGTTTCCTTAAAGGATTCGTTCTAAATACTATTTCAGATCTTACGTATAACATTAAAAAAGAAGAAGTATTTACAGAATTGATACTACAATCTTTATTTGAATATTCTTTAAATAACGACTACTTTATAAAACAATTTTTATAGACAGTTTTTATTTTATTTCTCATATTTTTAACTGGGGTAATCTGTTATAGGAAAAACAAAATGGAAGACTAATAATAAGCAAACAATACAACGATACAATTACCCACCTCAGCAAATCCAAGCGTTACCACCACCCCAAATGTTTTACAATGCTTATTCTGCTTCGTACCCCGATCCGCGCAACCATTTAGTACCTCCTTATGATCCCTATTTCTACGCGACTCACCCAACACCATATTATACTTCCGCCGGCAATTTATACCATCGACCACAGATACAATCACCTCCCCCACCCAGACCCTATTTAACTATCACCCAATTCAACTATCAACCCATTGGATACCACCAAACTCCATCGTCTACGAATCTAGTACCCCCACCGTTGGACAGGCGCTGCGCATCTGACACTCAGTGTAATTATTTCGCCCCCCAGTACGAAGGTGCGACAGAACCACCAAAAATTATCGACCATAGCAAATTAATCTATCATAAAACCGTACAAAATTGCACGCCGAATTGCGACGATAAAACGTGCACTAAACGAAACGATTTGAAATCGGATTCGTCGAGTGACTTCGAGTTTACGATCCAACCAGAGCAGATTGTTAATCAGTTGTGTGACGATAAAGAAATGGATAACCATGAAGGCAGTACGTCGTATGAGTCGCCGCGGCTGTGGACTGATTTTATGGATCCAATGCGAATTGAAGATGATGATTTAACGAAATTTATTGTCGATGGCTGTATGAAAGCGGAATCGATTGCAGTGCGGAATCGTCATCGACCTTGTTTCAAAAACATCAAACACCTGTGCACGCGGACTCGAACTGACATCCTCAAACCCAGGACAACCGTAGCAAATATTCACTCCCAAGGTATTCCTTGGGCCACAAAAGATTTCATTTTCGCTTTTGTCAGGCTGATCAATTGTTGGTATATATTAAAAGGCTACCTAGACGATCATGAAGGGAGTTTGGGGAAAATAGATACTGCCTTGACTCCAGAGTTTAAAGATTGCTACCAGAGATGGCAAAGTATTAATAAAGAAATGGTCAAACACTTGATCAATATTTTCGTAACTTTAGACAACGGTATCACGGTGCAGAACGCTGAGATTTTCTCATCTTTTAATAATCTAATTGTCAACGCGACGGAAGAGATTCCCCCACAAGTCGGGAGTCCCTGTGAAAATACCAAAATCGAACCGGTACATCTTAATAACATTTGCCATCAAGATTCAACTGGATTTCGTACAGAAAACGCACAGTGCCAAACTGATATATACAAAGAAACAAACATCTATCAAGAAACAAAAAATTACGAATCTGAAACATCAGAAGTGAAACATTCTTATTTAGATGAACGTGTTAGCATTCCTGGGATTTTACGAGTAAAGGATATGTTTAATAAATGTAATACGGAAGAGGAATCGAAGAGAGGCCCAGGTGGTGTGGGATATATGAAACCTGGTAGTTATCGTATACCAAAAAAAAGTTATTCGGAAAAGAAAGATATATCATTGAACACAGAGGAATCTGATACAACTATCATTCCTGAGGAAGCGGAAGTGAAAAGTTTTAGTAGAGATGAGCTGGATACTCAATCAGTCAGCACCCAAACGCCTGATGATGCTTGGAAAAGCGCTATTGAAAATTTAGGTCCACTAATCAAATTAGTAATGCAAGATTCGGAAAGCATATATGACTCATTGGAAAATGACCATCAAATCGATAAGGATAGTTTACAATGTAAATCGAAGGAGTATCGAAAGATAATCGATACTGAGGCGTGGGTGAACGAGCATAATTTTGAAAATTGTATTGATGAAAACATTGAAGATGTAACAATTAGTGGAAAATATAAGGAAAAACGTCCAATTACGAATAGGAATGGTAGGAAAAATATTATAATTCATAGAACAGTTAAGAAAAAAATTGACGAATGTAATAGCAAAACACATAAGAATAAGAAAAGTATTGGTTTTTTAACTAAGCGTAAATTTGGTTTGTCACCATTGGCTATTGGGAAATTCGAGAAGATTATTAATGCCTTATGGAATCTGCAGTTTGCGAAGTATATCACGTTCGAAATTAACGCAGAAAATGTAAGCGATGCTTATAAATACATTTATAAAGCTTTCTCATTATCACTTACGAGGCGAATATATTATTTATATATATATATATATATATATATATATATATATATATATATATATATATATATATATATATATATATATTCTAGGGATATTATTTGTGTAAATAGGGTGAGATGTTTGGAGTCATTTAAATAGGGAACTTCATGTGAAGTTCATTTATGCGCCTCGTAAGAGTAATTGCTTAGCAATCGAGTTAATTTAAAACAGTGAAGTGTGTTGAGGTGCAATTTTCTTCCAGGTACCTGACTACTACAAATACATCAATAAACCAATGTTTTTGTGTAAAGTTATGAACAATTTAAAACAGAATAAATATTTACATCCACATCAGGTTGTACATGATCTGCGCACTATTGTACGAAATTCTGAACTTTATGTTGAGGTACGTCAGATTACGTAAATGACAAGGGAATATGTTGAGTGTCGCATCATATTTGCGAAATTAATTGCTTTTGACATTTTAATGAAATTCAGTTTTTAATGGAAATGTTTTGAGTCTCTGTATCAATTCTATTTTTATTTTGACCTCTACCGTGTCTATGTGCGTGTGTGTGTATGTGCACTTTAACTTACACACACACACACATGTTTATTAAATATGAAATGTATTCCCTTGTAATTACAATTTGTGGTCTTATCGTAATAATTTTCCACAAAATAGTATTTTTAACATTAGAAGCGACCGGATTGGTGGTTTGAAAAATGTTTAACGTCATTTTCGCTGGAATTGGAAACGCAATTGGCTGAAAAATTCTCCACGGATGATTTTAGTTTGATAACTGGTGATCCCAATCAACCGCCTAGATTTGACACACATAATAACGATGAACAACTAGAATAAGTTCTACAAAATATTTTTTTCTTTCTAAATTTATCAATCATAAGACTACAAAATAATAATTGTATCATTGGCTCACAACTGACGATAAAAATAATTTATTTCAATTTTTCAATGAATATGTGCTTTTTTTTATTTAACATTTATTAAAATATAGGCATATATTTCTTTTTAACATAAAAGTATTTTTTATATAACGATAATATTGTATACATATTAAATCTGTTGCTTGTTAGTAGTGCTGACGTCATATACCTGTCAAATAGTATTTATTTGCATCAAAATAATCCCATTCGCAATAATCTAGTGATTTATGATTTTCATTTAGAAATTAAATTTCTGTGTTTATCATTTTTATAAAATATATATTTTGTCTAAAATGGAGTATTTTCAAAATCATGATGACTTGTGCAAGGTTGTTTGGATGTTTCAATAACGTCTAGATTTTCCGACTCCGTCTGGTTGCGGCTTTGGGCGTGCGGGTCGAAAACGACCTCCCATAAATACGGGTCCTTTTTCAGGGTCATGCAAAGAAAAGCGCTCGCCAATATTCCGATTATTATAAAAATCAATAGAATCCCAAAGCCAATTAAAAACGTCGCTGTGTTCTCTGATAAAACAGAATCATCTTGAATGGTTAACAATGTCGTGGTCTTGTTATTTTCCATTTCTATGTCTTAAAAGAGAATCATTCCTTCAGCATCTAAAAAATAAATACTTCCATTACAATATATTTTTTTAAATTACAATTACATAATCATCGCACAAACGTAAAATTATAAATAATTATCTACCAATTTAAATAGTAATAAATAAATACATCAATTGCGTTCAGAGATTTTTTGTTTACTATTTACTACCAACCAATATTAGTTCTAAATTTTCCAGAGTTTAGAGTTAGTTTACTAAAAGTTCGATAACTAATTCAAACAATACATTACGCATTTGATATATGCCAGTTGCAAGGTGTCATAATATATATGTAATTTAATTTAAGCATGGCCACAAATGCGTTGGTAGAATTCCAAAATATAATCATTGTATGTATAAAATCACTTTACTTGCAGAGCAAACATTTTTATTTAACTTTGTATACTGTTGAGTCTTTTGATAAAGGAGTCTATTAAAATTTAAATTATATTCCTTGATGGAAAGATAAAGAAAACACAAACAAAACTTTGCTTTATACAATAACTTCAAACATAAAGACAATAAAAAAGATTGTATTAACGTTTGATCTGGTTCCTAATTACCAACTAATAATGTTTGCTACTAAAAAATAATTATATTAAAAAATACGTAATACAACGCGTGAAAACAGAAATGTAATATAAGTTTGAATTTCGGTTTATTTAGAAAACATATGAAAATTAATAAATTGCGTTAGTCAAATTTTTAAAAGTGGGCTCATGATACTTTAAAATTGCAATTTTTGCGACAGTAGAATTCGTTATAACCGTTTATCGGAGGTATATATATCAAATTTAGAATTGAGTTTGTTATAATAGGGTTTTTACCTTATCTTAGTAAATGTACCTATAGAAATTATAGTAATTTTGAAATTACATTTTCTACAAACTCGATGACACAAATTTATTTCGTAGTAGATTTTGTAATGAAAAGCTGACAGTGTACCCGTATACTGAACAGTACAGTGATTAATGTAAATAAAATTATTGCACAAATAAAATTAATTCCAATAGCGTATTCAGTCAATTCAATTGCTGGATTTCGTTATATTGAAATACGTTATAATAATTATAATAGAATAACAACGATTTTTCAAATATACGTATAACGGATTCAAAATTGTTTTCATTTATATTTGTGCAACATTTATTAGCAAATAAACTATTGAAAATATTCTAATATTGCAAATAACAGTACAGAAAAGTATAAACAATTTAATTTATAAGCTTAAAAATGAAATTATTGGTTTGCAGAAAATGTTTTCTTATAAAAAATATATTTTACCTTAGTTGTGGATTTATTTATAATAAATTATTTTGAAATTGAAGTAAACACAATTTCACTAATATTTATTTTGTTATAATTATACGAAATATTCTACTCGACAAATTGTAATTTGGAAACGACGCGTCGAGTTTCTAACAGCGTCGAATTACTACTGACGCCGCGACGACTGAACTTATCAATCATACAGATTTTTTTTAAAAAAAAATTACCTTTAGCATCAACAAGTCGTTAATTGCATGATTATGATTATGACCAATCAAAATGATTGTATTGCTGAGCAAATACAAAAGCTATAATTTTCATTACGATAAAATAAATGTTTCGATGAAGAATAATTTAATAAATAAAAGACACAAAATATAATTTATATATTTTATTTATAAATAGTTGATACATTTTAGTTGGCTTATGTGTAAACAATTAACACTTTTGTTTATAACTATATAAAAATGTGGCGGGAAATATTTGTAAATCCGTCATTTGCGCATTAGGCTTCTGCGCATGTTATCGCATCTGTCATGCGCCAGCTTTTTGTAAGTGCTGGTTGCCACTAGTAACGCTTAGCGCTGTGATTTGGAAGTGAGAACGCAGCTTTTGCTGTCTCTGTACAACGGTGATAAAATTGAGTAAATCTGTCATTCGTTTTATCAAAGAAATTCGTGTGCAAGTATATTGAAATGCGATAATAAGGTGTTGCTCAAGTTAATATAGTGCACTTTTAAAGATCTATATCATAAATCCAGCATGATGGCAGACATGCCATTTTCTCGTAACGAAATTATAAATTTAGTTGTTAGGTTAACTTTAGTATCGGCTGTTACTTATATGAGTATTAAATGGCTAATGAACCAGGTGGATCCCACGAATAACACAAAGAAAAAGGCCAAGAAACGTGCGCAAGAACAATTACGAAGGTGAGGTTAGAGAATTATTTTGGAGATTTTTACGTCATCATTCGGTTGAAACATTTCAGACTAGCAACCGGCAGTGGCAATGTTCCATTACAAATTGATAAACTGAATGATTATGAAATGATGATCGCCGCACATCTGGTGCATCCCGAAGATATTTGCGTGTCGTGGAACGATATCGCTGGTTTGGAAAATATGATACGCGAACTGCGTGAGACTGTGATTCTTCCAATTCAACGCAAAGAATTATTTGCGGATTCCCAATTGACTCAACCTCCAAAAGGTGTTCTTTTACATGGTCCTCCTGGTTGCGGCAAGACACTTATTGCTAAAGCTACCGCAAAAGAAGCAGGTACAAAAACCAACCTTTAAATTTCAACTATACTTTTAAATATATTCCATTTTTATTATTTAGGTACTCGTTTTATCAATCTAGACGTTTCTATTTTAACCGATAAATGGTACGGTGAAAGTCAAAAACTCGCTGCAGCCGTGTTTACACTCGCTGTTAAACTCCAACCGTGCATAATATTCATTGACGAAATCGACTCGTTCCTACGCATGCGTAACAGCAGCGATCACGAAGCAACCGCCATGATGAAAGCGCAATTCATGTCATTTTGGGACGGCTTGATCACCGATAATCAATGCACGGTGATCATAATGGGCGCAACGAATCGCCCGCAAGATTTGGATCGTGCGATTTTGCGCCGAATGCCCGCCGCTTTTCACATCCCGATGCCGACGTCGGAGCAACGCGAGCAAATATTAAATTTAATCCTAAATAACGAGCCAGTCTCGGACGACATGGATATCCCAAAAATTTCTAAATTAACTGATTCATTCTCGGGTTCGGATTTGCGGGAGTTGTGCCGTAACGCGTCCGTTTATCGTGTTAGGGATTTTATGCGGAATAGTAATGATGGCGGCGAAACGTCTACGATGTCTGGTGTCTCGGAGAGTGATGATGAGTATCACGATGCTTTACGACCAATCACAATGGAGGATTTAATACAATCTTTGAATAAAATGAAAGAGTCGAAAGTACACTGTGGTAGTTTGCCTGTTTCACGGATAGACTTAGACTAGCATATATTGTTATTTAAAAAATGTAATCCGTATAAGAAACGTTCTAGTGTTATTTTATAATTTTTCTGGGTAACCACATTAAAAACAAACGTAACATTTATTTAATTTGTAATTTATGTATTTAAAATCCACCGGTTTTTTTTTTTTAATTTTATTCTCTTGAGATGCTATAGAATTTGAGTTACTTAAAAAAAAAAAAAATGAGTGAACTTCGGGAATAGTAAAAATAGTTTTTAAACATTGATTTTAAATACAGTTAGAAAAGTTTCTTATGTTCGATTATTTCTGTATGGGAAATACCTTAAAACAGGGTGAATTGGAACGCTTGTTTCTCGTTCATCTTCATCCCGTTTTACGATTGTTTTATTTGAATTATTTTGATTAGTTTAGAATGAAATAAAAAAATTTATAGAAATCAAAAATATCTTAATGTTTACGTCATACATGGGCACGAATTTACTGTAAGGGAATAAAATCGCGAACAATTTTCCGAAATTGTTTCGCCAGTGTTAATTAAACGAATGAATAAACTGGTTGCAATTTGCAATAAAAAATGTTATTTTAATTTAATATAACTTAAATTGGTGAAATTGGACTTTAAGGTATTAAACAATTTGTCAATTATTAATTAATATAAGTTAAAAATCAATTGATATTATTCCCTTCAAGTTAATGACAAACAAAATGACTATATGTACATATATATAAAAAAAAATCTATTTTAATTGTTGCCTACGACTGTAATCACGCTAATATAAATATTACATCGATGATAAATTTTATTTTATTGCAACACCTAAAAAGAGTCATGCGGCAACCTTCAAATACCAATCTATCAATGTTTTGTAAATCATAATTATATATATATATACATAAAATAGCATCTTTTAGCAATACATTGCGGTGTTTCCAAGAAAAAACGAGTGTCATTTACATTGTGTAATTAAGCAAATCCCTCTGAAATAGATTTAAATATTGGGTGTACTTGCGCATACCATCGCTGTGAACCATGGTGCCACCTATCGGCCGTCTCGCATAGCACTGCAGAAACTAGAGTAAGACAAAGCAAGTTTGTCTGCTCAGTGTTTTAAAGCTCGTTTCGATTATTTTCTGACGCCATTGATTACATACTTTATATATTTAAAACATAATTATATCATAGTGCATTTGCAGCAACAATTCAACCAGTCCAAGATGAGGATTTAACGATCCGAGTGTGTGTTCAGTGTTCGTACGTGCAGTAGGTGGTTAACGTGTTTTTAAAACTAGGACATCTCTGCAATTCTTTATAAAATGATCGTTCGATAACAATACATGTGTTTCGTTATTGATAATAGCGCATTGTTGGGACAGTGTTGTGTTTATGCTGTACTCTGCCGTTGCACGGTTTGGTTTTTACGAATATGCATGTGCTACCAACTTGATTCTGGAGACGGCGACTGACATTTGTTTTATTTCGTGACCAGTGTTAGCAAGCACTTTTTATGGGTGTTTGCTTCAGCTGTCGCAGATCTAAGGCAGCTAAATTCAAAGGTTTGTGTACCGAATTGCTACCCCGAACCACCAGCAGCTTCTCCCCTTGACCTTTTCGGATGCATCAACAAAAGTGCATTTAAATTCCACACATACATGACACACTCTTTGAATATCACGGCGGACGATTCTGTTATTGTTTTCGGTAAATTTAAACCCCAAAGCAATATCACTTAAATGTTTCTAGCCCATTTGCTCGTACTGACACACTTTACAAACATACCGTGAATGTTTGGTTGTTGATGTACTAACTAACCTATATTTACTATTTAACAATCGAAACTTATTTATGCCTTATAGTATCTAAACATTCTTTTTACTTATTACTCAATTTAACCTTATTTGAACATAACCTAACCCCTACTTAAATTATGTTCAGGTTAATTTTTCCCAACTGTATAATGCTTAAAATATATTTGAATAGATTCATTTATTTCAAAATACTGCATTTGCAAAGATATCTATATATTTTTGCAATTTTTTATTTCGAACATCATTTTCGACTATATATACTATTTAACTTAGTTTATTAAAGGTAAAGAATTATAAATTTATGTATGTTGTTTATTTTTAATAGACAAAAATTCGAAAAATTGTGAACATATTACTACAACCGTATCCCATCTCAATGCCTCGTATACTGAGGATCAATTGGGTCATCAGGTAAATGGAAATTCTTCCTTAGCCTATCTAGCGGACACTGACGACCACACAGCGGAAATGGCTAACACAATATCCAATATGAAGATGACCAATCCGATTAAAGGGTTGGTCAGTAAACAAAGGAAACGATATATGGCAGATGGGTTCAACTTAGATTTAACATGTATCCTTACTTTATTCATCATTTATTATATCATTATTATGTCTTTCTTAGCAAAAACAATTTCTTCTATAAATAACTCGTAATCATTTCTATAAATTTTTGTAAAGAAATTGTGGCTATATTATGTCTTAATCGTTTAAATAGATATCAGTAACAATTTAATAGCCATGGGTTTTCCAGCTGATAATCTAGAAGGGGTGTACCGAAACCACATAGACGACGTAAAAAAGTTATTAGATTCTAAACACAAGGATCACTATAAAATATATAATTTGTGCTCGGAGCGATCGTACGATTGTAACAAGTTCCACAAACGTGTCGCCGTTTACGCGTTCGACGATCACAACCCGCCCAAAATGGAACTAATCCAGCCATTCTGTGCGGATGTGCACGAGTGGCTGATTGCGGATAACCGAAACGTAGCCGCCGTACACTGTAAAGCCGGCAAGGGGCGAACTGGCACAATGGTGTGCTGCTATATGTTGCACAGCAAGCAATTCCCAACGGCGGATGATGCGC
Organism: Nebria salina; assembly: GCA_944039245.1. Classification (NCBI taxonomy): domain Eukaryota; kingdom Metazoa; phylum Arthropoda; class Insecta; order Coleoptera; family Carabidae; genus Nebria; species Nebria salina. The sequence goes on along the minus strand of OX063273.1, from coordinate 1,762,970 downwards.
TCAATCATTACGGTCAAATGCGAACACACGACAAAAAAGGTGTTACAATCCCCAGTCAAAGACGATACGTGAACTATTACGCGACGCTAGTGAAAGAAAACACAAGTTACTCTAAAGTTAATTTATACATCAAAGAAATCACACTGGAACCGTTACCGAACTTCAACGGTGGACAAGGGCTTGTACAGTTTAATATATGGCAGTCGAACACCAAGTTGTTTACGAGTGGCGTTTATGAAGTTAAGCGTGATACGCATAGTTTAAAAATACAATTAGACCGGTGTTTTTCTTTGTGCGGCGATATAAAGGTGGAGTTTTTTAACAAACCGAAAATGATGCGTAAAGAGAAGTTATTTCATTTTTGGTTTAACACGTTTTTCGTGCGGGATGAAGTGCTTGAAACGCCGGAGAACGGCGGCGCTGATGGTGTTCGTGCGGCGAGTTTCGATGACCAAGCGCGCGGTGCGTTGAATCCGCTCACGCGGCGACCACGCTCTGCATCGCAGCCAAATATCAGCATCGAGCCCCCAACGTACCGACTCACGTTACACAAACATGAGTTGGACGATGCGCACAAGGACAAACAGAATAAAATCTATAGTGCTGATTTTAAGGTAAACACACAACATTTTTTTTTTTTTTTTTTAGAAAATAATTCAGGTTTTTTTGCAATTGGTTTTGTGGTGGTTTAGGTGACTCTAATTCTTCAACAAATCACCACGGCTGGCACCACGCATTGGTTGTCCAAGGTGCCGCGGTCGTTACCCGTCACGCAAGATACGCCCAGTGAGAGTTCCGACAACTCTGAAGATTCAACGATTGAGGACGACGACGAATGGGATAGTGGTGAGTCTTCCCTTATACCGTTCGATAAAAAAATCATGCAACACTGAACAAACTAGTTTCCGACCATTAAAAGAATTCATAAAATTTTCTATTTTTCTAGATCTGATGAATTTTAATAAACGCACTTACACACACACACATAAACACAGTTCTTTTAATGGAACAAACTGATTGGTTTATTTGCGAAATTGTTGTATGACACTTTGACACTATCCAGTATTTCAAACCTAATGACACGCATGCGCACAAAAACGTTCTCAAAATTTTTCGCAAATGGTCAACGCATAATTCTCAACTTACATACGTTTAAAAGTTATTTACAATCAAAAATATGAGTTGGGATAATTTTTAAAATGTATTAAATTTCATTTTTGATGGTAACTGGACCAAAGTTTAAAATAAAATAAATGAAGAAAAATTGGATAGTGTCAACGAGTCTTTAGATTATATGTAGTGTTTTGAATCCATGTCTCTCCGTTCAAAGAGTATTTCAGCCTGATCTGTAAGTGTTCAAATTGACTGGGCTGATTAATTTAATTAATAATATAATTAATATATTAATGTGTTGCAACTGTACGGTTAAAAGTACAGCGTGAAAGAATATGATAAATTGTCCGATAAAGTTATCATTCAATTTGATGACTATAGAGTTTATTAAATAAGAATATAAAATATAAAAAACAAAAATTGTACTAGTGAGATTTAGTACAGTTAATTTTCTACTTAAAACTATATTGTGTACACAGATGTGTGTATGTTTTCTTAAAACAATTGGCCGAATTATCAACATATATCGAATTGTGTGATGATAATAGAATAATAAGCATTTTTCACTCGGGCGTGGTGAATTCAAATAAGCGCGATTATTTTGATCATTTGGCCACTTGTCACTATTTCGTATTGAACTTCATTTATTTTGACATACCCAGGCGTATTTTCACAGTGTTGTAGATTGTGATAAGTTTGTTAATTTAAGGTGTATCTGTGATGTTTGGTCATATCTAGTGACAGAGTGTATATTTAATTGTCTCAGCTTTTTGTGCATTGAAGACAAAAAAAAAAAACAAACGCACCTTTTTTTTTTTAATTGGCATGTATTTATTATTTTTAATACCATCATTACCATTGCATCATACTTCATACATCGGCAAATTGAGAATTATTATATGTATTCTTATAAATAAAATTTTAATGCTTGTGCATGTTTATAGTTTACAAAATAAATCTGTTCCTCTTACCAATTTCTATGCACTTTTACAACGCGGGTTTTTTTTACGTAATTATGATCGCGTGCATTATTATTTTAGGTCCAGTTGAATTTATTCAGTTTACCTCTTTTATGATCTGTTATCTTTTCATATAATAATTACAGATTTTTTTGTTTTTGTTTTTACTAATTCTCAAATAAACTTTGGGTGGGTTTTTGCACGCGGCGCAGTGGATTGTAAAGGGCCTCGTGGAGTTGGCTATAGACTGCTCTCGGAAACGGAACTGGCTCAAGAACCAACCGAAATACTAACTGCATGATGATAGTGCAATAAAATAAATCATTTCTCATCTCCCTGTGTCTATATTTCATTCACGGTCTATTCGCTAATATTTCTGCTCGTACGTAATTGTTCTAACGCAGCGTAAATATTTTCGAATAGATTTATGATGCCATTCTAAGCAATTCTGTAAACTTATTATGATTCGATGGCAGTTGATAGTAACATCAATTATTAAGTTCTTTTTATATTTTAAAAATATATTCATTTAAGAATTTTTGAAGTATTTTACAGAATAACGCTCTGAATTGCATCATAGGTTAGCTGCAATCATGCGCATCTGCACAGCTGTGTCATTATGCAAATGAGAGTTTTTTTTTTTGAAAAAAGAATTTTAGGTGTGTTTAGTTGTAGTTTAGTGAAATATATTTTTCTAGACATTGATAGCTGTGTAGATTTGCACGGGTTTGCAGCTAAAATGATGTACAATCGCCTACTTTAATCGGTAAATAAAAGAAGATAGAAGTGGGTGAGTGTACATATCGCAAATTTGTGATTTTTTGTTCTAGAATATCAAAGTCTAGCCTGGTATAATTTGTTATATATAAAAAAAAAAATGTTTCTATATGTATACATAATAACTTATATATATATAGTACCTACATAATTTAATATTAGCGGCACATCTAAATAGTTCACAGTACAAATATAACACAGCATTTATGCCGCTCTGTGTAAACAAAACAAAAAAAAAAAATGAAACACTTATAGAGTATGTCCATGTTTAATATAATATTTTTTGAAATCCTCTTTGAAAGTTGAAAAACTCAACGAATGCTTATGTTTTATGTTCAAATCTTTTTCTACAAACTTTTTTACTAAAATAAATAAATTGTGTTAGTTTTTCTCTGATGTGTAGGTTCACACAAAATAATGTATGTAGCAATTACAGATAAACGAAAAAAAAAAAGAATTATTAAAATTATTTCTTATTATTATAAATTTGTATTTCGAATGATCCCCCCCCCCCAAAATTGCGTCAGTTTTACACTTCATAATGCATTCTAATTCGTATGGATTTTAAAGGTAAAATAAATCATAATGTACATTCATGTGTTTGTGTATGTTGCATGTGTGTCTTAGCACTATTCAAGCATTTGGGATTATCAAAATTACTTAAATCTCTTTCCAGTTCATTAAAAAACTACTATTTTATTAAACATTTATTAGGTATTGTTGTATCTGTTTGTGAATTGGCTGGATTTATGGTGGCTTTAGTTGGGGTTTCGTCCGCTAGGTGTACACATTCTAAAAAATCATCTAAACTAATCTCAATTAATCTTAATAGAAACTAAAATATTCAATGTTTTGTGCTGTTATTAGAATAGGTGATTTTATAGAATGTTTTTGTAGTGAATACAACAATATCTAATTAATAATATCCCTTGTCCGTGTTTTAATTGGATGTTTTCTTTAACTTTACACACAATCAAAGCCTATTCAACATGCTTATCTTGCAGGGGAATCAACATACCTATGATATACTTCTACAATTGAAGAACGGGACAGAATCGCAAATAAAAATTTAAAAAAAAATATATATATTGCGTGTAAATATTAAATGTATTCTATAATATATAAACAAAAAATATATATATATATATAGACATATATATTTAAAAAAAAAATAAAATTGATGTGCTGTGCATGTCACTTGTATTAACTGTCACATTGCGAGCGTTCATTTTTTCATCAAATTTGCACTTCGTCGACTATGGTGGGGAATGGCGTTGTTTCAACAACTTCTTAACCAAAATTTGCTCATTCACATATTTGGTGGCGAATAATCCCATGTTTGTGAATGAGCTCACTTTGGTATACAACCACTATAAAATATCGTGTTTTTTTTTTTTATTATTATTTTATTTAAATGTGCTTTTAAAATATTTCGCAAATTATTATTTAGTGTACAAATTCGTTTCTTCATCGGCTGTGTTAATACTAATTTTTAATTGATAGAAGAATCACCATCACAAAATGAAGAAATGTGCTCTGGTTATATAAAAGCGGTTCTAATAACCCTTTTTAAAATTAATATGTGTGTATATTCGCTTTAAAAATCCATTTTGTTTCATAAAAAAAAAAAATTTTATGAATTGCCGCGACGTTCGTCGCGGTATCTATTATTTTTAATTATTACTAATTAATGTAGGTTTTCAATAATTATTGTAGTGTTCAAAAATTGACCTAAAGAGTACAAATAAACTATAAAGTTTACTTGATCTCAATGTTAGACTGTACGCTTGCCAATTTCAATTTTATGTTGTTTTCCTTTTTGTATATATTTAGTCTTGTGTATGTTTCAAACAAATTTTTACCAAAGGGCAAACTAAACTTAATACTTATAGAGTTTTCGCGTTAATAAGAAAATTATTTAATCATTTATTTTATATAAGAATACAAAATGACTAATTAAATAATTTTAGTATTTATTGGTGGTACAATATGTATATTTGGTATAACTTTTGGGTTTAGTGAGTTTTAATTTCGCATTTTGAGTTCGCAGGATCGAATTTTCTGATTGCAATTTATTTATTGAATTTATATATTTTTAACAGCTTTATCACACGTACACAGGACTCGATATAATTGCGGGCCGCACGGCCTGCATTATTTATTATTTTAAGTTTAAGAAGCACGAATTTTTATTATTTTTATGTGTGAACAAAACTCGTGTATTGTATAGATAGAACATTTATGGTGTGATGTGTATTTTATGTTTACGTTATATAATAAAATAACGATCACATTGTAAATGCACTATATTCGAATTATTTTAGTTATTGTCTAATAATTGTACTTATGGTGCCAGCATATTATTATTTATATTGTAAAATAGTTTGCTGTCTTACTAAATTATGACTTCGCTTTAAAACAATTTATGTTGCATATTTTTAGTGAATAATTTTTTTAAATCTTATTTTTATCAGTGACAGTACGGGAGAGGCATGGATATACATTAAGAAACAATTAAAAAAAGGTGTTTTAATTAATAATTATTACTTTAGAGTTTATTAATATTATTTAATATTTAAGATTCTGCTTACTATGTGCAAGCAGGATGAAATACATGACTCACCTCCTCCCTGAAAAAAAAAACAAACAAACAAACATCTTGCGTTGTGTTATCCTGGTATCCATTCGTACTAATATGGTAAACACGCAAACATAAAAAAATCATTGTTAATATTTACTTGTGATGGGTGTCCAGAACCTACTAATACTATTTATATATATATATATTTTCAATGATGAAATAATAATAATAAACCCATTATTTTTGTATGGATCTTAGTAATTGGTGTTAGATAATGATTTTTTTATAATTTTTTAGTTGGTACCTATAGCTGTATTTTTTTAAAATATAAAACAAAGAGGCATGTCATGTTTGTGATATAAGATTCAGTTCAATGAAATAAATCAATTTTGTATTCGTTATTTTTTTTGATATTTTTCGTTTAGATATTGTTTTCCTTTTTTTTTTTAAATATTCATGACTCATTTTTTATAGCAAAACAAAATGGCTACTTTGTCGCTTTAGAAAAGCTTTGATATTTTTCATACATAGGTACTTTTTGAGAATCTCTGGTATCTTGAAACAAAATGGCGGCCCGATTTTAGGTAACTGGTGATGCGAATGAATGCAATATATTTTATTCTGAATTGCATTATTTAAATTCACAAGTTCTATATATGGTATAATAAGATTAATTAGTCTAAAATTAAAATGGCGACTATTTATCTTATATACCAAGCTATAGATTAACCTAAACATTTGATGAATTAAATTTCAGAATATGATTAAGGAATTGAAAGTAATGAGTAGATATTATAAAATTCAGTACTTACGATGAATATAAATAAATAAGTAGTCAAGTGATTAAATACAATTTTTTACATTTAGATATTTTTTATTAAAAGACAATTACAAACTTATGTATAAAAATATTTATCTCCCTCTACCGCGACCACGAGCGAAACCGCCCCGGCCTCGCCCACCTGCAGCTCCTTTGCCTTTGGGCGGGGGGCTCTTGGGGCGAAGCGCTTCAATCCTCTCAGTGCAACCAGTAGTAGACGTAGTTGTAGTGAAACAACTTGAATAAGAATCGACGTTGAAATTCGTGTTGGTCAATTCGGGCCCTACCGTTAACCAACCGGGTCTTATAGTTGAGTCACGTCCAAAAACATGCAAACGTCGGCGTCCCAAACAAAAATGTTCGATAATATGAAATATTTCCACTGGTTTCTCCAGACTGCCATACTCCGTATCTTCAGATATTATAAGATCAATATCTACGTTGGCATGGATGAAGTCTCCATCTGTTGACCGACGAACTGTACCTTTAATGCCCATCAAACAATGCTCTTTAGTGCGTTGGAAAACAGCTTTTTGTTCCAAATTCTTCGAGTGACCTGGGTTATTAATATTCGTTCGAATCCAGCAAATATCTTCACAACGCCGAAATCCCCATTTGCGTAGACAATACCGGCCCATATCTAACCCTTCACTGCTACCACACCATAAAAAAACAAAACTCCGTTGAGCCGCAACTTCACCTATGTCCAAATTCATAATATGTTCCCAGCTCCAAAATTGAACATTCGTCACCCCCATCGTCCTTTGATACTCCTCCAACGGCGGCTCGACCAATATAACATCGAATTTCGAGTTCAAATCTTTTAAATCAAAAGACTGCAAATCGCATTTTAAGTACATCGGCGGCGTAGCCGTTTCCGATATTAAATCATCTTTTAATTTAATCAACTCCCGTAATTTCGGATACTCTTCGAACCGATCCGCCAATCCGACGTCTCGAATGAAATTTTGAGGCCTTTGGCCCGTATCGACGAAATGTTGACAATAATCATTATGGGGATTCGATGATTGTGTACCCTATTTTATGTAATTTACGGTATTAAAATATTTTCTTTGCTTTATTTTGTTATTATTACCTTTAAAAATGTTGATGAATCTGTATAGACTAACTCATCTGAATTGTCGCCTTCTTTTAAAGTGTTTTTATCGGAAGAAGCGATAACTAATGCGTTATCGTCAGCTCGTCTCTTATTACATGCAATCTCTTCCGAAGTACCTAGTACTTGGCGTAGTTCATGTACACCAGAAACACCCAGCTAAAATCATTTAATTGGTTATGATATTTTACTACGCATTTTATTATAATTATTACAGTTTGGGCTAAAAGTTTTTTGCGCTTTTTTGATCTCTCTTTTAATTCTTTTAATACATCACCCATTATATAATATATACATATATATATATATATCGATTTAATATAACAAAAACTTCATCAGCTGATATATATATATATTGTAGTTTAGTATATACGTTCAACGGATCTTTTCCTTTGTACATATTTAAGTATATAGAGGACATCGGGGTCGATTACACTTTCCCGTTAATTTAGTTTATAAAATACTTATAGTAATTTTTTTTTTTTATCGAACAAAACTCATATCAGTATTCAAATTGTACTCAATAAATTAAATTATTTATTAATAAATATTTATTTAGTTTTTCGAATTTAGAAACATACACTAGTATGTTCAATTTTTATTTCATTTTAAAAATGTCTTAATTACGAAAATATTCTATATAGAAGGATGAAATTGATAAGGTTTGCGCCAATTTTTAGGCAAATAATGTATATTATAATAAAAACTGGTTGCTTAAATATTGGCGTGTACTTCTTCATATAAATACGGAATGATATATTTATATATGACTGAGAATTTGAATTGAAACCTGTTTGTATTTCGGTTCCTTATTAGTACTCATTTAAAATTGTAAAATATTTGTTTAAGTATTGTATGTATTTTCTTTATAAATATCTATTGAAGCGCCATCTAATGATTAGCATTATAAATTAAAATAATAATTAATTAATCATGAAAATAATAGCAAAGCCTCTTAGGGCTAGACTGGCTCAAATTTCAACTAGTTGCATTTGGGCACTCGTATTCAACACCTCGGCATACAATCGGCCAAAAATCCACGAAATTTAATTCTAAATACAAATACGTGCAAAATTGAAACAGTGAGGTGATTTGAATTCTTATTTATTTATTATTAGAGGCACGGTTATTTTTTTGGCAGTGCCCAAAAATCGCAAATTCAACAACGAAATTTAATTGAAATTAAAATGTCGGGAAATTTATTGAATGCACGTCCGCTGGACGTTAAGGGTTCGGACGCCCTATCAGATATCTCGGAATCTGGCACTGGAACATCGGTATCGGGACGCACAAGTTGGGATTCGCGGGAAGAACTCCGGGATCTCGTGACCATGTTGGGATTGCCCGGAGTTGAAGATTTGTATCAAGATCGGTTCCGCGTCGACCGCAAAAAATTAGAACATATGCTTTTGGGTAAGTCTATTTAATAATTCACTACTTTTCTTAACTTAAATCGAATTATTTTCTGCTACTTAAGTTCATTGGCTTCTTTTTTGCAAGCAAGGACACTTCGAAATGTTTGTGCGGTTTTTGCAATCTTGCATTGACGAGTATTTTTTATTTTGACTTAGTAATTAGTGATTTAAATAACTTTACTTAAATCGAAATTCTGCATTTTATATTTTCAACATTTGTACGACTTTTAAGGTGATAATGAAGCACCAGAACCGGCTGATACATTTTTCTATAAGGTAAAATAACTGTTTGTTATCTTTTACAAACTATAATTACTCAAATAATAATTATTTTAGATTATGGAAGAAACAAATACATTTATAACATGGCCATCTAGACTTAAGATTGGTGCAAAATCTAAAAAAGGCAAGTGTTTTCTTGTTTACTAATAATTTTACTTAAGTTAAGTCAAGTTTATTGTCATAAAATAAATTTTGGACACACGTGTCAAACTGCGAGGTTTTTCCTGTATTTTTACTTAAAATAAGTCATGTTTATATTCTATACTTATAAGAAATTGTTTTATTTAACATTTTTAAAATTTGGCTAGATGGCTCTGATATGTATTATTTTTAAACTATACTTAAGTCAAGGTTTTTGAACATTTTTCGTACAGATCTGCTATAAAGCGAGATATTGCTTGATTTGACTTAAGTTAAGTATATTTCAAAATAAATTTTAAATACGGGTCTGAGATACCGAGCCAGGCGTAGCCTGTCTTTACAAATCGTTTTTGTGTTGACCTTTCTAAAGTAGCATATAGCAATACTATCTTTAGAGTTGACTTAGAATTGTAAAAAAAAATAATCATATTTAAAGTATGATTGATTTGTTTATTAATAAAATAGACCCACACGTTCGGATTGCTGGACGCCCTGAAGATGTGCGAGCAGCCAAAGAAAAAATTATGACAGTATTAGACACAAGGGTAAGACCTTTTTTTTTATAAATATATCTGGCGGTGGCCCTTACTCTACACATTACTTATTAATTTAAAGCTTATATAGTTAACCATTTTATAAAATATGTTAATCGTTCCCTAATATTAACTATTTATATATCGTATATAAAAATATAAATCAACTTTATAAAAATTGTATCAATATTAAAAACAAGCAATTCTGAGTAATCTATAAAGAGATTTTGTAATTATTTATATATGTAGTTTGGACTATATATGTCGCAATTTAAATAAAACATGAATATATTCATCAAAGAACTGTAAGTTATTTAAAATTCAACAGATTCAACTTACAGAATTATAGACTTGTTCAGAATCGTATTATTATTTGTAATTTTGCATTAATGTATTTTTTACGGTGTTTATATTTTGATGAAGAAATGCGAATTTTTATTTTTATTTAATATTAAAATTGATTAGTATTTTAGAAGCATTATTGCATACATACGTACATATTATCATGCCAATTATTGATAACGATTTATGTCGACTGTGTATAGCTAAATATAAGACTTATGTATTGTATGATGCAAATTGCGTAAGCGCAAACATGATGAAAATGGTTCAGATTTTATTGCGAAACAATATTCGATATATTTTAATTTTAGAGTAATCGGGTAACAATGAAATTAGATGTAAGCTACACGGATCATTCGCACATTATCGGCAAAGGTGGTCTATGCATAAAACGTGTTATGGAAGAAACTCAATGCCATATACACTTTCCTGACTCAAACCGCTCAAACCCAACCGAGAAAAGCAACCAAGTCTCAATTGCAGGCGATATAGACGGCGTGGAAAAAGCTAGGAGTCGCGTTAGAGTAATCTCTCAACTCATTACGTCTTTTTACGATTGATTTATAATGAAAACATTTTTAGAAATTAACACCGCTAATCTTCAGTTTTGAACTACCAATTCTGTCTACAAATCACCCAACACCAGACGCATCTTCGTCATACGTGATTCACGTCCAGGAAATGTATAATGTCCAAGTGATGTTTCGAACACGTCCGAAGTTACATGCAACGCTTGTGCTAGTCAAAGGTGTCGAATGGGAAGTGCAACAAGTCAAACAAGCTACTCTTATGTTGATTGACTATATGTGTGATACGTTAGCTGTAAATGCAATAAATATATTCCACTGGATCACTTTTATATTAAAATTCTTTCAGAGTCAAATTTTGGTACAAATGTATATGGAGATATCGCCACAGCATCATCCAGTAGTTTTGGGTAAAGGTAGTATTAATTTGAAAGGCGTTATGCAACGCACGAATACGCAAATTATGTTCCCGGATGCGAATGATCCGAATATTCCAACAATCAAAAAGAGTAATGTCACTATTACTGGCGCGATTCATAATGTGTATATGGCTCGCCAACAATTGATGGTGACATAACTCAATTTGTGTGTTTGAACAGTTATAAATTCGAGTATGTTTATTTAGGGTTCTTTACCATTGGTACTAATGTTCGATTTACCGGAACAAACGAAAGGTTTACCCACCGATCCAGAGAACGTTGCCCAAATGATGTCTACTTTAGATGTATTTATTAATATCAGACATAAACCAAAACAAAATACTATGTCTGTAATTATTAAAGGAATTGAACGAAGCGCATGTAAGTTACAATAAATTAATAATAGCGATTTTTAAATTCGTTATTTTATTCATGTAGTTTGAATTAAATTAGTACAGGATTAAAATAATTATACAATTTACTATCCTTGTTTGTGCTATTTTGATAAATATTTGATTTACGTTTCACAAAAATTGATCCATTGTGCTCAAATATAGATGTTTTATTTTAGCAAATATTTACGAAGCACGTAATCGTTTATTGGGGATATCAGAACCTCGCATCAATGCAGATATTCCTGCAACATACTTAATTCCAGCCAACCCACCCGGCTTTAACGACTCTGGTTTGGCACCTGGTCAACCACCATCGCCCGTTCAATCTCCACTCATTTCGCCAGTCTGGCCGTACACTATGCCACACTTCAATCATTCGCATTCCCCATTCATGGGAATTGTACCTCAACAACAACGATTCGTCTACAATATAATGCACGGATCTATGGCAAGCAGCGGGTATAACTCCAAAGATAAAACAAATATGTGAAGATATTTTTGATTTTATCTTCATTCCAGGTATCATAGCTCTTTTGGACCATTTTCTAATAACACTTCTTTGGACCAAAGCCAGGAATGTAACGCGTATTCGTCGCTGAGTAGTGGAGCTTCTAGTGGGATCTCAAGTCCAGTTTCCAGTCCCCGAAACAACTCCCCGAGCTCACAGAACAATAATAATAATAATAGTAATGATAGCACCGATTCAATGGGTATGTAATTTATTTCAGAGTATCAAGGAGATATTGTTGTAATTTATATTCAAATACAGATTTATCTTCAGTACTTTCGGATATAAGCCTGACTGAGCGTAGAGCTCCAGGTTTTGAAAAACGCTCGCACGATTCTCGGTCAAATCTAACGCCAGCCGATTACGATAAGAAACGAATGGCTGGGCATCGTGCGATGCAAAGTAAGCCAAGTGGTGGTTACCGAATCCCGACAAATATCTGGTCAGGGTACGGTATAAGTCACACAAGTCCTGGCGCTATAAATTTAGACAAACACAAAAACGAAACAGACAATAATAAAGATGATGACATTTGGAAGACACCGACGAACAAATTACCATTGCCATTTGCTACGACCGTCACTGATTACAGTATCCCATCGACAAGTACTGCTACGTTAAACGCCAGTAATTATATGGATCATACTCCGAATCGCACTTTGAATCGGATCACAGGTGGAAAATGGTCGGACTTGGCCTCGTTGCTCACTTCACTTGGATTGGAGAAGTATATTGGATTATTTGGATCACATGAAGTCGACTTGAGCACATTCCCATCATTGACCGATCGGGATTTGGTTGAAATTGGCGTGACTGCTTTTGGAGCTAGGCGCAAAATGCTTCTTGTGATTTCAGGTACCGAATTTAATGTTAATATTTCCGCTAATTTATTTATTTATGTTTAATTTTTTTTTTGAATTGTAAGTTGTTTATTACCCGCGGCTTTAGTCATTTTGTGATTTTTTTGAATAGAATTAAATAAGCGCTCAAGTCCGTTTTCGGGTTCAGCTGCGCCTGGTGCAGAACGTAAAAGTTCTTCGTCAACTCTGAGCAACAACAGTAGCCCAAGAGATGGTTGGTAAATAATGTCTTTGTAATAATATTAAATGCAACATGATCAGGTTTAAGTTTTTGAATTTATTTATGTATAAAACGTTAAGTTAATATCGCATAACTTCTTTTTTTAATATTTAACAGTTTCGCCAGTGATTTTAATAATCGTTTCTTATCACTAAGTGTGATAAAAAATGAGGTATTATTAATTAAAAATACACAACCGTGTAAAAAAGACTGTTATAATCTATTTTTTTGTTGAATTATTTTATATATTTGCCATTATATTATTTATACAATTGTTTATAAATAAAATATGTATTTTGGTAACATAGATCGTCCAATAAATTGTGCATAGATTTTAGTCGCAAATTATTAAATGATGTTTAAATTTTATTGAATTTTCGAACATAAATCTTTATGTTTCACTGTTTTAAATTATGTACAACATTGGACAATCTATGTTTTATTTATTTCTATTTATAAGAGAGAGAGAGAATCTTGGAAGACTGTATAAAAATATAAAAAAAAAACAAAAAAAATTTGATTATATAAATTAAGACTTTTTGATACGTTCGTACAAAGCATGATAAATTCTTAAGGGGGTTAATGTTTTGGACTGTATTTACAGAATGTACGATTATTTAAAAATATTTCAAAGTTAAATATTTACTTAAATTACGTTCGTCTTTCTGGGCCAAGATTGCTGTTTTAATTATTAAGAATTAATAATACTAATAATAGAAATTTATTTATATATATATATATTGCATTTATTTATTATTATATTTGTTTGCAATAAAAATTTCCATTTGGGAAGGCAACAAATCACAGTCTTTCAACCTTTTACGTACATTTCTCTCATTGGTTGTATTGTAATCGCGTAATGAGTGAACACATTTTGATTGGCCTAATTGGAAGTTTCTACTGTAACTGTGATATTTCAAAAGTAGTATTTTGTTTTGTAAGATTTGTACATTATATAAATTATTATCGAAAAAGTAAATGTTGAATTGTCAGATATAATAGGCGCATTTATTGTGGGTGTCGGACAATTATTTTAAAACACGTTTTTGATACTCCTAATCGATCCGTGTTGCGAAAAGACTGCAGACTTGTTTTAATTTAAATAGTTTTAAATTTTTATTGAGCCTATATTGTATTTAGAATATATTTTATGATTGTTATGCTAAAGTTTTATGCTATATTATGTGAAAACTTTTGCAAACTCTTTGTGTATTAGAACATTTAGTTTTGTTATTATTTCAATTTTCTACTATTAAATTTAATAAATATTTGAATAATTATTTAAAAATTCCACCAAGTTGGTATTTTAATAAAGTCGGACTTCTTGTGTCTAAGGCTCCCTTATATTAAGTGTTAAATATCCGATGAATGGTTTGAGAAATGCTGGCGATATCTATGGGTGGACATGGGCAACAAAATTTCAATGCGCGAACAATCTTGCTCCGTAGTCGTCAATGAACTGCAGTGAGGGTATGACGTTGAACTAGTGGACAATTTTTAATTTTCTATCATGTTTTTATGTTAATAAGCCCCTTATTTAGTGCTATAAACAATTTTAGTGATTCAGTGCTGAACCTAACAACATTTTACTAATGTAAGTACAAATCAATGGTTTATTTTTTTTTGTTAACTCAATGCAGAGCGTGAGTTGTGTTAGGTTGGGCACTGTCATTGATCAGGCAGCATAGTATACACGAAAGAATTTTTACTTCCTTTACAAATTAGTGATATTGTTGTTGTTTTAGGAATGTTCAAGTTAGATATTTAGCGAATTTACTATGGGTTTGCGTAAAAGTGGTATAATTTGATGAATTTGGATCGTGAGTTGCCGGCAGCGGCAGGTGCCAGGTGATTGGCATATATGTATAACTTCATACGTATTACTACCCTAGATTTAATGAAAATCGCCATAAACTAAATTGGTGTTTTAAATCTAAGAATATTGTGTGACAATATAAAAATAATTCCTATCTATATAAATGTATATAAAAAAATATTTAACTTAAAATAATAAATATGTTCCAGTAATAAAATTGAATAGTTTATTTTGAGTATGGCTTATGTAGGTGTTCAAAATAATTGATACATAACCTCATTGCGCTTTATGTACTTAATATTCAACATATATATATAAAATCAACCTAACCTAAAATACTCTCAGATTTCTGCTAATAAAGCTTGAGTTATGAAGCGAGTTGTGCGAAATACATATTTTAATTTGGAGATATAAATCTATCAGAACCACCAAATTATAAATTCCATGTCTAAAAATATATGTTGTATGTTGGAAAATATTTGATTATTTATACATTTTACCTGCTCTATTTTATCTTTATATAACATTGTTCAACTGATTATAATACATACTTGATTATTGTTTATTATTTTATTTATTGTTTTGCTACATACCATTTTCGATTAGTTTTGAAAATACTAATCGATATTCTATTTTATATTAAATTTATTTAATATGGACGTCAACATAAGTGATCTTAATTACTTTAATAATACTTGAGACATTGGCGAAGCCAATGCTTGCAAAAAATGTACATTATTTTAAGTAGTTCATTCCTTTTAATTATTCCGCTACTAAAATAATCACGAAAACCGCCAACATGTCACTCTTAATTAATTGAGAGGGTTTGGATATACGAGCTTTATTAAAAATTTAATAAATGTGATTTTTTTTCGTTTGCATACCATGAAAATACCTCTATTTAAAATAGAATATATTTTATCACATACAAAACGTAATATAAAAAATAATTTTAATAAATGAGTAAATAATAGTTAATTAAATAAAATATTCTACTGCTACATTGATAAGTACTTATTATTTGTTATTTGTTGCCGTAATTAAACCAAATATTTTGTAGTTAATTTTGCAGATAAAAATGATACTCAAATATATAATAATAAATTGTTTATCAACAAATACAAACCAAATCGTCCATATTTAAATAGATGAATGATTTGTATAAATTCATCGCACGTAGAGCGGAAGTTATTTCAATAAAATTTTTAAACAAAAAGTTTAGAAAACTATATTATCTTTCGTGTACTAAATAAGTACATTTTCGAAATAACGCCTGGTTTTTTATTGAAATCAACTACTTAAATCTAAGACTGAATTCAAGTCTATTGATTTAAGTACTAAATTTATAAAAAAAAAAAATCAAATAATTTGCTCAAATTTGACTTCTACATTTGTCGTTTATTAAGAAAGTAAAAATTGTCAGTGATGGCAATTAAATAAATGAACGAGAATATTTCGTCGCATGTGTTCTATATATTGTTTATTTTCGTAATTTAGAATTAAATAAAACTAACCACTTGCTTCGTATTACAAAGCTGTAAACTCTAACTTTTATGCTTGGATAATAAAATTGAGGTCGTTGCAACTTAAACTGTAGGCTCATTTTTATTGATCTTCTATTCTAAATATATATGATATCATATTTAAAACGTATTCATACTGATCTATTTATTTTCTAATGTATTTACATATATATCAGACAAAAAATTTAAATCTCTCATATAGATTTACAGTACGTAAGTTTAGTTCGAATTTATATTTTATATAATTCGTAACTCAACACTTACAATGTGCGTATGTATAGAGAAAATTGAGTATAAGATTCTATTATTTTCTCAAATTTAGTCTAGGTCTAAAATGAATCCTTGACTATGAATAAGGTAATTATAGCTAAAATTGAGATACTTTATATTTTATTAAAATTATAAAGTTCACGTCTTTACAACTAAATCGATTTTGTCGAAAGTGAAAGTTGTAACTGAATTGTATGACATTATATAATAGACGGTGCCAGTTTGTGTGATTTGGTTTCATGAGTTCTGGATTTTGGACTTGAGTAATTTGATATGTAGGCAAATATAAAAACTGTCTTTTTCGTTGGTTATTTGATGAAACTCCCAGACGTCACTAGCACGTGTATAATTTCAACGCTCTCTCTCTCTCACTCTCTCTTTCTTTCTTTATCTATATTAAATTCCGGCGAACGGTACGCCAAAGATAACCCTAGTTTAATTAAGTTAAATGCCATAGCAAACCATCTAGAACAGAGGAATAACACCGGCGCGTCTCCCGCTCTAAACAATACCAAAAATATCAATTTAGTTCCTAAATTGAAGGTAGTTTATTAATGTTAATATTACAATAGGGTCTCATGACATTGTTGGCATTTTATTTAAAAATTTGTGATAAAGGCCAGTTGCGACGCTTGTGGGACACTCTTAATGGCGCCCGATTGCCCTACAGGTTATAGGATTCTTGAATCCGACACATTTACTGTTAATTTATTTATATATTTAGTGTACTGATACTGAATAAAATAATTAAAAATATATTTTGTGCGCTTTTTTACTTGGATATATTAATAAATTTTAAGTAATATTTATTAATAGTGGTAAAAGATAATTTGTAATTTCATCAAATTATTTTATTATGAATAATAAATGTAACGCGAAGTATTAAAAATAATTGTGTATTAATAATAAATTCAAATAATCCATATGACACGCACGTCAAAACTATATGTGAAATATCTATAAACTTGGTGTAATACACCGTTTATGAAGCCCGACTATTCTATCTCCTGTGTGATGCCGGCTAGGCGGGGTGTGGCTTGTTTATTGATCTAGAGTGAGGGTGGCCACCCTACTGTTGTTGGCACGGTGAGTCCGGTCCTGCGTGGCCCCAGGGCCGGCTTTTCACGTGAAGGGCACTTACCCTCTCATTGTGGTATACCCTCTAGTGATCGTGGTCGTGTATAGGCCTCCTGCGTTTTATATAAAATAAAAACACGCGTTCAAATTATGTAGTATGTTCAGAGCTTATCAGTACGTGAGGCACATGCGGAGTGGATCCTTCAGATCCGATCCACCAACATCTTGGGTATAATTTTGATAAATTGCGCCTATAATATTGGTTGAATTTTTGATAGGTTGTTGATTTAAGAGTATGATTTATATTTCGTATAACACAACAATCCTTGCAACAACTTGATATATGGATTAAATTTAATTTTTAGTAATTGTAACAATATTTCTATAGCTTTAACAATAATATTATTGCACATTATAATGGAAATAGTATTTGTTTACACTAAAAAAAATTCCCAAATGCAGTAAAATGTATGGATTTCAGAGTCATTTCAACTAAAAATAAATTGATTTATAATAAATGTTTACAGTGCATGATACATATATAACTGTTTATTTGCGCATTGAGAATAATTGTATTAGTAAATTTACTGTTCAAATACAAGCTTATAATCGTGTTGTGGGTTGCGGATAATAATAAATATTAGGTCCGGTATTACAACGATGTTTATCTGCTTACATAGATCACCGATTACTGATTAGTATCCATCAAATTATTTTACAATATCTAAACTTAAAATTTGTTTTTTTTTTTATTTTCTATCGAATAAGAATTATTTTTCTATAGAATTTTTTCTATAGAAACTACTTAGATATTAAAGTTTTAAAAACTTTTTTCAAAGCTAATGTGCAAGCATCAGTAGTTAACTACGTAAACTTTTAAAATCTGAATTGTTTAAAATTTGAATCTATAAAACTTGGCAAACTGCTAATGCAAGCGGAATTACTGTAGAGTTTTTAAAATTACTTTTTATGAAGTAATAAAAACTTACTTTGTTATTTCGCTGTAATAAACATTATTTTAATTCGATTTATTTTCATTTTTCAAATCACTAAAATATTTATCATATAATGCATCATGGAAATTGTTGTTTTTAATATTTCCACTTCCAAATATAGCGTAGTAATTCAATTTGAATGAAATTATATTAATCAATAGTATTTATAACTATTTTAATTAGCTTGTCAATATGTGTGGGTTTTCGTTATAATTTTATCCGAGTTTAGACATTTTTCTAATAAGTAATCAAATAATCAATAATAGAGTTAAATTATATATTCGAACTGAGCAAACAAGATAAATAATTTAAATCAAATCTGAATATACTAAATATTTCAATGAATTCTTATTTTACGAACTTATATACGCATAAAGCTGCTACACTGTAAAAAAGGTGTGATCTAGTATCGAATTTAATGTCGAGTTCTCGAATTTTACGTAAATATTTTATTTAACGAAGCAGAAATTTGACTTTTATACAAAAAAAAAACACACCAATTTAATTAATATTTTACGGATATATTTTTTGAGCTAATACTGAAAATGTACCAAATTACGAGCTCTGATCAGTATTAGAGGATAATTAGCCTGTATTGATCATTTCAATTTCAAATATAGTTCGATTGAAAATCCTTTTATGTTCTCTTTGAAACGTCTTTTTAATCGAACTTATATTATAATTGAATTAATGGGAAAATTATTTTCTAAATTCTCCGTGTTTGTCTATTGATAAATTGACTATTTCTAATATCAGTAAAAACTTATGATTTTCGAAGTTATTTTGGGGTAAATATATATATATATATATATATATATATATATATATATATATATATATATATATATATAAGGGTTTGAAACAAGGATATCTAACAATGTATAACTAAAAAGAGACAACCAGAGCAGTATACGTTTAGATTTTATCGATCGTTTGCCCTGACGTCACATTCTGATAATAAAACGCCCTGGTTAACGTACGCTACTGACTTCTTCACTGCTGCAGTGAAAGCTAACATAGCCTCATTGAATAATTAACGAAAAGCGTTAAGAAAATATGAGTTCCGTTTTCTTTTGACTTGAAAGATATTTGATGTTTCTTTTCAAACAGATGTTATTAATTATTATCAATTTTTACGTTAGGGAGGGCCAATAAATAATATTTAAATGAAAATTAGTACGGGTTATAATTTATATTTAGTAGCAAATTAGACGAAATTTATGAAATGAAAATTTTTCGTCAATTTCCACTTATAAATCACAGGTACTGTATAGTAGACGGTTTGTTTGTTTGTCAAGGTAGTGTGCGAATTAAAATGGGATCTGTGTTTATTATTTAGTGATATCACATGGTCTCTAAAGTAAACTGTATATTCTCTAAAGGCCTTGATTGAAGAGGGTTAGATGTTGGTGTAGTGGAACAGTGTAATTATTCACGGGCAGGCGGTCTCGTCGTGTCATCGATGGTTAACGTAACGCATATCCGTTTGCAATTCTGTTTTCCGCATGCGGGTGTTTGTGTTTTAGCCGCAATATACCGCGTGTGAAATATTGCCTACACGGTGGATTTAATGAAGTTATAGTTCCTAAATTATTTGTTAAACTTAGCGGCACGCGTTCAAACGGACCTAAGGCGAAAGAAGATTAAAGAATCTAATATTTTGCAATTATATTAAACAAGCATAAATAAGTATATTTAGATTGAAAATAAAATTTTGAATCTCTAATACGCAATTTATTCTAATTCATGTACAAAATATATATTCCAATGTTACAAAATAAAATGAATTTTTAAGTATTTTATAGTTTTTTAATAAAATTTTATTCAAATATTTATTTTTCTAAAAAGTTTGATAAAAACAAACTTTATTGGTAAGCTTGTTTGGTGTAATATCAAATGCCAATCATGTGTTCCACTTTTCGGACACATTATAAGTAGACCATTTAAGGGCAAAGAATTTTGGTGCAAGTACCAAATAGCGTGTTAGTTTAGTTCCGGGGAAGGTCACACAAGGTCATTCAATCAAACATAAATCCTTGCGTAGTAGGTGACGTATTAACCGGAGGTTGGTTGGCCTTGGTTAGCACGTGTATTATATAGTATGGAAACGAATCCAGGTATCCATTGATCTGTGTGTGAATTATAGATAAAATCGAGGCGTTTACTAGATTATTATAACTTAAATTTAGAATCTATTTCTAACGTATATAATTCAAATAACACTGCAGTAATGTTTTTATTGTATTAATTTGTCTACGAATTTACAAAAAGCACGTTTTTATGTGAACGAATTGGTTAAAAAGTAATTATCGCCAAGCTTAAAATAAAATCAAAATCGATTCGTGGATATCTACATAATTGTCTCGTTTCCAAACTATATAAACTTCGCAAAAGCTTTGTTGCAAGCGAAAGCATCAAAATGTAAAATGAACAATTGGAAATACATTCAGCGAAAGCTCGTCGGTGTATTTATAATAAATCTTCACATTTACCAAATTATTAAAGTTACCTTTAAGAGTAACGAAAGCGATATTACTTACAACTTCTGTTTTGTTCTGCACCCTTCCAGAATTAACCCTTTATATTACGAGAGATTTTGAAACTTTGGTTGCATGCGAAAAGCTTGTAAAGATGCGACGGCTGAGCTTAAAGTTCATAGGATAACGAACCGAATAAGTTCAAAAAGTTTGCAAGCTGCACGTTCGTTGCAGTGGAAAAGGTATTCGCGAGATATATATTTACCGACCTTACAAAGCTTAACAGTGACATATTCTAGTTAGAAAATTTAATACACACATTACAAAAAGTTGTACACTGTAAAAAAAATAATAGTATATATGTAATTAAGTCTGATTTGTTGTTGTAAAATATATTAAATATCGAATAAGTCTCTTAAATCCAATGTGAATTTTCTAAAATTTAACTCATTTTGAACTTAATTTTGCACAGTGTACATTTGTGCACAATGTCAACCAGAGGCAAGTTAGAATCCTCTGCAATATCAATAGGACATAAAAGGCCCCGTAGGGATTTAGGAATAGGTCGTTCGTCGTTCGGATTCCGAAATTTTATTTCCTATTGTCATTTTGGTATATCGATTCCGCAATAAAAGTATAGAAAAAGCCGAAACTTTAACTGATGGGCTAGATTAAGTATATTTATAGATTTATGTGCGTGTGATTTGGGAAGCTTATACAGTATCGAATAAGCAATTTAGTTTATTTTTATTTAAACACATTAGTTTATAATTCATATTAAATTATTTTTACTTTCTTAAAAAACAAAAAAGTTTTAAGCGTCTATTAATCCATATTGACTGCAGAGCTTACTGTAGATTTGTTTTTAATAATACAACAATTTATAAACCAATTAGACAAGCTTTCCCACCAGTCCCTAATACGCGATTTTCAAGTCACGCAAATTTTTTATTTACTTAAAAACATAAAAAAATAAACCGTAAAACCTTTTTTTTTTTAATATACCATAATCCGCTAACTTTAAAATTATGTACGTGCATTAATGTACGTGACACAAACCACTGCGTTAAAAATACACCTTTGTTTTAATTATGGTCTCAATTTTCTAAACGTTTAGCATCATAAAATACAGAATATCACACAATTTCCTATAAATTAAGTAGCAGACAACATTTTTCAAGTATAATTACGTAATTTATGTCGTTTCACGTACAAAAATTGTGTCACATTTTAATGAATAATTTAAAACTATTGTACAAAAACGGTGTTTCACCTGGTGAATTATTCTAGCCCGGTCATTTTTCATCCCTTATACCAATCTGTCAAAATAGAAATTGTCCGATGTGACCTTTATAAAAACCAGTCGTAGGGGAATGCCCTATTTATTCGCCCTCACCCGCGTGTAACAAATTCAAATAGGGGAAGTTGGCTAGTTCTAAATAAAAGTATATTATGTGGATTAGATGAAGATAACTGTTTCATTTTGTGGGTATGAAACAGTGTGCTATAGCTCCTAAGGTAACCTTGATCTAAAATGTCACCCAGGGGACTCGTAAAGTGCCAGGATTTTATTTTGTTCTTAAAGCTTCACCGGAACAGTTTTCAGCGAGGTAGTGAGTTTTTGTTTATTTGTATATATTTCCATAACAACAATGTTTAACTGAAATTTCGTCCTGTGTGTCTGTGCTTATTTATTAAAGTAGTAATAATACATTTTAATCCATCAAAATTGCTTTATTATGGAACATAATTACGGAGGTGATATAAAAATGAAATACATCACGTCAAAAACATTTTAGTTATATTTGAACATATTATTGTACGACAAGTAAATTATACATAAACATGACAAAAAAGTTAGAATTTTTATTAAAAACGTATAAGAGATTTGTTTCCGGGCGCGTTAAATAGTCATCCAATTAATGAAAATTGATTTACCTGAATTCTAATTGGTTGAGAGATTATTAAATAAACTGCGTAAAACGTCTGACATTTCAAAATTTAGATATTAACCCTTTAAAAAAGCACCCCTTTTATAATTAATTCGGACCGCTGAGTGTGCAAATAAACTCACCCCATAAATACGCCAAACAAAAGGGATATACTAAAAAAAATATACGGTCTCGAATAATCAATTTCGATTACCTGACAGTCGTGGAGAAGCATTAGCGACAGTCAAGTAAATAGTGATAATATTCCTGTGACATTGGTCAATCGTAATGGCTGCGTGTGAACCGGTAACCAACGTTGTGTCTTGTCAATTGAGTTATGCTGAATCCGGATTTCTGG
This sequence comes from Nebria salina, assembly GCA_944039245.1. Taxonomy (NCBI): domain Eukaryota; kingdom Metazoa; phylum Arthropoda; class Insecta; order Coleoptera; family Carabidae; genus Nebria; species Nebria salina. The sequence goes on along the minus strand of OX063273.1, from coordinate 1,739,514 downwards.
TTTACCTCCGGTGAATTAAACTTGCTGTTTAACCACTGGAAAATATTTGATGTTGATTGAATCATATGATCCGGTTTCGCGAACGGGAGTTTTTATTTATTTGGAAATTACATTTTTTTAAAAAATAATAATTAAAGCCTACCTACGATGTTCGCTTGGGGATTTTATTTGAAATTTTATAAATATAGATATTAAATTCCATTCGTGCGAATTCAATTAGTTTAAATGAATGTTTCAATCATTTATTTTGATTTACTCTGTGTCAGAGTAAGTTTTATTTAAACGTACTTTAAACGAGTTTTATTAAATTTTCGAGTAGACTTCTATATACTCTATTGAAGCTTGAAGAATTTTATTACTCAAAATGTATAGAATTCAATCAATGGTCATGTATATGAAAAGGTCTGAGATTGGAAAATATATTTTTAATAAAATTTATTTTTCAATGTTCAACCTTTTCATATACAAAAGTTACAAAGATGAAGATTGAATATGTAATAAAGATATAGGTACTAAAAACTTCTGCAGTATCTTGCGCTAGATTTACTTTCTTACACACGCACAAACTACAAAAGAAAATGTTTAGAGTAAACATGCACTCCTGAGTTTCATTTCATATATATATACTTCGTATAAAAATATAAAAAGTAAATGTAATTTGTATGATTTTTAATTTAATGTAGTTTGTAAAACATATTTTCTCTTGCAATTTTATAAAATTATAATAAAATTACACTAAAAAGTAATTTCACTTTCAAAGTGTATCGCTAAAGGCAGTCTAGTAATTTTACTACCATTGTGTTCTGATTGAGCACAGCATAATTCGGCGATTGCGTGAGTCTACTCGAAGCGATCGCCGCAGATACAATTACAGGCTGATGTTTTGACCGCAATGATCAATTAAATTCGTTTCCGGATTTTTATACTATTGTTTTTGCTATCCACAGTATACTTATATATAGATCTTTTAGAATTTTTTTTTTTCATTTGTTACAAGTTAAGATCTTTTGATAACATATATTCGTTTATATTTCAGATGGTTCAAACAATACGACTAAGCTAGATTTGAACCTCAATCAACACAAGGTATGTATTTTTAAACTCGTTTAAAGTTGAATTACGCTTATCTTAAAAGTCGCATTTATGTAAATATTTTGCGAAATACTATCAAATATCCAATATTAGGGGATAATTGTAACGTTAGTTTTGTTAAATATTAATTAAATTAATTTGTCCCTGTATAATAATTTTTTTTGGTAAATGAGATTTATTAAATATAACTTTAGTTTTCGAAACAAAACAGTGTTTTGCTGCAAAACTAAATGTTGCAGCCAACAAAATGTCAAGCGAATTTAAGCGGTGGAGAATGGACTGTGAAAATGCGTCCTGTTTTGTTGAGATTGTTTGCGCTTTTGGATGATTTGACAATGTGTATGGTATGTTCGGTGTTCAAGCTAACTGAAAAACCTTCCGTCGCTATGCGAAAGCCTTCTTCCGTGACAGCTTGTCAGTTTCCCAGACGTCTCTGGCGGCGCGTCGGTTACAGAGATATATCATTATGTATTTAGGCTTAAGTGATATGAAAATCGGATTTTTTTCAAAATTAATTAATATTTATTTGAATTAAATATACATGTTTTATGGTAATATGCGACACAAAAGATTTCTAAAATGTACAAAGTTTATAACAATAAAATGAAAGTTTGTGGGAAGGAAAAAGTTTCTTAAGAAAATATCATAATTATAAAATGTGCAAAAATATCTAGGGTAGTGAAATTATACGTTTGAGAGCGCAATTTCTGCTAGGGAAGTGTTTTAATATGCTGGTGGCGTGTGCTCAAGACTTCGTCTGCTGGTTGCCACAAACAATTACGAAGAAACACACTGGAGTTAAGATTTAGAACTTCGTCACAGTTTATCTATATTTGTTTATATTTTTGTCTATACATATAAATAAATGACAAATTAATGCTTACGTTTTTATTAAATATATACATATTTTAGTTTAAAATAAAATAATATTTCATGAATATGCATTTATAAATTTGTCTTATAAGAAGATATATTCCGTCTAAAAGAGTGCAAATAAAAAATGTTAGATGTGCAATGTTTAACAAGTGAAACAGTCAAATACTGGAGTAGTTTGTTCGAAACTGAAAGAGAAGTGTATGGATTTGTATGCGGCAAAGAAACTGTGTCAAAGTGGGACGAGTAACCGAATACGTATGAATAGCCCTGCCCGCTACCCGGCTTTCCTACATTTATATTTACCTCAGTAATACTTTGACAATTTTATATTTACTTTTCATACAGGATTACTTTAACAGATTTACTAACATTTCAAAATATGTATGATCGAAATATACATAGTTATTGAACACATTTAATTGAAAAACTGCGCTTGTTTACTCTATACTAATACGAAATAATTGACATTTTGGTCAATTTTCGCGTTATGCAATCTGTAGTTATTGCGATTGCTAAAGTATAACCAATAAATGTAAATAAATACATTTGCGATTATATAATCAGTAAAATCTTATGTGGAAGAAAATATTGGAGTGTGCAAAATGTTAAGTGCAGGTTTATGAATAGGAATTGTTTAAAACAAACATTTCTGAATTGAAAACAACTGTTAAATTCCTGTGTGTAAATGAGAAATGAAACACTATATACCAATGTTTGATATATGAATGAAAATACCGTGAGTATTGTTTTGCAAAATATTTCATAATAGTTTTATATGAATTAAAATACTGTTATAGTGCTACATACAATAGTATTAAATGTCGTATTGTTTAATCGCGTCGAGCAGCGATGGTCTCACTTTTACTTGCTCTGTGCGTATCGTTTTATATATAGAACCGCGGATAATGGTACATCACAGAATACATTAATTTTAAAAGCGTATCTTACGATGAACGGACGTTAAGAGTCTATTTCGCGCAAGTTACAATTACTTAGTTTTCCGTAATTGACATTCGATATGTTGCACATATTCCTCTAATTACTAGTTGCCAAGTTTGTTCATCCCATACATTAGTTTGCTATAATACTTAAAATAAACATATTATACGCAAATTTAGTTATACATAGTTCGTAGACTATGTGAGTTATTTCATCTCCACATCTTATTTTCTAAATATATAAATAAAATTCTGCAATATCTATATATTATTTTAATATAATAAGCTCAATTATAATTCGGTATAAATAAATGCGTAATGACTGATTGAAAAACCTCAAAAACATTCCCCTACACTACTTTATAGATTATAACAAGCAACGACTACAAAGAAATCAACCCTCCACTAGTTTTCTAACAGAAAACGCATGCCGAAGTTGCTTTTTGGGATATCGCTCATGCGGAACGCTTGCCGTTACGGTTCGAGGGTGTAAACGTTGCTTTACACGTACAAACGCGCGCCTCCACCAATGTGCACGACAAACCCAGCGATATAGTGGTAACAATGTGTTGAAATGAGACACACATCACTGCTAGTAGTAGGGGGTTTTGGTTCAGTGCCCGGTTGGTGAAGGTGCGCGTGCGCTTCACCCCCACTGCGAAAGCTCACTACACGGGTCGATATACCCGGAGTGGGGTGCTGTTTTCCACGCCTCCCCCATCCTAACCCAATACTCGAATACGCTTATCACCCACATTTACCACGAGTCGAAAGGCGCCACAAAAGTAGTATAAGGGGTTACAATTTTCTAAATATTTTGTATCTTATTCACTAAAATTATCAATATTTTACAGTAATATTTATCAATTTATATTTCAATATGTATTTTTTTATCCTTCATTAAAATATAATATTGTTTTTATTATCATAGTCTACATATAGTTTTGTTTCGGCGCAAATATATTTAAATTAACATTTATTATTTTATGTTATTAATATATATTACTTTCATCATTGTTTCCTTTCTTAACTCATTATGCTGTGCAAACGAAAACGAAATAAAAGACAACGGTTTGATGAATATATAAACCGCTTGAAATACGTAAAGATAGTAAATAAGGGACCATATATAGTATGAACGAGAAAGCAATAAAAGGGTTGTCCGTTTTTATTTACGGGAAAGACGCAATGCAACATACATAGAGTTAATTTATTCATGTGTATTAGGCTTAGCAAACATCTTCTTCAAACAGTATTCGCAGTAGTTCTTAAAGTTTTAAATCTGAAATCCATTCAGCACCCGTCGTATTGTATTAAATAATGCATAAATAGATCATTTTTTCTTATAAAAGTTTATTCAACAATTTGATGACGAGACACTCCTACAAGAAGTATGCGGCATTCATTTTAAAACCACTGATGAATGGTTTTATATATAGCGTCATATCCAGTGGAATTTTTACGAAAATTGGAAAGTCGTATGACTAACACAACTTTTACAACAAAAATAAAATTTTGGTGCAAAATATATTTCTAATATGTAAACATAATACGAGATAATTAAAAACTTTTATTGTATTATTCATTGATAATTTTTCATTGAGATTTTTCGGACTTCGTAAAAAATAAACCACAAACATAATTCGCTTTTTTTTACATAATATTTTACCAGTTAAATTACTAGACATTAATTCTGTGCACAGCAGAGATAAAAATTAAAGGAATGTCCATATTGGACTGGTTAATTATTTAGATTAAATTCGGTGATAGCATTTTTATTGGTTGGCCTATTTTCTAGACATGTCTGGAGTTTCTATGCACATTTACAAAAATAGTTAAAAGGTATTCAAATTTAGAAAAGAAAAATTGGTGACAGATGAAAAAAAAAAACGAACAAGATGAATGACTGCAAATTTCCAAAGTTTTGGTTTAACGATACACGTATAATATTGCAATCGATCACAAAAAAAAAAATTGTAATGTGGACAGTGATTGATTATATTGTTTGGGAATCATTGTGTCTATATGGTTTCGAATTAATTAAAAAGTATCCACACATTGGAATTATTGATTTATTGACTTTAATTTGTATATATGCTTGATTTTTGTGTAAATTATAAGTTGACTGTTTTAAGTTCTATATAACTTTAAGCGCTATAACATTTTAAATATTCGTCATTTTATAAATATGACACATTTGTTTACGGATTTATAATTAAAGTTATTAATTTTGAATCTTTAACGATTGGAGCGTAAATAAGGTGACAGCCACCTCTGTAAATTAAAAACAATAGGCTCGTTTGAATGTGGGTTTTGAAATAAATGTAAAGTAAAAACAGTCGGGCGCCAGCCCAGACGGCCAAAAGTGGCAAAACTTCTCGCATCAGCCCAAGAGGTTTAAGATATCCATTCACACTTGCAAACACCCACCATCAGCGCGGAGCCATACATTCGCACATACACAACATCAACATACACATGTACACATCAGACCTAATTAATTAGAATTAAGAGCTCTTGCCAAGGTCATACGGCTTCACCTCTATGCCCGATCACCCCCTCATAGGAACCCAAACGGCCTGGCAGCCGATCAAAAATGTGTTCGTCTGCAAATGCAAATAATGCAGCCGCTACAGCATACGTGGATCAGCATGCAGACTGACATCCAAATCTGTCTTTTAACACTGATTAATGATTATCTGCATGCATGTATATATGTATAGTTTGTTTTTATTGGTAAATACATTCAACTGTATTTATATAATTATTGAAGTTATCCATGGAGCTTCAGGGAAATCGAACTGAAAATCCTGTGGAAATGGAAAAAAACAACAAAAACTAGATTTAACTTTTAGATTTCTCTAGATCAATACGAGAAAGTTGGAGAAAAATCTTAAACTTGACGAAATAAAAACGCTGGATTGAAACATCTGTCATTCGGGAATAAAATAAAATATAAAAAATATGTACATATGTGCTGGTTTCACTGAACGCTTGAATATCATGAGACATGATATCTATTTTACCATCAGTCATACGCACACAAACATGTCCGTACCGCTTTCATATAATATAACGAAATATCGTTTGAACACGTGCGATATTTCATAAACATATTTACGATTCTATAAAACACGAACATTGGCTATTATATAATTGCCATTTGTTATTGTATCGAATTGTATATAGCATTAAATAAAATATAAATCTATACATTATAATTCGTATTTATCATATGTGTTTACTCGTAAACAATATCGTTTATTAATTATTTACAATTAAAAATACGCAAATATCGCGCAACGTGTCAAATAAATACCGACGAAATAAATTACATTTTGGTACGAATGAGTTAATCTAGCTCAGTTTCGGAATTATATTATTAATGAGTGAAAGCACATTTTCGTTTCGTTATCAGAATAAATATCAATGCGAAACTTTAAATGTAGAAACTTTTAAACAACACAGATAAAAATTGATTGTTAATTTTCATAAAATTACAACCAAAAATAATTAAAAACTGTTTACAATATTTTAAATTGTAATTTTGTGACAATTTTTTTGGTTCGTTACTCATTATAGGATCTGATTCGACTAAAAAGAATCCTACTACGTTTTATAGCTCACATTTTTTTAATGATCTCACTTTGGCTTAAGTTTTGTGCAACGAAGTAAATATTTTAATTTTCACGGAAATTTAATGCACCTGTACTAAATCCAACATTAATTATGATGAAGTGCGACTGCATCATATCCGTTCAGGTGTATATGTACATAAGTATGTATACATAAGTATGTATGCATATAATTTCACAGTGACTATGTACTTAAAAACCTAGTTGCAACCAGCGAAGTGTCAAGTACCTTTTTGAAAATCTAACATATTCTGAAGAATGAACTAAAATTTCGCAAAAGATTCTTAGTGTATATTTAAAAATATTTGAACGCGATTATAATTCCAAATATGCATTTTGATAATACTTATAAAATTTTGATATTTTAGTCGACGATATTTCAAAAGTACTTTAGAAACAAAACCACGTATTCAACTAGCAATGAAATAATTTTTTTTTTTATAAAATCCCATTTAATTCCTACATGAACACAAATTCTATTCATACATTTTGTAAAGACTAGACTGCACCGTGTTTCATACAAATCTGGGTGTAATTATAAACATAATTGGGTAACGGGAAAACAAATAGACTTATTTTTAGTTGTATACTGGCAGTTTTAATTACACATCATTAATATACACTGCAAAAAAATTACTACAATTTCACAAAAACAAATAAATTATTGGTTTACACAAAAATAAAAAAAATAAATGTATACACTTTCTTGTTGCACTCTTTAATTGAATAAAATGAATAATGTACGTGTGTATTTTAAATGAAACCTTGTGACTTCTCAGTAAACTGTAAAAAAAAAATTTAATGGATGCAAAAGTTTTTTCGCGGTAAAGGAAAAATTTCTACGAACTTCTAATCCCATTGATGGCGACTGTACTATTCAGATTTCATTAGAACCTTTTTAATACCTTCATATTTTCTAGTTAGACGCTTATTAACTAGTAATTAAAGTATATTAACTAACTTAAATATGGTATGCAAAATTTTAGAAGTTGTGCGGCGTGCTTGGTTTTACAAAAAGGAAATTGCTTTTGAAACAAAACAGTCTAAGCTTTAATGGTGTTTTTTGATCAAATTTCCACTCATATATTTTTGAAAAATCGGTTCACATGAATGAAATAATTCATAAATATAAATTATTGCAATAATATAGAAATAAAATGACACTTTTGGTATAGGGGTATATATTATATATACGTTATTAATATGCAAATTCCACCCTTAAAGCTAGTCAAATTTAGCGTACAATGAAAAATTGTTACAGCAACGAAACTGTCAAAACAATATGCTGATTAATTATTTTTGTACTACCACAAACTCTCATTATTTAACTGTCGAAATGTACAGAAAAAGAACATTATTGAATGAGAAGTATAATTAAAGAAAGTATTTAAAGATGCATCTCAAACGTAATTGGATAGATAATTAGTATTTTAATTGGTTGCAAATTGATAACCTTTCTTTGAACATTTAATATCTCAATTCTAATCGATTTAATATTTATTAAATTAATTTTAGCTTATCTAAAATTTATAAATAATATGCAATCTACGAACGAAACAAAAAAATTTGCTCTGTAATATATATCGTGGAATTGAGTTTAGTGAAGATATGTGAGTTCATTTATCATATGATATATATCTGAAAATTTATTTTTAACATTGCCCTTTCTAGGGAGTTTAATGGCGACAGGTTTCCCCTAAAATTGACCGGCAAGGAAAAAATATCACGTTTTCAAATGCACTTAGTGACTTTAGCGCGTTTCCTGTAGATTTATAGCATCGCCACCCTTACAGAAACAAAAAAAAAGTCTACTTCGTTAACATTGTCTATTGTCCGAAAACTAGTTTGTTGATAGTTTATGGCGAGATTTATAAGTTTTTTAATTTAAAAAAAAAAGTGCGGAACGCATAAAATATGTTCAAAGAAAAAAAATGCTGTAATATGGAAAATATTCGCGGAAAAGGTCTCTCCCCAATTTCAATAAATCACACACTTGATATCAGTGCCAAGGCTAGAGGGTAGTTTCCGGGTTGAAAACCCGCATTATAGCAATCTACACCTTGCAGGACTATAAGAATTGTTACACAGGGGTGCAAATTGCTAAATATAATTCGCAGAAATCGTTCATGTGCGTAACACGTTTTAACAAAATAAAATAAATTTTGGTACAATTTATAAAATATTTTATTTCTTCGTAATAGAAATTTTTTAAATAAATGGCGAAATATCTATTAGGGTTTTATTTATTAGTCTTAATTTTTTATTCCGCATTAAAACTATAGAACAAAACTAAAATCTAAATCGCATTTTTTGAAGAATAAAGGCTTTTTGTATAAGAAAGTTTAGTGTGGGACATTGCAGATTTTTTTTTATATATGATTATATATGTATATGAATGTACCTATAGCTAACACGATATGTCGTAGCGTTGGGCGCCGGCGTCGTGTCGTATCGTGTCCGTGTGGGAGCTGGGACGTCGACGTAAGGTATGCAGGTAGAGAATTATTTTTAACTCAGAGAGAAACTCGCTAGTGGAACGCGCCAGCGTGGGACGCCACACACACTTGAATAGAAACACTCAATACACATTTACTCAACATTCGCTCAATGCATACATAACTCCAAAAACCCAAAAGTTTTTTACTTTACTATAAAAAAACATGAAACGTTTTTAAATCAAAGAATTTTATTCAAATAATGACTCTTCAACAAGTAGAAAATGTTTGTTTTACATTTCAAATAACTTTTTTACGAATTTATTATTTTTCTGCTACTGATGGTGTTTATAGATAAGGGCAAAAAAAAACTCTGCGCAAAAAAAAAAATTCGTCGAATACTTTTTGTTTTTTCTTTTCAAAGCAAGTTGCATCGCTTCCGTCGATAATTAAAAATAATTGGACTCAACAAACTCATTGACATTCGCGAAGTTGTATAGAATATAATTCGAAACTAACGATATATTTTTGAAATTAACAATTTTCTTTCCGCTTACTAAAATCGCGTGTTTCTGATCAACTTCAACTACGAAAATATTTTCATCGTTTAGTTTTACATGCCAACACCCACAACAAAAACATTTTTTTTTTTTTGAAAGTTTCAGATAAAATTTAAAAGTTTTAATGACAACTCAGCTGCCAGTTCGGAATGCAAAACATTTTGCACAAATAGTTATAAATTCAAAATAGTAAACTGCTGTCTTTTGTATACACGACCGTTTCTCCTTCGAGCACAAGAGTGACAACTATTAATGCGACATATTTTAGAGAATTTATCTATATATGTCTGCCCATATATACAATTATGAATCTATAAATGTATGCTATTTGTTGTTATTAAATGACTAATAAAACAATTAAATAGTTGTATTTATGTAGTTTAAGAGTAATTCGATAATTTTCGTTTAATTTAACGTAATGTTAACGTTCTGTTTCTTTCTCAATGTTAATCTCTGTAATAACAAGGGGTTACACTAGCGTTTCCTCAGTTCACTAGATCGTAAAAGTGCTGGGTTTGGCTCTTTGTTTCCCCTAGGGTAATAGAAAAACCGCCCTTACTTCGTATCATGTGCTAATTACAAGGTACACACATACAGGACGAGCCACTACATAAACATCACTGCCATCTAGTGTCAGCGTTGTTAGATTAGTGGTTTTCGTACCCCCTTAAAGACAGAATTACCCACCGGTTCAGAAATTACTATGCACCCATACACACAATAGATGAGATTTCGCTATTTATACCGTTACGTTTTGTTAAATTCTCAATATCTAATTTATTGAAAATAATATTATTACTTCGTATATCACAGTAAAAAATGGACACGAACAATGGTAGACAACTATTTTTCAACGTTAAACGAGGTCTGGTTTGTTTATTTTGTGTTAGATGTAATTGCAAAAAATCGAAACCTGATTTATGCCTTGACTGTTAAATTCAATCAATATGAGTGTATATATGCATTGTGAATAAAATAGTGTGCTGTTTCGTGGTAATAAAAATGATGGATTCGTGGAAATAATTTTTAAAAAAAATTCGGTCACTGACTTCGCATACACAAACACTCTATAATCCTACTACTGTTAATTAACGAGTTTCAATATATTCAGCTAAATTTTTAGTTAAATAATATTTATATTGTAATAAGTACGACTATTTTTCACACGATTTCGATAAAAATAACGATTTTGATTATTTAATCCGTCTGGAGTTGTAACATTTAACTTTAGTGCGAAGTTAGTAGTTTAAGAAACTGTCCGTTTGCCTTTCGTTTTTTTTTCTTTTCGGATGAAGTAAGTTCGTTAACATTGATCTAAGTTCGTGAAGGGATTTGGTGGTGTTTTTGGTGACGTATGTGCCGTTCAATCATGGTGGTATTTCGCGGAAATATGAAATTTCCAGTCCGAAGCGTTCACGAGCACAGCACTATATCGTACAACACGCGAAACTTTTGATATTAATGTTTTAACGTGGCCACTCCGCTATACCAACTTCGTTTCCTCATACAGCAAACAAAATATCGTGTTTGCAATACGGCAAAGTATAAAATATAACGTGTACTTTGTGCGGAAATCATTCTCGCAACTTCTAACGCGAAGAATTACGAATTCATTCGGTTCTCTTGATAATCTGCATAAACTAAACTTCTAACTAAGTTTCCCGTTTATTATTTTTGTACTATCGTCGTGGGGAATCGTTACTTTCTGACAATTCCAAATAATATCTATATACTCGTAGATAATCTGACACACCACGAACGTTAATTAGATTAGTACAGCTTCGCCAAAGTACAAGAGATAGCAGAGGTCACATCCTGGACCTAAAGATATAAAGCGTCTCCATTAAGAATGGCAGGTGGGATATACTGTTTGATAATTGGTTGCTTTATAATTCACCAGTCCAGTGGGACTCGTAACGCGAATAGCTATCTCATCTCAGCCAGTAGATGGACAGTCAGGCATCCTTCTATTTCCGGTGCTTTTTGCTGTTATTCTGTCTTACTTTACCAACCCCATATTTCTTGAATGTTATATTGTGTAATCCCCGTTCTTGTTTCCGGGCTAAGGTCGTGCACTTCGTGATGGATTACGATCATTCCTATTTTACGGGATACTTGTATTATATTGTTCTAGGATTGTTTCTTAAATTAGTTGTTTCTATTTTCAGTCATTTGGTTATTTTTGGGATTTTTATTCGATTATTTATTTCAAATTTTCTAATTCAAATTTGTTATTCTTATTATGTGTGCGACGCTATAGGGAATTCCTAATCGGGATTCGAACTAGGCAAACTTCAAAGTCCACTTACTGCGAAGCAGAAGCGTTAACCACTAAACCACGGACGACCCTTTTAATTTAAATAATATAGTACTAAGAAAATATGTAAACCTAATTGCGATAAGTGCGAAAATTTAATCTGACCAATTAAAGACGTATATTTTATTATCACTATAGTCTGGATAAATAATGATATTTTAGTGGATATCCATAACGGAATACTTAAATATCTCTTAGTAGCGACTGTGTTATATATCTAAGTGTAGCGCTGCAAGCTGTGCCAGTTGCTGATAAATGACGACTAATATTGTGCTTTTGAATATACGCTGGTTAATCTTTCGCTAAAGTTACTAATAACATATTAAGCCGAATAAATCAAAACTTCTCCCCTATTCCGTGGTAAACATTACAAATTGCTAATCTGTGTTGATGAACATGGAACTGGCGATGCTTGTCATCGAGCACTAAGTATAGTATCTGGTTCGCGTCATTTCGTACTCGTCACCGTGTTCAAATCAAATAATAACGGCGCCATTATGCACGTTCAGTGGACCGTACAATCTATGTAAATATCAACGCAGGAGGCAAACTGGATCTGCACTCGCATGGATACAATTGTTCGCACAAATTCTTATTCTATTACACAAAAATATTCTTATATTTTTACTACTTTGGATATAACACAAAATCTATAGTAGTGTCTGAAATCCGGTTATATCTTCTTGAAAATTTGGGGAAAAAACATGTCTATTAGATTACATCTTCAAACCTTACCATAAATTGTGACTGTGAAATATCTGATTGACTGCAAAATTGTCTAGATTGTTTGCCCGAAAGGTTTTGGCGTATAAAAAAAATTTTTTGCGTGATATCGTGTAAAATATAATATCATAAAGTGAACGCGAGCGTCGGAAAGGATATTGGAATTGAATTCGTCATCTCACTACTCAAACTGTGTAGCGATGTGCGCACACTCTGCCTTTTATTGGATAAACTCGTTGATATATTGGCGCCCAGCACTCTTCAAGCGACCGGCGAAGAATGAGGATGGCGTTTAACATCGATATGAGAATTCAGAAGGCCAAGACTTGTTTGCTAAGTCAGTCGTTCGTTTTGCACCTACCAAGTAAACGAATTGAACTTCGAGGGCAAATGTGAGTTTGTATAAAAAAAAAAACTACGAATCTAGGGCGCTCAATATATATATATTTTTTTCCGCATCTTGAAACAATCGATACACCTAAGAAGAATCGCTAAGTACATAGATAATAAAAGAAGCGAAGCGGAATACGAAATTGAACTAGGAGTTTTGTATTTGGAAATAAAATAACTCTCAATACGGGAGTATCGAATTATACGCATTAAAACACGGCGCGTATCGCATCAACGACTGAAAAGACAGAAACGAAAAAAAACCATCACAATGAAATTGAATAACGTACAACCATCCGATAAAATTTCCCCTGAAGCTGATTTGGAGCGATCTAGTTACATCAGGGTTTAAAATCAAATATGTGCTGTTATTTAGTTTGAAAAGAGGAAAATATGTCCAAATAAATATGAAACAACAAAAGCTATTCTGAAAGCTTTTGGACAGAGTTATTTCGAAACCATTGATTTTAATATGAAAATTTCATCATATTTAATGATTCTATGCAAACCACAATACATGAAAATTTTACTGGAAAATGATCAGCCGACTAATTTAAATTACAGATTAATAATCTAGTGGGGTCAGTCAGAGGCGAGACTGGTGAATTTCGGAATTAATTTCTAAATAACCATGAATACGCTATTGTTTGGTTTATTAAACTTGGGTGGTGGGTTAGGGTCAGGATGAGTGCACAACTGTCACCTGCAAACATTATACCCAGCCGGTGTTGTTCCATGAACAATTTTGTGCAACCCGAAGTTTTCAGAAGAAAAATTAATAACCGCTTTACTCTCAAAACCCTCATATTCATTGGGTTTTAAAGGTGCTTTTAAATCAAACCACCTTTAATTACAATAGAAACAAAAGGGTTGCCACCCATTATCATTAAATGAAATATAAACCCATACATTCCAATTACATTGTAAATTAAATCGAAATTTTCGCTTTTGTTCTCTTTTAAACCCAAATCGCTTATTAATTAAAATTCCGTAATTGTCGCCACATGTAATAAATCAAATATATTGACAACAAACAAATACGAATTCAGTGTCTGGTAAAGTAAGTAAAATTAGTATTAATTTTTCTATTTGTTGAAATTTATTGTAAAGCCACTTACACGATTCTAATAAATTTATATTGGTGTACCATTTCGTGTAGTACACCCTCCTACAGAGGGTAGTTTCAAACATATAAAATTTGGAATCGCGCCAAATAGTTTTGCAGTATAAACCCCACTAGATCAAACATCTGCAAAACGAATAAAAATAGAACACTAAAACGTAATACGACAATAAATTAGTTTAGCAGTTTATACCTAATAGTAAACTGCTAAATGGTGAATTTAAAAACATTATTACGCCCTCCCATAAAAGTTGAACCTAGTCGCTTTAAATTGCTCCAAACACTCTGCCAACTGAGCCATATTATCCTAGTCGTATTTTTATCAAATTATAATCATAGTACTTATAATAAAATATTTTACATCGAAAACAAAATTTTGTATGATAAATATGGATAAATAGCAAACTCTGATTGGTTGTATTCTTTTTTGTATGTTTGAAGATAGCAAACAAAAATATTAAAATTACTCGACTGTGACAACTACTTAAAAGTATCTGAAACGATGAAATAAAAATAAAGGTCCTGGTGCCGTGTACATCTATAACAAAATTATAAGCAGAAAAAACAACACTTCAATAACTCATCCGGCACAGTATAAAATCCCTCGAAGGGGTACGCCAAACAACGTTACAGTCAAGCGCCGTTGGAGGCAGCACAGTCGCGGCAGCCACTCAGCTTAATGCGACGTCACATTGACGTCACAACCACCCCCGAGTAACTAGATGAGAAGGGCTCGGGAGTGGCGGGGAAAGCTCCATTATAATGACACCATGCGACCAATGTTTTTCCATATACATACATACATACATATATATATATACGTTGTCAGGTGAACTATATACACGCTTGAACTGTTCCCTGGTTCTTTTGTCTTTTGATACACAGCAGAACAGTCAGGATGAGTACGATTACGTATACAGAGTTGATGCAACCAGAAAAATGAGATAATACACGTTCTGTATTTTAGACACTTTTATTTACTTCTGTTTTTCATTCAAAACACAGTCATACAATTCTGCAGATATTTTTCTCAGTTGCCTTCTTTATGTATTTCGAGATTAATCAGATATAATTTTATTTTCCTACCATACAATTCTTTTCACTTCTTAACATACATGCACGCACACAGAGAGAGGGCGTCATCGCAGAAACAGTCGTCATCGATTTAAGAACGCCCAAAATTTCGACTGTTTTCATGATTATCTACAATAGTTTCTTTTGTACTACGTCCAAGAAAAATAAATAACAATTCTCTATTGTATCACACAATACTGTAGAAATTCGTGTTGATTTCATATCATTTATTATCCATTTTATTTGTTTGCAAGATTTATTAAATCCAATTTAACAATACAACAAATCGTTTCTGAAATTTATTTATTTTTTCTCCAAGATATATAAAACATATTTCTTGCTTTGGTTTCTCTCGTTAAAATACGAAATACATTCATGCTTTCTATATATACATTGAATAAAATATCCGCTGTGTCTTGCACTGAACTTTCTTATACGTATTTTATTTAGTTATGAGAGATACAGCTTTCAGTTTGAATATTCTTTTCAAAAATAGAACATTTTCTTACCAAACATATATAAATCTTAAGTTTAAAGTTTCATAACTTTATCTTTAACCGTTTACTCTATAGAGCGCTTACACAGATAGACGTCCTTCACTCGATTCAGGGAAGGTCAAAAGGTGTATTATAGTTAAAATCTCGACATTGATTTTTTATGATTAGAATACTTATATATTTTCGTATAAAAAAAAAACTCAAATAGGATTATACATATATAAAATGAATATTAGCTTTTCTCTATAAGCCGTACAATATATGCAAAATTTTAAATTAATTTGAACGATGTTATATATTCAGAGAGGACGAATGTAAATTAAATTCAGTTATACGAAAAAGGCTGCAATCATCGCGCCATAGCCAGACCATTCTAACAAAATCCTCAGTAAAAAAAAAAGAAAACCTCGCAATTTTATGAGTTTAGACCAAATAATTTAAATCCAGTAACATTCTGTTGACATATCGAATTGGTCAACTGTATTTTACACCCGGGTGACATTAACGACGATATTATGTCAGTCTGCAGCGTTAATTCTTGAACATTTACCATATAATTCATACGGTTAAAAATACAACTATTATACAAGAGCTTTTTCTGTTTTGTGTGTTAATAAATTACTCGACTAATTTTTTCAAGTTAAACGGCGCGGATCTCGATGATGTGAGCGTATCTATCACACGATATAATAAGAGGTGTGCTTGCGTATATTATTTATGAACCAAGTGCTATTTTCGTTGAGTTGTTTAGTATTTATCGGTTCAGTGCTTTTTCGTAAGATGTGCAATAAAACAGTTTTTGTTCCGATTCATAAACACCTAAGTTATTTGTTTCTGCCAACATCTGACAAGTTACTGTGATTCCATCATATTTATTACATACACACCAAACACGTCACGAAAACACTGCAACAACAACTTAATAACTACATTTTCACCGAATGAACGCTTTAAATCACGAAAATACCTTTCCCTATTTCCGTAATGAACATAAAGATTAAAAGTTTTATGTCTTAACTAGTTATATTTATTATATAACGCCTACATATATGCAACCCGCGATACGTATCAACTACAATAAATTTATCTTTATTACATTTGTCTATATGTGATTTAAGATACAGAAACAAATCTTCCAGACACTTTTAAGTTGACTGGGGATAAAGTTTACTTTTTTTACTTTCAAATTACGTATTTTGTATTCTTTTATGAAACGCTTCGCTTTTTTTTTGTGATTAAACACTTCCGAATTTGAAATTCAATTTCTAATCGAAGTTAATGGAATATAAAATCACGTTACCTTATCTCGGCTGGATTGCTTTGAAAAATCTAAACTGCAATGCATTTTGAATAAATGTTTGCAGCCAGCATCTCGCTATATACTTTATGATGCTACCGACTTGCATCTCACATATGCAGTTTTCTGTATTACCATGGAAACTATTAAAGGTCGTATATCTCAGCGTTACAGTAGTACGGGAATTTTCTGTATTATAGTAATATCTAGTTTAAATAGTTTCAGAGTTCTAACATTTATCATATTTTCAACTTTGCTTTTAGTAAAGTATATTATTTTAAGTTCATGTTACAAATGTAATTTCAGTATACTCGCTTTTAATTCACCTTAATTATCAATATACTCACTTTTAATTCACAATATACTCGCTTTTAATTCACCTCACCTAAAGACCATAATGAGTCGATTCTACTTGTATTATAATTCTATAAATTCCTATAGTTTAATACAATTGGGAATCATTATAATGCAAGTATTTTTCTGTTAAAAAATATTCTAAACCATTTTGAAGCAGATTAAGGATTGTGACGACACGATCCTTTTGTATAAGCCTAATTTAGTTTCGTGTTCTCTTGAGGTCGACTTAAAACTTTCGGTTATCAATATTTAATTTTAATAAGTAAAAGACGTCAAGTTCTAAAACTTCCCTTACGTAATTAACGCGTTCAAATATTGGTTTTTAACTTTATCGCCAGTAATTTCAAATTGAATGAATTGTGCATTGAAAAATGAGCAGCAGTAGAGAATAAAAATTTTAATTTACATTAAAAGTATAAAACAAAACTGAGGAAAATATAAGCTACGGTAGAATCATAATAATGAATCAAGACAAAAGAAGAATGTCATGTCTGGAGAGTCTTTTAAGGATCATACTAGGGGCGTGGAAGGTGGCTTGCTGAATAAGGTTTTCGAGGACCTGAACTGACCTTCACTCACCAAGCAACCGTAAAAATTGATTTTTCTCTCCAGATGACGTACTTCCGTTTCCCTAGGCTGTTTTTCGTCTTTTGTGTGGAACGTTCGTTTTCTCGATCGCTGTATTTGTTTGTAATAGCCCTGATAATTAACCGTTTATTTCTTTCTTTTTTCCGTATGGAGGAAAATGATGCTAGCTTTGAAGAAAATAGAAATATGAAATATTGTTGTGTGTTGGACATTTCATTATTTCATATATAGATATCAACGTTTGCGCCTTTGCGCTATGCGTGAAGAAAGTTAAAATTTTAACGAATTCTATTTTTGATGCAATTTCATAAACTACGTGTCTATTTTTAATAGTGCAATATTTTTAACTCCAGTGATTCAATATGCAATTGACGTTCATAACAACACTATTAGCTCATTACTTAAATAAAGCAAACATGAATTTTCGAAAATCTCTGAATCATGAATCGCGTAAATCATCAAACTCCTACACATTGTTCAACTCATCTGTAGTGACGTACGTGTGTCATCTTATAAATTCACGAAAGTTTGGTATGACAAAAATGTGTTAGTACTGCACTCTCAAGTGATTTGAGTTGAGTATTATGTATCACACTTTTGTCATACATATTTAAAATTGTTGGATGTGAAATGTCGATATAGGAAAAACGAATGAAAAGACCACTTTTCCAACTCGTGGAAAAGGTTAAATGCACTATTCAGGGCAAACGCGGGTCATTTGTAGAAAAGTCATTAGGTTTCTCACACGTCGAAGCTTTTAAACTTAATAGAATTCTTTGTTTGACTTCAAACACATTTAGATTCTCAGTGTAATCTCAGTTGTTAACTGCCGAAAAATACAAAAATAATTTGTATTTTAATTCATTATATTCAGTTTTATAGTCATTTAATATTATGATTGACATTCGTCGGTGGTTGGATAGAAAATTTAAATAGTGTCTGGCTATTTGGTGTGAATGTATGGACCGTGTGATTTAGTGAATGAATGTAAAATTGAAGTGATGGTTTGATGAAAGCCATGATGTTTTTGTTTGTTTGCGAGTGTCACTATTCGCAACCTTTCTGTGTTGTTTGCGTCAACATCCCGCAGGGATGGAATTGCGCTCTTGTATACATAATGTATATATATATGCCTATACGTACGGACTATGTGCCCTAACCCACACTGGATCATTTTAAATAAACGCCAAACAAAAATCACTGAAAAGGTGAAAATTGTGTTTGGCTATATTTGAATTTTATCGATCAATTCAAAATACGATTTTCTATTTTTTATTTACAACTCTTAAACAATTCTACATTTATGAAACAGCGCAATTTATTCGTAAAACTATTTTATTCTTGGAGCAATAATTCCTTTTGGGAATAATTCCTTTTGGGAATTGAAACTTGGGTATCATCTGCGGGCACTGACAGCAAAGTTAAATTCAATTCGTCCTTAAAGCATCTAGATGTGATCACTTTTCGGACAAGACCGGACAGTGATGGACAGTCGTGGTTCTAATTTAATTACAAAAGAACTTAGGCTCTTAAATTACCAGTTTTCCCTAGATTTTATCGAACTAGTAGAGTAATTAATAACTTTCCTTGAATACCACAAACCATTAGCCAAAAAGTCTATATAAATCAGCAAAGTCATGATGACATAAAATCGTGATAGAATCAATGACAAGTAGTTTTTCTCTCATTTTTAATTTCGAATCCAATTATGGTTGACCACGAAATGTTTGACTAGTACACAGATATCGAGCCCCAAACTTTGGAATAAAAGTTGAAATTTCCTGAACTTTTGTGCTTTTACTCTAGTTTAAAATGTTAGCGTGTGGCTTAACGTGTTTCATACACGCTATGTCCATGCAGCACGTGTTAGCACGTTCACCCTAGTGTTTTTAAATTGTACCGCGTAGTACCTACTGTTATCGCAATATTTCGTTTTAATTAACTCATATTTTTTGTGTTAGCATAATTATATTTTGTATATTATATTGTGATTGTTGGAACAAAAAAAAAATACTTATAAAATAAAGTACACTGTAAATAATAAAAATATTTTTTTAATAATATCTAACATGAAACAAAAACATTTACAGAATATTGTCGTTATAAATGTAATTTTAGTGTTTATATATTATAATAATTTTGAATTTTATTTCAGATTACAAACCGAGACTAATCTATTTTGTTTTCCGGAAAGTTATGGATAGATCTTGGTGAGTAAACTATAACATATGTAAGTACATTTTTATATTTAAAACTTGAATGTTAGGCCACTCCGGATTTTCTAATGCTCTTTTGGCGTGTATGTGTGTGTGTGTAAGAATGTGTTAGTAAATTCTTCGTTGTCTGTATAAACATTGGCGTTGGTCCAAGTAACACGTTGCTTTTGCACAAAAATGTTGAGCTGTACTTGAAAAAATTCCTACAAATTGATATGACTTTTATATCACTAATTTCATAAATGCATTAAAGATGAACGGATATTGGCTGCATTTGCAATATCCGGAACTTGTTCGCTTATTGGAAAACTGATCGTGACGCTATGTTAATGCTCGACACTTTAGAGCACATAAGGCACATCTTTCATTAATTCGCATTTAATACTTGCGTATAATTTAAAAAAGCGTTTTTTAATGACTGGCATTTTAAATAAATCAAATTGCTTTTTAATATGAACAAGTCTGTAATTCTGTAATTTGTACAAAAATATTTATATAATTAGTAAAAAACTGAAATGCTTTTAAAGATTTGTAAATTTATGTTACAGAACTACAGATATATTCTGGATTAGTTTGTATTTGTAGGCTTAAGTTATTTGAGGTTTCGAAGTATCTACTTCTAGGAAGTTTGTAGCTGTAGATTAGTATGTAGTGTAAATTGTAAGATTATAGAATTAGTGTTGTTGTTTTGTTGTTTATATAAGAATTGTTGTTTTTTTTTGTGGATTTAGACAACGCCGGGTCGAGTGAATTACGGACCGGGCAGGGCGGCGTGTGCCGGTTTCTACTCGGGCGACAGCACCACCATGTCACGACTCTCCACGTTGTTCTACACCGTCGAGGTGGGGGACACCAAGTTCACCATATTGAAACGTTACCAAAACCTCAAGCCCATCGGCTCGGGCGCCCAAGGCATCGTGTGGTCAGTATCCGAGTTATACTAATGATACCATTTATATGCCAATGTTTAAACCAGCCTGTTCTGCCTCACTGCTAATTCCCCCAGTCATAATTTATTGCGTGAATACAATTGCATATTAGTCATAAACAGAAATTGCATGTTTTTCTAGTAATTTAGTTATCTCAAGTTACAATTAGTAGAATTTTACTATTTTTCAACCATACCTAATTATTTTCATAAATATTTACATACTTTTTAGTTAAATAACTTTAAAATAACAACGAAGTTAAGCTTGCATCAGTTGACAGAGATAGTTACTATGAAAATTAAAGTAGCTTTAATTTTCCGTATATATGAATATTATTTTTTTTATTTGAGCTTGCACTAAAACATTTTTTAAATTCACTATATTTTTGTCGCATTAGAACCAGTGGCGGCTTTTCATGTAAATAGACACAAAAATCAACGCTTTTTGTTCTTTTAAATTTAAACAGTCCACGTACACAAATACTGCCTCCTCTTCAATAGGAGAAATCAAATTAAATTTACAAGCCGCCACTAATTGTAGAACAAAAGTGACATGTTCGGTATGAAATTTTAAATGTCACCTTTGTACTCCAAGGAGTTGAAATGCATGATTTATTATTTTGACTCAATCAACACACCAACAAGAAGGTAAATTAAAAAACTCCATTTATATCCTGTTCTAGTACGAAATTTATTCTCTAACAAATTTTATTTTCAAATTGTTTCGTTATTAATAGTTGGTTTTATAAATAATAAGTGCAGAATTTGTTTTAAAAAATAAATTTAATAGAAAGGAGAGTGAAAATATGTGATTTATTTACGAATTACAATCGATATAAAAACAAATATTCAATTTATTTCTATACAAGTATCATTTAAATTTGTTCTGTCTTTAATATGATTTATAGTTGACTCAACAACCAGTCGCTTTACCGTGTTTATTTTACATTTAAATCAAGTTATTATTTACTATTTTTTTTTAAAAAAATGGCATCGCTTCGTACATATACCCGCTTTGAATTTGGGGACACTGTTTTCTGTGTCCCATCGCAATATGAGAATTTGAACCCAATGGGCGGCGGGGCCCAAGGAGTAGTGTGGTAAGTAATCTATTTTAGTTTAGATTTGATTTATTTTTATTTGCTATGAGTACTGTTCGTTAATGATTTGAAGTATTTAGTAAATTATTTTAAATTTGGGAAATTCGTCGATATTTTTTAGTGGTTTTAATTGTTCCGTTTTGAATTTGCAGCGCTGCATACGATACTGTAACGCAACAGAATGTTGCTATCAAAAAACTTAGCCGACCATTCCAAAACGTGACGCATGCCAAAAGGGCGTATCGAGAGTTTAAACTTATGAAACTGGTCAATCATAAAAATGTAAGCGTACATATATACATATATAACATGCCCATCAAATGTAAGCGTTATGTTAATTATTTGTTTTTCTTGTTATGTATTTACAACCGTAACATATCATGTAGTTATTGTTTGTTGTTCTATATAGAATTTCTTGTAGAATTATGCATGGTATTAAAAAATTGTATGAGTAGTGATTTTCAAAAAATGTTGAAACTCTTAAATTAATAGGTTTCGCCTCAACTGTGTGAATGAATACAATTTTGAGCATGTTTGTAATTTTTTATTTTGTGTAATTCTTAATCAGATATAATAATTAAACTAATTTAGTTAATTTGATCGAAAAGTAATTATCTATATTCTTAATTGAAACGTATGTATCAGTTCTAAGGATGCTTTACGTATAATACGATTAACATTCACTAGGAATAAAATATGGTGTGCTATGAATATCGTTTACATCCTTTCGAAATTTATAAATTTTGCATGAAAATTGAATTCAATATATTTGAATAAATCATATATGCTGACAACAAATTTCCCAACTTGGTGATATAATATGCATACATATTCCATCTGAGCCCTGTGCACACAACGGTATACATACACATTTGGGGATTAACTTAACCGAATAATAATTATATTATTTACTCTGTTTGCTGCTAGACAAAGCGCAAATATAGCGAAATTTTCAGATTGCTAAGTAATATGCTCGTGTTACAGATAATAGGCTTGTTAAATGCGTTCACACCGCAACGTTCGCTCGAAGAGTTCCAAGATGTTTACTTAGTGATGGAACTAATGGATGCGAACTTGTGTCAAGTGATCCAGATGGATCTGGATCACGAACGAATGTCTTATTTACTATATCAGATGCTATGTGGCATAAAGCATCTACACTCGGCTGGAATTATTCATAGGGTATATAAATATTTTACAAATATTTTCTTTCAATTTTATTTATAGTTTGGTATGTTGATGTTATTTTAAAAATTTAGGATTTAAAACCAAGCAATATTGTCGTGAAATCTGACTGCACATTGAAGATACTCGACTTTGGACTAGCTCGTACGGCTGGTACTACATTCATGATGACCCCATACGTTGTGACACGTTATTATCGGGCGCCCGAGGTGATTTTGGGTATGGGGTACACAGAAAATGTCGATATTTGGTCGGTCGGATGCATCATGGGCGAGATGATACGCGGAGGTGTCTTGTTCCCAGGAACTGATCACATCGATCAATGGAATAAAATCATTGGTAAATTACATATTATTTTATTAAAAATATATAAAATTTTACAATGAATTGGTTCATAACAAAAGAATACAACACATGGCATCACATCGCACGTAATCTTGTTCAATGATGTCACGTGTCCTGTTTTATAGCCGTGTCCATATTGTTTACATCATCCATCTTAACGTGAACTATAATGGATTGGTTTGTTTTAAAAGACTTTTTTTGTTTGTTTCACTATAGAACAACTAGGAACGCCTTCATCACAGTTTATGGGGCGGCTGCAGCCAACTGTTCGCAACTATGTAGAGAACCGGCCACGATATCCGGGCTACACGTTCGAACGCTTGTTTCCGGATGTGTTATTTCCATCGGATAGTTCCGAACACAACAGACTGAAAGCGAGCCAGGCACGGGATTTGCTCTCGCGTATGCTAGTCATTGACCCAGAGCGAAGAATATCGGTGGACGATGCCCTGTTACACCCATACATCAATGTTTGGTACGATGAAGGTGAAGTCAATGCGGTAAGAAGTTTTGTTTTTAATATATTAATATTTGAATGAACATTATTAAACGTTGTAATAAATTGGTTTGTATGATAAGAGTTTGTTTTTGAAGCCGGCGCCAGGTCCGTATGATCATAGTGTCGATGAACGTGAACACACGGTGGAACAGTGGAAGGAATTGATTTACCAAGAGGTTATGGAATATGAAAGCAGTCACTCCAGTTCCATTTTAAATCAGCACCGGGGGCCCTCGGGCAGCGGACCCACGCAACCGGTTTCCAATAGTACTGATGCCCAGGACGAAATGGCCAATGCCGCCTTGCGGTAGAAATTTCTGGTAATTTAACATTAACGAAAATAATAATTACATTGATTGTATAATATATGTGGTTTTGTGTTAAGAATCTTCAGATCCCCTGTACTACTCTTCAGCCCATGGATAACCTTTCCAGCTAGTCTTTTCATCAATCATGATTTGTTTGGACATCCATCGTTTATTATTTGTTAATAAGAGTGAGATTCCAAAAATATTAATTAGGTGCGAACTTATAATACAGAAAACGGGTGTTTTTTAATTAAAACAAAATGGATAGTTTTTTTTTTGTTATAATTTGTAAAATTTCACGTACACTGTTCCACAGTCACAAAATTGTCCAACATTATGACAGTGTATTTGAAATAATTTTAATTCGTTGATCAATTTTACGTTACAGTTATTTATTTAAAGTATTAAGTTGACACGTTATATTTTAATTAAGATAATGGACTTAAGTGAAAACTATAAACATTTTTAAAAACACATTGGTTTAGTGTTAAGTTTAGTAATAATAATTATTAATAATAATAATAATAAATATAAACTACAACAAAGCCTATATTTAAAATTTTACAAAATATGAGATGATGTGACCATTTTGCTGGGATCGATTTCTTTTTAGGGCGCGTTAAAGACTTGTGAGAGTTTTCGCTTTTTAATACTCTTCAATCACAAGATTTGTCCGGGTTAAATGTGCACATCTTCCGGCAAAAGTAAATTAAAAAAAAAAATTGATTACAATAAGTTTGTGTCATACTCGAGTCCGATCCAAAAAAATAAAAATAATAAAAAATCAGCTTTTGTAAAGAAGTTTAGTAAACACAAAAAAAAATAATAATAATAATAAAATATTTTGAGCAACTTCGTAGGAAAGTATTTCTTACAAAATGTGTACTTAGAAAATTTCGCATTGACTATGTTTGGATTCCTGGACTGTTGTGTACTTTTGTATGTGAATTGTGTTGTATTCGTTTCGAAATTTGAATGTTTAAAAGTACACACGAACAGTCCGAATATAAGTGCAATAAATATACTCTTTTCAACAAAAAAAAAAAAAACAAACAAAAAACTTAACACGGCTCCGACCTCAGTGCGAAATATTAAAAATTATTACTAAATTTTCTTGTGATGGTATTAGAAATATCGACTTTGCGATATTCTTAAGTGTGGTACAAGACTACTCGATTAAAACATAGTACTGTTAAATAGTTTAGCATATTCAAATTGTGAATGTAGGACTTAATAAAAATAAAAACAAACAAAAAAAAATAGTATTTACTCCAAATGCAGACTGATTTGCATATATAGAGGAAGTTTTTTATGAATGAAAATGTTCAGCTTGAATACGAAAAAGAGAGCCGTAAAGTTCTCTAATGGAAACCAGTTACTATTTTTAAGATTGTGAACACTGTGTAATTGATAAACATTTTGAGAATATTATACGTGTTCCCAATCTTAAAAATAAGTCCAAGGAAATGTGGTTTTTGCCTTTTATGTGGGCAAAATATAATTTGTGAAAAATCTTTATTGCTTGCGGAGCCATTACATATGATTGAAGTGAATTTTATAACTCTGCTTTTTTAATATATCTTTTATATATTCCCCTCAATCCCAAATTCCATTTTTTTAGCGGCAGAGTTACAAAATTTGTTATTTGTAAATACAATTATTATTTCCGGTAGTTATTAATAGCATATTTAGTGACTGATGATGTACACTTAATTGAAAACCAGAAAAAGGACTATTTCCTTTATGCACGTAATCGACAATAGTCCTAGGTCTGTGTTCTTAAAACTATTTATAATGTAGCAAACAAATGATTATAATAGAACGTAATAATAAAAAAAAATAATTAGTCCCTAAGTGTTTTTCGGTAAAACGGATTTTTTTTTACAACGTTAAACAAGTTTTTAAATGTATATTGTGCAACGTATTATGTGCAATTTTATATAAATTTTTAAAAACTGGCATAAAAAATACGTTTTATGGATGAACACATTACCAATTTAGGATAATCAAACTGCTTGTAACTTTCTTGCTTTGTAAATAAAACTAGTAAAGAACAACATCGTAATCAATCAATGCTTATATCAAATTAATTATATAGAATACATATTTTTAATCAATATTTGGGTTAATGCATGCAGGCAATTTTATTGATTCAATTTAAATGTTATGTTTGTTATGGAAACTTTTTGAATATATAGAATTTTCGCGCAATGATTGTTTTGAAGGTTTTCTAGAATGAAATAAGCGTTAAGATAGTTACGTATTGAAATTTGGGTTTAGGGAATTTAGTGTGGCGGCCATCATGCAATTGGTAGTAATGTTGAAAGCAAAAAAGTTAACGTAACGCCAGTTTTTGCTTTAGTTTTTAAGTAATTGTTAACGTTAAATTAATTGTTTAACATGGCAGACGATTTACAGAATTATATACTGCAATTACAGCAAGTGGAGGCGGCATTGTTGAGTGACCCGGAGAACAAAGAACTGCTCAAACTAAAGGTAGATTTAGAAGAAGTTATTGAACTAACTCAAGATCTTAAAAGCAAAGCATTAGAAAGCTCAAAATCTCCAGAATTATTTGCAGGCCAATCATCCGACTCGTATTTCGACCCCGAAGATGAAGTCACCGCATCTTTGCTCGCCGTCGAGCGCTTATACGCAAAGAATAAGGTTAAGAAAATCTGGAAAGTGGGTGATGTGTGTTTGGCAAAATGGAGTGATAACGGACAATATTACGAAGCGAAAATTGATATAATCGCTACAAATGGACAAGTAAATGTTACATTTGAAGCGTATAAAAATCGCGGTATTACTACTTTAGCAGAACTGCGCGAATTCACCGGCCAACGTAGACAAATGAGCGAATCCGAGAAACGTAAACATGCGAAAGTAAACAATAAAGAATATTTGAAGAAAAAAAAACAGAAAAAGCAACAGCGATTTAAAGAGTTGGAGGAGGAACGTGAGTCGGAGAAAAAAAAGTGGTTGGCGTTTAATACGAAAGCATCGAAATCGAAAAAATCTGGGTTGAAAGTGAAGAGTATTTTCGCTTCACCCGAAAACGTGAACGGACGTGTCGGAATCGGAACATGTGGAATTAGTGGAAAACCTATGACTGAATTTGCAACAGCAGAAAAATGGAAGAAAGGAACTTAGTGCAACAAGTAAATATTAAACCTTTGATTAAACATATACTATAAGAGTTTTTTTTTTTTTTGTAAATTGTTGATATGAAATAGCTAAAATTGTTTATTTGTTTAGGATTGATCAACCATTTCGCAATTGGAACACAGCGATCAATCAATATCAATATTTTTTGTTTTGCATTAGTGTATGATGCAAATAGGAGAAAATATCAAATCTTTTTGTAAATATGAATCATGTAAACCCATAATTTCTAATAAATGTGTAATTTAGTTATAATTTAATTTAGAACATATATTATTTTTCTAAAATAATAATTCCGTTTAAATAAAATAAGATTTAATTTTAAAAGGGTCCACGAATTTATTTGATCGAATTTCTAGTAAGTCTGAATTTAACTCTTAAATAGAATTAGTATATATATATATATAAAATGTGACCACAAAGCGCCTAAAAAAATAAATAACTTGTTCGTGCTTGTTCGCATATGTCGTCATCTATATTATGCAAATATATTTCACTTACGAAGTGTTTCGATCTTTTCTTGTTGACTGATTATATTTATCTGCAGTTTGACCAGCTGTGTGTTTCATTATGTGTTTGAAAATCGCACGGAAAACTTAAAATAACATTTGTCGCGTCAGCGATAATAAAAGCAGTGATTTTCTTTGTGTAAAACATATTTCACCAACTAAAAAGGTAGACATTTTTTTTTAAATTAATCTAATTTTTACTACTAAAATAGACACGATCTCACTTTCCTTATATGGCATACATAAAAAAAAATCCTAACAATCATTATTCAAATAAAGTCTATTTGATAACGAAAATGTGTATTAAATATTTTATAATTTAAATCGTGTTTATTTTACATATTTAAACACATATAATTTGAAATATTCATTTGCGAATGAAATATGCTTATCAATTTTAAAAATAGAATATTACTAATTTAGTGTGCGTGTAGCGTTTTTTCTATTTTCTATTTAAAATCGTATTAAAATCGATGATTTAATTAGTTATAAATTTGTAAGTGAAATAATTGTTTAATAACTATTGATTTTTGTTGTCAAGCAACATTTGTCTATATTTAAAAATGTCGATATTTCTTTATGCAATCATTGCTTTGTTAATTTCTTTGAAAATTACAAGCTATTTTTATAATAAAACAATAGATGCGAATAATATGTTACGGTTGTTTTGTCGCATTGCTTATTTTGTATTTATATATATTTTTTTATCTGGTCTTGGAGATTTGCCTGATAAGCGGTCGTACTTTATCGCTTTTAACCGTTTGAACTTGACTTTTGTAATACAAGACAAATGTGGTCGTTCCACATTTAAATTCGTCAATTATTAAAAATGTCCGCTATTTTTGATTTATATACGTATAGCACTCGGTAATGCTACGTACTTGACACAATTCTGAATCAATTGACTTATTATTTTTATAATCAATATATTTGCATGAAAATTAGCTTTGCAAAATAATTCACAGCAAGGACAGTCAGTCTGTGATTTTCATGTTCATATGAATCAAACTGGTTATATACATATGATATTCAAATATAAATAATAGCGCATAAATTATAATCGCTATCAAAACATTAATACATTTCGCACGTTGTTTTTATATGACTAGAATTTAATCACTGGAACTATATAGTTATTTGTTTATTCTCGTTTATAAAACAGTGGAAATTTTAGAAAAATTGTTTCGTAAATCAAGGTTTATTATCACCTTATTTCGTTATAATGCCATGAATTCAACACGTGTAGATTATCTGGCCGTAATACCTAAAAATGTTCCAGAATGAAAATATAAATACTATATATTTTTGTCCTTCAAAACATGTGCTTTATTTCTTATACGAAGTTATAAGTAAGTATTTGAAATATGAAATAATTGATCTCGAAATTTTAACCCTTCCCTAAATCAAGTCTGATTATATTTAGAATTACGCCTATGTTTGTATGTGTGTGCGAGAGAGAGAGCGAGAGCTCTACATCTTAAATGGTTGAAAGGAAAATTATGAAACTTAAGATATGCTTGGTAAGAGAATTTATTTTTGAAAGGCATTCAAACCGGATATGCTTGTTTACTTCAGTCATTTTTGCCATTTGTGCAATATCACTAAAATGCACTTCCGGTAAAATAGTTAAAATGAAAGGTATTAATATTTCACATAACTTTTGTTTGATTTTTACTATTTTTGAAACACTTTTTTCTATACAAAATACGTATAAGAAAGTTCAGTGCAAGACACTGCGGATATTTGTTGTGAGTGAACCGATTAGTTGACAAAAATATTCGTAAACATTATCATAGTGTCATTTTCCGCTTCACGCCACGTGCAGCTATTTATCAAATTATACTATATATATACATACATATAATTGTATTCTAAGAAAGTATGAATAAAAACAGTATTATTATATTTGCATATTGTTTTTTATTCAATAAATACCTTTTCCTCTTTGAAACCTAAAACATTGAATGACTGTAAGAAATATCATAAATATACGCTGCTATAGAAACAGCGTCTACAAGTTTATTTTAAAATTAAATCGAGGAAAAGCTTTTAAAACTTCTAAATAGTAATTTAGCAATAAAATATTATTTTACCTCCCGGTAGTGCTATTATTATTAATATATTTTCTTCTATTATTTATTGTTCCTTATCTGCTTATTTTAATAATAAAGAACAATAAAGAAAGGGCTTTTTCTGAAATCAATTAATCTTTTATTAATCATAGTCGACAATAATAGATTTTGTTT
This sequence comes from Nebria salina, assembly GCA_944039245.1. Lineage (NCBI taxonomy): Eukaryota > Metazoa > Arthropoda > Insecta > Coleoptera > Carabidae > Nebria > Nebria salina. The sequence continues at coordinate 1,709,111 of OX063273.1, read as the reverse complement.
ATTATTGTTTATATATCGGTAATTCTTATTATTTAGTGATTTAGAATTATTTATATCTAATACTTAAATATATTATTAGCATTAATTGACTAAAACAAATATTCCATTGTAAATTATGTTACAATTAGGGTTTTTGAAATATGGTATCTTAATAGGTCATTGCCTATTATAGGAAAGGATAGGATATTAGGAAAATTTTCGTAATTGGAATTTTTCTTATCAAAATAGTATACTATGGTTGTTTGAGTATTTGGGAAAGGGAATAAGTGTTATTTATTTGATTGTACGGCGCAACGGAATTCTAGATATTCTGAAACACTTCAAGGCAACACGGAAACTTCCATTCGATCGAAACGGATGCGTGGAATATTTAGCATAGCGTATAGATACTATAGTTTTAATCTGAAAAGCGATAATTAACATCAGCTTACGATCTACTAAAGTGTAGCACTTGTCTGGACACTCGCCAAAAATGCTCCTTGAATAACTCTAACATAAATGTTTATTTTTATTTGCCATTTATGTTACGCTACATTCGTTTTTATTGCACAAATGTTTGAAAATTATATTATTAAATGCATTTTCGTGTTGTAGAACACAAAATGTCGAAGAATAAATCCGAAGAACTGAGCGCTGCGTTCGATTCAATGGCGAGCGACCTTGAAGTTCCAAATGCTTCAGATGTTGTCTTCCGGCATACTTGGTGCATTAAGAAATATAATCGCGCCATCAGACGGAAAGAAACATTGGATAGTCCACTTTTTGATTGTTCCGTCAACGGTTTCACAACTTCTTGGAATATGTCTATTCGCTTCTGGAAAAGTATGAACGACAAAAAATTTAATTAATTATCCTGAATTGTATACTTATTATGTTTGTTTTGTTTAGGTGGTAATGGTAAACGTGTCAAGAACCCAATTGTAACTTGTTTGAATTTAGTCAAATGTGAAACGGAAGAGCAAGGCCAAGCCAAAATTCGGTTTCAATTCGGTGTTTGGGATGCTGTCATCAAACATTGGGAATGCTGTCCAATGAGTCGCGTTGCTTTGAATTTTCAGACCACTGATGATTTGCTTTCAGTAGGCTACAGAGATTTAAGCATCCTAAAACGTCATATTGATTCAAGTATGTTCCTAGTAAACACAAAACAATTACATTCCTGATACATACACATATATTTACGTCTTGTTCTTTAAAAAAATTATTATACGTATTAACTTTATTTGTAAATAAATTTCAATATTAACAGAAAATTTGTTTTAGATGGACATGTCAGTATTATGATTAAAATCCAGATCATTCAAAAAGAAGAAGAAATGCATAGTTTATCGCAAGATATGGCTCGTGTATTCGGTCGTCCTGATGCAAACAATGATTTTTCAGACTGTTTAGTTGAATGTGGTACTAAACAAACACTAAAAGCTCACAGTTTGATACTAAGATCTAGATGTCCATCGCTTGCAGATCTTCTAAAGAGAGAAACTAATATTGAAAATAACGTAAGTATGGAAATAGTATATATATTTTTCGCTAACTGTGCATAAAAAAATTGTAACATATTTAATTCCCTTCATTTTATGTCCTTACAATTTAGTCTGGTTTCGCGATATTCATAACTGAATTCGTTTTTAGAATCAATTGAAGTATCGTCTGGATTTATCTGAACTCTCGTACGAATTAACAATTGAACTTTTCCGATATTTATACACGGACAAAGTTGATTCATTGGAAGCGAACGCTAACCGTTTATTGCCGATGGCGATGCGATTCAATTTACCCGGAATGGGTGCTCTATGCGAAAGAGCTTTACTAGAAAGTTTAACGCCGGCAAATGTTGCTAATATTCTTTTATTGGCCGACCAGTGCGGGTGCGATGTTTTACGAAAAGCTGCATTGAATTATTGCGAAGATAGCACAGAAATCAAAGAAAATGTTCATATTGGTATTATATATATATATATATATATATATATATATATATATATATATATATATATATATATATATATAATTTACTCGCATTATATATATAAAGTTAACTTTTGTTTAGGTAAAACTTTGGCTTGGAGAGTCATGGAACTGGTGAATCCTGAGTTATTTATGGAAGCGTGTGAGAGCCTTGGAAGTTCTTCAAGTAATTTGGACAGTCCAGTTGACTGCCATAGTGATGAACATCTTTAATATTTCATTCGTATTTTATCCAAATCTGTGATATTATGTATTATTCAAGCTTATATACACTTTTTATGTCCAAACTTTTATGTGAGAAACTGTTTGTATGTGTGTGAGAACGTAACTACATGCGTGCGCAAGCATGCGTATGTATGTGTGTAAATATATATATGCATGCATATATGTATGTGTGTGTAAGATTTTATCACTCTATTTGTCATTGAAAAATAAAAAAATGGTAATAATTCAGTAATAATAATTAGTTCGTTTTTTTTTTTAAATTTTATAACAACGGTATATTTTACGATATATAGTACAACTTGTTAATATTATATTGTTTTAACGAAATATACAAAGTATAACTTGTTTTCATATAGATACCTATTGTATTTGTAATTATACAAACTGCACACCGCTAAGTCCATTTCACTTACAAAACAATTTATGCTATGTATATTATATATATATTTATTTATATATTGGTGTGATTGATGTATAAATTAAAACACAATTTATGATGTCTTTCGTACGCGAATAACTTAGAAAATCTTACATACGTTAAATGTATTTACTAATACGATGCTTATGTACACTTTTATTATTTTTATTATTATTATTATTATATTAACAATTATCTGCACTTTAGGAACTTAAGTTTGTATTTGAATTACGAAATCGCATTTGAATAATGGTTCATGCAACGAAACTTAAGTTCCCAAGCCGAAAAGTTGCCACTTATAAAAAGCATTGTAAAAATATTATAACTTTCATTAGGATTTGTGGCAGTGTTAAATTATAGAAACTTCAATAAAACAATGAATACTGTTTGATTTTGCTTAGCACATATAGATCATACTATCACAAATACCTGGCACGGACTCCTAGGGTCACCGTGACCCGAAAGCGGGTTCCTTGCCAGTGAAAACCATAACATGGAGTATTTTACATATCTACATTCATTCCACGAACGAGTTAACATAGGATTGCATTGATACACACATGCGTAATGATATGTTTATTGTTAAGATCGCGTAAGAGATTTATTTCGATTACGCGACCTTACGTTCAATCGGAATTATACAATCAAACGCAAGAATATTAATAAACAAAGTTACTCATACAGCATTCATATGAAATCGTTCGGTGCTGCAAGACAGAAAACAAAGATGCCCGACCTAATCTATGTTTCGTTTATCGTATCCACTGTACTAACACACTTTCCGAGACTTAAAAGTTAAACAGGCGTCGTCCTTCGCAAAGTATCAACGTTTTCTTTTCGACCGCCCACACTAGCTGTACTTTGGGCACGAAGTGGCAACGGTGCATCCAAATCGAATGTTACAAACTCGTGTTCATGTTGAATACTTGGTGAATAGTCATCGAACTGCTCTGGTGAGAATTCTTCGTCACAATTAACAACATCTGCTGTCGTCGAGACAGTGTTCGTCGTCAAATCCCTAGGGAACTCACGTTCCCGTTCGACTCCAGGCCCATCAAATTGGTAACTAATAGTGGGCGGGGGAGGGAAATCATAGTACGCAGATACATCTTTCAGTGAGTTACTCGATCTGTTTCTGTGAATGCTGCACGGTGATTCGTTTAGGGGTTCTTTATTGAAATAATATCTCTTCTGGTGCACTGGCGGAGACGGGTATCGTAATGGTAGTTGGATTGCACTGCTATTAGAGTTTATGTAAGCATGGGGGTGTCTTCGACAAGGGGGGTAAAACACGTGGTCTACGTGGAGATAGTTGACTGTCGCTGGGGGAGCTCTGATTTTCCCTCGCCGGATGTCTTCGAGCTGCTTCATGTGCCACTCTTGTTGTTGGCGATATATGAACAGGAATATTGCGGTAATGCCAGCAAGTTCTGTGGTCACAAAACCGCTGACGTACATTAGAAAACTGTAACCGTAGCGGTAGGTGAATCTGGGCGGTTGTAACTGAGATCTAGACCGGAGTTTACCACCAACTTCGGCTTTGAAGACGGATATGTACATCACCAAACCGAACAGCATAATCAGTCCTGCAAAGAAAAAAATATTTAATTGTCATTAAAGTTTTATACCTAAATTATTTCTTTAATACAATTTAATTAATATAGTAATAAATTATTTATGCGGTTTTATCAATTTTTAAAAGTTACCTGAGACGATGAAGAAGACTCCAGATATAAATGTGCAAAGCTTTCGATGTTTAGCACAATGGCCCAAGATGCAACAACAGTAACCGCAACACAGCAATAATGTAGCTACCAGAAAAAATGCCATGGATCTCGTTACAGCATCTAAAAAGTACAAAAAAATACTGTTAATATTTTTCATTTTTATACGTAAATTTCTTAAAGTACGAAATAATCATTAAAATACAATTTAAGAAAATAATATAATTTATCACTTTTGGACAATTATTCTACCCCGAATAGTGAATGTTTTCTGATTTTGCTCACAATTATGAAACGTGACTGTCTGCAAAATAATAAAGCGCAAGCAGAAATATCTATTTTGGCGGCTGAAATATAAATATATCGCCCTAAATTCTTTTCGGTTACATGGCTGCTATATATGTATAATATATCTGTAACATGAAAGATGCCGGAGCGGCAGAAACGTGTCGTTTCCCGAAAAATATAAATGACAGCAAAAACGCTACGTGAATATAAAAGAATTAATCCATAAGAAATACGAGGGACATATACAGCACGGATGGTTAAGGCTATGGCAAGTCCCGTATACGGCGAGCAGCCGGCGGCAGAGGGCAGAGCAAGCGAGGCCAGAAAGTAGAATTCAACTTGGTCACCTTATCACGTCACAGGCCATTAGTTGCGACCTCGAGCTTTGGCCGGGCACCGCCCAAGCTTCATTAGCGCTATTCGTGCCATAGAGACCGAAGACTTACAAGGATACATTACATACATGACATAACTGTTACATAACATGTAATATACAATTATGTGGTTGCGCATACACACCGAAAGGTGGAAAGAAACTCGATTAGGGATTTGTTAATGCTGCGAACGAAAAGCCTTAGCTAACAACGCACCAGGTTCACGATGCCGCACGACTGCACTGATAAGCATTTAGTAAAAATCTCATTTTGTCCCACTTGACTTGTGCACTTTTGAAAATGATGAAATTTCTGATATTTATGCCTGAAGTATTTTTACAAAAAAGATATTTCATTCGCATGAAGTAAAAAAGGGTATTCGGTGGTTTTCTTTTTGTTCCTGCTGCTCTAGGAAGCTTCGTTCACCGAGAAAATATTTCTCCGCTCTATAAAACAAACGCCAGCTATCTGCGTTCAACTATATCTGTGTCATACTCGTTGTTTTTGCGTTACTCTATTGCCCAGGTTTACTCATAAATTTCGACGTTTTTAAGGCGACTTTTCTTGTTTACTTCATGTCACAAAACTTTGGCTTTCTGCTGCAGCGTTTCATATATTCAACTTTATTCTAAGTATTTTCATCATTCACTTATTCTCAATCCTATAAACACGGGCGTAAATACATTCAAAAATATTCTGAAACTTTTCTCTAAAAGAAATTTATTTAAAACTACACGCAAATTAAATAAATTACGTAATTGATTGATTGAATACACAAACTGCTAAAATAACAATCACAGCTGCCGGTTGTATGTATGTATGTATGTATGTACATGCTAAGAATGCCCTGAAAGCGTATTCGCGTGCTGAAATTGTATGAAATAAATTAATTTGATGTTGAGAAATAAAATGAGAGACCTGTTGAAAACATTTTGATGTCTGGATCGAAAATGTTAGTTAACACAACAATTAGAATGGCTGGTAAATTGCGAGGCACTTTAGATAAATGCCGGCTGATTATCAGTTTTTAATAGGAGGGCAAAAGTTCGCGTTCCTTCTATTTAGTACGACAGGAAACAATTTTAACTTGGTGATAAAAGCATCTGAAGCACGCCACGCTGCCGTTCATTGCTGATGATATTTGAAAACTTTGCGTCGCGAAATATTTGCGCTAAACTCAAATACAACATAACTAAAGATTCAAATAGACGTGAATAGAATAAGTTTACTTACATGGTATTGCCATTGTCGAGTCGTTTGGATCGGGGCTGTATTCTTCTTTCGAGAAATACTCGATATTATTGCAGTTGTAGTGAAGTTCACCAGCTAAAATAAAAAAAAACAAATTTCAAATTTATTACATACCATACCATCCATTGTGGGCTAACATTAACTCTTACTAAGCTTACTTTCTACATATTATTTATCTAATACATTTATTTTGCTAATATATGTAATCGAACTCGAACAGAAATAAATGAATAAATATATTTTCTTAAATTTTTCTAAAATCATGTTTAAGTATGTTTCATATCTAAAAAAAATATATTTTACTACGTATAAGAAACTCCAGTACAAAACACTACAGATATATTTTTAAATTAAATATAATATTGAGCAATATTTGACTAGTTTTGGTTGAAAATCAGCGATAATTAAATGAACGCGGATAGAAATATATTATAAATATAGTAATAAATTTCATAAATCTTATAACTTAATTTATAAAATTGAATAAATTATAGACAGCTGCAGCATCGTCAAGCAGATTATTAAAACTTTATTACAAGTTATAACGATGGTAATCTGTATACTACTTTATATAGTAATTTGTATGATCTGTATAAATTAAATGTAAATTATAATATAGGGTCAATCATCGACTTTTATCCATGATTTTATAAAATAGCTTTTTTAAATCTAAATATAAAAATATTAATTTTATTTAAATATTGTTTTAAAGAGCTGTAGACATGTATCCTTTGTGCTCTAAATGAAGCTCTTGTTCGTTTTATATATGGATAATTCAGTTCGCAAGGTCTACCCGAAATTTAAAATTTAATACGCATAATGGCCATGACATATTTTAACTGTAGCAAAAAAGGATATAAAAACTTAGGAAGAAAAAGTCGCGTTGTATAAAAATGATGAAATGAAAAATAAGCTAGTATAAAACAAGAAGAGAATATTGGGAAAACGAATACGGGATGAAGGTGAGCGCGAATGTAGGAAGTTGGTGAATGAAGCGGTAACTGTTGACGTATACCAGTACATGTGGGTGCTTGGCGATATATAAATGTCGCGTATATACGGGACGGACGGGCGGCGTAAAAGAGAGAAATAAACCGCCCCTATATCTGCGCCGCCCCACTCCGGGCCTTTGTCTATTAGTCATCTATATAATATAGCAGCGAAGAAGGCGCGCGGTAAGCAATGTAGCAGAAATGCGCTCGGAAGTTATGCGAACCCTTTCCTCGCTTTCGCCGCCTCGGTTTTCGTCACAAAAATACATCGTTCATAATGATTTTCAGCACAAAGTTTGCGCAGTAAAAAATATCTACTCCCGAACTTTTATTAAAAAAATACTTGTGGCTTACGTTGAATATATGGTATGCCACAAATAATAAAGTTAGTCTTCGAGTTATTCAACGAAAATTAAGAATTATTACATTGCAAAAAATTATCGTACATTTACGTCAAGTTTTTTTGCAAACGTATACATATGCCATTTTATTTCACTATTTCAAGTACACTTCATTCAAAGCAATTTTCATAAATTCACTAAAATATACATTATACATCTTTTCCCATAAAAGCATTCATGTTCAATTCCATCTAAATACTGTGAATATTTCACCCATAAAATGAATGAATCTCTATAAAGTCTTAACCCAAATATAATATCGTAGAATTTAATGCGAGTCTCTCTCTCTCCAAAATAAACAATAAAATTTCTATTTCTGCTCCGTCGACATCGCCCTTATTTCGAAATTGCTCAGATATTACGTTATTAATTTATAAAATTAATATTAGAACCGTTGAAAATCAATATAGATTTTTCAGGTATCTTTATCCTGAAACCTTAGTCCTAATGAGTCCCGTAGGACCCGATGCAATGATACTGTTATCATAAATCATGGAGTTATTGATAGTGTTAATCTATCTGTGAGATGCATTTTGCTATTTCAATTTAGTGCACTTAAAACAGCGCCTCCACCATATAGTAACATTACATGATATTCCCATGTGTTCTCCAACTGTAGGAGTAATTTATATCGTGGATTAAGGAACAAAATGGCGCGCATACAACTCTCATTTTGTGATTGAGTATGTGTGATATTATTCGCCTAGTATTTCCCGACGAGCTCTCCAGCAAATAGCCTGCTACCATCAAGCGGATAGCTTTTACACTAATAGCCTGTGACAGTGATGGAAATTCGTCTATAATACCGGATTTCTCCCGGACTATTATTAGAGGCCGTATATCTTTGTCATCATATATATTATACGCAGTCGCTACTCGATCGGAATTAGTTCATATTTAACATAAAGTAGTAACAATACTCTACTATTCACAATTTTAATTTTCCTCAGATATAATATGAAATTGGCATTTCTTCAAATACAATTTTCGGTACTGAAAACACAACAAACACAACACACGGTCGGTGAGTGTAGAAGAAAGGAATGAAGGAAGGAAGGCAGAAAGGGTGTATGTTGAGAGGACAATAGTATAGTGGAGTGCCGCCCGAACACAATGATTGTGTGTACCATAATCAACACGACATTTGTTCTTGAACAGATCGTGTGAACACGGCCCGAATACTAAGTGACTTCAGTTCTCACTCAACGAAATGAGAGACGCTCGAAGGAAATTGTTCCAATGTCCATTTGACACACACATACACACACACACACAATGCACATAACATCATATCACAATTAATGTTCAGTGATGTGTGAATTAGAATCAACCAAAACGCTTTCACAATTCTAGGAAATAACAAACAACATTACATATTTTGTATGCAAAATAAGAAGCTTCATATAAATTTTCTATTTATTTATTTGAAAACAAATCTAAAAATTAAATATCTCATTTTTAAATGCATAATAGCTAGTATTTGTGTGTCGTTGTTGCGTAAATCTGTTGGAGGGCGAAGGTGCCATGTTCATTTATTGGTGGTAGCGATAAATCAGCGTAAGGATTTACATTTCGCAAGTTCTTGGGCCTCAAGATTTCATTAACAGTGCCGCCTAAGATAAATGTTATATAGTTCTGCGGATTGGAAATGGTTCACTGTTGAATTTCGAAATATATTTTCGCTGTCACTGCAGCGAGCAGCTGTGCATATTGTCCTACACGTTCCGTTTTATTTCAGCGTCTGTTTATTATTTGATCCTGGCATTATTTTAGTGCATTGCGGTTAGTATTAAGCTCGCGCATCCCCAAATAACTGAATATATGTATATAGGTTACATGCGAGCTCTGGTTTAGGGTTCAAAACAATGGATCAGATTGTGTATTTTGTAAAATCAATGTAAACAACGACAATTGTATGTAGGATTAACCAAAGTTATTCAGGATACAGATAATGGAAATCATTTTCAAACGCATCTAAATTTATTATATATTAACTAATTTTACTTTTTGAGAATTTATGAAAAATTGCAAACAAAAAATCGTATTTCTTTAAAATATATATATGAATAACAAACAAGTTGATACAGTATGTTGTCAACGCACTTTATTTACATTAATCCCTGCCAACATTCCGGTACACAGACAGATGAGAAACGGCAAAAATTCCGTAATAAATAAAAATGTAATTTGATTAAATAACGCCACTAAGCATATGCAATACGTGGTGTATGTTAGCTTTTCGATTTTAATTAAGCATTTAGAACGGAAATGATATTATTCGTTTATAAATAAAATGATACACAAAATATGAAGCAAATATTAATATATAGATATAACATGTCTGCACGAATCGTGTCATCAATGTGCAACTTATGTATGCTAATTTGCACAAGAATTCAAATAATAATTTAACAATCATGCAATGTAAATATTTTATTATTTAATTAAAAATTAATTTATAGAATTTTCAATTAATTTTTAATTACAAATAAACTTTGAAACATTCATTCTATTTGTTCAAATTTGATAACAAATATAGATAAATAATCAAATGAAAATGAATAGTAAATTTGTTTTTGCATTTTTAAAAAGTTGAAATTGACGCCGGTGAATATAAAAAGTGATCCCTTTACTTATATGTTGAAAGTATGAGAAGATAATTTGGTGTTTTGTATGTTAAAGATATGCTGGGTTGTATACATATATGAAGGGTATATGTTGTGTAACGACTTACTTTAGTTTGAAATATTGCGTTATATTCCCTCTTTTGCGGCCCCAGTCAAGAGTAAAAAAAATAATAAACAAGATGCTAGTATAGCAATGATATGATGATTTTTCACATGCAAACGTAAATAATAATACCAACGGCGCAACTTCTTAATAAATTACAATACCCTTAGGAAAACAATATCCTCTATTAACATTCTATTATTTTGTTTAAAAGGAAAAAGATCAAATTATTGTTTCTTTGAAATAAAACATAAAACCGTATAAAGTATAAAAAATAAATTGAAAATAACAAAAGTTATTGCATTTCATATTTTTATATATATATATATATATATATATATATATATATATATATAACATGAAAAATTCATTTTATAATATTTTATATACTTAATCATTTATATACTCCGCCGAAATTACCTTTTCGACGCATAAACAATTTTGGGAAATAGCGAGAGTTGAAAAATCTCTCCGACAACATTAAATCGTTTCAGGGGCGGTGGAGACTTTTCAGCGTGCACTGAAAGTAAGACAAGCGATATAACTGTCGGAGCCTGGGCCAGAGAGGGATTGAAATGAGTTAGAAAGAAAGGTTTGTCGTGGGAGTGCGGGGCTGGGCGTAGGGGTGATATCGCGGTTTCAAGCTGTGTGTTCCAGTGACGCAGTCATTTGTTTGATTTAAGACAAAAGAAATGCGGGCTGGAGCGACACAGGCGGCATCTGTACTCGCTTGGCGGAACTACGGGAACACACAATGTTCCAGAGAAATATGGAGTGACTTCGTTCGTAAAGAGCGGTCCTTAATGCAGAAGATTTGTTCCCTCCTACTGGCTAAAATTTTATACATTATATTATATGAGCCATGCTATTTTTTGCCTCCCAACATATGAGCAACAATTACATATTAATAAATAATTATGTAATGTTCACACTATTTTACTAACAATCTATAATAAATCCTTCAGTAAAACAGGGAAAATATCTTTACATCCATTAGCGCAATGTTTAAAAACCTATTAAAACGTGTAAAACAACACACGCACACACACGCGAGCGCGCTTTAATATATTTGGTGCGAATAACTATTGTGTATGTTATATGTAGGCGACAGTGATTTCAAAGCAGATGTTCCGTTCAAGTTAAATCGTTTGTAAATCTGAAAAACATTGCAAATGTGACGAGGAACGGCTGACTGGTAGAGAAGTGTGGAAGAATAGGCAATGTCAATGTCGAAACGACAACAAGCAGAGACGAGCCGTGCGACCATTCAGCCGTAATGTATATGGGTGGGCCAAATCACAATGAAATGGGTCGTTTAGTTCGTTGCGTGGACGAACAGCGATTTGAAATTCTGCCGAACTATTGTCAGTTTCACCTTGTTTACGTACTACAAGCGACAAGGGAAGCAACTGGACGTTTTATAGGTGGAATCGAGTTTAGCAGAGCCCGGAGTAAAAAATTGCCTCAAATAACTATAAGCAACGACGTGATGCCATAACACACGAAGCTTCTGGAGCATTTTATTTATAAGTCGCGCGCGCCAAAAGACTTTCTGAATTTCGAATACTTTTTCTTCACTTCAGTTGCGTTTATTTTCATCTCATGTTCGCGTAAAGTTCTCACAAACATACACACACACAAATTTTATATTTGCTGCGTTATATGACAGAATGACATACACACATATACTATTTGGAAAGTTTATAATTTTTCGTAATGTCTAAACAAATAATTCAAAATTGAAAGAAAACTGCATGGGTGGAATAATATCCAGTAGAATAATTATTTTAATAAAATAATAGAGCCATGGATTCGAGGACAGTTCAGAATTAGGAAATGTATATAGTATACTATAGATATGTATATAAAGACGCGTACACGTAGTTAAGGGCAAAAAGTCAGCCAGTTTAATTTGAGTTGAAATGACGGTTTAAATGGGTTAAAAAGTTTTTCAGCGCCTGAAATGACACGGAGCAGAGATGAAATTAACCCTGGGACTAATATGAATCACACCCCTTGTACGCGAGATACAAAAAATAAAAACAAAAAATGTTAAAAGTAAATATGTCGTACGTGAACGTAACTTTTTAGTGTAACGCTTGCAAAAATCGCGCTTTCAGTGAGTTTCAGTTTCAAATGATGTATACTTTAAAAAACAATTATCGCGTAAGCGATAATAAAACTTGATTGAAATATTCTACAATTTTAACTTACGAATAATGTGAGCGAGATTGAATGTAGTTAACAGCGTACAGTATTGTATTCAGGGACATTCACAACGAGCTAGGCACGTCATCAATCTCTGGATAGTTGTGGGGGCCTTATGCGCTCACAGGATTGCCAACTATACAGTGTGTGGCGGACATTAGTTACAACACACATGTCTGGGGTTCCCCTGGTCTATCGTAACTCACTGCACTAACGTCTTTAAGTTATTTTGCTGACCAGACCGCCGGGCCAACGCCCTCTAGACCGTATTTTTCGTAACAAAAAAAAAAAACGGAATTACCCTTACGTGCTAACTAGATTTTGTGAAAAGGACATGATTCTTTTTTAAGAATTCTTATACATATTTCAATTTTACGTTTTGTAAATGATGACGGCAATATAGGTGTAAGATTAATGTAAAAGATGTAAAATCAAAAATATGCTCGTTGACCGCAATTGATGTTTGGAATGGTAGCTGAGAAGAATTTACAACTCTTACAGAAGTATCTGACAAGAGTGTGGGAGGTTTTAGTTACGAAACAGTTAAGGGTAGCACTGCTAACAAGAATTGACGAACCGAAAAGCACTGACAAGTTGTAAACAACGACAAGAATTTAGCAACGCAGCAGTTTGGCTGGTCCTGCCTGTCGCAATTTGTACCAACCGTTCGTACTGTAATACGTAAAAAAATAAATAAAAATAAAACCGCAAGGATTAAGAATGACCTCAGTGCTTTGTATGTACGTATGTACGTACTGCGGCACGGCACGGCACAGCACAGCACAGCTTTTCTTATTCTAAGGTCTCTTCAAAACACGAGTCCCTGGACGAGGCTTCAAAACTTTAGACTTTGTTACGTTGTCCATTTAAAACTTTTCTCAAGGAGCACCTAATTTTTCAAGAGAATTATAAAACTTTTCAGTATTATACACTGAAATAAGCCTCAATGTTTACCCTTTCTGTGGTGACGTGCTCTACAGAAAGAATGAGCAATATGTTATTTGTCAAACTAAAACTAAATGTATCATAATCTTAATTGTAGATATTTATCCGTACATCGATAAAGTACTTATTCTGATTATGGAATAAAATATTTTTCATTATTACTACATATATGAAAATGTAAATAAATATTATTCAAAGTTATATATTTAGCGTCATGTCTTTAAAGAACGGCTAAAATGGTTGCGTTAAAATGAACGGGAATATATACGGGAATAGCATGTACTAATTATGTGAGGTAGTGTTGATTTACGCAATTAATGTATTTGGATAACGTTTACTAATATAAACATACTGACTACCACCAAAGACGAAATGTACAGCGATATTTGCATACTTAATTTGTGGTAATAATACACGCGACTAGGCTACAAAACCGCGTACATTGTCTGTCTGTGTGTGTGTGTGTGTGTGCAGGTTGACTGACAACGGAGATAAATATTAAAATATTCAAAAATAACAACCCTTCATTATAAATATTATTTAATATAAATATAAATCGAGGTTTGTGTAGTAGTAGTAGTATTGGCGCAAAACAATTTCGTTTCGAAAAATAAGTGTGAGGTCAAGTTTTAGTATAGGAAGTGCATGTTTTCTCCGGATCGGTCGTATTTCAATGTGCGCTGGGGCAAAGTGGCCTGGCAACATCAGGAGTGCCCCGGAGACCGCGGCAAATCGAAAAAGTCGCAGCAGCCGAAATCTATGAGCGTCGGAACAAAAAGAAATATGAACATCTAATCGCGATCTGGTACACGCACTTCCGCTCCACTACCAACCTTCTCTTTCTCTCGTATTTTTCCTCTCTATTCCTGCCCTGTCACAGCGAAAGATTAACTCTCTGGGACAATCAGTAGCGCACATGACTACATTAAATTACGGGCTTTTCGTGAAACTTTTTCGTATCTCACAAATGTTTTAGCCACAAAATAAATTAAAAGAGCGGTCATATTTAAATAATTAGCAATCATGGCCGTTGAAATTGAATTGAAAACGAGCCGCCGCGCCGCTGGTGCTACAACTTCGATTGCGTGTATTTCCGAAGACATGGTAGAGTGGTGTGGGAGTAGATTGGGGGGTTAACCCATTCGATTCCAATCCTAGAGTCGTTAGAGTGTCATAGCCAAAGATATAAATTTCTCCGACCAACTTTGCGTATAAATATAAATATTTCTCACAGATACACATTCGAGGATACATCCATTAGTTACAGATATATATAGGCGTTTTATAGACCCCCTTCCTCCAAAATAATCGACGTTTGATATTTATATGCCCTACTTAATATTCATGTTTCGCACAACTCAATATGTATGTATAGAAACTCGAAATTAACAACGCCAAACATTTACGTAAAATTACGCTACAAAAATATGTCATTTTTCAGCATTATAATTAAACTAATTTAAAATTTAATACTTTTTGTAAAATATTAAAACTATATCAATGAATTTGTAATTGTATTTAATATATCAGAACACATTTACGAATACATATTTGATGAATGTGTGTTTTATAATTGTTTCTTTTCTGTGTGTCGTATTCCGAACGTTTGTTTTTTTGGTTTTTGCAATTTTTCTCTCATATAGGTAATAAAAAACGTCTGGGGTTTGTGCAATTCGCGGCTTCTGTTAATTAACACCGTTGATATAATCCCGTTGTTCTGATAATTCTTTCATCCGCATCAGACGATAAATTAATTGATTACATCGAAATTTTTTTTGTTTAACAACGAAGAAAAGTTGAATGAATTGGGTGTACTTTTTAGGAAACTTTGTTTGTTTGCAAAAAGAAAATGATGAAATTATAAGTATTTAAATGGATTAAAATAAGCATTGTTTGCAAAGTAGATATCGACCGTGATTAATTAAGTTACCCAAATGTTGACGTAAGCGATAATCATATTTGTCAAGTGACAATAATAAAATGATGATATTTAGAGGAAATTGAGCCTGTAAATGTCAAGTAGAGAAAGGCTTTCTTGTAGATACCGCAGACGCCATCAAGCAGGCCAAGCACCACGGCGGTAATATAATCTTAAGCTTTGAACGCGCGTACAAAGTAGCTAATCATAATTACACGCAGTGAAATTATCAACCCAGACGACGCTTATTATATTTATCGTCCTTGGGTAATTCAACCCTTTGCCTACGAGCCGGTGTGGCTGTCACTAGCTCGAATACTATTCGCGCATCATGAGAATGATTACACTCTTAATTCATATTTGGTTACAACACTGTACCTCTAAAATATTACTGTTATAAAATAAGGGCATCATTCATTACGATGCTAGTTAATACGAAAAACACTCACTTTAGACGCTGATGTATACACGCTACAAATTATTATCTTATTATTAATTGGATACGCTATTTCTATTTCATATCAAATGTATATTGACAGAATTCATTCAATTACGAATTATAAATCTGGGTACGTCACTATCGGCGAAAACAGCGCAGGAGTAGCGAAATGTACGGGTTCAATGCTGAAAAGTATGTTATGTTCTTATTGCAAGAATCGAAACTAAAATAATCGTGAATCAATAGTAATAAGAACGTTTTGTGTTTATTTTACCATTGAAATAAAAGCGAAGAAATATTAGTTGAAATGAGATGGAAACTAGCGTCGCGCAAGAAAAATGACAAGATTGAAAGTCGACATAAATTACGTCGCCATATAAACTAGAGTCGTATCATTCAAAACGCTCGTATTTCCGGTTGAATTATCTCTATTTTATATAGTTAGTTTGCAGCGAAACAAAGTGACTTTATAATCGGGAATATTTTATTAAAAAGTTAGTCAGGTCGGCGGGCGCAGATTAAACGCTGGCGAACGGTGAATTTTTTAATGTTCCCCAACGACGACGGCTAAAACTGGCGGATATACATAAAAGGTATAATTTTAACAAGTTACCTAGTCCTTCGCGCATCCAACTCGTGGTATTACCATTATTTCATTTACGCTTTTTTTTTTTTATGGTTAACTTGGTGTTATAATTTAATAAGCTCATCCTGTTGCTTGTTTACTAAGCCGTCATTTAAACGTGGTGGTTACAAAGCTCATGTACTACTTAAATCAAATAAATTAATACTCTCATTAGACGTATTATTTTTTTACTAAACAGCATGTTTTAATACATTTTAATGTAATATTTAATGATTCGTATTTAATTAATTGTCTGTAATAAAATTGCATTTTGTTTTATCTTCATCAAAAAAGTTTTATTTCAATTTTTACAAAACAGAATAAAAAGCTACATTTGTAATTATGCCCAATATAATGAACTTTTATTTTTTTTTTAAATTATTTTTGTCATAATTGTAAAAGGTTGTAAAGGGGTTGTTTTCAGTCACCCCAAAATATGTATGTATGATAAAGCTATAAAATGTGAAATCTCGGAGGTAATAACACATACGCAATAAAGGTGTGTGTGTGTGTGTGTGTGTGTAATTCAGATAGATTTTGATAAAATCTCTTTCTTATCATGCGCACCATAGTCAGTATCCCAGTTAGCGTGGTGTAATCTCGTTCTCGTTTAACGCCCGGCGGCTTGATTATTCCTGGCATGCTATAATTACTTTACTACTGATTACTGTGGATTTGTGTTCTTCTCATTACCGGCATGGTAATTACATCTAGCCAACAATTCAACACTCACTTTCTCTGAGTCGTAAACAATCTAAAAAGTTATTCCTGAACGTCTACACGATGATGATATTTATTCGCAGATAATTGAGAAACTTTTGAAATCAAAGTAGGTATGTATGTATGTATGTATGTACGTACGCCAAACACAGCCCTCTTGGCTATTCTTTACTTGTTATACACATGTCCGTCAATTATTTGTGAATTTCGGAAATGTATATCATGCCAACCCTGCTAGGAGCGCCGTTTGTTTTCAGTGTGTAATTTAAGCGGTGCACGTATTACTTTAATTGTATCACGTATACATAGTGAGGGGATAGGCTACAGGGGCGGGGGATGTTTGAAAGAGGCGACGTTTGTGGGGGTGTCTTGAATATTAATTACAACAGTTAGTGGAGCTTCTTACATGAGCAATGTGCTTCACCTCCGCCCTCTTGTTTCCTGCTGCATAGCCGAAGGTCTCTTGACGCTTTCAGGACCAAACACAATTGTTTTATAATTTTTTATAATCATCAGATTTAAATTAGAAATACATTCAAAAACATTTGCTTTTTCTTTTACTTGATAAAAACATTCTAAAATTTAATACGTATTTATTGAATTGATATGACAAAAATCATAGATAAGAAATTTTATTTTATGAATTTGAAAACATGACCTATGTCGCGAGCAATCGCCATATTAGTATTAGTATAGTAGATAATTTGTTTCAAGAGGAAGAATACCGTTGCAGGTTACCTCTATGTACATACAAACATACATACATACAGATAATTTGTAGTAGTGTTCTCGCGAGTGAAAAACGAGAATGTGCGTGTGTTGAATTAGCGTAGGCATTAGCATATAAACAATACCTGTCACAATAAATAATGATAGTCGTTGGACAATTTGTGTGTTCCTCTGGGAGAACGAACGATTACCAAATTCGGGCGAATTAAGAAAGTTACGCCTAAATGCCGCGCGGTGGATACACTTTGCATTTAAATGTCCCCCTCACCAAATAATAGATAATGTACCACCAACACCACCCTTCGTCTTCTTAACCCCTTCTTTCACTTCTCAGCTATTGTTTTGCATTTAAAACGGTTTTTCAAACTTTCAGATTGCGCCTGAATTTATTTCAAACCCTATTTACACGACTTACAAAACTAAATATAAATTGCCATTCAACAAACACCCATTCGGTATTCTAACTATTTTATTAATTTCAAAACACCCTTATGTTATGGGTTGTGTTAACAACAAAATTAAAAACTATTTTAAGAAAATGTATTCTTATCTAAAAAATAAAATAAAAACGTTTCATATATCAGAGCACGTTTACCACTATAAAAAATATCATTTTTTGCCTATCTAGATGATTTTTGATGATAGCCTTTGTTCAAGAGCCTCTAAAATTTAATTAAAAAATTCAATTTGTTTACGCAATAAACGTAGCTTAATTTTTTCATTTCTTTAATTTCTACGACAGAAACACATTTCTGCGCGACT
Organism: Nebria salina; assembly: GCA_944039245.1. NCBI lineage: Eukaryota > Metazoa > Arthropoda > Insecta > Coleoptera > Carabidae > Nebria > Nebria salina. The sequence goes on along the minus strand of OX063273.1, from coordinate 1,690,394 downwards.
GCTGCATTATCAGACAAAGTACTCCGCTATTTTCTTAATTGAAATATTTAGCAAAGACTATTTTACATTTTGTGGCAGCAATTTTCTGTTGTGCCATATAATCTATGTGTTTAGTAGTAGTATTGTGAAGCCCGTCAATCAAATGCTTATTTCGTTTTATCGATAAGCTCATAATATAATAAGGATTTCAATTCCCGAATATTCAAAGAGCGGGCGCTGGCTAATTAGGATCAGCGCGATATTCAACGTTACTGGAGCTTCCTTATAGGCTTGGCGGGATTATTATTATTACTAAGATGACAGGTGAACAATTATTTCAGAGGAAATATCAAAATATTAACTAATCATTAATAGACATAATATTTGAAGACATGAGCATACTTTTATCGTTTCTATATAGTTGTAGTTGGCGACAATGAATATTCAAACAGGTTCTGGTTTTGCTATTTTTATCAAAGCCAAGCTTTCTTTATCAACAATTTTCCATTGTAGTTATGTTGATATAAACTTTTTAATCTTCTTTACATATGTACACATTTATTTTATTAAATGTAAGCTCAAAATATAGAAAAGTTTAATATTACGCCTCTGGTTATATTAGAGGAAGAGCGAATGGTGGAAATAATATGTCAGAAACTTCTGCAAACAGAATTTTCCTAGTCAGCTCTTTTCTAGAGATAAATATAAAACTATACGTGTATGATTCGTGTCTAACGATAAATAAGCAAATATAAAATGTGCCATTTTCTATAAAATGTTACTCACATACTGTTATTAATCAATTAAAAAAATTGATAGTTTGACTGACATTATTAATCAATTTTGTAATTGAAATAGAACTATAAATTTTGTTACTTGTATTGAGATAAGTATGAATTAATATTTTGTTGTTAATGCACCCTGATATTAATAAATTATTTATATTAGATGGCAAAGATGCTAAAGATGAACAAATAGAAATTAAATAAGATATTTAAATGTATTCGAGCGTTAAAAGAAACCATAAAACCTATTAATGTTTCAACAAGTATACACAGTTTTGTAAGTATATTGCTGTATGTTTTTGAAAAGACGCTAAGGTCTTGCAGGAGTTAGAAGAGTGATAGAACGGTATGCATTTTATGACATAAGTACACATGCACTTTATTTTTATATGTATGCATCATAAGAATTATATTTATGTTAGTGCCTAGCAAGGAACATATACAAAGATTAAAGAATAATATGCTAGAATTGTATATGCATGTAATATGGAGTTTCTTTAAGGTCAGTTAGAAAAGTAATTTATAGAATTACACTGTATACTATAAAGTATCTCATACATATACCGATAAATCTTAAGAAGAGTTTCAAAAACCAATTTAAACGAATTGGCAACGTACATACATGCATACACACAGCTTCTCTTTAAACATCGACTTCTGAGTCTAAAATCAAATTACTAAGAGATTCGATTACGTCGTATATGAAATGAGAGACTCGAAATTGAATTGATCGTAAATCGAGGTCAGATATTAGATGCAAATCTCGTTACCGAATTCGGTGTCCTGCCAATTAAAATCAAAGTGCTAATAACACAAGTTAGTAGTACACTAGTTGGCCACACGGTGGAGACTCTTCACCGAGGGCCGCTTACGAAAAAATGACGTCAATCCCCTCTCTATGTCCAGTGACGCTGGTGGGTGACTAATGTCGCTAGCAGTAAGACCAATTCGAATCTTGTTCCGGACTTGTCCGGGACTAACGACTCATTTCCGGGTACTGGAGCCGTTCACGGTCGCACTTCCTCTCTTATTCTCCATTTCTCTTGTCTTGTCTTATCGGCGACAAGGGGATGGATTAAAGGGGAGGCAGATACTGATTTATTTTAGAACTATGCCACAGATAGGAGGGGGAGGGGCATTTCTTCCGTATACTTGATCACCATATCTAGTATATATTGAATATATCAGAAATTCTATAATAGTGTACAGAAAAGTGTATTATTATCAATAATGTATATCGCATTAGTTGACTTTAAAGACCTAACTTTAATATGACTTATCTTCAATATTCTTATACGTATCTCATATCCTTGAATTGGTAACTTCCTGCATAAACCACCATTGAGATACAATCGATAAAGTATTTTCTTAGCGCTCATACAATTTATATGTATGTATGTCTGTTGTTTAGCGCTGTGGAAAATATAGTAGGTAATAGTTATTTGTATGTAAATACATATACTTGCACGGACGAACGGAGAGCGTTGAAAAAGAATCTTTTGCTAGTGCACATACATACATACATACATACATACATGCATACATACATACAGCAAACCACTTGATGGTAAGAAATTTTACACAAATTGCTTTGCTTGTATGCTAATATCTGTATTATGTTTGGTAAATTCAAGTCCATTAGAGCAACAACACTGGTTAGAAGCTCTGGAGGGATAATCTTCAACCAACGACACATAGATGGTAGCTAGGTTGTGGAAACAACACTTACTTGCACGGTAATACTAATACTTGCATTATTCATATGTTTTCTAGTAGTATGTACGTAGTAGCTGCCTTTTTCTCTCTTACAGTACATACAAGCGAAATTGAATTCTTACGAATAACTTTTTTTTCAGTTTGTTTGAATTGTAATTTAATTCACGTCCAGAAATGTAAATGTTGGATTTATTACAGCAGAGAAATACATAATAAACGTTAAAGATCGTCTTTAATTAGAATGAGCACTTTTCGCGTTTTGTTTGCAATTGTACAACAATCTCGTATAATACGCGTCGCCGTTCTTTTGTTAGTATATATACGCGAACGCGATAATTGTACACATACTACTTTGTAATATTTTATAGACAGAGCCAATTTCGTGTAATATAGTATAAACACAAGTTGAAGACCTATGATGTGTTTTAGTGCAACACACAAATTGCTTCATGTAAACTTGCACAATTATTATTAATCATCATCAGAATGTGTATTTCAAACAATGTTCGAAATCTTATTTTATTATGAAACTTGAACGAGAAGAACAAGCAGACGCTTATTCATTACGAACAATTATTTTACAAAGGAATTTTGTTTTTCTTTACTTTTCCATCTTATATAAACATCAAATAGAGACATTATCTTATATTAAAATATTATTTTATGCGGCACTTTAGAGATGCACACACAACTCATTCGCATTCAAATGCACCGTTATTTGTCGCATGACTCAATTAAAATAGAAAATCTAGATTGATATTCTTTCTAATGTTTTAGGCTCAATATCCCCTGAAGTACGGGGTGGATTCAATTAGGGATCTATACAATTTGTGTACCAAATTTGGTTGAAATCGGTTCAGTATCTTCAGAAGAGAAGAGGCGACAAATTTGGTCTTACGATCTACGACATTGTTTTAAGTATATGACATATTTATATTTTCAGAATCAAAGTGATATGAAATAACTTACCATGAATACAAGAATATTACAGACACATTGTGTATTATAAAAACAATTGTTATTATACTTATTTACATAGGTCTCATTCGCTTATCCTTAAAATTAATTCCGATCTTAAAGTATAAATTTTTTTTGAGCATAGTTGAAATATGCTGACTAAAAATACCAAAAATATTTCATTTACTGCAATAACCTAATTGAATATTTCGCGAGCTGGAAGTATTGGTGCTAGCAGGTCGCTATCGATATGTCAGTATTACTTTTCGTGAGCGGTGCCGCATTTACGGGCAAGCGACTTGATTTACATTTTGTTGAAAAGTCTGAAAGCGAGTTAACTTTTAACTAGTGTTGGACACTTTTAAAGCTGAAATGCGCCCCTTTGGAAAAGTAGTCGCGAAAGCTATAATAGCGACCGAAAAGCACAGATGAAACTGCGGTAACTTTTAATACAGTACGGCTCATATTTATAGTGAAATTTATGAAATGATTTATGCAATGTAGATAATGAAATAAACAAGTTTCGCGAACTTGGTAATAGGCGACCATTTATAACTATTAAGGCATCATTTAAAAATGTTTGAGAAAATGAAATAAAAGTTTGTTGGAGTTAATTAGAAAATATAGCGTGTACCTAAAAAATAGTTGTGAACATAGTAGATGTTACCTGGTGACGCATGGCTGCCTGCCAGTGGTTAGCGATGGAGATAATAATTAAATAAAACCTTATTACAGCGCAAAGTAGGGACAAGATGAACTATCGCGTCGTCTCTATTTTGAGTAAAAACTTTTGCGCCCCTGTGAAATTAATACGTGTGTATTATCAGTCGTAATAAGCATGCTGGTTGGAAAATTTTAATTAAGATTATGACGAGGAAAATATGCACGTATTTGTATTTTTCCTCATAAAATAATTGAATCATCTAGTGGCAGTCTAATAAACGATTACTTTATTATTATTATTCTTGCTGAATATATTTGGAAGTGTTATTTTATAAAAAAAATTGGATACCAAAAGGATAGAGAATGCTATATAAATCTTGTACGCGGTAAAATAGACTCAATTTTAATTTCCATAAAACTTATAACTCTTCATCAACTTGGCAAACTTCCGGGATGCTACGGAAACGCTAAATTCAGCCAGTAAATAATAATATCGGCGAAGCCTTAGGTATTTTCTCCGTAGGTCTCTGAAGATGAAGAAGAAAACGGCCCTGACCTGACCAAAACTGTTTGCAAAAACGGTTTGTTCGTTATTGAATAGGGACAACACACACACACACAGGCACACAACAGAGGCAACCGGGCACACGGCTCATGCTACAGGAAACAGCTAACCTTTATACAATATACAGAAAAATCCCATCGGTTCTTTGGTTTGGCCATTGTTGAATTACGAGCACCTGGTCTTTCGTCTTACTACATGCGCAGATGTAAGCACCCTTTCTGTCAGCTGCACCTTTAGAGTACCTCCCCTCCCCCTCACTTTGCCCTATAGCACACAACGTGTCTTATTCTTCATAAAATAACGACAGTATAAGAGGGTCTTCGTTTTCAATTCATACGAGTATGTATGCACTATATATGTACATACATACGTAGCTTACAGTTTCTAGATTCGTAATGACACATATCTTTATTTATGTATTTTAAGAGAGTTTTATTTTTCATATGTATACATATATACAATTTTATTTTTTTTAATATTTACATTGAATTATTTTGTAAAATATATTTTATTTATTTATTAAAATCTCACTGGTAGCAATCTTTATATTTGTCTGCATAGAAAAAGTTTCGCGAGAAATGATATTGGAAAATTAAATTTGTTTGTCCTTATACAGGACAGGAACTGGTGTCAAAGTTAAAAAAATTAATAATTTCTTTCAAGTTTCGTCCAAAAGTTGAAAGAGATTAACCCCTTTTCGTCTACCCTTACAGCGACATAAAGTTATTTATATTAAAGACGATGCTGTTAACCCTTCAAATGTAATTAAAATGATTATTATTTGCGCACTGACAACTTTTTCAGGTCCTGCGATTTCAGGATTCTGTGTGAGTGACAGTGGTGTCATTTTCACAGAAATTGGTAGACAATAGCGTCATAAATTACTGGCAAATTATTCCATGTAATTAAAAACTGCCAAATATAAAACTAACTAAAAAATTACTATTTCTTTCTCAAGAACTATCGTAAACATTTAAATTTTAATTTCTGCTATAATCAAAATAATTTTCTTTTCTTTGTTCAATTTTCCGGATATAATGTAAAAATTATTGAAATAAAAAAAACGGAACAAAATGTAAGTATGAAAGTTTCATGGTTTTAAAGCATGTGTGTGTGTGTGTGTTGTAATGCTTTTGGTAGTGAAAGGGCCGCAAGAATGGATAATTCGATTTAAATTCACTTGACGCGCTGACGAAATCAAAATTAATCACATTTGAATATGATTATTTTGCAAATGTAAAATTATTACCGTGCCCAAAGGGTACATACATACATACCTATATAGACTAAACCAATAACTGTAAGGCGTCTTGCTACTAAATTACCCACTGAAAATGTAGTACGTATATTACCAGTTCAATTATTTTAGTTCCGTACATGTATCTTTATTAAAAATATATTATGAAAACCAATAATAATTCCAAACAAGCAACTAAAACATTCAACATTCAGAACAACCAATGTATGTATGTATGTCGGTAACAATGAAATGTTAAATGTTTATTGATAAATTCTTATGACTTATTTACATTTTAGGAATGCAATATATAACTAGACACATTCAGTCATATCAATCTTGCATTTTATTGAATCAATCAAGCAAATCACTATTTGATAAGATTTAATACTTTTTTTTGTCAATTGATACAGTTACTAATCATGTTCAGATGGTATTGTCAAACGATGTAATTCCATGCGAAATAATTATGTAAAAAGGCAGGCGACACAAACATGAATCGTCGCTCGCTATATGTATGTATGTATGTATATAAATGCAGTTTGAATGAATAATGAGTGGCAGTAACATGAATTAAAAGCACCATTTAAAAATTTACGGTTGACATTTTTATTCACAGCATAAACTGTACCTAACACATAAATATTCACGCTCAATTTAATTTTCTAAAAATGCAAAGGTTAGTTGAAAACACAGTCGAGTCGCGTATCTCCGTATTATGTAGAACACGTTGTAAACACTCTATACCTACTAGAGAATTATTACATTCATTTTATTACTCGTTTGGTATACATACAATATAGTATGTGTTCATACCTGAAATATTGAAGAAAAAATACTATATCTAAAAATGATCTGATTAATAATGTGCTAATAATTGTAACAAGAGAAACTGATTCTAATTTATTTAATAAAATAAAACAAAAAACTAATGCAGCTGACGTTAATTATGTTGCCAAAAAATATACCTACTGCACGCATCACACCTGCTTGGTATCGTTACATTTGGTATAAGCAACGCAAAAACAGACTAAAACGTAAACAATTGTCTGCAAAAAAGTAACAGCTGCCCGCCTCGAAAACAACAATGATGCTTCACAGAATTCAACGATACTTTTACTTTGCACATGCACCAATTTTTCTGTAATGGTTACTAATAAAAGAGCTTCAATCAAATCAAATCAATTTTCTCGACATTGATGTTAATTCTCGTGTGTTTCCGCGTAAACTGGCTGACATTCATGGTGTCGTTGGTGCAAGAAATCATTTATAATTTCACAAATGCATCAAATGTTTATTGTGTAAGACGAGCACCTTTGTGCGCCCGTCAAGCGAACGCTAGACGGCATTGCCGGAGTTGCACCGGAACCAGAATGTTAGAACCGTTAACAAAGCATTATTTAAATCAGTTGCCGCGAATAAGACCGACAAAATGGATCATAGAGAATGGGTTTCGACAGTTTTGTCTATCTCTTGCATCTATTCTGGTTATTGTCTTGTGCTTTTATTGTCTGCCAAATAACCATAGAAAATCACGATTCATTTGTAGTTTAATTACTTACAGTGGAATTTCGATACAACGAAGTAGATTTTAATCAAATTATATATTTTGCATTTTAAGTTGTCTAGAATGTTTTTTAAATATTTTTAAATGTGTGCTCAATTGAAATATGAGTCTTCATTCTCGTCCTCCAACGTTAAAGATTATAGGAAAAGTTGTATTACAAGAAAGGACGTTTAAAATGACAAGCATAATAATTGTATGTTTGAAACTCTATCTCGAAACTGTACTATATAGTAGTGCTGAGTAAACGCGTAAGTATAGGTATAATAAAAGAAAACCAGGTATGGAGGTGATCCATATTGTTCCCCAAAAGCGGTACCGAACAGTATCCATCTTGCGTTTTCCCGCGGGAACGTTTGTCGGTTTGATATGGTCAAATAATGCACGTGTGATGTGAGTTATGGTCAATCATCTTTTTATTCCTTGAAAGTACATTGTACTTCTTCCCCTGGGTCTGTTACGTAAGGCCAGCAGCTGGTTCGTTTCTAGAGGCTTTGATTTTTTTTTTCTTTTTTTTATCGAGTTATAAACACGTGTTCAAATTTTGTTCATTCATTTAAATTATAATTCAATTTGAATTCAATTGATTCCATCAATAGAAGGTACTGTTTGTCGTAGAAAAAATTGTTTAGAAAATTGCTATGTATGTAGGAGTCTTATCTTTGTGTTGAAGATTACAACTTTAGAAACCTTTATGAGGCGTCGGAATGTTTGGATTATACATATATAGAAAGCAGATATCGATATTTAGATAAGATTTTTATAAATCATTTTTTCAAGTCTCGTGTCTATGATTTATAAATTCGCCGAAAGATATCGAGATTCATATGGCAAATCGTGTTGTTATTTATTACTTGCAAAATGATTCCAAAAATTTTCAGTAGTTAATAATGTTGCCTATATTATATAAATTAACAGAAAATAAATTCTTAATAAATAACAAATAATGGTTAAAAAAAATGATGTTTCTTTAAGGTCACAATATAACAGTATGATAAACATTAAAATTAAATGCAGATGTGTAGATAATTTTGGTTGTGTTATAGTTCCCAATTATTTGACAAATTTCGTAATAATAAGGGGCGCAGTAATTTGGAACTATGGTAGCAGCAATTTCGGGTAATTACAAGAAATGTTATCTGAGTTTGTAAATCTTTTCTTTAAAATTCGAGCGTGTTTCCGAGGAACCGATCTGAATTCTGAACGCCGAAGATAGTTCTTTTGTAGTGGTGTTTCGATAGGCGACCGTGTGCCGGCTGCCTGTCCAGCTGCTGGGCCAGGTGCGAAGCACACATGTTCTCTTTGGGCCGGGGCCGGGGCCCACATCACCACACCGCCAGTTGCTCCTTACTTATTATTATTATGTACCTTTACTTAACGCACCTTTCCTTCCCCGTGCATTTTATCACCCCACCCCACCTCTTACTTTCCCGCCATAGTTAGGCTTCTCAAAGATTACGCCATTTGCAAAACAAATTTTCAGATCTGATTACTTTTTGGAATTTAATTTGTGGGAAAAAAACAAAATAAATAATTTTTTTATTTCAAGCAGATTTAATTTGATTACAAATTTACTTCACATTCGTTTCAAAAATACATACATAAATAAACTATGTTATTCCCAACTTTTTTCCAAAAACTACTAATGCGTAATTAAAATTTGTGTAAAATATTAATAAGCCCCAGATTAACTAACATTATATGAAAAATAGGGATTAAAATACAATTCGTTGTAATAATAGATTATTTAGTTTACTCTTTCCAAGTGTGCATATACCTGGATATTAAATTCAACACTTTTAACGTTTGAGGGTTGTGCAAACTTTTCAGCGTATAATATTTAAGCAAAATTATAATCTGTTAATTCTTTTAATCCCCTTAAATCCGATTTTAAGTAGCGTTATTGATTTAAAATATGTTTAATTATAGGGTACAGCAGGTGATATTCCCAGGAATAATTAAAGAAATTTAAAGGATTTTTAACAACGCTTAATAATAACAGGTATACGAATGAACTTCCCAGATATATGTACATATTTATAACGCATGAACGATGTTTCCATACCAAAGAAAAATATACATACATATGTATAAACAAATAATCCTATTCTGGGAAATTCTGCTATTTAGATAAATAATAATTCCTTCTATTATCTTCTCAGTGATGCGTATATGTACATGCATAACAATGATTAACCATATGACTACATATGTATCTACATTCAGTATCATAAATTAATACCAAATTTGTAAAGACTAAAGGTTGGTTGGGTGCTTATTATACATAGGTACCGAAAACCAATATTTAGCAATTCAATTCGCGCGTTATTTCACGATACATTTTCATGGAACTGTAGTTTCCTATTATTTTGTTGATTATGTATCAAAAAAATATATATATTTTAACTTGAAATTTATTTACAAAATAAGTGACTATTAAATATTACAAAATTCAATTATTTAAAATGTTGAAGATTATGGAAAATATTTAGCGAGCATAACTCGTTAATTTATTAAAAGTTCTATATCGGCCATATTGAATTTGTAGACTATCAAAAATTGCTATAACAAAATTGGCCGAGTTTTCACAAGCATCGGCATTGCACAAAGTTTCCCAGTGGAAATGAATTATTAGTTTGGAATGGATTCCGTACAGCAGCAGCGCCAACGTGCGAACTATGTACTAGGTAAAGTTATGCGTTAAATTAATATTTCATAAAATAAATACACGACGAATTCAACACTATAATCAAAGTATATTGCTTTCATTGGACACGGAAAAAAATGTGCTCTATATGCATGTATCAAAGAATTTAGAAATAATCTCGAATATTCATATCACATTTTTGATCTAGAGATATACGTATGTACGTATATGCATCCGTATATGTAGATTAATGTTGTGTGTTTGCTTTTTTTATTTAAATTCATGCGGACACTAATTAATAATTTCTTTTTAAATTTCGAAAAAATACAAGCTGCGTCGGAACGTGCCTGACGATTTCAGACACTTCTACGGAAATACATTTATAGATGTAGCAGGTTGAAGATGTGTGTTAATCAAACGCGTGAGTATCACATCTGCCACGTGTTTCCGGTGGCCAGCGGTGGCGGTGGCGGCGGCGGCAGGTGACAACTAATCGAACTATCAAAGACGACAGGCCCGCATTTATGTACATATACGTCATTAATTGTAAGAAATTACCACTTTTCTCTTTAGGAGATACAATAATACGCATAAAATACTAAAGTAACTATGCATTGTCAAGGACAATATGTACATATGAATCTGTGAATATGCACATGTATTATTGGTTTGATAAATGTATATTTAATATCGCAGAAATTTATTTATTATTTGTAATTTTATCAATAAATTTGTGGAAATGTTTCAAAGCTACTCGCATAGATGTAATAATCGAAGTGGCTACAATTTACTACTTAATAAACTATAATAATATATAGAACTTTATGAGTTATCAATCGGTGAAAGTCTAAAATGTGTACATTTCTCCTGCGACGCAATTTTGTAATAAGTAAAATAATTTTAGGAACCCTATAAATAACATTAAACATGAATATTATTTTCCAAAAATATATAAAATGTGTGTCATTTTTATCAATTTTATTTAACACTAACGGAACTTTATAAACCATTAATCCTGTTTATATTTCAAGGATTACACCGAGCGAAAGATATATTGCGCAGTACAATCATAAATATATTAATCAAAATTTTATTCCGTTAAACTGAGAGTAATCCATAACTATTCGAATCCAGAAGGCCGAGGCGAAATGACAAGGAAGATTAATAAAATCGTGCCAATAAATAAAACGAAACTTGATGTTTGAACAGACGTAACGTATAAATCGTGTAATAAAATCGAAAAAAAAAAAAAATAGAAATACGAGCGTCCTCAATAATTCCGAATAAAATTGGGTCAATTTTGTTGATGTTGATAGAGGCCGGACCTGCATTATTTGGAGTGGCGTCGGATCTTTTTCGTTTCTTTTGGTATGTTTTTGTTTTGGTATGGCGCGTGGCAGGCACCTTTAATTTATATGATTATTCGGGGCTGGGGCACTACTCTGTGGCTGCCAGATGCCGTTGCATCCGATTGTGCGCGTAGATTTCTCGATTTTTCAAACTACACCACTCGGTGTGAATGGTGGAAGCAGCTGTTTGCAGCACTTTTTTCCGATCATTTTGTGTTCTTTAACAGCCCAAAATGCCGTCATTACGCGCCGAAAATTGTTCGGGTTTATTGTTATGTCTTCCAAATAGCCCATCAGCTAAAATACGCAGACTTTCTAAACACAATAGATTTTTAACATATCCAAACCGAAATTATAGATTTTGATACTTAAATTACACCAATTATATACTAATACCCTGGAGAACAATGGTGACATGCACGTTACGTTTCAAATATATATTCTGTAGAAATTGAAAAACTAAGCAAAAACTCAAAGTATAGAAAACTAAATTTTATTGTCTATTTTACGATAGACGACAGAAAAACTTAAAACTACAAGTTTTGTTATTAGAAAGTTTATGACACTTTTGAGTAGTTGAACAGAAAAAAAAAAGGTAATATGGTCACCGAGGGTAAGCAGAATCCACAATATAATTTACAACAGGGGTTGGCTGTAAAGCTTATTGCACATTGTATATTATTCACTAAATTCCATTAGAACGTATAAATCTGTCACATTTGGGGACAAATGCGTCAATATTGAAAGATTGCAGGTGTCGTGTAGTACACCCTAAATTTTATATTGTGGTGAAAAAAATTTACATAGCATATTTTATGGTTCTTGGAAGTTGTTTAGTTAACAATAAATTAAAGACTACTAAATAGTTTTCGAGTAATTCTGATACGCTTTTGTGTGTGTGTGTGTGTGTGTGTGTGTGTGTCAGTCTGTCCTTAACGCTATTTGTAATGAGGATATATGTAATTATTTTTAATGTACATATTTGATAGTAGCTAATAATTGTTGTAGATTGAAGAGCAGTCGTTGTAATGTGTATTACAAGTTTGTTCGGAATTCGTTTTGGAGCGTCAAATGAAGAATCTCGTTACATGAAGCGAATAGTTCTATAAAAGTTTTTATGTGTCGCATTTGAAAAGATTGCGCGCATACATGCATTATGCATTCCAACGAACGCTGCGGCATTTCTCTATAATTTCCATGAAAATATTTATCTCAATCTCTGTTTGAAAATCTATCTTTTACAAAGTCTTATCAAAGCGCCATAAATTTTCTAATCATATTTCGAACATACATATATTTGTTCATCCAATAACATCTGTCAGTCATTAATATTTTTATTGTATATGCTTTGAAAATACGATTTCAAATATTTATTACCAAAACAGTTTAATGTCCGCAACGAGATTATTAACTAGATTTAAATACGCATTGGAGCACATAAGTAACATATCCGCATGAAATGCGAAATCAATAATTTTTAATACAGTGACTGAATCATCCATCCCTCATAAAACGATTCGTAATGGAAATAGTACGAAGTGCCCTTGTGTAATTAGCCATGTGTTACTCTAGTGCTTCACACATATAACATATACTGAGGTTTTCGGGGTAAGATGGTATGTTGACAGGGTGGGAAGAGTGAAGGGTATATGTATTTCGGCGCAAAACAGAACTACCCTACGTGCCAAATGCTGATTGGGGTTCATCCAGGTAGCTATTTGCTGTTATTTGGTGTTCAATGGTGTAACTACGTTTACAGCCTAGCTTCCAGCGATTTGAAACAATAAATTACTTTTTTTTTAAAAAGTCAATGTTCAAAAAGCACTTTCCTAAAACAATAGAAATGACTCAATTATGTATAGATTTTCGGCTACGTTTTACTGCTTTTTTGCTAATGCAAAAATACATTTATCATATCTTATAATTTTTGATTTCATACAGTAATGATAAGGTAATTTTTGAGTGTGGTAATTTATAATTAAAGTTTTGGTACATTTTGTTTAAATATGGCAATAAATACACATACACACATGTGAATAATGTAATGATTTTTAAACCATTATTACCTTTGAAACTAGCACAAATTAAAGTTTGCCATAAACGTGAATAAAGCACGTACATTAAACTTCAAGTAGATGTATAATTAAATAATTTTCAGTTGGTTATAAATGAGATAATTGCAGTTTAATAAAATAATATTTTATTGGATGAGGAAAATTTTGGTACGATAAACAGTTTTCTAAATTTGATGTAGACCACCTACATATTTAGGCTAGGTCTAAATTAGTATCAAGTGACCATGTTTAATAAAACCAAATCGATGGTTGAAAATTTAACCATTTCCAAGAATTGCAAGCACCAGTGACGCTTGCAGCGTGTCCGAATGTAAACGTTGCTGACTCCCCACCCCAGTGGGGCCCGGAGGCAGTTGGTCCTGTATAAAGACCTATCTAAACCCGTAGTATTACGAACCAGTGTCAGTTTTGAGGTCTAACCGGCCACCAAGTCTCATTTATTCACCATCAGTCAGTTGTTTTGAGGAGTGCAGCGAGTGTGCAGCAGAACCACCATCAGGAGATCCGGTGTCACCAGCGAAATATGAGCTAACGGGAACAGATTTTCGGAGATTATCTTACATACGCGAACATTTAATTAGTGATATACTGTTACCTCACACAGATTTTATTTTATTTGTGTGAAACTAATTTTTGTACTTCAAATAAGCAATAAATTTAAAAAATAGTGATGAAGAATTGTTGATGAAACTTGAAGATATTTAAAAAATATATACAAGAAACGTAAATATCAGCAATTGACGAAGAAATTGAAGAGAATCTAGAATTGTGTTCTCGCTAGGTGCCAGGTAGACGAAAATAAAAAAAGCGTAATCAATAGGTCTCGGCACATTCCCTTGTCCATCGAAAGGCGCATCGACGCAGCCATCTGGAGGTATCGCAAAGAGCGTAAATCATATTTGGCGATTGAGCGCTAGTTTTGGGCAGATTGTCGGCCAGTGACCAGGCTTGTGACCCCAACATTACCTCTCGCCGGCTGCTGGCTGTTGGCTGCTTCATTCCTCGCCAGTGTGTGTTTGCGTGTTGTATACGTGTGCATGTGGCTTTTAACAACAACAACCAACAACGTGGTGATTCACTCGCAAGTCTTTGGTCTCGCTCGCACCACGGACACTTCAGTCAGTGGTCGGTGATCTGTTGGGTTAGCTGGTGGCTCTTAGCAGCAGCAGCAGCTGTCCTGCGCTCCATGGACTTGTGATTATTTTTGTGAACCTCGCGCAGATTTTAAAGACTCTCATTAATTATTATTATAATACACGCGAATACGGCTACAATCTCAAGATATACTCGACATGGGATTATTTTGTGAATATTTTTGCCGGAATTTGAACTTTGTTTAAAACTTTCCCAAAAGAAGTTTCAAGGAGAAGAAATTGGATTACGAATTTCAAATATTGGTAAGATTATTATTTTTGCAAACGAATCAGAATTGTAAATTGTACAATTCCTTACATTGTATTTATAAATGAAAATTTGATAAAATACAAAATGTTGTTTTGAAAACAATGAAATATTTTTGATGATGCAGAAAAAAAAAGCATAATCCGCACACCGTATCTCCACAATTTTTTTTATCGAAATTTTAAATATTTTCATAAACAACAGAGATTATCTAGCAAGCCACGAAATGTGAACATTTTAACACAAACTAGAAAAAAAAAAATTGTATTTTGTTCTTTTTTATTTATTATATGCAATGGTACATTTAATAAATTTGTAAATCCGTAAAGCAGAACATTACGGAGAGAGAGAGAGAGAAAAAAAAAGCTAAACTGGTTGATTCTGAAACAGTTACGCTAATTTAAATTTTAAACATTAACAGTTAAAATAAATTATTATACTGGCTGACTGGCAGGATTTTTTTTTGTGAACAATTCTCCGACAGTCCGGCAAACAGTGGTGGTCCACGATGTCTATTCCGGTGTGCACGACGGAAGCTTCGCACGTGCGTGTCAACGAAACGCGCATGCGTTGTGTTCTTTTGACATTGAATATAATTTATTGCTATTTTTTGTTGAATAAACTAGTTTTTTTTTTTTATAATTTCACCGTTTTAAGATAATTGTTTTTGAATAATTTACGTCTTACTTATCCTAACGCAAGCTTAGTAAAGTATTTATAAAATTCTTGTTTGTTGGGGATGGTTTTCTAAAACCTAAAATTATTATCGTATTAGCGCCCTATTTCTTCAAAAAAAAAAAATGTTTACGGCTGTTGTGAAGTGCCCGAAAGAAATTAACAGAAAAATGTGAAGAGGAAATAGTTTTTTTTTTTGGGTTGACCAAACCGCGAAACAAAATATCTCGAAAGTGTTTGAGTAAGAAAAGAAGCGCGATATAGTTGAGAATGAGAGGCGCGATCGTAGCTCGGGCGTTCTTGGGTTCAGGCGAACCGTTATCCTACAATGGAAACGGCTGTTGATTGCTTGGCTAAGGCCTCGGCTTTACTTCTGTCCGTATCTACGCGTTGCAGATTTGTGAGTGTTGAATAGTCAAAACAACTGCTGTATGTGTGTGTGTATGTGTACCTTCTTACCTACACCCACATACTACTTGATTTGATTACACTTACAGTTGCAAAATAAGCACTCTTGCGAACTTGGATAACTAAGAATTTAATACACACTTCTTCACCCACGTTAGTCCACACTTCCGGTTCAACCGCTTCGTTTCATAAATATTCGTAAATAAATCTAGAAATTTTATTTTTATTTCATTTCTTGAAAAGAGAGTTTATTTAGTAAAACATCGATAAATCATGATATGCATTAAAGATGGTTCAAGATTTACGATAGGATTTTTTAGAAAATGAATTTCCACATTAATGCCCTATTATGGAAAACGTTTAAACAGAATAATGTGTAATTTATTGTCATTAGTATGTGTATAATAAAAGTAAAATGGTTGTTTTAATAAAGTTGTAAGCATCTCTCTAAAATAACAATAAACTTGTTGTTCGCGGACGTGGTCGTTATAAAGCATCGGTTAAAATCGCAGTGGACCAGAGGCGTATATGAAGATAGCCGCATTTCGTAAGCGTTACCATAGAAATTTACATGTCAATAGGCTTAATATTGCACAACACGAATTAGCTTTATTTTGTCATGTAAATTGTTTCATTAAATGAACATAAAATTGCGTACATTTACGCGAGCGAAACACCATATTTTCTTCAGATTTTTTCATAAAAAGTAAAGCCTCCTACTTTACTCTCAAATGCCGAAGCATTATTTGTGCGTATACAAAACGAAATATTTCCATAAGAAGCAGACGTAAATGAAGAAGCCAAAAGCTAAGGATTTAAAGGCCCATCAGAAAATATAGTGTTGTTCTGGTTTATTTTCCACCATTTAACACTAATAATTTTGAGTCAAAGATCATCAATTTTGGATTCTCGCTTTGGACAGTCCGTGATTCGTGACAATATTGTTATTAAGAACGAATATTGCACTAGTCCCGGCCTATCCGGGGCGGGATCTTCTTCTCCTCATCATCAGTGACCGTGCAAGAGCGACTGGATTATAATTACACATCTCCCACTCATTTCGCGAAACAACAGACTTGCTATTTATATATTAAACCAACACGGGTATTATTGTAATTATTAAGTATGTAATTGGCAGGCAATGAGATGACTCATAAATAAAACTTTTAAACCAGTAAACATATCTAGACATTTTTTTAACGAAACAATTGTCTGATAGTCTGTTTATATTAATTTGTATGACAAAGTAGTTTGACAATAACATGAAAGCTGTAAACGACTTCGTTGCAGGAAGCTGCGCTAACGCGACTCTCAAGATACAAGGGGTTGAAATTTAGATTTATGAATTTTAATGGTTTCCGTCGCGAAAGCTCAGCTTAATTCTCAAAACATTTAATACCGCAACTAGTTACATACATATGTGTTTTCCACACACACACACATCATTCTAGAATATGTTTAAAGGTGTGTACAACATTAGTCATTATGCTAGTCGCGATAATTAATTTTTGGTGACTGAATATATTTATTTTACGAATGACCGAAAAATGGTTTTTAATTATTAATTGAACGCAATAAATATTTAATTATTATTTTATTCCTGAATTTTGAATGACAAATAAAAACATTAGAGAATGCGACTATTTATGCAATCCATAATGAATTGTTTATTTAAAGATAATAACATTGATAAAATATTTAGTTAATATTTAAATGCTTAATAAATATACTAATAGCAATTATTTGCTAAGCATCATAAACGAGTTATTTCAACATAGTTAATTTAACGGACTGTTAACTCCAAGTTTATTTTTCTACTAAACAGTTTAAGTATGACTGGCCTAGGAAGTAACCGTCAAACATATAAATTTATGACGTCGTATGAGTGCAAGCATAAAAACACTGGTCACGTATCACGCTGGCTCATGGCTCGTGTCAGTTATTCAAATTTTGACGGTATTTAGTTCAAACTGCTTTACATACATATCACAGCAATGCAAAAACAGTACTTATATTTTGCTAATATCAAGTAATATAACAGCTAAACTTAACGATAACGGTTTCATTATGTTATATCACGTACTATCTACTTAAATTTACTTCAAACTGACCTTTAGAAGCGTCGATTTTCATTTCATATCAGTATTACAATATTTACTACCTACACCATACGATATATGCTAATTGCTATTTATTTTATTTTAAAAACATTTTTTATTTAACCTGATAATTTTCTACTTTTTATAAACTTTCATATAAAATTTCCATTTTAAATAATTGCATGTCTGATTGACTGAATCCTGTAAACTGTTAAATTAACCATAGTTGTCTATAGGTGGATACGATATCCAAAAATTAACGTAAAACTTATTAATTAACGAATGATTATAATATAAAAAATATTTTGGTTGAGATATAAAATTAAATTGAATTAACAATTAAATTAGGGAAATGTAATTATGTCTGAATTTGACAGCATGTATTTTAAAAATATAATAAATTACTTTTAAATTATAAAAGGCATTTTATCTATTAAAATTAAGCTCCGTTTTGAACGCAGTAACAATTATGTAAACTTAACTATGATTATCGCGTGTATATTAAGGAAGTATTACACGCACTGGTGATTGTACTTAAAACATTGTTTTAGAGGATAATTGTTGCATTATAATTATTAGAGTGTTTAGACGAGGTATTAGATATAAACAAATTTTTATTAATTAACGTATCAAATTATGGTATATAGACAGATGTTATCTCCGTATCAAGTGCCATAGGCGGCTCTTGTTCAATAAACAATTCACTATCACACAAAATGCGTATAGTAAATATCCTCAAAGCAGTCTCGAATAACAAATAAACAATCAAAGAATATTTATTTATTCTTCCAGTATATAAAGATAGCTTTAAATGACAGACAATATGAGAAGACAATTGAATAGATGACAAGTGTAGACAGTAGATTTCTTTGAATTAATATTGTATAAACAAATATCTATAGAAAAATTTACATAACTGCATTCACGGAAAATTATTTATTTTTATGTAAAATTCATTTTTATATTAGCGAAATATGAACTTATGAACCAGATTTTTGCATGTATTCGTTTTAGTTCCTTAATATGGTAGAAATAAAAAAAATCCTCGCTTAATAATAAAGTCCTCATATTCAAATCAAATCCGTTTAATAAATTCGATTAATATGAACTCCCTGCGCATATACTCCTCTCCGTATTCTGGCATGGAGACCTCATCAATCTTCATTTCACATTAGAGGGAGATATTCAATTATAATATCACAACATGCACTTACTTGAAATTATGATTTAATTGATATGGTAATTAATAAAAGACGCCATAGCGCTTTCAGAGAAAAATATAAATTAATAAATTCAACGGATATACCATATACTAGGTCACTGGATCTCTAATTAAAATTAATAAGACAATTAAATAATTTAACAGCAATTGCGGAAAAGTCTGAGAAAATAAAATTGCGCAAATATATTATTTACAATATGTGGCTAAATTCAACATTGAATAGTGCTTAATTATATACGATTGCAATAACTAAGAACCGTTATAAAACACCTTACATATATCCGTAAGTAAAGGACAGAATTTGTTTTTCAACTAATTGTACTAGTATTATTTATCCGGCCTAGCTTTAATTTTGTGCAAATAACTCGCTATTAAAACGTTTTTTCGTCATAATTATCTGAGAAAACTAAGTTTAAATATTAACTAGTATGCAGCTCAAATTATATGTTCAGATCGCTTTGAATACGAAATTATGAATCAAAAGAGATTTTTTTTTATAATTTTGTTAGTTTTTGCCTGAAGGAAAATGCATCCTTTTTTTATGTATATATATTTTTTGTAATTTGTGTCACAGCAAACATGTGTGGATACCAAAAATGTCACGATGAAGCTCAACTTTATTCTCAGGAAGACTTGGAGATTTAAGAAGATATTCAGCCAAAATGAAAGTGTTGCGGTAAAATAAACAAGTTGTAGCAGATTAGGTCGTGATGGGCGCAATCTGTGGTATTTAAAACTCAAATTGCACTAGTCCCGGCCTGCCTTGCTTACAGCAAACCAACAAAGCGTCCGCAAGAAATGAATCGAAACGAAAAGTCTACATGGACGTGTGTGGGATGAGACATAATAATAATAATAATAATTCACTGTGTGTGCATTGACTTAAATCGTATAATGCGAACGCACTAAGGTGTGTTTACAATTTTGCAGTATTTATATTAAAGAAGGTGTGGATCTTCATTGTAGGCGAACGAACGAACGAACGAATGAATGAATGAACGGTCATGACCATATTTCAGGCTTATATTCACAGCGCAATGAGGGTGATATATCTATTTAAGCTTGACGAAATATACGTTAGCATAGAACTTATATATTTCTATTTTTAAATTATCTTAAAAATATGTTTTAAATCTACTGCATTGCGTGGGATTCTTATGAGTACTTTGATAAAGAAACTCATATACATATATAATATTCTTATCATAGTTTTACTTGAGGAATCAGAATTTCTAATTTTATTCTTCAAGATAAAAGTTTATTTAAGTAATAGAATACTCTCCAAAGTAATAGGAAAAAAAAACAAGTTTACACTATTTTCTTTACAGTATAGGTCACATAGTGCACTAATTTGAAAGACGTGAACATAAAAATGCAAATAAAAATCTTAATTGAAATTTAATGAATTAACAGCAATTAATTATTTTATTAATCATCGAACTAATGGCTTTACAATTTAATTGACCACTGATTTGAACCATTATATTAAATATCACCGACCAATTTGTAAATTATTATCCGAAATTCAGTGGTATGATTAAAATAATTTCACTACGATTATTCTAACTGTATTTTGAGTCTCTTTTTGGGCCATTTATAACTGGAGATCGTTAGATTTTAGTATCGTGATACATACATACATACATAGGTTATGCATCGGGCTTTATGCAAATTATATTTAATACAAAATGTCCGGGGTTTTACAGTTACAGTATTGTGCGCGATTTTACTGCTGCAATAAACTTTATTGCAATTCTGATAATAACTGTACTAAAGATACAATGCTATTGGTTTTTTACTCATTCAATCTAGATTATTACAGTACATAAATAAGCGTATCCGTTTTTGAGTCTACCACACACCTTGTGTGTGAACATATCTTTTTTATTATTTTTGAAATAAATATTATAATAACAATACTTTCAGGTACGTTTTTTAATTTTTTATCTCAACGACATGACATCATAGGAAGTTAGATTGAGACTAAATAAACATTTTAATCGGTGACTCAAATGGAAGAAATGTTATTACTACAGTCTAGATTTATATTTAATACAAATTATTGCAAAATTGTACCTGACATTATTTTCACTAAATTTCTAGTGCAATTCATTACAATTACACTTTTTAAATATTATATTTTTAAGCATAAGCTACATTTTTCAACAAAATATCACTACTACATTAAATTAAATTCACAAAGTTTTATTTCATATATTTATGTTTTTTTTTTTAAAAAAGGAAACTTATTAGAAGTATCGTAATACTAAATGTTATTGAAATGTATCTAAAGTTTATTTAATGTTTTTAACTAATATATTTATTTAATGTATATGTATGTATATTGGCAATTTGAAAAGTTCAAACGAGGCATCAGCGAGTATGAATACAATTACGTATCGTAATATATCGAATAATAAAAAAAAGAGTTGACCAATAAATTTGACGCGGCCACCGATATTAAAAACTAGAATTACACCAATAGTGAGGAAGCACAATATGGCAATATTGAAATAGTACAAAAAGCACAATAAAAACAGGTAACGACTGCTAATTTGCGTTATTTCGCAACCTATCACGTATATATTTCATATACGCGCTGAAATAGTCAACATATTTGGTTTGCTCCTTTTTCACGTGTATTGTATTATTCCTGATATATTCCGGAAATTGAAACCGTAACATTGATCTTTCCGATAGTCGGTATTGAAGAGTCGAATACCGCCAGCGCACAGCACCATGTGTTTGATGTGTGATGCTAGAAACGTTGTTGCTAAGAAAGCAAAAGTAGAGTGAAAGCCGCGCTTAATACACCGTTAATATAAATGATAGTAATTTCTTTTTGTATCAATCTTACTTCGCGCAAATTGCATCGTTTTTTCGTTTATTTGTTTGTTTGATGGTCTCTGATGGAGAATACCAGAATTTATAGAATGTAATTCCTACTAATTGATAATCAAAAAGATATTAAATGCATTTTATTATTTGAAAACATTAAAAGAGATTTAACTATTATTGTAAATGTGATGCTATACAACAGCTATCACATAAATTATACAACCCTGGTACTTTCAAGTACCTACGTACGTCCGGCACGAAATTTATAATAAATTTGAACCTTTTATACCACACCTGAATGCTTCACTAAATTTACGATCTATTTTATAAAGCTACAGATATCAATCAGAAAATACTTTATTCATTTTTCGTTAATGTAAATATTTTCCGGAAAATTTGCTCCAAGATTCTTTAATTATAAATGTACGAATAAAAATGTCGTTTTTTACCAAAAACCATTGTTCTTCTTCTTAAGAGACGTTTAAATATCAACAAACGAATCATAAATATAAACGCGCTTTGAAGTACTATTATTATAGCGTAACTTAGGGGTATTTTACGGATGGCTGTCGCAGAGCTTAAAATAACTATAAATGATTTTTTTTTTTGAAACGTTTTCAAAAGTATACATAACTAATTTTAATTGGCACTTTGTAGTTATGTCTTAGACCATAAATGATGTATTATAAAATATTTTATTCATTTTCTTTGAAGGGTATTAAAAATAATACAACTTGTAGGTGGGGTTTGACTAATAGGTGTTAATGTATATTCTATGTAGAATTTTGTATGGATGTCTATTTATAGGATATAGTATAGAAGATATGAAAATTTTGTAAAATTTATTACCGTTTTAAAGTCGCGTATTTGGGTTGGGCCCTAACGGTGCACTACCAGTACTGCCAACCTTGAAATAAAAATACACACGTGTATCACCTCGCCTTAACGTACACTACACTTTAATTAATTCACGTAACAGTAACGATTCATTGACATAAGTAAATAAATGCGTATTAATCAAATAAAGTTTTTTTTTTCTTCTTACAAATTTTGTTGATTCAACGATTTTTTATATCTCCAAATTTGTACATGACGATAAAAATGGTTTAAATAAAATAATTACAATTTAGATTTAAAACGTTTTAGAATGATTGTGTGTTCTTCCAAGTGAAGTCCGGCGGCTTTAGTAAATAAACGAGTTTTAGTTGTTAATTAATCTTGAAAGCTCATTAGTATATTGTGTGCAAACGGTTTAACCGTCACACCCGATCGGTTATTCGCATCGCATAAGCTTTTTCGTTTGTTTTTTTCCTATCGATATAGTATGCATATCCTCTTTCGATGACGTTGCATCGAGATTCTTTTAAAATGCATGCTACACATACACACACATAAACATGCGAGATTATTAATCGTTACTCACTTTCAATTTGATAACATGCTACACTTGTTCCAACTACTGTTTCCACTTTTAATTATACTGGTGTCTTTTCATCATCACTCATCTACCTACAGATCATTTCTTGTTATTTTAAACTAGCGGAAAAAACGGCACTTATCTCATGATAAATAATAATAAAAAAAAAAGTTTTCATGCCTACAAAGCCCATTATCTTATTATTATTATTTACTTATTTTAAATTCTTCGTAATTATCGCTAATTTGGTCAAGAATTTGATAATTATTACTAAGCTTTAAAAATATATATTTAAGTTCATAAATCAGATTTCATATTCTTTTATTTGGACACTGATAAACAAGTTTAACTGATTAGTATTCATGTTTATGATATTTAAATGCAATTAGTAAATAAAATATATGTAAAGCTTCTTAAGTATATAACTGTGACAGTTTGACCATCTATAAGATTTATAAAAATGTATTCACAAACGAAAAACATTTCTTGGGTCAAAATGAAATTCTTTACAATCATATTGTTATTTCGGTGAAATAAATGAAAATTGTAGTCATCAGTTTTATATTTGTATAAATATTATACGAATGAGACCGGGAATGTATGGATATGTGGTTTTTCAATATTAGTTGAAATATAATCTCGATTTGATATATCTTTGTCCATACTCAATATTTTGCAAACGCAGGTTCAAAATAAACACGTTCCGTCATCAAACAAAACGCGTATTTGAACCGTCTGTTTGTGCGTGCGGAAATATTTTTGCCGATTTGTTTTTTGTGTGTGTGCGCGCTGATGACTGAATGGTATGACTGATGTGTGTAGAAGGTCCAGAGAGAATACGAAATTCCAATTAACCGAGAAACGGCGAGAAATGAATTGTCGCGAAAATCTAAATGTGTGTATAGACCAAAATTGAAGTTATGATCGAAAATAGAATATTTACATACGCGCGAAATAAAAAACAAAAAATGCTGTTTGATGAGACGACGCGCATAAGGAAGAAGAATGTATGATTTGTTTTTCACACGGTGAAGGACACTTAACACTTGCACGTCAAGAATCCGTTTTATACTGTTGCGGTCAATTACGAAGCGTAACGCAAAAATACGCAATGCTATATAACGTAACGGTACCGATGCAATACGAAATACGGATGTTACACAACAATATACCGAGACTGCTGCAAGAGCAACAAAGAACAGTCCATCGACAATAACGACAAGCGTTTGTCTCTCTTGCACACTTACATACGTTCACACAACTTATGTTTTCAAACATATGGTACAGATACATATGATACACATATTTATATGTACCTATATGGTTATTACTTAATAAATTATTTAATAATAAACATTTATATTATAAATTAAACGAAATAAATTTGCAAACAAATACTTATACAACTGTATGCATTCTGAAATTACTTATAGACCTAAAGTAAAACTAAATACATCATTACTATATAAATTAACACCATTTTTAAATACAATTTAAATTTCTATTTATTTGCTTTGGATGCATACAATATTTCGAGCTCATGCTTACAATACTTATTACTTCATCTAAGAAAGTTAAAATAATACTGTATCAAATTAAATTCAGTTTAGTAATTTATAACGAAAACATTTAGACTTTCTATAATCGCAAACATGTATAAATAACGGAATTTATATAATTTGATCATTAATTTGAACTACATTGCGACGAATGCATGAAGTTGATGATAAATCAGAAGTTTCAATAAATACGTTTATAATAATAACCATTAATATAATTAGTTTATGAAATTTCAACACCATTCATAAACATATATCAGATTTATTTGTGCATCTGTTACGAACGCAAGAATTTGTCGGCATATTGGAAATTTCAATAAATATGTTTATAATAAATAATAATTAAATAGTAGCGTTTGCAAACTAAATCAATAAATATGTTTCTAATGCATGAAGCTAATCTAACGTTTCAATACATTTATTTCTATTTAATTAGTTTTAAATAAATTTAACATCATTTAAAACCTATAAATTACACATAGTATCTGTTTGTACATATGTACGTGTGAACAAATATGCTTTAGTGTAGTTTGTAAATATATTATTTTCTCATATTGAGAAATTGTGCTCTATATTTTAACATATGACAAAGTAATCGTTTTGCATGTTTTATTTAGAGAATGGATAAAATTATAAATATATTTTAATTAAAATTTGAGTTTTAATTTCCGCAAAGATGATTGAATCAATAAATATAGTGTTTGTGTCTCAAATAAGCGGCATATATAAAACTAGCAAATATATAAATACTATAATAAATTTAAGATACAATACGAGTTTTAGCTTCCGCACGGAACAATATAAAATTGAATAAAAAAACATAGTAATTTCCAATTGATTTCGAATGCGTTTCACACTTTGACCACTATGATTGGAAGCAATCATCTAGGATTGTCAGACCACTACATACATATATAATATCTATAGTTGTTGTTGATAAGATCTTCAAGAAAATCAAATCAAAGGTATAACTGTGGTGTAAGCATTGACGTAAATGACTATAATTTCATCTAGATTACTTAGCAGTAGCAAAAATGAGGTTTTTCATCTATATTTGGAGTACTTAGAGACGGTTTGTTTTTGTTGGGGTGTCGGCTGTGTATTACTCCTTAAGTGAATTTTAGGGGTAAAGATTGACGCAGTAGGATCAACCGCAGAGCGGCCAAAACACTCAAACACACTTGGAGACTTTGAGCCATGGCTATCAGGGTAGTTCAGCAAGCAACACCTTTTGGAAATTAAGTTAGACCGTCGGTCGCTGGCGCAGTAGTTTGTTCCGAAAACCAAAGTTGGATTATGCGTAATGGTTTTGACCGGTTATTTCGTCACAGTGCCAAGTGGCAGCGCTTGTCCCAGTTACACAAAACTATCATAACTTATCCGGACACATAGTAATGGCTTCAATTTCGTTTGTAGTTTGACTATTATTATTTTATTTACCATCATACATAGTACAAAAGTTTGCACTCGGATGTGTATTATTGTATAATTTGGGATACAAAATTTATTTTGCGATTTATTTGAAATTTATAAATTTGGTTTGAAAGTTATTCCAAAATTCTTCGAGGAATCTTACAATTTTCATAGATTTAAAATTCAAATTTCTGTTCAGTTTAACGACTAATCATGCGGGTTATGGTAAAAATAATGTAGGTCCATATTTGATGTATAAGGTTAAAGACCGCATTTCCAGACAATAAAATTAAAATGTATTTTTTTAAAATCATGTCAACCATCAGATAGTCGTTGCCAAGATGTATATGGTATATGTATGTTTGTGACCTATTAAAATATGAATTTGTTTTTGTTTCTCATCAAATGAAATATGTGGGTGGTTTCTTTAATTTGGAAATAATAAGAATAATAATGTTGGTGGCAAAATAAAATCGGCAATGTGGTGCCGCCCGTGAGGCGGTCGGGGGAGGGGTGGGGCCAAGTGGAATAGGTTCTGCAGAGTATATTATATAGAAAGAGCTCATCAACGCCGTTGTTGCTTTGCGAGCAAACGAATAACCGCCGTTGTCTGCGGGCAGCGATCGCACCGGCCGGCCACCGAAGTGCATTGAACCGCGTATGGCTAACATCGTCGGTCGCAATCGCTAACCAAGCAACTGCTGAACTCCACCATCTCGAACAGCCACTGTCTCTCTATGTATGTGTATATGTGTCGAGAAAATACTTTTAATTTTCTACAATTACTCGCACTTTATTGGGAGACAACGAGGCATCGCTTACATACAGGAACAAATACAAAAATAATATTAAATATTACACGAAAAATTATGTTTAGGTTTATATTAAACTAGATCTGTAAGAAATACATTTGTATATAGATCAATATGAACTAATAAACAGTACAAGACGTAAAATTATATTTAAATGTATTAGTTTTTTTAGATCAATTTTTTGTAGAAATATATTTTATTATATATTGGTGAAATTACATCTTACACTTATTATATATTAGTAAAATTACTTGTAATTTTCGTAAAATTGTACATTAAAATTTACTGAAATTATTGACTAAAATAAAATAAATTTGAGCGCATTCATATAAATTTCCAACTTATGGTAAATGCGTGGAAGCAGAATAATCCATATAGTTACGTGTTTAAAATTACAATGAAATACAGTAGTTATATCTTATTGTAATTTAAACGATAAATCAATATGATTTATTGATAATGTAAAATATATATAAATCAGCATCTAATTATTTTCAATTAATAAGTTAAAATCCCCATTAACATCAAGAATAATTTGCAAAATTATACAGCTTATAAAACAAACTATAATCAGTGTGTACGTACATACATACATACATACATACATATATGCAGAAGTGCACATTTTCCCTGGAAGCAATTTAAAATCTAAATACGCGTTTTATGTTTTTCCGCGGTTTAATGTAAATTGAAAAGGCGTTTTGTAAATGGGATATATACGAGCGTAATGTGTGCTTGATAAGCTTGCATGTTCTGTTTGCCGAATGCCTCTTACACGTATGTATACGTACGTATGTGTGTATGTATGCGGCACCATACAAGGTCACAAACAAAACTCATTACCCTGATAATAATCAAACGGGAATAAACTCTGTCAATAAATGATCAACCCACTCAAGGCAGAGAACAGAATCTTCAAACAAGCAATGTTACGTTGCGTGAACCATTACAGATTCCGTTTGTCAAAGGTTAACTGTAACATATATTGTATGGAATGTGCGTGTATTATATATGTATGTTCTTAGTTTGTGTCTAAGTACAAACTCGCAATACATATATCTATATATACTATAAGCGTCTTTTGCCGATGTTATATGTCTTCAAAGTCATATCAACATGTTTACTCTTACCAAACTAAAAATACGCTGAAAACTGTGGCTTTTAATTGAAAACAAAATTTTTTAAAATTATGATTTACAGTTGTCAAGTATGACACTGCATTGTTGGTAGCTTTTTTGTAACTCTAAATGAGTTTTGTCCCATTTGTGTGTGTGTGTATATATGCACAAGAAACTAAAGTAAATGTTATGCAGAAATGTATGCAATGTGTACTCACGCAATGCAGTGAGCACTGCATTTTTTATTCTACAATTGTGAATGTCATTCTATACAAAATGTGTGAACGAAGTGTGAACATTTATGTACTTGTAATCAGATTGTCGCATAATCATTTATTTAGAAAAATACTTAATCCTTCCCTTAAGCGCCTATGCTAACAAGGCTCGCATAAAGTCATTAAATATCTCTTCAGTTTATTTTTTTAAATGTGTAATAAATGATGGTTAAATTTAACACGTTGCTAAAATTTAAATCCTAAGTATATTGGGAATTACTATTTTTACGTAATATTGTATTTATGTATTATAATAGGTCGGATCATACATTTTAACCAGGATTGGTGAATATATACAAGTCAAGGTAAGCTTAAAATTAAATAATATCGTAAACTGGCATTTGTTTATAAATATATTTCGATTTAAGTAGAGATTGTTTCGTGAATCTCTAAATAAACTTAAATCATGATGAATGGAAAAAGAGTGGTAAATCAATGTGTATTGGTGAATGTGTGTATTTTTCTAATTAAATTGGTGAAAGTGTATTATATTAATATTGACCAAAGTAGTAGGTAAATGTGCGTATTTTCTCTACATGTAGTACTTACCTGTACCGTAGCATATACGTGTATGTGTATTAGAACAGTAGCAGCACTAGTCGCCTAGTGGGTCCCCTGCAGCTATTAAAACATCTAATTATATAGTGTATGTCGTAACGTAATGGGTAAATATCGATTTCATAACAACCCGAGGGACACTTCACTGTACCTATATATATATATATGCATACATACAGACACCTATAATATATATAGAGTTACATATTAAATTGTTTACACAGACCCACTTAGCCGGAACATAAGTATGCACTGCATTAGTTTTCATGACACTTACCTCAACCACTTCAAGTCAACTAAAACATTATTAAATATAATTAGACTACTTAAAAACCATAGTTGCGAAGAAGCGCTCTAATCTAAACTAAACTTACCGATAATTTATTAATCATGTTCGTTTTGTATAAAGTACATTAAATAAATACATATGTACTTATTAAAATTAAATAAAAATTTATTAATACATCTTCAATACTTGTAAATGTATTTGTTGTCTATTATATTGATAGTAACATATGTTTAACCACCCACACCCAGTTCAAAAATGATTGAAACCAATTAAAAACATGTTTAAGGGTGTGGCAGACGTTCTTCAAGTACGTATAATAAATATAATAATCGTAAATACTAATAATAGAATTAATATATGTGATGTTAATAATGGTAAAACGGGTGTTGTTAGAGTTACAGCTCGTGCGTGTAAACAGTCACGGATAAGGTGACATCCGGCCCCTCCTCAGGCCGGCCCTGCGCGTCGGAATCGGCGAAGATAGCAGCGAGAAAAAACACGCCACACCCGCACATTTGTAGCTATGTATGTAACATATTTTGCACATAAACGCTATTCATTCTTGTTTAGGTGTTCAAACGCTAAATCCGAAATGTAACCATCATACGCACGACTGATGCACTTAATTGCATTACGATCAAAAATGCCATTCGGGAATTTCGAATTTAGTGCACTAGATTTAATTGACTGGAAAGTGATTCTTCGCAGATCCGGAAAAGGTTAAATCTTCTCTGGTCAACTAAACAGCACGCAGTGAAAGTAATTTATATTTTTCAAATTGTAAAGTGAAAAAATGTATCATTGATATCGGACAATAAAAAAAGACGAATTAAGTTTAAATTATGTCGCAACATAGGATTACCTAGTTAATTTTGTATTGTATATGCAGAGAAATGGATTATTGCACATATATTATAACTTTCAAATTATACAGATCTTATAAATTATTAAATAAACTATATAAAATATTATACAGATTATTATCGCTATAATTTGTATTAAAATTTTAATCGTGTAATACAGCCTTTATAAAGCGAAGAAGCGGTTCATAATTTATTTTTATTATTAAGATTATTATAATGTTTACGATAATTATTATAATTTTGATATCATATTTCTACATACATATTTGTGTTTTTACAAAATATACATTTTTGTGTATATTATTTTGATGAGCATCATAATAACTTTTGTGATAGATTGCCATGATAGCAATTAAACAAAATTTAGGAAATCTAATTTCATACTGTTGTATCTTTAAACGAAAATTTGTTTTTTAACTGTAGGCACTATTAATTTTTTTTTTTACTTATACAATTTTTTTCTTGTAAATATTTATTAGTTATCAAAACTTCTTGTTTCGTAATTGATAATAATTAGCTTAAATCATAATATTTTATAAGAAATTTGATTGTAAGATGTTTTGATTTCTCATTTCATTGCAATTATAAATTGGTATCTCATAAATAAATCACTGCCAGCTTTGGCACGAATTGAAATTTCGTATAATGATGTTTTTATTATTATTGGATTTCATTAGCATAAGATAAGAAAACAATAGCAGCGTATCTATTGATTAAACATATACATACATAGATAATGATCTGTAATATATGTCAATCGCATTCATATAAATTTAATGATATAATTCAAATTAGCTTTAATTAAGAAGCAACGATCTTTATTTATTTTATATGAAATCATGTAAGTTCATCTTTATTATCTTAAAATAACTTATCTTGAAAGCATTTTGAATTATTATTTAAATGTATTATCTACTGAAATTTATGATTATATTGAATCCTTCACAGTTTATTACATCGTTAATTTAGGCGATCATATAATTCACAAAGCATAATATTATTAATTATCCAATTATATAATATTAAATTTAAATAGTGATTAATCTTCAAAACAAAATATGTGTAATTTTATGGGTACATAAAGATACGATATTTTTTGCTAGATTAATCATTCGTGATAATAACGGCGCGAATGAAAATCTCAAATAATACCGTTATTGTATACCCGGTCATATATTTTTATTAAATAATAAGAATGTTTAAAATACAAAAAGAAACTATGAATTATTCAAAATATATAAAAAATAAATGAAACAAATATATTACAAATTTCAATATATTGACACGCTATTTCCTACCAAATCGACGTAAATAATACACATTAGTAAGATATAATTTGGAGTTTTTTACATAACTAGTAAATTTGACGTATGTTTTTCCAAAAAAAAAAAAAAATCAGTCGAATAATTTACTATGTAATTTATACGACCAGACTTATATGGAAATAAGTGCAGAGTACATTTTTATGTAAATCACACACACAGTTACATTTATTTAAAGTTATTCAAATCGACTCAAGTTTGCAGTTAAGTAGGTATCATTTCGCCTTGTTTCATCATTGAAAATCATAGATGTCTTAGCACAAACTTGTCAACGTTAAACAAAATCAAATCAAGGACATCCACAAGAAGAATTTTGCATGCATATTCTTAATCGAAATTAAAACAATGTTTATAACGAAAACAATTGAATTAACAGAAGAAGAATAATTTCATTGATGTTTTCCCTCGATTTTATATCTACAAAGTAGAAAATGTAAAATATAAAAGTGTATGTACAAGATTGAAGTGGAAGACGACAGAGGTATAAGAAGCGTTAATGGCGAATATAAGAACACGTTAGAGGATTTTATTCTCGTTGTGTATCCGAAACAAGCTTATCGCATTTTTGATTAGGTCCTCAACGCCGTTCCATCCCGCGCAGAAATGTAACAAAGTTGTGTGCTCGACGCGTCAACGGACAAAACAAGATATAAGAAAATTGTATTGTCACACAAAAGTTAGCGTGAGTTTCTTTCCCCTATCCTCGTCTAAGAGTCAAAATAAACAGTGATTACTGCACACGGATTATCGAACTTTTCGCAAATTATGTCACGGAACGCAAGGTGCGTGCTTACTACTTCTCAAACACTGTCGTAATAGACGAACCTCATTTACGCACTTATTACATGTTTTGTTCTTTTAATTTGGTCCAGCAAATTATTGCGGTTTCTAATTAATTTCCGATCGCGGGATGTAAAAGTATATGTTCTAGTACATCGTCTTTGCTTAGAAATTATTAATATAATTAAGTATACTTATTAATTTTAATATTTTGATATACTACCTACATATTTGTGAATTCGTTTCGCACTTCATTCCAAATGTGTTTCTATAAAGTTACATAACATTTTGACAAGTTGTGTTTTTGTGTGATTTATACTATGATGGCGACACGTATATACGTATGTATGTATGTACATATGTATGTATATAACATCATCGTTGGCCACATACAGCGAGAGGTCATTGTTTTTAACGCATTAGCTTAACAAATGTGACACCTCATACAATGACGTACTTTTCAACATTATTATTCACACTCTCGAATTAAACGATTCTGAAATGCTGTGTCAGACCAAACTACTATAATATAAAACAAAACAAAAATCCATACAACAGGCACGCCTAATGATCAGCTGCACTGAAACTTTGAGACAATAACGCAACCAGAAATTGTATGTATGTATAACTTTATAATAAACTCCAAACACATATTTACAAACTGCTGATACCATAATACTATTATTATTATTATTCTATTACGAGTAAATATAATACGATGCTTTATAAAATAAATGCTCAATTCTATATAACTGAACCCTTTTATGATTATTTAATTCGATATCCTTGCGAGTGTCCTGATAACCATGGTCCTATTCCGAAATGATGTGTGTGTGTGTGGAATAATTAAATTTGATTTAACATGTAATTAAAACGCTACATTAAATTAAGCATTTCGAATAAAATTGTAATTCATTGGCCGCATTAAATTCATGTAATTCAATTAATTAAAGTTTGCTTAATAACTTTAATATAATCATCATACCTTTGGTAATTAACAATCAGAGTGCCTATTTAAATATTATTATCAAGTTGTCATGTGTTGGCGTTAGTAGGTATATCTTATATTAATTATAGAAACGTTAATTCAATATCCATTTTCTAATTGAAACACCATCATGGCGTCTTGGTTGACGTATGCCGTCACTTGCACCTGCCGCACGCCAAAATTCATTTCGAATTGCTCTATATATTATTCGACACCCAAAAAGGCACAAGCTTGCATCGCCCTTCAACAAAGAATAAAAATCTTAAATTCTTTTGAATTTTTTTGTTGAAGCGCTGCGCAAACTAGTAATTTAGAAAATATCGAATAACTCATAAAACAAAAGAATATGAGTTGTTATTATTAATAAAATTTATAGAAAAAGAATTTTTTTTGTATATGAAAAAAAAAAAATCTATATTTGATTTTGTGTTTTTATGTATAAATCCTCTTTTATTTCTATTTATCAACCAGTAGCGCAAATAACAAGAATATTACATCTCGCCGTAAAATGTTTTTATGAGTAAAAACAAATTGTTATTTCGACAAAGATAACTCAGCCTTCGCAATGTTAACTTACTGGACTACGATAAAATGTCATTTTTACAGCAGCTAACAAAGACATATTTCTAGGCACATAAAATCAACTGACCCCCTCGTAAAAAAATAAATAACCCGCTGCTGGGCCCCCATATTATCCACACCTTCACATGTGTTCACATAGTTTTATACGCACAGGATGTCCGTAAAGTAGCCCGTTAAATAACACTAAAAATATTGTTCACACTCGATTTTCATGTCATCGGTTCCAAATTTACTGCTAGCCAGGAGTTCAATCGGAGAACTTTTCGCCGAGATATATTAGTTTCTATGTTTCAGTCAGCACTTTATAAACTTACCCGGATTCCGTCTCTTATTATTGTTATTATTTTTCTTTTTTTTTGGTCCTCCTCATCTTCTTTCATAGCTACCGCCATTAGCATTGTTTTAAAACTTTTATTTGAGAAATATCAGTAAAATTATTACGTAATTAATAAATTAGGAAAACTTTTTTTAAAAATATTATTTTAATGAAAACAGTTGTCGGCTATTTATCATACGTAGAATAGTAATGCATTTAGGAATTTTAATTAATATATTTTCACGATTGTGAGAAATGCATCTAATGAAAATGAATAACAACGATAAAATATTTTAATAATGTTAAATACTTAGACGTTTCATTAAATATTAAAATACAGAATTGAGTGAACTTGTGATAAAAAAATTGAACGCTATAATTTTGAGCACTTAACGGGATACTTAATAACACTTTGCAGCATCGATTGGCTTGATTCGAAGGTTGGCCATATTTTTTTTAAAGATATTAAAAAGGCAAATAAAAATATTGACGAAAAGTGTTGAATTACATACAAGACCACAGTGTGTGTCCTGCAGATTTTTTTGCGTGTATTTTTTGGGTCCTATATATTTGTGTGTGTGTCAACCAGTGTTGCCAACAAAATATGTCAGCAAACTTTCAAAATAAATCACTTGACTAGAGAACCGATGTAAGTAGAAGTTTTAAATGAATTGTTTTTGGTTACACGTCCCATACTATGAGACCGTATGTGCACGACATTTTTGGCTGCTGTGTACTGATATGTATTTCTACCGTCATCATGGGTTTACAAATTTGATTAATTATTTTCTATTAATCAAATATTTTCGTATATTCATATATGCATAGTTAGGTGTACTTATTGCTTAATAATTAATTTAGTAGTATTAGTACTTTTGGTTAAAAATTATTAAGTTTCTTTAGAGGAGATATGACCAATATTAATTTAAAATTTATTGTAAAAAATTCAAATTGTAATACATAAGCTTACATTCTAATTAATGTCTAGCATTAAACTAAAAACTGATGATGGTTTTATTTAGAGCAGAATAATTCAAGCTTTAAATAAAATACTTGTTTGATTTTGTAATTGTTAACATTTTGACTTTACTGGCTGTGACTGATTAAGCTTTCCGTGCAAGAGATCAAAAAGTAGAAACTTAGTAGTCTAAAATGTGAAGATTTTAAAAATTCTATCCTTTTTCCAGGTCAAATGGATTACTTATACGGTGTCCCTATATTGCTTTGATCACTATACCTATATACTATAAGGAGTATGAACATCAGCGGATGATGCCACCCTTCAGAAATCTGAACTGAATATAAATCTTACAGTTCAGGA
Organism: Nebria salina; assembly: GCA_944039245.1. NCBI lineage: Eukaryota > Metazoa > Arthropoda > Insecta > Coleoptera > Carabidae > Nebria > Nebria salina. Next base: position 1,654,601 of record OX063273.1, on the reverse strand, counting down.
CCAAAGGTCTATTCATTTTTCCCCTATCTGGATAAAATGACATTTTCAGATTAGGTTGATGACGGATTTATATATTTTGCCATGAATACGTATGAAAAATTGCCGGATTTCTTTAAAAAGAACATTCCAATCTCGTAAAATTACATATCTACAATACCATACATATGTACATACATACGTACGTATATTTTACGAGCATCGGAATATTTTTCAAAAAAGTAGTGACTTTCTAGCGTGTATCTATAATGCAGTATGATTTGATGCCATTTGAAGTATATTTTTACAAATAATTCACACGATCCCAAGAGTCACGTGACCGGAACTGGGTCGGGCTGGATGAGTAAACGAAAAAGGATCGGCCCTATTCTTCCAAACAAAACCCAAACGACCGTAACCCAGAAAAGAATGGTTGATATGGTCGTGGATAAAATTACTATATAAACATTAACACGAGTATACGACCAAACTGGATTATAAAAACCGAATTCATACAATACCGAATATAACGTGAGAAGAGACCACTCTTCACTACCGTTTTTCGGTAACTACAAAACAATTTTTTACCATCCATCTGGTACCAAAAGAAACGAGTTATTTTTCAAAAGGGGGCTCTTAACAATTAAAGCTAACTTGTTTTTCATTACAAGGTTACAATTTGTTAAGGGCTAACTTACGTTACAAGATTCTATTTAAAAAAAAAAAAAATTCAGAAAATGGCCATGGGAAGCAACTCTATATGTACATATATATTTTTAAATATAAATCTTTAAACATTTTAAATATAAACGTTCTACGTATAAGAAAGATATTTTAAAATACGTAAAACTTTTAATCAGTAAGAGAATAAAAAAGATTGAACTTTATCGGTACAAATTGATGAATTAAACAAAAAAAAAAAAAAATAGAGTGTGTGTGCAACACATACATATGATGTAGGTACAAACAAAACCTAAACATATAGATTTAGTTCAGCAATGGATGTTGCAACTCAACTTGAATCAGAGCACGGTTGAGATGCGCTTTTGTGATACACAAAAGCGCTTGTATCCTGTGCCCTGCAGTTCCCCGTACTCACCCGTCCACGGCCGTGTGTGTCACCGTGAGACACACCACGAACGACCAGGTAACCGTACCGAATATACGTTCAAGATTAACGTGTCTTACAGCACAATGGACAAACGTTAAACTAAGGGGATCGGATGTCGTTCTAGCGAAAACTTTTATTTTTCTATGTACTTTTGTTGTTTGCGCTTGTAGTTAAGCTTAGGGCTGCTAACATGTCCCTCTAAACACAATGCTTATTTGATTTGCTGATTTTTGGTACCTCTTATAATACCATGCTGAATACGAGGGCTTAGTCCTTGGGATTCTTCACAAATAATATTATTTTTCTATTCCGAGAATTTCATATTGCAAAAATACAATACGCATTCTTTATACGTACCTACACTTAAATTCAATAGCCAATCAATGTCTATCGTTTTATGAGAGATTATTTGAATACTATTTCATATTTTTATTTGTTTTTATATGTTTTGTAAATAAATAAAATACTTGCTGTATCGATTTATTAAAGCAAAATAATTATTATTAATTAATACATTGATAATTAAATAGAGTATTTGCGAATTTTGTGTAACAAATCATGTATGAAGATCGCTGCTTTTGTGAAATCGGAAACTATGAAATATAAATGGGAATTTTGATTTTACCTTCCTGTTAAATATCCGTTACCTTTCCTTTCCGGATATTTAAACGAGTCGCATCACTAATTAACTGTTAATATCTGGGAGAGAATATATATACATACCTATAGCGATTTTTATTAATAAAAATATTCTACATAAGCAAACTTAAAACATTATTTCTATACTAATTTTAAGTTCATGTTTAGCCATTGTATTATATTTATATTTTGCTCAAATTTAGAATTGCAAAGTTTGATATATCAAACTTTGCGAGCCGTAGGGCTCGGCCCTCAACTTTTAGTTGAACATTTTGGATAAGGTTTGTATTAATTGCGGTTCAAAATATATGGTAAATAAATATGTTAAGAAAACACTCGGGACCTAAATATTTTCAATTTGTTTGAATAAAAAGAAATTCAATTTTGATTCGTTGTGAAATGTTGCTACTTTGTTACCGATGTTTTCACTATAATTTCATTAACACATTGAGGTTTATCTGGTGTGTGGTTTCGCAACGTTGATTTCTTTACCGCTAATGCCCTTTGGGACCGTTTTATTGGTTGGTTAGATTTTTTTCCAAGGTCGTGTGATGTCAACACGTTCACGAGATATCAAGGCGTTAGTCTGGGGAATAAAATCTAATTTCTTACACTCATTAGAAATCTATTGACGCCACTTTTTCCTATTGTGTTTTTGCTATCTTTTGCACGGCTCTGGATTAAATTGTTTTTTTTTCCGGTCAAACATTTTTTCAATTTCATCAGTTTACTAGGAGAGGAATATTTTTTAGACCAGAAAATAAAAACTAATAGCTTATACTCGGGTGTGAGTGTACATAGGGAAAAAATTAAAAAAAAAAATTAGTGGTTAAAAATTGGGCAAAAATAGTTGCTCTACTTAATAATTGGAGTGCGAGTTTTTTAAAAAATCTAAAATTTCGACACTATTATTAATGGTTATGAGAAATCAATACATGGAAAATTTCTTATAAATTGATAAAAAAATTTTAGGAAAAAATAAACATCTAAATTAGGTTTACAAAAATATCAGTGCAACCGCGATTAAATGATGCCTAACCCGTAAATAATAGCAACTGTCTCGATGTTCAACGATCCGATAACACGACAAGAAGGCATAAGTTGCGGGGGGTTGCTGCTGGAAGCGCTACGGTAGCACAGAGACGAGAACGTTTATTAAACGGCCGTAACAGCAGCAGGCAGCAGCACCAACGCTATCCAATCGTGTCTAATGGCCAAAGAAGACATTCAATCCATTCCAGAGGGCAAGGCATCCACCCTGTGATCAATCATCATGCAACCAACATACAATACAACAATGCTCATACCGGCTTATATTCGAGGACACAACAAACTTTACAAGAAAAAAAAGCGCATTTTTCAATCATTAAATTCAGAGTTCGAGGAAAAAATTATCTTAGCTCTATAATATGCAACTAGAGGAGGACAAATCTAGTACTCTTTCATTTTTAAACACAATGAATTGCATTCCAGGAATTGTATGATTAAATTGATTTCAATTTAATATTGTTAAAATAAAAATAAAAGGCACCTACACAAAACGCCGGGATAGTATTTAATTTAGCTTGTTTGTAAAAGACGTGAATTTGAAATGGAATGTGTTTGCTGATAGTTTTGCTTTGTCTAGTGCAATAGTGTATAGTAACAATGCAAATAGGTTCAATATTTTATCAACCAGTTGGATCGTATATTAAAAAGTTTCTGTAAACATAGAATTCGGTCTGTCGCACAAAACAAAAAACCAATTTTTATCAGGTTATTCGTAGTTTGACAAACAACAAAGGAATCTGTAATGCTTTTGCTAGCCAGAGTAGCCAGCGTTTGCCGAACACAACGTCGATTTATATACACATAGCTTTTATTTCATCTGAATATTTACCACTAATTTTTAGTTTGTGTTCCATAAACAGAATTAAATATAAATAACCGTGTTATTTTCTAGCAATAATGAGAATAAGTGTTTCACTGATTTGAAGCGCCTGCGGAAGCAGCAACCTTCACGCTGAACACTACAGTTAGTTTGGTGGCTCAGTTCTATATAATGGAGTAGGATACTGTCTGAAATGAGTGTATTATCGGTATGGAATCAGGTATTTGTTTGGTGACTTTGATGACAAACTTTTCATTTTTTTTTTTATCAAAAACGTTCAGTGTGTGACGAAGCGCCGGATATTGATCCCAAAATCCCTTGAATGCCAAGCGGGAGCCGTGCGCTCACGCCCCCGTGTAGAAGAAATAAAAATAGTATCACTTTGTGACCGACTTTCACTCACTCAATATCAAGTTGCAGTGGAGTAAGAACTTTCTCGTTTTCCCCAGATCCATCCCTAGGTATATCTAAGGCACACAAGCAAGCGGGTTTGCAATAAAAAGATCATTAAAAGAAATTAAATTGCTGAAAAGCACTGAAATAAATCCGATTACTAGAATTAAATAAAATACAACATTTCGAAGGGCGCAGCATGTACCATTGATTACATCAAAATAATATTACTTGACTTTACAGTCTGTTACTATGGAAATATTACACACACACACACACACACACACACACACACACACACACACACACACACACACATTCCCTTATGCCATAGACAATTTATTAAAATAAATATCAAAGGACATTTTAATACCACCAATGCACATATAATGAAAAAGTAAATCAATTGTTGTACATTATATTTATAATTAAATGGTTTTTTTCATCAGAAAATTAAAATTAAAATTTTTTTATTTTTCCTGAAATTACTTTGAATTCAAGCATTCGCACACACACACACACAAAACGTGTGTGCGCGAGAATCTACATATATGTCGTCTTTTAAATAGAATCGATCATGTTTTCCGTAATCCTTGAGTAAGTCATGGTACAAATGGTACAACGTGTCATTAAATATGCAGATAGAACTTGATGTATGTTTGCGTATGCATATTCTAGAAAGTTATCTTCAATAGGTACTTGGCTTGTAATCAGGAGTGAGTGCACTGGTAGTATTACCTCATTCGTATTGGAGACACAATGCACAACGTCATATTAATTTCTATATCGTTATACCGTGAAAGCGAAGACTCTGGCCGCCCTGAAGGGGCCGCGCGAATAATTGAATTTACGAGACTTACCACCGCCGCCTACTCTGGTTGCACGCCTACAGAAATATCAGTGCAGCATACATATATATGTTGGGTTTCCTTTACCAATTAGTTTGGAACAATCAAAGACACTATATACGACGATATCTAATAATGCGAGGCGCAGAGGCGTGGTTACATTTCAATTAGGGGCACTTCGACCCCGTTGCCCTTACTCAACCACACTCCACTGGGCGATTGTACTAGATTTCACCTTGATATCGATTCATTATGCCTGGTGTCGCTTGTCGCATTCATGTCAAGAATCACTACCTGAAAATTACTCCTGGGACTCTTCCTGCTGAATATGGTTATACTATCACTAGCAGTATTTCCTACCTACTCAAATGAGCTCAAATATTTCGTAGGTTTTTCGATAAAATTAAAACAATCAAAAATACATTTTCAGATCTGCCCTAAATTTGGGCCCAATTTTATTTGTGCAGTAAGGCATTGATTGGCTTTAAAATACGAACAGATTCAATCGAATACCCACACAATACGTGTGCCAAATTTGATTGAAATCGGTTGGCTACCTTTAGAGAAGAAGAAGCGACAAATTTTAGTCTTACGACTATCGAGCGAGCGGCCAACATACATATATAACATTTCATGTGTAGTTCTTTTAATAAAACAAAACAATAATGATACAATCATAAATTCTTTTGTTCAATGTATCCTTCATCATATTATCTTTTATTCTCTTCGCCAACGATTTTCTATCGAGTAATAGTCACTCAAGTTCCTTGGTATTAAATGCTGAACGTATATAATACCTCTATTATTGCATCAAGTGGCCAGGATCTGATTCTCACTTATCCACAGTGAAAATGTTCAATTGTCCAGTTGAATCAATTTGTGATATTTTTATTATTAAATCCATAAATCTCTATCTCGTCCAGTACATTTAATAATTTCCAACCAATCAACTTATATGGCAGTCGAGCGCGGCCAGGAAAAAAAAAATCGGTAAATCAATTACAAACGCTAGCGCTCACCAATTGTGTTATCTTTGTATCCTTGGGCCAAAGTAATCTTTGTCGAAAACTCAATAAGAGTGATGCACGTTTCTCTCAATGTCAATGTCTACGAATAACATTTATTCAAAGGTTCACTATTGCTCTGCCATTTATCTTCAAGCGATATTGACCGGAAGTGCTTTCGCTCAATTATATTAAGTATTGAAGGAAGAGTGTTTTCGTGTAAATCGCCCCTGAGGACATAACAATTTTCGATAGTCTTAGCAAAATAAATAATAATTGTTATTAATATAATATAAAATTTTGCTGTATTTTGTCCTGTTATCCATGGCTCATTTGCGTAAACATGGTTATATCTGGTTCAGTGTAAATGTAAATATTTTGGTTTGTTATGATAGTATAGTTATTTATTGCAAACAGTTATTGATAAGATGTATTTTATTGTCTTTCTAAACTATAAATCTATACAGGAACATAATTTGAATACTGACTATAGCTTATTCCAAAATATTTTTAAAAATACAGACAAAACCATCAATTGAGTGAAATTAATTTGGAATCTACGGCTGTTTGTATGAAATAATAATAATATAAAATCATTATCCGTAAAGTATTTAGAAAAGTTAAATACGTTTTTCGACAGTTAAGTTGTTATCATTGTTGGCAAAAAATTTCATAACTCAATTAAATCGAGTTACTAAAAGAATTTCCTTATTTCTTTTTACGATGTCATATTAGTGAAACTAATAAATTTTAAATAAATAATATTTATGAAGAAGATTGTTTCTTAATTGTTTATTTAAAGTATTATTTAATACAGTAAAAAATATAGAAACATTGTGGTATAAACTATAGATAACGATCGATTTGTAAATTTGTGTCGGTGTTTTGTTTGTAGGGTGACATAATCTCTCATCTCTGGAATTGATGGCAAATTGAGCGAAAAAAATAACGGTTTTTGTTCTTAAAAAGTTTTATTAACGAGTTTTTAAACTCCTCGATCTTTCCATATATATTTTGCATGACGATCCCTTGTTCTACAAGTCTCAGTGTAATTTGTTTTGATTTTGTAATCCGGGCCAGAAAAAAAAAACAATTTTTAAAATAGATCGTTTGTTTTCGTTCCGCCATGGCATTAACAATGTTGTTGTGAATCGTCCATCAAGCGTAATTGACAATTATTGTAATTTAAATCGATTCGGAAATTGATTGCATTAGTCATTGAATCAGCAATTAATTGTACCGAACTTGATATTTTCATATGATTAATTTTGCATTATTTCCCATCATTATATCTGGTTTTACTGAACTATTATGGAGCAGGTTCGTTTCATTGTTTTTTTTAGTCGAATATTTTGCTTTGTGATTGAATTAAGCGAGCAGTCCATATTAGCGAGGATTTTGGTAGATTTTCAGCCGAAACGAAGCGTCGCGTCGGCGATACAGCGCAACAATAATTATAACCCTCGCAAATCCTGTCGTTCGATTTATAGCGATTTATAATCGAAACAAGGGGACCCGCAGCAACCAATGGCGGCAGATTAATTCAACATCATACATTGTAGATCCCAAAACATCACCTGAGACCACATACAAATAACAAAAACAAAAGTGCGAGTTTAACGTTTAACTAAATGATCTGCACGCGTGCAGAGGTAGGTAAGGGTATCAGCGATTGAATTCGAGACTACTCGTTTCCTTCACACGGTAATTACTAAACCAATGTTCGTCCGTTCGTTTGGTCGGTTGGTTGGTTGGTTCGGTTCGGTTTTATACGTAGACCGCGTGGACCTTTTTCGGGCTTTGACGGTCCTTAAACGAAATGAAATCACCGGGAAATGTGAACTGAGCGAAGGATCGTTATCGAAAGGTTTCACCGAGTTGGTAGTCGGCACACTGCGTGAATCTGTGGTTTCGCTTAGGGTTAAACGCGCAGAAAAAGAGATATTTATGAATGTTTGAATTTTCACTTATTCTAGAACAGCCGCCTTTGCTGAATCGTTGGTTTGCCATTGTTACTGGATTCAATATTGATTCTATTGAGTCTAAGCTTAATCAGGCCCCATAGTTACGTTTAGAAAAAAATCTATATTACTTTTATAAATGTATAGGAAATGAAAAATAAGAAAATTCACCCATCGCTTTTAAGATAAAATTTACTTATTAATGTAAAAAATATGAAAATATAAATTTTTATTGTCAATATACTAATAAAAAAAATAAAAAAGTTTTTGGATATATTTCGGCGAACACTAAGAAAGAAGTCAAACATAAATTGTTTATATAAAATAGCTTATTGTTAGTAATCCTAGAATAAATTGCTTCGAAAAAAATGTCTTAGGAAAATAGTTTAGGTATATAAATAAAGCATCTCGAATTTCTATTAGAAAACACAAGCGCATATGTGCGCTCTAGGAAAGTGTCAGAGCTTTTTTTAAGGGCGTGTGAGTGTCGCCTCAGTGAAATAGGAGTGGATCACCTGTCCGATCAAATTTGCCCAACTTTTTATTTGATTCCCTGTGCGAGGACGGTGTTACCAAAGGCGCGCTAAACATGCTTTTCTCTATATACTTCTAACGTACCAGCATACGAATGACGTTCACCTTTTGTCACCTTTTGCCAACCGGGAAACGCGAGAACGTATAACAGAGTGACATATGACACACCTTAAAAGTACGAAAAGACTGGCTGCCGGTGCCCATTTCCAATTTTATTCCTCACACACTGACACTCCCTCTATCCAAGGGTTTAAAAAAGAAAAAATATTGTTTGCAATATTTAGCAAAGGCGAATGCTGTTATAAATCCATTTTGTTGCAATTTATGAATAAAAAAAATGTTGCCCAATAAAAGATTTGACTCTCTATTATTGAATGAATGGCTCAAAGATTTTTAAATGTAAAGGTTTTGAGCAACCAGTAGAGAAAGTCCGTATCAAGATTACAAGCCCTAAGAATCCCAAAGGAAAAAGTTTGTCGTTTTCACACGAGTAGCAACTGAGTGTATTCATGGCTTATATGTATGTATGTATGAACACACACTGATGCTTCTACACCAATGTTGGTCAGTCAACAAAGCGAACAGACCCTATAACCGACCCAGGAAGCGTCGCACGGGTTCGCACCTCTGATGGACGGTTGTGTCCTGTCCGAAGGATAATTTTGATCTGCAGCGTGGCTACTAACACAGACGCGATCTAACGGAAAACCAAGTCTTGCAAGAGTAACACCGTATCAACTCTGTGCCGAACGGTCCGGTAGAGTTGGTTGGTTCGCTGGTTGACCGCTTCGATTCATATTCAATCAATAACACGTGTCGAACCGAGGTGGTGTTGTGTGATGTACCTGGGTACACTTACAAGTCGCATGATGATGATGATAAAGTGGCGACAGCCAGGCGACTTGAATGTTAAATTTACTTCGAACGGCACACGTTTCGAACAGCAAACAAAAAAAAAAACCGAGTGCTCAAGGGCGCACCCACATTAAAACAATATCAAATAATTATATTAAGAATGGAACAAATGAAAAGAAACAAAAGTTGATAGAACTTTCAATTGCTTTTGGGAGGGAAACAGCATGGGTCAGCAGTGGTATGGCGTGTGTTCGCGTGGTAATTTAGGCAAGGAAAGTTTGATCAAAGCAGAGTGAGAAACGCTATAACGTTAACGGTACAACTCCTGCGTCCTTTTGCCATTCTCCTGGTGCCCAATTCACTTTTATCTATGATTGGCGACGAATAAGGATGCCTCACATTTGTTCCAAGATGTGTTTGAAGTGAAGAATTTTAATAAAAGCGACAATGGCGTGCGGTAATGTATATATTTACGTATATTTTCAAATATAAATAGGTAAATTGAACAAAAGTGCAAAAATATCTTGGTTTAGTGTATAAGGTTCGTTGAAATTCCATCATGTAATTCGGAGCGCCGTTTTAATTAATATGAGGCTCGAAAATTCTATTTATTGCATATCGATGGTGTATAGTTTGGAATGTGTAGTACCTACTTTTGCCATCAATTTTTGCAGGGCACAGGAAGCAAGGGAGTAAGTAAGAATAAGGCAGTTTGCTGCGAACGAAGCGACCGTTAGGGAATTGCTTTCAAAAACGAATTAAATGTTCACGGTTGGTTACGTTCCTTTGCATCATCGGCATCATGCGCGCTCCCTATCGAACCCGCTCTCTACTATATAGAGTCAACCAATCGGTTGCTCACCGCCATACAGCAGGACGACAACTTTGTCCCATTTATTCCGAATGAACAAATTCATCTAAGCACCAAAAAACAATTTAAAAAAATGCAGCTTTTAATATAAATATAATATTTGTAAACATTAACGGATGATAATTTAACAATTACTGTACATACATAAATAAAATTATCATAAAAACTATTAGAAAACATTCGTAATTATTTCCCAATGAAATCCAAGAAAATAAAACACTAAAGGTTAACTAGTTTTAAGCTGAATAATACTTTAATGGTGTTTTTTTTTTTAATAAATATTTTATAAACGACTCTGTTTGTGATGCTTTCTTTTTATTTTGGTTCTGGTGGTATTTTAAAAAATTCGAATCTCTAACACAAACATATCTCTCGCGTAGTAATTTTCTTATCTCAGCGGCGGACGTTCAAATGCACTCGACTGTTTGTTTTAGCTCAACTCCTTAAAACTTTTTTTTCTTTTTTTATTTTTTGTTAAATGAGAACACTGTGAAAATGATGTAGCTCTCAGATTCTTTTCATTGCACACAAGCAAGTAAATTGGAAAATCTTTACTTTCATAAATTCCGAGTCAACAAACATTGCGATTTTAAACAAATACATTTACAGATTTTGTTCATGATTAAATTAATGGCTTGTTTAAAATTATTAAATAAATATGGCTTACTCGTAATATTATCGAATAAATTTACACCAAAGAAAAGTAAAAGCCTGACTGAAAAGTAATTTCAATAAGATGACATGAATTTTAATAGCAGATTTTGTGTGTGTGTGTGTGTGTGTACAATGTAGCGTGCGTTCCATTGGGCGTAAATACAATTTGTCAGAATTTGTTGGAAGGCAACAACATACTATTTCAGTACAAGATAAAAGAAAATGAAATTCGCCCGGTGTAAATTTTATCGTTACAAATAAATTGAGACAACAGAGTAGTTCGCAATTGTAGCACGGGCAGCGCACGCCTGCGCGTGTGCTAGCATGTGCAAGATTCGCTTAGCTGCTCTACTCCAATTTCGTTGCAGTTACGGAGCAATTTTCTAAGAGCTTCCTTCTTGCGCTCCTTGTTGCCATGCACACATACGCTTTGACGACATAAACGCTATTATGTATGCCTTACGTTTACTTTTTTTTTGTTCTTTCTTTCACTAGCTACAGAATATTTTGCTTTTAAAAAAATATTAATTGTTCAATGAGGCAATTAAATAATAATCGAAAATATAATATTTTTTTCTCAAATTCCCGAACGCAATTCAAAATGCGTCTATGCATCTAAATTATAATCCCTATATTTTTTTTTCAATAACAATTACTGTTTAATTAAACATTGTTCAATTTATAGTCTGGTCATAAAACGATATCGCTTTTTATTCAATGCATTTTATAATTTTTTTGAAAATGTACAGTATTCAAATTGTTTAATTTTAAAAACGATTCTTGCAAATACAGTAAAATTGTATTTGACTAAAAGACTATAAAATGGATGATGAAATGTGAAAAGGCCAAAGCACACGGTAGCTTCCAACGTACCTTTCGCCCTTTAGCGACAGGACAGGACAGGAACGCTAGCGCCACCCCATTTCCGCTACACTTCTCTGCCGTCATCTATTTCCTAACTTCGTTTTTATCGTGTTTTTCCTTTTATTACTACCTGTCTCTCATTTTCTCGCCGTCTATCTTCGTTACCATATTCAGGATCGTACGATTCAAATCGAAATATGTACATTCACATAAAACTCAAATTTATAATATTTCTAGAGCGCGAATCGAGCAAACATCCATAATTAAATTTGATGAAACGATTACCGACGAAGCAATCATGGAAAAGCCATTAATAACTTTGATACCATTTATTTAAAATCATGTTTGTTGATATTTCATAGTTAATGCTTAAAATGAATGTGGCCAAGAAATAATTCTATTTTCAAAATTAAATAATACACTATGTAAAATAAATGTAAAAATTTGTGTTCACAAAAATGACACAGTAATGAACAAAACTAGCTACTTGGAACAACCGTACAAAATGTTAATGAGAAATTCTAGTGGAACACTGTTAATTAAAACATAATTGCATCTCACTTGAACATAGCATAATAAAAGAAGCAGAAAAACTATGAAAAATATTATTATATGCATGCCACACACGCACGCGCACACACACACTCACACACTCATAGTCATCAAACAAAGCCTGATGTTTCCGCTATTTCATCTCAGGCAAGTGACGTCACGCGGTGCACACTACTAGAATTAAAAGCCAACAAACAACGCACATACTCGCAATTGCAGCGAGACGCAGAGTTTTTATCGTAATCAGCATACTGGAAAATGTTGAGCTCTCTGCAAAGTAGGCGTATGTATGTATGTAAATATAACAATTGCTGAGTTTTGTTGTTGTTTTAATTGTGTATAAAGAAATGTAAACTTTTTTGATTATTTTATGTTGCCACGTATAGGCGTAATGCAATTTTTGTTTATGAATCTATAGCTTCTAAAACTCAATTATTTCCGTACTAGAATAAAAAAACGAAAAACCAAAAAAACAAAAGAGAGTGATTTATTTATGAGTACCTACTCCTCGTAGATGTGATATTTGATTAGTTTTATTAGAGCGAATTGGTGGTAGGTTGGATTGTCTCTTATGATGGCATTTGTGTCACGCAATAATTAGCGTGAGTGCCGCCACCGTTGCTTGTGTCTCTGGAGGAGAGTCTATCTGCCGCCGTTGCCATTGCCGTCGCCGCCGCCGTCACCGTCGCCGTCGCCGTCTGGTGGCAAGTAAACTATAATAAGTGAAATTAATTTTGACGTTCACTCGAGTTAATGGAGCGCTTTTAAATAGAGTTAAGCCGATAGTGTGACGTCATACCAGATAATAGTGCCTCTGTATTATTAAAGCGTGCCATGCTTTTGTATATAACCAACCAATAACGTAGTTTAATAAACGAATTTACGAACGTGCACCTCTAATTTCTACATTTACAATAACAGAAACATGACTAATTTTAAGACTTGTATATGGTCTAGATATGCGCGATTTATTTTATAAAAGAATATTCAATTTCGCGATTTTTAATATGTATTTCTCCGAAACACCTGTAGTTACAGTAAAAATAGACAATGTTTATATGAAAGATATTATTAAGTCGAACAACCTTTGTTTGAAAAGTTACTTGTAGAAGTGTACCAGTTATATGAAAAGTGCTACTGAAATTCCTAGCATTTTTTTATTTATTTTGTCATAGTTATGAAGATATAGAAATGTATCATTAATAAATCATGTACAGTCAAAATAGTTTTTTTATTTCTTGAAAATAAGGCAATGAATGTTAAAACTTTTTTAATATTCTCACAAAGATCTTCTACGAATTAATAAAATGTTTATATTTTTTTCCCTTTATTTATTCATTTGTATTAATTTTATTCATAAAGCATCATATTAAATTAAAATTCTACAGATTCGAAATAGAAATTGTGAAGCCATTTAAAATAGTAAAGAGTAATTAATATGCAACAAATAAAAATGTTCTTATTTCTAATTCTGTTTCGGACGTTGATTGCGCAAATAGTTTATAGTAATATCTGAAATAAAGTTTGCAACTTTGAATATATTTTCGCTTCCGAGTCGGCAGTTGACTAGCCATTCTTGTTGCTGCTGTCAAGGGTATAACGGCAATAAATGTACCATGTGAATAATAATTGCGCCGCCATCATTGGCCGAACGCATCCGTAAGTCCACTGGGCGCAGTTATTCGTCTGATGGACAAAATATTCAAATCAAAACCCACTGCGTCAGAGCCATGCCACCGACAGCCGCGTCCGTCTTCAGAATATTATAACAGTCTATTGTTTTTCAGTCAAGCTCTCTGTTCAGTCGCCTTTTGCCTGACACCACGCTTTTAATTATTATTGATATTTTATATTAACATAAATTTTAAACTTAATCTCATCCTTATTCTACATACATGCTTATAACTTTAAATATCACAAAAACGATATGTTGCTCATTATCCCTAAGACAAATAATTAGTTGCCTAATTACCAATGGCTATAATTGTATTGCGTCCTAAAAAAAACCTAAATGTTCTAAAAATTCATATATGCATGTTGGGATTGATGTATGCATGATTAATTTAGTTTAATAAATAAAAATGTGACTGAAATCAAATTTGTTGGCACAAAAAGCGCATGAAAGTAAAAAATGTATATGTATATATATTTAGTTTATAATCTCACACGTAATAAATATTGATTGCATCCCCGTGAATAAGTTTTTAATAAATTTATTTCACAAAGTTTCCGCTGGCTAAAGGCAGCATAAAAAAATGTATACCGAACATCAGAATGGATAACAGGGGAAGCGATATGGCTAACGAAATTATCCAGTGCGTACAGAATATATTCCGGCGTCAAATTTTTTTTATTATGTATCGCACGATCGGCTTCTAAAGAGAATATACGAATAAGGACACTCCCGCGTATTAAATACGTACGTACATACATACATATATGTGCATCTGTACGTATGTATGTACATAGTATATACCGCCAAGTCCCCGGAGACTCACAGCAGACTCAGTCTGCATGAAATGTCACTATTCGTTATTATGAATGATGAAATAATATTCGCATGATACACTTTTCGTGGAAACTTCTTATTTTTACTTCTTCGTTAGATGTTACATTTTAAAACAAAAATTCACGTAATTTCAAATTTAGTGATTTATATCTTTATTTTAATTATAAAATTGATGTATTTATATATATAAATATTTTTATGGACAAATTAATTTAAATGGATGTTCTATTTAGCCATATTGAGTAATTGAACAATTTATTATCATACTTTTGTCTAATGATATTAATAAAATAAATAAATGTAAAATTTATTAAACTATCTGACATTAATTTTTATTTATAATTGGTTATAAATTATTTGGCTTGGTATGCGATATATAAAAATAAAATTGCGTGGGTGTAATGAATGCGCAATTTAATTAATATTATAAAAACGACATAATTTTATTGATGGAATTTTCAATGAATTTCTGTGTTTTTAAATATAAATAGTACTTTCTACAGTGTAAACATTATAAAATATTATAAATTGAAATGGCTTGTATTTTAAACATAAAATGGACCAATCAGTTTCGCTGATATTTTGGAGGAAAACACCTTTAATATTTGATGTACTGGCATTGGAGATCTTTTTGTGTGTGTAGGTACATATTTAGGTACCTCATCTGGTGGTCAGAAGGCAAACAATAATTCAGCCAGTGCGTCCATTTCCGACAATCATATTTCCGTTCCGTGCGAATTTAATAAGGGTAATCCCTGGAGTCTCATCTAACCATACACACACACACACACACACACACACACACACACACACACACACACACACACACACACATAAGAAATGAAAATTCAACATGGCATATGCATAGAAAGTGGACCTAAGCACAGAAAAATATTTACACGTGTACGTCGTAATCATGGGATAACAAAAAGGTTCAATGTTGAATGTACATACATACATACATACGCTTCCGAAACACTTTCGACTTTTATGGAAAAGTCAATTTTTTGTTATACCTAAATAAATAATGTTAAATAAGCACCAACGAAAATATTCATGTATTATTATTAAAAAAAAAAAATAAACAAATTAAAATAGATCATATACATAATTATATATATATTTTTTAAATTCATTGGTTAAAGTTAATATCATAAATCGTAATTGAACTTGAAAACAAAACTTAATGTGTTCGCTGAAGATGAATTATTTACTTGAATAAACTTATACAACTATTGTTAAGTTGAATAAATGAGAACTGTTATACAGAGATAATTAGTGCGAGTTTATCTTATTAAATGCCGTGCAGCTAATTAAAATGTATGATTTTTAAATAATTCGCGATGAAATATTTAATCATATAGGTATTAAATATCATACAGATTATTTTCGTTATAAGTTAAGCCCGTGTGTTATTAATGAAAAACACATAATTATTAACGTTATTACAGTGATTTCGTTCTGATTGAAGTGTGTTTGTTAGATTATAAATAATTTTTTAATTAAAATGTGCCAAATACACAACACGAAACCTTTTCCCTAAATGAATATACCATTTTAAACGCCATACTCTTCAAATGCGAATAAATGATAAAAAGAGATAATTTGTTTTAAACGTGTTAGAGTGGTCGGAAAATAAATGTCTGGTGCGTTTTTCAAAGGACAAACACGTTACGAGAAAAGCAATAATCGTGCGCAACCCTTGCCCGTTTGCTTACTTAGTCTTTCCATGTAAATAGAAATGCGTACTATTTCTTTGTCTTACAACTAATTAAAAGAGAATGAGAACAGATAATTAACACTTCCGCTTTTTACAAGAATGCTTTAGCAGAAAATTGGCGAAATTCATTGTTTATGTGTAACAATTAATTGGTATTTCAAACCGGAACAAATGAATTGAAAGTATAGTAGTAGTAGTAGTCAAGTAAAACTATTAACTTTAGAGATTCTTTCGACGTAAGTAATTCAAAGTAAAGTTGAGAAAGACGACAGACATGCAAGCTTGCGTTGATGTCTTTAATACAGTTCCGCCGGTGTTGCTCCGGGAGCGTACAGTTGCATTAGAGACAGAAAGAGAAATGGAGAAAGAGACGTACGTACGTACGTACGTACATACATACGACCGTAAGAGCTAAATCTAAATATAAAATCGGTTTACGTAGTGACGTACGCGAAATCTATTTGTTATTAGATTTTCGCTGCTCTCTCCATAAAACCAAAAGACAAATTCTACCCATCGAATATATCACGTTGTTTATTTACGAACAGACGACCTGCCACTCACTAACAGAACCGCAACAGAATCAAATACATAAGAAATAAATAAATAAATAACTGTTTAATAATATGAGCGTCTATATATGTATGTATATATGTTAAATTTCAATTTGTACGCAGAGCATGCGATAAAATAATTTGTTTTCTAAAAAGCCCCGAATAAAATCTGAATCTTTTAATTTTTTTTTTCTTTTTTCTTTTATATTCTAATGGGGGCCCTCATGGATGGGCAAATATAATAAACACGGTTGGATTCCCTACGGCGCGGTGGGCAATGGCAATTAATTTGTAGGGTGGCGGCTGGTGACGCCGTGCTCCCTCTGCATTGACCGGGCGGCTCGTTAGCGGTCGGGTTAATTGTTATATTGTCTGTCTCTGTTCTACAATGCGATACGCATCCTTGCACAGCATGAAACAGGACCACTAGTGTAATACTATGTTTATAACAGTGCACTGTGCGTGCGCGTTCTCTTTACAGCCAAGCATTTGCGTCGCAGAAAGGTGGCGAACTGAACTTAAACGTAATTATTGTACCGAAAAATTAATTAAATTTCGTGCAGGCCTAAAGCTTTTTGGTATTACATATGATATGGCTCTTTAATATAAGGCTCTGTATTTAGTAAAGATGCGCTACCCGTTTTTGTCAATGATTTAATCATTTACACACCATCATCATCATTATTATTAGCTAATTTGTATAATCATTCCAAACTATTGGTGCCCAATTATTCCATGTTTATTTGCTACCATCTATGCTTCTCTAATACGCTTTTACCAATTTTATCAATAATAATTATAATAACATATATTTTCAAATCATGAGTTCCTAAGAACCGTAGCCAAATAAGAAATCTATGGATAACAGGATTCGCTCAGAAATGTTTCATTCTCTGTTAACCTCACATTCATATACATTTCGTTGATTATTTAAAACGGAAACGGAAATGATAAGTTTGTGCTCTCTAGGGGCATTCATTGCTGATTTTAGAAATCAAGTAAAGTAGTTTTATCAAAAACTTTGAAGCAAGTATATGCACCTATATATGTATGTATATAAAACTTATACATTGAACATTGAGAATGAATATAAAAACCAGGAGCGTTCGTTAAAGTTGCTAAACTTTGCCAAACTGAAGAAAGAAAATTATCATATTTTTTCTTGTGCAAACGAACTATTTTTTCTTTTCAACTTTTCTACCTAGAATGTTTTTACATCGACCCTATCATATATTATTTTTAAATTAAAAGTTTATAAAAATATTAATCAAATATTAGTGTTTCCATTTGCAAAAAGAAAACACACAATGCCAACATAAATAATTTACGGCATTGTTTAAATTATTTTGATTTTTACTAAAGGAATTCTTCTAGTTGTGAAACAATAATTTAAAAAATATTTTATATAAAAAGTTTGATAACCGATCGGCTTTAGTTTAAAAAAAGAAAATATTGGAAATTGTCGGCCGGGAACAATTCAAATTTTATAGAAGAAGTCAATTTTTAGTGCGACGACAATTTGGCGGGGATTTCTGATAGAAAATGTAACTGACGGAAAAGAGATTATTTGTTGTCCCTAGCGTATGCATGTGTGTGTGTGTGGAAAACGAGAATGGCCGTTGGTGTTCCCCGAGGAGCACCAGGAGGCGATAGGTTGTCGATAGTTCGTGTGATGAGGTGGCGATTTGTCTGGACTTCCCGGGGGATATTTTGGTGCAACCATTCCTACCTCTGATTCCTGCCAATTTCTGAACATTTGCAACAAACATCACATTTAAATTTTACTTAAACTTCTTTCTGCAACTGTACATTTAAAATCCAGTGCTTTTTTGGTGGAGTTGCCGTTACGACTGCAACATTTGCTGATTATTAAATTTCAGTAATAAATTTCAAAAGATCAGTGATTGATTATTTCAAAATACGAAATTTTAAACTTACAGATTTCTATATTACTATAGGTTTTTAACGATTCACTTTCAAGTAAAATAAATTACAATTTATCTATAGTGCATGTCTTAATGAAATCTTTTCATTATAGATTTTGGTTGAATGAAAAAATTCCGTGAATAGTGCAGAAGGTTGGTTTGTTCCGCATCTGGTGTCGCTGGCGGTATTGGCTTGTGGGGTGATTTGGCACAGGACATGGATGGCACGGTATGGCAAACGACGCGCGGCTTGGCTGCCACCGATGTCAAGTTCTTGTCGACTCGGCGCACCAGAGATTAATAGCCGCTAACGTAAATCATGCAATGTTCTACTTGTTACTGCTACCGAAAACCTCAAAATACTACGTTATACGTGAATGTACGCTCGGTTTGTCACCTTGTACGTGAACAAGAACTGCACGTTCGAATCTGCTTTTTATTCATATTATTAACGTCACTTGCAGAACAAAACCATTTCAAACATTGGTTTATTCAATTAGATATATAATTAACAATAAAAAAAAAAATTTGAACACACTCAATTTTGAAACTGTAGTATAAATTTAAATAAATTTCCGTAAAAGCAATATGGAACAAAGTATAGAGAATGCAATAGAGAATAAGAAAATTCGATGTGAAATTTATTCCGAAAACAAAACACAATATTATTCTTCTAAACGAAGGAAAATGCAGAACGGATCAAGATGCCTGAGAATAAAAAGCAAACATTGTATACGTACGTAACGCGTCTCAAGACTCTATAGTTAGCGTGTGTATACGTTGCTGTATAGTGTTTTCACGCTGCACTAGTGTACATACATACCTGCCTACCTACACCAGCCTCGTATGTAAATTCATTCTTTCCTGGCACCTGTTGTTTACCGGATAAAATACTCTGGAATAATAATATCGCGAACAAAATTCCAAATACATAATATTTCTTCAACAAAACATGTATCGCTTTTCTCCATTCGAAAATATTCTGATATACACAACACACACACACACACATGTAATAATATGTAATTGCATTTTTACAAATAAAATCATACTTCACGATTCATAAAAAAAAACCTATACCAAATATTCATCCTCCTTTAATTTATATACAAAAATAAGATATGAAAGTAAATAAATTGTCAATATCGAATTGGGAATATTCAAAAGTAAAATAAAATTTCAACAAATATTGTATTATCGTTAATAATAAACATAAAATAATATATATTCATAATATAAATAAATATTTAACTGTAATCTGATAAGAAGTTCTCCGATACACGTGCATGTAAATCATTTTAATGGAATCGTATGTAATTTAAAATATTGTACGCTCTTCTAAACAAACAATTTATCATTTTCATTGCACATTTATGATGCAAACATACGTTCACGTTCGTAGGTAGCTACTGCAGAAATGAACATACATACTATATAAACCAACCAACCCTAATAATATATATAATACTATTTATCTTTTGCAATATAGAAAACAAAACATTGAAAACAGCAAACCAACAACAACCATCCAATCAAAAACATCGCATTTACTTTTACAGATACATATAAAGATATATAAATAATAATTCAATTTTATTAAGATATACTTTTTAAAAACATCTCCAAAATAAAAATCTGATTCCCTTTTGCAATGTTCACTCACATGAACACATTCTGTTCACGTTATAAATCTTACCAGGACTAACTGAGACGAACGACACACATGGTTCAAAAGGCTAACGCATCACGTTCAATTATTGCTGCGATGTGTGACTAAAAGGCGCTCGTGTGTATGTGTTTTTGAGAGTGCCACACACACACGCGTACACACGCATTTTGAACCTTTACGAGAAGCGGAAGTAAATGAAATTTACTTCCGCATATGCGTTTATGATGCTTGAGCAGGCATACACAGAGGAAAGATACATATACTCATATAACCAAGTAAATTCACTTAAAGTCGAAACTAGAATGCTTTTATAGTTGGAACACGCAAGCAACCTACAACTTATATATGATAATATTTTGTCATTAAATTACAATCATGTTATAATTAAATACTAAATAACTGTGGCCGTCCTGCTAACCATGGCAGTCGCATGAAATAATTAATACAAAGGGTTTTTTGTAACTTGAGCAAATAAAACGATAAAAGACTTCTTAAGGACTTATTGAGAAATCCTTGCGCACAGTGCCGTCTAATAAAATATTCATTATTTGTTTTAGTCGAGACCGCCTTGAACATTAGGCTAGTGTAAATATCTGTTATCCGTACAGATTTATAATGCAAAAAGCTAATATGTCTAAATTACAATATTCTGCTTATTTATTAGTTCAGGTTTTGGAACATTTTACGAATTTTTAAAAAAATGTACAAGTGTTATTTTTTTGTAACGCAAAATAATAAAAAAATAAATTATTGTGACATACGTTGATGATGATTAAATTAAACATTATTAGTTAATTGATTGTAGAATATGAAATAATTGAGTTGTTAAAAAACATAGTTGGCAAAAGATTTTTTTTATTCTTTAGGATTACAATGCATCGCTAATAGACAAGATTATTAGTGCTGCATATGGAAATTCTATGCAATTTCCCAGTGATATGTCAGCCGGAAAAATGAAGCTTATTTCTAGAGAATTCAAGTGAAACCCTCAACATACGTATGTATGTGCGCCTGCCATGCTACCTTACAATATATAAACGGTGCACCGACAAATTCTCAAGAACCAATCGCGGAGCAAAACAGAAAGAGATCGAATTATGTCGTTCGGTGAGCTGTCCTTGTTGTACTTGGCTATAAGGTAGAAATATCGGTTCAGAACACGTCCGCAATGTTCCAAACACTTTATTAGAAGCAAGGATATTTGCAATATAGGATTTCACAATATACTTACACGAAGGCATGTGTCTCGTCTCGATACGTTCCCGAGTACGAATCGCCGCCATTCTCGTGTGTTCAAATATTTCAACAATTCCACGCGAAATAGCTTAGTGCTTAAAGAAAGAAATTCTACTTTCATGTACATACATACATACATACAGCTATTAAATTATCGCTACTTAAAAACTATTCGTAACATTTTTTAACTCGCTTGTTTTACGAATCTTTAAACAGAATTCTTTATCAATTTTTAACTTTACATCACGAGTATTACATCGAAATATAACCGGGCTTTTCCTTTTATGAAAAGATGTTTGTGCGTAGTTCTTGTCGTTGCTTTATGACCCCCATTTTTTTTTCTCATTTTTGGCACACACTTCTATGCATATAGCCCCAGGGGGTGCACGAAATTTATTAACAGTTTTTACCACAAAAGTATAATCATAGTTTACGATATTCGTTTATTTTTCATCCGCGAATCAACAGGATCATATGATTTCGTCGTTAGCGTTTAATATTTTCGCACAGAGACACAACACTGTTTTCAACTTTAAAACGCATTTCCAAATTGAATATTTCAAATCCAACTTTAATACTTGTTCATTATTATTATTATTTTCATACAAACATACACCAAATTTCATATACATATACATTTACATATTTTGTCAATTTGAATACACAAAAAGATGGGATTTGAAAACAATTAAGAAAACGATGGAGAAATAAAGTAATTATTTCATGAGCAAAAAACGTCGGTTTTCCAAATCTAAAATACGTTTCCTCGAGCTAAAACCTTAAATTTTTTTATACAAAGACTAATATAATGATTCCTCTAGCGCCCTTTTAGACCTCTTTGCACAGTCTTGAAGCTTGGTAAACGACATTTTTATTTCTTTTACGCTCTCTCTCTCTCTCTCTCTCTGTGTGTGTGTGTGTTTATATATATCTACAATTTAACTACCTCGTTTCTGTTTTAATTAAAATGCCCCCGTAATTACGCTTGGCGTTTTGTTTATATAGATCGGCAATTGTTTCTCTAAATCTTATTTTTCTCTTGCTTCCTGCCGCCCTTCGTTTATTGCCCCATCTCCGTTCCCAAGCCCACTGGCTTTTATTTGGTTGTGTTGCGTTGAATTTTTATTGTTTTGGCACTATATGCAAATTAATTCGTACCAAAAAAGTCAAAATAAAAATTATTGGCAACGTTTAAGCGCAAACTTCAATAGCGAACCATTGTCACGCTATTGTGAGCACGAGTCACAAGATTTATCTACTCGTGCGCCTGCTGAGTGTAATTCATATCACCATATTATGGTTTTCGTGGAACTTGAGGAAAATAAAATTAAACGAACTAGGTTTGATTCAACTTTTATGAAATAACATACTCGGCAAATAAAAATAATATAGACGTAATAATTGCATGTGAATCTCAATTTGTTTGTATACATTTACTGCTGTTTTCAAATTTAAATTCATTTAAATAAAGATGGCGAAACTATATTCAAATAGTAAAATGTTGAGCTTGACCCAAAAATATGTTTGTGCATACAAGCACTCAGTCAGTAGTATACATATTACATATGTTAGTTAGTACGAGACGATATCAACATGCAGTTGAAGTCGTCTCGTTTGTGTCATTAAATCAGAGACGTACTAAAGCCAAACCTAGTCTACGTAGCTACAAACAGAAGACGTCTTATATGACGTCGCTCCTTACCTATAAATATAACACACAGGTATCGGGGGAGTGCATGTCTCTTTGATACCGACATCTGCACGTCTGCCGTAGCACCGTGCAGTGTACGTGTCGTCATATTGATATTCTGAGAAGATGCGCCTATACATACATACCTATAACTATTTATTTAGAAATGTTCCCAATTAACATGAGATGCCTACATACAATGGAAGTAACAATAAACGAATTTGGTTCACAAATACTAAGGGCCCGCTTATAATTTCTAGTTCTTCTTCTTCTTCTTGTTCTTCTCAATGTATCTTCGCTAACACAATTTTACAAAACAAAGCTAGAGCACTCTACACTTTTATCGGCACACGGAATTCAATTAGAATTTAATTACAAAACGAAGCGCATGTCGTACTCGGCGCGGCGCACCCAAAAAATTACATTCATTGATAAATTATACCATCTTTCATTTCTCACATTAAAATGTATAATATTACTATTAAGTAATATATTTCCTAATATAATATTTAAAAAAAATTCGACAATATTTCTTTCATACTAGTATAAGTAAAATAAGTGGAAGGTTGGTTCCGGTAGAAATACTAACTAATATTAACATGTTATTCCGTTCGTGCATAGGTATAATCGTTTTCCTTTGGTGACAAGCACAATAACTTACGACAATTAACAGAAGGTATAAGTTTATTGGGGTTTATGAGGAGAGGCAACGCTTGTAGGGGACAGGCGAGGGGCTATAAATCTAGTGGATAAAGTTCTCATATAGCAGGGCTATCGATGTTACTATAACTTCAAAATATTTGCTGCCTCCAAGTCAATTCGATATCAAATTATCAATATTGCAATGAATGGTGGTTGGGGGAACGTGTCTCAAAATTTTATATACATCAAGTGTTAATTTAAAATTATAATTACTTCAAATTGCAAATGCCATTTTGCAATAATTTATAATTCCTTAGATTTTAAGAGATTTACTATTTTTTTAATTATTTAATTAAAATAAATTTGTATTTCATTTTAATATGTTTTATACTACATTCTTAAAGTGTATTGAATAATAATTTGACAATAATGAGAAATTGTCCCCATATTATAACATTTTCGAAGCTGCAGAGCTCATAAGTTACATTTCTATGTATGTTTGTATGTATGTATGTATGTGTAAACTAGATATAATCCATCATTTATATGCGTAGAGTAATGACTCTTAAGTTAATTACGATTCGCATTCTCTCAAAGTTAGACCGTTGGTATTGTGTGCAATTTGTTAGAGCTGGACGCATTATTCCGGACTCCGGTTGCTCAGTATATATACAATAGTCGTCTCCCATTTCGACGTCATTCATTGCGACTACTTGGCGACAACTGACCACGATTTATAAGGCTTAAACACAACGCATACACACAAACACACACACACACACACACACACAAACACACATTAACTCATTGTTGGTGAACCACAACTGAATATCATATAAAGTCATTTAATAATCATATTAAAAGAAAATATTAAAAGTTCGTGTACTGCTCAAAATATATCGATTCCTTAGAGTACAATATTGCTAGATTACATTTTTTTTATCTATTTCCATCCTGAGAAGAACTTATCTTATTCGGTTTTTGTAACTATGGAGTACAATGATGAAATGTCGCGATGTGTTTCCTTTCAAGAATTATTTAATAATTTTTTGATTAAACTTGTGAAATAACAATATATTTATAATAATAGTATCGTATATCTTGAATAGGACGTTGTATATTATTCCCTTGAAGCCCTTATTTGATATGCAGTCTTCTCCCGACCCAATTACAAGTTTGTCCAAGTCGTTTACACCCCGAGCTTTTGCAGGAAGGACCATGTTGGGTAAAGGGTTAGTTGTGATAATGAATGGTCACTTGGGTTGATAGTTGGTAGCACTGTTGCTGTTTTGGTTACACAAGGATTCCGGCACAACCGTCTTAAATGTAAATTGTATACCCATGACTGTTTGAAGTATTTCAAATATATGTACGTGTAAAAAAAGGTGCTTTTTTTAACGAATGCGCTAGTGAGTATTTAAATTTAAAATTGACTAAACTTTTACATTAAAACTAGAACTAGTAACCATAGAGAAACATAAATAATTACAAGGCAAAACCATTTATAAATATATGCAGGTATTTCTACATTACTTTAATTATTTAATTTAATAATAAATCTATTTAAAGCATGAAAACATAATAATTTGTAACATCTCGCGTAATTTGATAGGAATGTTCATTAAATTTCATTTTGAAAATACGTTCCTGTGGCCGCTAATTTTAATTATGAATCCATGGAATTATCTGCTCTACCTGTGGGTTAATTAATGTTTACTGAATCATTACTATGACATCATCAACTATTAGTTCACTAATAATTTAACAATTATAATCAAGAGGCTCTTGAGAATTAACGTGATGTATTATAATACGCTTATATGAAATGTTGAAGCTAGTTTTAGTGTCAAAACAATATTGAATATACCTCTACATGTGCCTATCAACAGTATATTATTATACATATATTATTAATTTTTAAGTTATATTAATATAATCGTATTATGATATGAATGGTAAATTTAGTTCAATAACATTTTAATAATACGTGATGCTTCTACGAAAATTGTTGGTGTAACTTCTTCGGTTAATAACAGATAACCAAGTTGTAAAGTTCGTTCGAAACTTCAATACTGAATTTATACGATTGAAGTTTGTTAGTTTGTAAGTACTCTTGACAAATCAAAGTATTATTACGAATCATGATCACGCTTATTGGTACTAAACAATTTCTTAAGCTTTAAAGCTTTCTTTATTAAACGCCACGAGTTATATTTTAATTAGACATAAAATTACATGTTAAATACCAATATTTTGTATTATATTTTGGATTGAAGATTAAAAACGTAATTAGTAAATAAATCGTATAAAAACAATTGTACAACGCACGTTCATTTTATTACTGTGTTTCTACAATATTTAATAAATTTACTTGAAATTAATTTTTATTCAGAAATTTTACAGAAGTCTTTGGTGAAATATTTTATTAAAATTAATGTAAATTTGTGGCATATTTAAATCGTTATTTTGCTTTGACGAAAAGAAACTAGAATTCTTTCTTTATAGCATAGTAACATATTTGAATGTCCGAAGGAAAACAACTTAATTCAGAGACGCTGAAAACTTTAACAAGTAAAACGCCGGCATGTCCCAAGACGACAAATTCAGAGACTAAACAAAGCGACAGTGCCATGCATAATTCTAGTCAATTATAAAACGACATGTACTCTAGTATAAGTAAAGAGGTCTCTCTGAGCTTTAGTTGGAACACCCTATGTATGTATGTATGTGTGTGTGTGTGTGTGTGTGTGTGTGTATTCATGATGTCTATGACACACACGTATATATGTATATATTTTACAGACGCAATATGTGTATATGTGTGATGCTAATGACGATGTCCGAATTGAATTCATTGCCGCAAGAAACAACCCCAACATAAATGCCTTAGTTAGCATCAGGTGTTATGCTAATAAGAGTACCAAGTATCTCTAACGCAACTAACCAAACTTTACGGTCTTTGTTCCACTAAATAAACCATAGAATATTGTAGTTTCATGTTAAATAACATTATTCAGTTCGCACAGATAACTGCGACTGGCTATTTAAGAAGAACATTTAAACAATTAATGTACTTTTCATGTTTCAACAATAAATTAACATAACAATTGATAAAATCTAGCGTTTTTCTTTCTTTTATTTTATTTATAATAATTTATATTCACTAATCTTCTTGATTGAACAAAAACATACTGGAGTTAAGATCTACTTACGATTTGTATGGCATAGGGTCCATAGTCCTGAAATGGTCAGCTTGCTTAGGTAGTCTTTTTCTCCGGTGCCATTGTAAGCAGGATTATTCATTTTTTCGTCCGTGTGCAGCCACTGGTTTGTTAAGATGGCTACCACGACGATGAGTATTGAGACAGTAGCGGCGAAGGGGGTCAACACCCAGAGGCACGTGACCGCCGCGTCCACGGGACCCCCTAAATTTGCGGGCTCCCCCGGCGACGGAGGCGGGTTTCGCGGAACCGCCCGTTGCATCGTACACACACACACCGTCAGACTTTTCGAAAATCGCACATCATTTTATTCACAATTGAAGTTTTTCGTTATAGAACTTTAGGTTTATTATTATTTTTCATAGCCACAAAAATATCGGAAATTTAAAGTTAATTTTTTTTTTTTTAGAATTTTTTTCACTTTAGTTTAGTTTATTTATATATTAATTTCATGCATTGAAATAATCAGTATAAAAATTGGTATATATATAAAAATCCATACTATTAATATGTTTTTTAAATTTTATTTAGTTCCTTATTTTATTATGATTCCAAAATTATTTTAGATTTTTAAGTTTAACATTGTTAGCCATTACACTTAAATATTTATGTATGGGTATATATGTTTATTATTGTTTTTGAATGATTTATTTTAGGTTTTAATTGGAGGGAATTTCGATTAATTTAGCTAACAATTCTAGTACTATCTTAAGTTAAGTAGCCAACGAATAAGATTCTCACTCTGCATCTCGTTTAAGATGAATTGCTTTAGAGAATGTTATCTGAAACAAATAAAGAAAATAGTTTATTATCATACAATAAAAAACAGTTTTTTTTTGTTTTGATCCATGCACTATGAGAATACATAGTAATAAAGTAACTTAATATACAAAGGACACTCTAGTATATTCAAACTATTAACTAAAAGCCATAGCACAAAGGAAACAGTTTCCTTTATTTTGAAATTGTTATACGAAGCAGCTTTATTTATCATTTTAGTTTAATTACATGCTCCAATTGGGAAAAAGCACTTTTGTGCACAAATAAGTTACTTTTTGTATAAATCTCCTATAAATGTAAATAAAATCTATTCCATCTAAAAATGTATTAATATTAAAAAATATATACATACATACATACTTTAAATATATGTATGTATACCATATATGTATATACAAATTCAAATATTTACAAGATTCTTCAAATTTAAAATGTTTTTCGTTTAGATTCAGATACGCATTCAGTTTGATTTCAATTGTATGTACACAGCGATGCAAGAAGCGTACACAACTAAGGTGATACGATGTTTCCGCGTAGATATTGAAGAACACGAGTAAACATGTTTTCTGTTAGATTTTTGATATTTATAAAAGGAAATAATATACATACGGCGAAAATATATGTTGGACAATAACTATCCTGACATCTTTAGTTATTGTATTTACTTTCAAAATATTTGAAAAAAACTATGTATCCTGATATCGAAGCGCTTTTTCAAATATATATTTTTTAATTTATTTATAAATAAACATACTTTATTAAATGTTTTCTCTAGTAATATAACAGAAAATAAAGGACATTATTTAAAAAAACTGAGAACAGATTCTAAACAAAAGTTTATTTTTGGTATTATTCGTTATAAACGAATTCTTTATAATAGTATTACGTATGTGAGATATATATGTATATATGCATAAGAGATGCAGTGACCACAGCGTTAAATTTATCTACACACACACACACAAAGATTTGTGTCCTCCGGTTGAACTCCCGGAATTTGTTGGGCAGATTTGAACAGAATTTACTCGACGGTAAATTTACAGAGAACCAGGGTGCTCACTACTTTTAAAACACTTCTTCTTTTTGAAATAAAAAAAAGTTTAAAACATCGTGTATTTATTAAACGTTTGCGCGATTGAGATAGGGGGCAAATACTACTCTCTTTATTCGAGTCTCTTATTTCAGTTGTCGTGAACAGAGCCCACGCCAAATATATGTAAAACAAATCAAGGAAGGCGTCGGAATGTGAAGGGCCTGTATGCAAAGGTGACAGTTCTATTATTGTTTTTAATAGTTTTTCTTATTTAAATCAACGCTGCATATGGCACATACATAAATAGGAAATAAAATCCATCCTTAATTTAAATGCAAAAAATTATGCAGCTCATTCTTTCGCAATTTTTTTTTTGTATATCTATATATCTATATATATATATATATATATATATATATATATATATATATATATATATATATATATATATATATATATATATATATAAGTATATAAAAACACGTATCACAAAGTACTATCAACTAAGATCCAATATCTGCAGCTCGTTGTGTAATTACGAAATTCTCGCGCCTTGTCCATGCGACGGGATTCCACGTAGACTACAATAAGATTTTTCTGCTGCCGCATCCTCGCAGCATCGCTATATGGTTCGCAATCTCAGAGTAACAGAGATAGCGAGTTTGAAACAACAATAGTCAAGTTGGCGGAGTATTAAATTTCGTCCGAGCCAAAAGGATGAATGTGTGGACAATATACAAGAATGAGTTGGTAAAAAGGAGAAAGAAAATCTGTAACGAAACGTCCACTGTTGATAGATGGCCGGATATAAATAAGGAGACGTGTATTAGTAAGTGTGGAATGGGCGGCTCGTGACCGAGAGCGTCGACAAGCACAAGCGTCAGTGTATTGTGCGTGCGTGCGTGCGTGCGTGTGTGCATGTGTATGTAAACAATTCTGAAATGTAAGGTCCTATATTTCTACATAACACACACACACACACACGCACGTCTACAGAATAGAGTAAATTGAGACCGGAACCTCCATCCATAGATCCTTGTGGATCAAAGGTTACAAACACACAAAGAACGCTTTTGTGTAAAGTCAACTTTATATACTATATAGTGATAGTTGTATATATACTATTTTACACTCGCTAATATACTTCTTTGAATGGTTCACATTATTAAAATAATTTCAATGTTCGGTAAAAGCGTTTAAATGTAACCCCGCAGTTATAATAAACGATGCCGGCAAGTGCACCGTTAGTTACGGTCAAATGTATTTTGAAAAAAATAAACAAAAATGTTATTTCTAAAAATTCCTATTATATTATTATTATAAGCTATGGGGAAGAAAATACGTTTGAGTAGCTTTGATTAGTTTTAAACCAGTGTGCATTAATTGATGAAATTAGACGCATCCTATATACATACATATATAGTTAGGTATACACAAATATGAGTGTTTGTAGTAATAGCATAATGGTTGGTTTGTATCATAGCAAATATTGATTCGCATAATTATTATAGCCATTTAAAACCAACTAGAATAACACACTATTATACTATGCTTACTTGATTTCAAATTGGTTCTCTGACTGTGTAATATTTCAAACAGTCAATATCAATCAATATGAATGACCAATAATAGAATTATTTTACAATAACCATCAAGAATGATTATTATTTGCAATATAATAATATACATCATACATAATATGTATACGATTTATCTATATATAATATTGTATGATGTATATTTCCGTTTGTTTTAATCAACGTTTATTTACGATTCCATTAGATAATTATTAATTGCTCATATGTTTCCTGACGTATTACTTAATATATAATATATATAATAAAATGGTGCATGGAAGTAGACATGAGTTGTTTGAAATTTGAATCAGGACAATAACCGTATTTCAACTGATTTCCCTCTGTAGTAAATCTCAGCAATTGCCTCCAACATAAACTATATATATTACTGCGGTTATTCGCCGAAATTAAATTACTCTAAAACGGATGATATAGGAATTTATATAGTTCAAAAACTTGTTTTTGTGCAATCATAATCATTAATTAATTAATTAATTAATTAAATAACTACATCATTTATTGCATTTGTGCAAACGCACCAGAATATGTTTTTGTTTGAATTTAATGAAAAATATAATAACTACTGTCTAGTGAAACTAGTGGTAGTCAGTAACGCGAAAACGAAATATCGTCGGTTCGAGAGAATCCTATAGGAAGTCTGCGAAAGAATACTACATTTATATGGTATTTGTTTGCAATCCGTGCCGTTGACCGTATCTAGTGAAGCCTTGGACGTTGCAGCAAATATTTACCGTTTTTATTTAAGTGCGACAAATTGCAACAAAAATACTATGACGAGTGACTACCCCGTGGGAAATCGTTTCCAGCGTACAACTTCCATTTCAAAAAATGTTTAATAAACCAAATGAATACATGAGATTTTTGAATTCCAATATTTTCGCTTCAGATACGTTTCCCATTAGGCGAAATGTATTATCGAAAGTCGATAGGTAACCATCAGAAGTAGAAATATAAAATCATAGATACTCAATTTAATATACTATTGCAAGGGATGATAGATCTAAAACCATATCTATATCATATAGTAAGTACCAATACATGTACGATAGTAGCTACTCAATTTAATATGAGTATATACTATTGTAGACGGGGAGAAAATAATTTAATATTTGAAATCGAATTGGTTCTCAGTCGCTATTGATATATCGATGACAAAGACAGGGTTGGCTCTCAAAATAACTATATTTCTTTGTAATGAATATTTGTCTTATTTAAACAAAATATGCAAAAGAAAGTTTAGTGTATGCCATTGCGGATATTTTATGTATAATTTTAAATTAACGTTATACTTGAAATATGTTTTCCCGCTATTAAAACTGCTTTTCACCGGCTTGAATACGCTTAACCAGTTGTAACAGTGGCATCACCGTTGCAACGTT
The DNA here is from genome assembly GCA_944039245.1 of Nebria salina. Lineage (NCBI taxonomy): Eukaryota > Metazoa > Arthropoda > Insecta > Coleoptera > Carabidae > Nebria > Nebria salina. Next base: position 1,622,513 of record OX063273.1, on the reverse strand, counting down.
TAATTAAATTGGTTTTAAACTGTTCTTAATCCGGTGCATCGCTAAAAAGCTCTAATAATCAGATAACTTGCTTACTCGGTTATAATAACCAGAAGAAGCATCTAACATAATACATATAACATATTAATATTAGTGTGCTAACGAATGAAGACATAAAACATTTAAGCGAATGAATCAGTAAATTCAAACAAAGAAAAACATTAAAATGTGACTTAGAATGGTAGTTTTTTTTTGTTGATCTCGCCAAAACAGAATCCCGTTATTGTCGAGTGGATTGCAGATACGTTACAGTCTACTCAGCGCTGCGCCTGCGAACGTTATACGCTATAATAAGTAAGCAATACTTTTTTTATATTAATGAAAATAACTATGGATTACGCGGGTGTTATTGATACTGAGGTACTAAATGAAGAGCTTAACGAACATGGAATAATTAGAGAGAGTGTTGTGAATAGAAAGAAAAATCAGAAAGCGGAAGAGAGCAATAGAGGAGTAAGTTAAATTTTCAAACGGTCATCGTGAAAATGTTTAATCAATCGTTGTATCTAAGTTTCACTTACACTGCATATACTCAAAGTTATATATGTTAAGGTTCAAAAAGCAAGTGATCCTCTCGTGGACAACTTTGAACGTTTAATGAATTTATTCCCGACTGAGCATCCAGCCAATATTCACGGAATCATAATATATTGCGATCAAAATATTGACGAGGCTGTTCGTATGTTGCATTATGTAACCGAATGTCGCAAGACGTTTTCAGCACAAGTACCCCAAAAAGTCCAAATGCCCAAAGATGTCCTGCCGGAGCAATTCGTGCAAATGCGCATATCGCAACAGCACGAAGACCTGATCTACGCTTCTACTGAAAATGTTGATATTCTGAAGATTATCAACGATATGTGCCGTTAATTTTATTATCAATGTATAAATTTGCCCCGAAATACTGCATTTTACTTTATATGATAATATTTAGTTTAGTTTGTTTGTATAATATTGTAAACTCTTCTTAAATTTGATGTTATTTGTGTTTATATTTAATGTATTTTGGTATCAAATATACTTTAATAAATTTTGATACGTTTGAAGAATAAAAAAAAATCGTCTTTTTTTCATTTATTTACTTGCTACTTCGTTCACTTGGGGAAATTCAACACGTTGGTAGAATCCACAAAATATATATATATATATATATATATATATATATATATATATATATATATATATATCAATCTTTAGCGACGATCGATGGAAAGAAACAGGAAATTAGTCGACCTTTTCATCGCGTCAAGACAGAAAGGTCATTTGTTTAACATAACATTCATATTGGTTTCACAAAGGAATAAACTTCAAGTAATATGTAATCTCAGATAATAATTTAACAAATTGATTAAATTTGAAAACGGTTCGCGTGCAAATGAAACAGTTCAATAACAAAGTAAGTAAATTCTTGTACAACACTAAGCTCAGGGTTGTTACGGTAGTTTACGGTTAGCGCTAGTGCTTAATTAAACGCGCTACTAGTATAGTAGTTGAAAAGTTTCAATTGAACTGACCATTACTGTTTTTATTGGGCGATTCCAACAGCCATAGTTTATTGTTATAGCACTTTTATTTTATTTTGCTTTTATTCGTTCAATTGACGAAGACTTTGTTACATTAGTAGATTATGGTTTGGCTAACGAAACAATGAATCACAAAAACTGCTTAATAATTGACATATTGAAAATAGTTTAGTGACTGTAAGTGGTTGAATAGGTGTTTTGATTGCATGTGCATGTGCCATTTCAAGTTCGAGTATGCGTATTACATATTATATTGATAGGATAGAGAGCAATGCAATGCAATGCAATGCACGGTACCTAACCCGTTCGTTTGGTAAATAGGGTGCCTAATCGATCACTGGCCAATGTCCGTTCAAATCACTGGAATGTGTCCGACCAAATGATGTATGAGTTGGGTCCAGACTACACATCCTGCCACACAACTTCCTCATAGCTTTTGCGAGACATTTCATCTATTGTGTGTGTCGGTGTGTGTGTGAAATAACTCAAAGAAATATTTTATACAACAATCAAAACACACGTGACTGACTTCTATTCATCTTTATGCTCATGAACATTTGACCAATTTCGGATAGGTACATAAATAGGTACAAAGAAACTTTAGAACTAAAATTGAATCTGACACGTATGTATGTATGTACTATATAGTAATAGTCAGACATTGTGGTTCCGACCACTAAAACTTTACACATTCATTCATTTTCCGATTCGCAAGAGTGAAACCGCATTATCAACCAGCAGACTCATTCATTGCTTCCCAACTTTATCTGTTTTTAGACAATTTATAACATACATATCAGCACGCTGTTCCCGTAAACGAAGTAACCAGACTATCCTTTACAAACAGTCACATTCTACGCCATTCAGCACAATGTTTATTATTGTTACATTTGCATTCACATTCATATAACTTACAACTTGTCAAACAATTGTACGGCATTAAGTACACTCATTTTTGTTCAGTGCTTACTTTACTTTGACACATGCAATTAATTACAGCAAATGGTACAATTATGTAAAATCAAGTTCTTAGCGAGTTTTGTAAAATTTGAACCAATTGAGCAATACTGTCCTAGTTTTATGTTTGAGGTAGTAATATTATTGGTTTATTTTTGTTATAGTTTTTCTTGAGAAATAAAGCCACACAATTTAAAAACAAAGATAAATTTTCTAAACAGAGTCTGAAAGTAATAAAAATATTTCCAAAGTTTGCGCGTTTACTGCCAAACAGCAAATGTATATAGTGCATGAATATTGTAAGATGTCGAAAGTAACTTTCAGAAATTATAAGAAAAAAGTAGTATCTCTACAAATCGTCGTGGCCGAGCAATAACCTGTTTTATATTGAACATAAAATTGATATAGCACCAGTGCTGCACATTAGTTCACATAGAAATTCAATAAACACACGGGTTAAAAATGTTTGATATGATTTGCGAGTAGAACGATGCAATATTCAGAACGTGTAACTGGGCCGCGCTGCGGGGTACGTTGGCGGCAGCGGCGTCGGCGTCGGTTACCCAGCGTCTAGAATTATTCATGACGGACCTGGCCGCTTGCGTCTCTACGGAATTACTTTATCATATTTATAAGACATCGGCCAGCATCGCTGTGCCACCCAGCCAGCAACCGTAGGCTTGATCTTTCAATAAAAAAATATAAAAAAAAAAAAACTAAATCCAAGACCACTCATTTTTGCTTAATTCAACATGCCAGATGATAAAAATTTTAATTCGAATTTTATTAACTTTCATTTCATCTCAAATTGAAATTCTATCACGGGTTTTGAATTACGATATGCGAAAGATTGGATTCAATTATAATATAAAATTTTATCATTTGTTTTAAACTCGGATAACCAAAATTCTAAATCTGCCAAATGAAGAATTGGAGGGTCGTCCATTAATTAATATCTGATTCAAGCTGTTTGTGCATTTGCGCTGTGTGTGTGTGTGAATTAAAAAACTGTTCAATTCAATCATATGTAACGAAAAAAAAAAGAATTGATGAAATAAATAATGAAAATAAGGGATTTAGCGAAGGATGTAGTTGATGACGTAGTTGGCAGTAATTATGCAGACCGATGACTGTTTTCGCATCAATTACGTGCATACGCGTGCGTTGGTGGCGTCGCGGCGTGCAGGGAAATAGAACACGTTAACAGTATTAGTGCCGAATGGCGCATCGCATGGTCATTTGACAGCGGGCAAACTGATTACATGAAATCACTGTAAAGTAATCAATGTATGGTTAATTTGAAATTACGTTCGAGTTACAATGCGGATTAACCGGCGCGGTGGTGCTTTGACAGAATCATGAGTGTGTGTGCAGTGCGTTAGAGTATCGGATGATAAGAGTATCGTCGTCTCAGTAAACTGAGTAGTAATTCATTTACCGCCGTCCACGGAGTTGTTAGCTGATTACTAACATTGTTAGCGCTGGTGGAGACTGAATTGTTAATAGCCATTAGCTGGACGGACGAAATTTTAACAGACAATAAAACACTTAAAACTCGTCACATCCAGAACCAAACATTTCTAATTCAATTACTATCTCTACATTTACCTACGAAATACATATTCCGATGTTCATAAAAACACACACACATAATTACTTTAAGAACAATTATTATTTCGAGAGAAAAAATAGAAATTTTTTGATGGCGTCTCTTAGAGTGCGCTCTAAATATGATGGTGTGAAATCACAAAATAAACATACACAATCGTGTGAACATTTTGTAACCCCACCGAACCATTTCTCATACTTAAACCTCGCGCGAAAAAGCTATATACAGAAATCTTATGCGGTTGCCTTATCAAAAATTCAAAAGTATCTCTACACACACACACACACACACACACAGCCGTGCAAGACTTGCGAGAAATCGTGGATTTAAAATGTCGCCACGACACTAAGTATTATTATTAAGGAGGTTATTTGCGAGACGGTGCAAATTTCATACTTCTCACAGATGCGGAACTACGGCCATGGATATCTGGAGAGCGAGCGCACAAATAAACGAAGAAAGATGAACGTTTCTGAATTATATTTGCGCGCTGCCGTGGCCGGAAATTGCGTGTATCGTGTATGTATCGCACACCGATATACCAACTAACTAAGTATTTTATAAGCATCCCAGCGAGATTTGCTACATACGTACATACATACATACATACATACGTCCCCAGAATCATGTTACTACATAATTTATAAGCTGTTCTGACTTTAAATTTAGATTATCAAGGAATATGGAAAATTTTCATTTTATATCCCATCAACTTGACTGCATTTATTTCTTTTTTCCATGCAAAATAAATAAATATATACATATTTTTAATAATAAAGCTAAAAGTGTGTGTGTGTGTGTGTGGGTGAGATGTTTTGGTTTTTAGTAAAATATCTTGTAACCACCGTTATAAAGTACATACTATGGCATGCCAGCATCATATATGAAGTGTGATGTTCATCATGGCGGAAGAATAATATATTTATATTCCGTAGTGGCGTTCGTTGGGGTGTGGTTGGAGTGAATTATAGCTGTTATTATTGCAGCGGGCGCCGTGTAAGATGGATGTTGTTTAAAATGAGCTATTTTGCATGTTACCGTACTCCACTAATACTATGTATGTATGTGTCTATTCCCTGCTATAAAGTCAACTTTCACACCCATCATGACACATTACTCGAATCAATACTTGTATTTTCAAATCTTGCAATTATCAAGGAAATATATACATATATATTTCAAAATTAACCTTTTAACGAACTCTTAAATAAACGACATAATAGCAGAGTAACCCTGATTGAAATATAAATATGCCGTCTGGATACATAAAGTTTTTTTTTTTTTTGTACCTTTTGCATGTCTGAAATATTCATCCAATTTTTCATATCGGCGAAAGAATTTCTTTACTTTATACACGATCGTATTTGCAGTGAAGTATTTGAGAAATATTCTGCGATATTCAATATTTTAATATTATGTATCTTTGGAGATCCTCGAAGAAACTGAATTACGTTTCGAAATGTATTTTTGTTGTTACAGGCACACCACTATACAAAAGAAAACAAACAATAACAAATACTGCTTTTTCAACGTAAATTCTTTTGTTTCCTTTTCTATTATGAAATTAATTCAATTGTTTAATATTTATTAGCTATTGTTTATCTTGAGGTAAGGATTTTTATGCAGTATAGTCTTCGTTTAATGTTCTTGATTTTGGGGAGCGAGAATTTTTTTTTTTTTGATATGAACGAAGTGTGTATGTGTATGTTTTGTTTGAAAGTTTGAGCATGTGCGGGTGTTTGGCCGAAACGCATAAGAAAATTTCCCGGAGGATTTTCGTTCAAGTGTCTGCCATTGCAAAACGCTTTTCCCAAGTGTCAGCAGATGACAGTCGCCCACTCGCTTACTTTGATATGAATAACCTTTTTATATTTACTGGTTTCTAGGTGGAAAAACTCATATTATTTCTTTATTTATCACTATAAAAATTACATCATAATACATATGTCGAATATACAAATAAAATAATATTAAATACACACTAGCTTTTCATCAAAGTTCAAAGTTTACTAATTAAGAACTTTTCGTCCAAGCAAAAAATCATACTTAATATTCAAGTTTAAAACAAAAGAGCAAATAAAATGTCATTTTTTTTGCGTCTTTTTAATTTTTTTATTTTTTCTGATTTCTTGTTTTATTTTTATATTACTTTCTCCAGAAAAATTTTAAATAATTATTATAAATATATATGTTATAAATGAAATAAAAATAAACTGACCAAACTTAATTAAAAATTTAAATCGTTAAGTAAGTTAGCAAATTAGTGTACTCATATTGGTAAAAGAAAACACACACACACACACACACATGTGGCAATATTATATTAGGCGAATAAATTATCAATGTCCGCTGATGGTCATCATATGAGCCGAAAATGTTTTTGGAGCAAATGCTAAAAATATTACAATAAATGTTGTTTGTAGCAACAAAAGTTTTGCTTTACTTTTGGATTAAGTCTAAGTCAAACAAAGTTTTGCAATAATGTGGCAATATAGTAGTAGAGTAACTGTGTGTAACAGTAACAGTAACAGTAGCCGTATGTATGTATGTATGTACGCAGTGTGTGTGTGATTTGTAGAAGTTTGCAAGTTTAGTATTGCTCGTGGCTGATGCGCAGCACTATTATGTATGTATGAAGCCAAAACTCGTCAGCAACTTTCTATCCATGTGCGTTGTGATTTCTTGCCGTCGCTGCAGCGTCCTTTTGTGCGGGGTTCGTGTTAAATGACTCGTTTACTACTCATATTTCTACGTTTAATGTTTGCGTTCTGTCCCGCCCCCGCCACTGCCACAGCCGCCGTTGGTCGTTGTAGCAGCGCTCTTCTTCAGTTCAGAGAAAAGTAAAACCCGGAGGCTTCGTCTCGCATGACAAATGCTAGATTTAATTTTGCCAACTGTTCATATTTACTCGTGCTTACGTCGACGCGATTACACTCATATATAATACCGCTAATTGTCAACTTATTCTGTAAACGTTTAAACATGCAATTGTTTCAGCATCCATTCGTATTGTGAACCTAGTATTTTGTACTCACTAAGTCAAAACTTCATTTTGAACATGAATATTTTTTTTCCATCACAGAACTTTCCATTCACGCAGGACGACGATTAATATCCTTGCATTCGATTGCCTTAAAAATGTAAAACGACGAATGAAAATCAACCTCATGAACATTGGACACACGTTGTTACATTGTTAATGGTGTCAAATTGTCGGTATGCGCACGTATGATGGCGGCTATTATCCAGCACCTACATACATATATGATGTCAGAAGGACCACGTTGTGGAAGCTATCCAATAATGATCCTGGTGCAGGCCAGGCACAACGAGGCGAAACAATTAACACATGCTCATGCGATCAAATTAACAGCTACAACGTTGTAACGTTTTTAATTATCCCTCCTAGCAATTGCCGCGGAATATTTACTTTTGTGAATTGTACATACATACATACATATAATTGACCAGCGCTCGTTAATGTGAAACTAAATTATTCGATACACTATATTGCTCATGAAACTAAATGAAATTATATATATTTTTTTTATAAACCCGGGAGCTCCTTGATGAAAAATATTGAAAGTTACTACATAATTTACCTATATTTCCGGCGCATTTGGGTGAATTTTTTTTTTTTAACGAATTTATCTATAAGTACGTATTTCTACGTCTGCTTCAGATACTATTTGTACATACTTATATACATTGACGTATATACGAATGTACATCGATTTGAACTTTTTATATCCATCAGCGAGAAACCTTTGGGAGTGCTTAATGCAAATAGAAAATGCTTTCGTTTTTTCAAGTGTTTTTATATAGTTCATTTGGAAGTTGTACTTTTAGTCGGATTGAAAGCAAAGTGTGTTTCAGTATTCAAACGAAAGTTATTAAAACGGTGAATACACAAAATATGTTTTGATACTTGGTATATAAAATGTTGGATTCTTTGTATAAAAACGCTTTTAAATCCAACCACATTTTATTTTCATCTTTCTCATTTCTTAGTTTAACTCAAAATCATCTACACATTTTTCGGTAAATACAAACGTTCTAGAATTAATGAATAATAGATTTTCTGTCACTACAATTGATAGGAATAAGCTTGATACTATAAATGCCAAAACATAATTTTTGAGTACTTTTTATTAAACGTGGAGTAAAATAAACTATTGTAAACATAATAATTGATTAAAATGAATAAATAATTGACAGCTATGTCATTATAAAACCTGTAAAACACATTGTTAAATCTTTAATGCTATTTATAACAATAGTAATTTATGTACTATTTTATATACATAATCTGTATTATAATTTGTATAATAAATTATACAATATGGAAATTGTAATTTATAGAACATAGTCAACTTGTCGCCGTGTAATGTATTAAAGATATGAACTTTACAATAAATATTTATTAATAAATTAGCCTGCATTGGAATTACTGATTATATAAATAATTTTTATATGTATACTGGTGTCAACATTTGAGATGAAAATACAAGAACAAGAAAATAAAGACGAGTAAAAATATTTATGATATTGTTCAGCAAAGGTATCTCGATGATCCAACATTTTGTTGATACACAAAATACAAAAGTGTATGACGTAATAAATTTTCCTATATCTACGTATAGAAGTACAACCTCCGATGGAACACTGCAGACATCTTCCTATCCCGGAGAAAATAAACACATTATTTATCTACCCGCATGTTATGAACTTTATAAATAGCCACATGGGTCTGACGATATCAACGACATACGTACGGATATACGCCGTCTTTTTCTAGCGCGCATTAATACCGCCGATATGTATGTATACATGTATGTATGTATGTATGTAGCGTTCGTAGCGCTATATTCAAATTGCTACACACTGTATGTAATACAACAACAGCAAACTTTCTCAATTTCTTTTTTGTGAAGCACAGAATAGAGAAGGAACTGCCCTCATGAGATTACAAACTCTGATACGATGTTAAAATATTAGGGTGGCGGTTTATAGAAAAGACTTTTCTTTTTCGTTTCTTGTTGGCGGTATCTTCTTTTATCCCTGCTGGGCTGACAACCGACGCGGTTGCCACGCACGCATGAAAATAAACGACGCATTATAATGTTGTCGATTATTTGTCGGTGCGTCGCGGCGCGGGATAATCTAGCCGGCGCGGCGCGGCACACGACTCCCAACCTTCTTTGACATTTACTGGCTTGCGATCATTTATCTTCAAACTTTTTCCAAACTAGTTTTGTTGCTATGATTGACACAGTTGGGATCACATTCTCCACAACTTTGGTTAGCTTTTTTTTTATGGTACGTTTTTGTAACAAACACACGCATACGGATACTTTTAAAGTAAGCACAATTAATGTACTACAAATGCAACTAAAGCCGTAAAATCATTTGTCCAAGTTGCTAAAGCTACTGACGGGACTTCTACGTACACAAAAAGTGTCGTATCATAAAACCTGAACGAAACTCGCTTCCTCGCATAAAGCCAGATCTTGTTACTTGGTGTGTCTTAAAAATCTTGTGGCGTGTAAAATAAAGACCGGTTAAGTCTTCCTCGAAGTAATGAAACTCCGGAGGTTCATATCGCACCCACTTTATCATTCGCACCGATGCTCGAGCTCTGCATTTTTATTTCACAATATTAAATCTACTACTACTACTACTACTACTACTACTACACACGGATAACATTCAATGGCCAGCATGAAATTTGATATTTACGAAAAATATATTTGCGCACAACAAATTATCATAAAATTAATTTCTTTTTTATCAAATTTTTAATTGGATCTGCTGTCACTTACATTTAATCAATTGTAAATTATCCATAAATTAAAATTGAAAAAGTTTTGCTTTAATCGAGTTTTGAATCAAAAGATTAACCATTCTTAAAAAAATATAATTGCCAGAGTAATTTGAAAAATTCCATTAAGTTAGGATGGTTTTTCTAATTTTATTATGAAAATTTAAATATATATTTCTTTGCAAATAAGTAATGCACTATAATAATTTGGTACATTGAAATTTTGTACTGAAACTACATAGAGAGGCTTACCGATAGATGTTAACAGAAATAATATGTCTTTTGTGGGTACGTCTTTGAGTTACTACTTACCTGAAATAAAACTACGTATTTACAAAGGCGAACAACAAATAAACATGGTAGACTGCCCTAAGGTTTGTTTGATTGGGTCAGACTGACGTCATAAACAGAAGAAAAGTTGACGAAAATATTTTGTTTTGGTGTATAATTTTTTAGTAATCTGATAAGCCACCAATTTTACTTTTAAAAAACTAATTGAATCCAGCATTAAATTTTGGTGAAAATAATAATAATAAAAATAAACATTTAATGTTATAAAATCTTTGTATTTATATTATATATTAAAACTTTTTATAATTTATTCTCAAATAAGCGTTAATTTTGTATAAATTAAAATGAAATTTAAAACTGGGTATCGAATTTTTTTTATAATCAATACTGACACAATTAAATTTTAAATAAATCCTCTAGTAGTAAGATAGAAATTTAAAAAAGTATAAATAATTTAAAGGTTTACTTTCTTATACGCAGTATAAGTATTGTAATCGTGAAAAATTTCGATCTCGAGATTTTAACGGAAATATACGTTTTGATCTTTTATTACGTAGAAGCCTTCTGTCGTGATCTAAATACGTATACATTTTTGCAGAATACTAAACAGTGAATAATCCGCAACAGAAGAAACTTAATTATTATATTTATTCCAGCAAAAAATATGTATCCGGAAAGCTTCATACAATTCTTTATGCAAACTTTGAAAAATTTACATTAAAAATATTTATATACTTATAGTATCTGATTATTTAAGTTAGTTTAACATAAATATGTATGTGAGCAACCGAAAATATGTAAATTTTAAACGACTAGGTACTGTAAAAGTTTCATAAAAATTGTTTTAGTATAACTGGAATATTTTGGAAACATATTTCATAAATGACGATATGAAAGTTAACGATGTGAACATAGCAGGTCACATAAAAGCGACACGTTCCTCATATAAGTGATGTGTTGTTTAGAAACTGTTTCATTTGATAACATTTCATTTGAACTGCTACTAAAAATTGTTACGTCTGTCTGTCTGTGTGTGTGTGTGTAAACAGATTGTTTTGTTCTTCGCAGAGACGGCGACTTAAAAGTGAAACACATAGTTAAATAACTCTTCACTGTTACATCTCCTATTTCCGGCACCGTCTCTCATGAGACTCCCGTTATACATATATATATATATTAGTGTGCGTGTTTGTTTCAGATGTTGCTGAAATGTCTGAAAACTGAACAAGTCACATCTTGAGCACGCATGCTTTCTTTACTTTGACAACTTAAATACTTGTCAGGGCATTCTGATTCCATCCTCTGTCCACGCAAGTGTGTGTATGTGTGTGTGTGTGTGTGTGTATGTGTGGGTGTCAGCTTCTATGCAATATAACAGAACGAGTTATGAACGCAGACAAGCGAATAAAAGATAAAATAAGGGAATAAGGATGAGTGGGGTCCAACCAATGCTTTTTTGTATAGTAGGAAAAAATAATAAATCATATTGATAAAAGTATAGGGCGTTAAATTTTGCTGACGCTTATTGAAAAGTTACCTTAAAATTAGGTACATGTTTATGGAATAGATTTTTTCGAAAAAAAAGCATTATTTTTTTATTCGTAAATTTGAAATATGTACATTTTTTATATTTTGGAGCACATTTTTCTCTTATGTGACAACATATTAGAAAAACATGGACACATATATTCTCATTAATATAGACGGCAGTTCTTTGACATAACTGACATTTTCCCATATAATCCTTGGATTAAAAGGCGTAATGAATCCATTAGTGAAATACACAAACACATATATACACAGAGAGAGAGAGAGAGAGAGAGAGAAAGAGAAAGGAAGAGGGTTTTGCAATACGCTCGCTCAAGTAAACTAAAATGAAAAGTTTGTGAGGATTGTAAAGTCAACACGTTTTAATTATGCAGTAAGCACGTTGGCTTTTCAAGCTTCTGCGATGCACCAATCATGTTTTCTCGTTTAGTTTATTTAACACAAACACTGACTGCAACAGATTAGAAAAAATTACTCGTAATTACTGTTTTACATATACATATATAAACAATGTCGAGTAATTTTTTCGTTTTTCCTATCTCGAGTATTTTTTACATACTCGGACAAATGCTGTGAACAAATCCATCGTATATTCTTATATAGGATGGAACTCGAATAAAACAAATTGCCAGGAATTGAATATTTTGTTTGTTATGACCATATATGTCGCCGCTAGATAGTTTCTTATTAGAATATTTGTAATAGTAGAGGAATCATAATGGTTTTATATTAGATTAGTGCTCTATAAGATGATTTAAATGCACAATGAACCAATTTAAGCGCGTGCAGTGTGTTCGTGCAGCGCACCGTATCCAATATTTCATGATTGCATGTCCAGATGAAGTTGTAATTGTTGGGGGTATTGCTAATTGATCGTCTGGCTGGCTTCGTGGCTTGCTCCTGTGGTTGCCGGCCGCCGCTGCACTAGGATTGTGTTTAGTAGTTTACATATGAATCTATGCGCACACGAGACGTCTTATCGTAAACAGGATAACAGTATAACAGAGTTTATTGGTCCCCCCAGGATGGTGCTCTCGAGCTACCCGGCTCAACACGGCGTGGCGATGCCTAATGAATAAAGATGAGCCGACGACGACGACGACGACGCCGACACGTCGCTATATAATACTCGCACTTTATGTGCCAACTATCCAGGTATCCACTGCGTCTAGTAGAGCTCAGAGCACAAAGGTTACATGCCTCAAACATAATATTATTGTATTATAAAACACCAAGGATTTAAATATCAATTATAATAACATCATTTGCATGCAGTTTCAGTATATTTATCAAAGACACTGTGTTGAAACAACAAAAATAAAATAAATCTGCCATATGTTGCGCTGAATTTTTTTTTATACATAGTAGCTTTATTTAGACAGGAAGGATATTAAATACCAATATTTCAGACATTCCAGTGATTATAATTATTCATATTCGAAATTATTATGATTGAACAAATTTTAATTTGACTAAATATGTATATTTAATATGTTTGACTGTAGATGTTAAATGACAATATCGTGTGTATGTTCGTTTGTCATTTCACGCAACGTTTTATATGCATTAAGAAACTTTATTAATAATTGTTAAAACTTATTGTTAAGCAACACTCGCGGGATTCCAAGTTCAAAATTTATATATGTATATATATTCTAGGTACTAATATTCTAATATTGCGTTTGAATGAAATTAAAACTTTTGTGAGCTTTGACGTTAAATAGAGTAATTGTCTATGCACAATTGCCCTATGGAATCTACTTATAACTACTTTTTATTTACAAGTGCACTTTATTTAGTTATGCAAAATAGTTAAAATTTGAATTAAAATCCTATATGAACAGCGGCAGAAAAGAAATGAACGCAGCAGTTGAATGCAGAGCGTCGCTTTGATATTGAGATGTTGTACTTTGTTCACTCAATCATAAACACATACGTAGGTATACGTATACGCTTTGAGTAGAAATTTCGATTTTTATCACGTAAAGATGCCGAAACGTAGACGGTCGGCGGTAAAGTTTATTTTAAATTCGAGAAATCCCATTCCCAGTTGAACGGAAGGATGCTCGTTGTAGATCAGCAACCCGATAACTTTAACGTACATACATATGTGTTTGAAGTACGAGGTTTCGGGCAGGACTTTTAAAAGTGCATAATGCACTTAATGTAAGCGAAACTCCGAGTCGCTTACTGCACGAACGCCATTACTATGAAAAAGAAACTTGCAAAGCATCTCAAAGTCCACGGTGATCGTTACGTTCGCTATTTATTTGACGTGCAAATTTAATACTCTGATGGAGATGCAAGATCGCTATTTGATCGTTTGTATGTTGATCGGTATATTAAATACAAAGGTAACTACTTTTTGATAGTTTATTCCAAGGTATTCAATATTTTATATGAATACCTTGGACTCGTGGAATTAATAGTAAAATTTTATTATTTATTTAATAACTCAAGTTAACATTTTAGATATATAAGTGTATGTGTGTGTGTGTGTACTATAATAACTTTACTTTCTTGGAGAATACATCAATAAAAAAAAAAAGATATTACAGATATGTGAAATGTAAGAGTTTGTTTTGTGCTTCATCTTCGATTTTGTATTACACCGTTATTCTTTCATTTGAAAGGCCCAAGTGCAGGCCCGAATACGTGACGTTATTTCGCCAGGATTCGCTCCTCGGCTGTTTCAATGACTTACGACGCAACGCCCATCCGCCGCACACTACGCACCCTTAAATCGAGAAGTCATCATTCAAAATTCGTATACCTACATACATACCTTATATATATATACCAATACCACTGATGCGATTTGTAAATCATCTTACTTGATTCACACTTATACATACATGCTTGAGTGAGCACGACGACGTTTTTTTTTTCTTATTCGCGATTTTGTTTTATTTATTTTTAGTTTTTATGTTTGGGGAAATTCGATTTTGCTACTATGACGACCAAGATAAATGCGAGCAATTCTTTACGTAGAAATACAATCTAGAATGCTGGATTTATATGTATGTATGTATGTATGTATGTATGTATGGTATATGGGCTAGTAGTATATGAATATCTGATTTGGCAACGAGTAACTATACATATTTCTTGGTTGATTGTGTTGTGAAAATGTGAATGATATTTTGTACAACTTGGATTCGTGTTTTGTGTGTCAAACGTCTGCGAATTGTTTATTGGATTTTTTGATTTTTATCTTTTAGAGATAAGTAGAACATTTTTGCTGTTTATATTTTTTTTTTTTCTAGCTAACTCTATTACTAGAGCTTTTTACAAATGATTATTATTAGAATCGCACGAATGTATGATTTATTGCAGTTATTTAGTGTTTTATGTTTCGGGATTTAAATAATTTTGCATTTTGTTTTGCTTGCTTTCATCCTCGTATATATTATTAGTTAGTTAACATTTTCATCGCGATAGAAACTGTAACTGAAAACTCCTTTAAGCTTTTCTATACGAATCGTTTGGATAAATGCCGTAAATGTGTATGCCAAATGGCTTATCCTTTATTTGAAAATGGACTAGCCATGACGACAGGAGACACCTTAGCGCTGTTTGCAGAAAGTGTTACACTCAAAATTGAATGTGGATGTGACTATAGTTGTCTGTGACCCTTGAATAGCTCATAAATACAGGTCTGCTTGGCAAACACAAAATAAGATTCCTAGTGGATTGTAAGTACTATCCAAGAAAGTTTTGCCTAGTATGCAAAATAGGTTGAAACTTGAAATCTCTGAAGTCCTCTAATTAATATCGTGTTCGTATGAAACTTACAGCGAACATAATTATTCGTCAAATATCGCAAATTTCCCTCACGTTCTAGCAATCGTGCACTATATTTACTTTACTTTTCACTACAATACACACACACACACACACACACATTAATTCATTAATAATTAATCAGACATGTCATTCAAGTGCAGAAATCTTCATGTTCCATTAACAACAGAGAGACGCACGATAAGCCCTATAGGAGGTTCAACATACGTGCATACATACGATTTAATAAATTATTAACTTCAAATGCAGACAGCGCAGCACACAATAATACACACACTTGACACAGCCATGGATATCAGGCTCGATCAAAAGCCTCCATGTGTTTTCTTCCTCATAACTACAATAGGTCTATTATTATATCGCTCATATATTAATGCCAATTCCCTAATAAATCTACTAGCTTAAATTTGTGAAAATTACACTATAATAACACCCTCTAAAATGCGTTTAAATAATAAAAAGTAATTTTTAAAAAATTCACATTTCATTGTGTAAATATATATCTATAATTATTTATTTGGTACGGTGTGCGAATATGAATTTGCCAATTACCTGACAATAATCGGTAGTCCAATTTTAATTGAATTTATCGAAATTTAGTAATACGTGAAACCCATACGTAATCACTCCTAGTATGTAATAAGTACAGGCGAGACTAGTATCTTAAATTACACTAGTAGCAAGTAGGGCAGGTTAGGTTGGGTTGGGTATATATCTGATACAAATATAGGTACATACATATCTCCTAGCCACTATATAGATATGTTAGTACGAGGGCAAATGTATGCTGTTATCTATATTGCTTGCTTGCTTGGATGCTGCATGAGTAATTTAAAGGCTCGAGGAATTATTATCATGCCAAGTTTTCAGATAATTAAATTTAATTTGCTTCATTTTGTGTTTCACACACACATACACGTCGTAGCTTCGTTTGTCAATTTAGCAGAAATACTAATAGCAGGTTCAATATACCTTTCGCTGCAAAATAACTTTTCGGTGTTTTAATCTAAACTATTATAAATAAACTTGTGATAAATTTCAATCGTGTCCAGAATAAAATTACCCCTAAAAATTGTAGTAGTGCAACCGAATTTTTGATGCTTATTTTTTTTAGTAAATAAAACGCTAAGAGCATTATTAATATTCTGCGCGAGTATCAACATTGCTTTTCCGTCAAAGAAAAATAACCCGACGCTCGTTTTAATTCCAGTAGCATTAGTGACGCTGCACTCGGAAATATTGGTTCACGATTATTGAGTCTGGATATTTTGCAGCAAGTTTAATACGTTGGCATCCCTAGAATTTCAAACAATAATCATTTTCGATTTATTTGTTCAGGAGCTTAATTTAGACTTCTCTATTTGTGCGAGTATTACCAATGTTCTGGCTATTTGATATTATTTATTGCATTTTAGGTGCGACTTAATTAAAACTAAAAATCCCTGCATATTAAGGTTCATTTTTGAATTGAATTCCAACAAACATAACATAAATAAATATATGTTTAAAGTAAAACGCAAACTTGAGACAATGTAGTTGGTTTAATAATTATATGTGTGCAATTCTATCTAAAATTTGAAAGCCTTGTAATGTAAGCGATATTTGCTTTTTACGATGTCGTAAAACACATCGAAAGGGATTAGATTGCGAGATGTGTTTCTCGCCAGCATCTAGATAGTATTTTAAATTTAAAACGCCACGTGATATATGTATGTTCTCTCAACTACCACAAGGAACAACTTAAAAACAAAATTATTCCAACTATTCTCTATCGATTATTTTTTGATTAAAATATCTTGTTTACTGCCATATATCTTGTTTACATATACGTATCATTTAATTTTAACAAATAGGAAATGACCTCAAATACCAAAGTTTATAATTTTATTTATTTTGTAACTAAGAATCTATAAAAATATTGATTTAAATCTACATATGTATATGTTGAACAAAATAAAAGTCAGATTAAACACGGGTATCAATGCACTGTTAGGAATAAACCATATTAAAATAGTCGTTTATTTTTTACAAATCTATTGCTAATCAGAATTATAAAGCATATTTTGAAATTTCCTTTGAATACATATGCCACTCCTCGAATAGGATATTCATTGGTGTTCTATATAACTCATGAAATTACGATGATTGATGGACCGGATATATGATATCGGAAACTAATAATTAACGTTATTTATTATTGTTGTTCTCGTTGCAACCATTTGCCATCAGGAGTAAACAATCATGCAATCCCCTCACTTCTTTCGAAGCTCGCAGCGTCAATTCCCTTGAAATCCTTGACGTGTCTTCATCGCGTACTTCCGTTTCCGGTATAGATACTGTTTATTACGATGCCAACTAGTGCACGGGTTGAAAAGAAAAATGGTTTTGACGCTTGAAACGTAATAAAAACATTTTTCAGTTTTAACATTTATGAGACATTAAATATAAACTACTACTAATATTTGTGCTACCCACACATATATATTTCTGTTACCATTCAACTGTAAGAGCTTTAATGGCTGACATATGTTGCTATACAAATAAAATAGCTCTATACATTTACAGTAATGATAACTAAACACTCTCGTTGTTTATTCAAATAAATCTAGCATTTGGTGTGCAGCCACAGGTAAACCCAATTTCTGACTAGCAAACTCCCTAAAGACCTGAACGTATAAAAATATTTCTCTTTAGAGACTATATTCATACTAAATTGGCAGTGGTATTTCCTCTTATAGTGAAATATGCCACATAAAGTTTAGAAATATAGTTTGGAGTATAGTTTTTATATTTAAATATATATATTTAGTTCAATTAGCGCAAAGTGCCTGACACATATGTGTGTATATAGTTTTCCTGATTTGTGCAAATAGCGGTAGACCAACTACAAACCAGTGACGTCAATCCGTTATATGACAGACCGTTGTGACTGAGATATTTGTCAAACAGCACATATACATCATCTAATCTTGTACGCAAACATTAGATACGTTTTGATATGATATGATTTAATATGCCATATATATTATGTCCATACGACTACCGCTAAACCTACTCATGACTAGCTATTATGCCAATCAAATACGAAACTATTTTTCAGTTGAATTGTACAAATATAAACGTACTTCAAAAAATATTATTTTTATTTCGTTTTATGAAAGTAAACTTATAAAATTAATTTTTTATTTCTTATATTACAGGAAAATTTAATATTAATAAATTCTGTTAACAAACAGTGGCTACAAAATTATTTCAGTGTTTGGTTACAAAGGATTGAATTAACGTGCGGTTGCAAATATGCACTCGTTGCTACTAATGCATCCTACATACCGTATTACTGTGCGTGTACTATGAATATATCCAGTTCATGTTTAATATATTAAATCTACACAATGTGTATTTATGTCGGTTAGTATTGAAACTAACATGATATCCCTGTATGTCTAAATATGTGTGTATTTCAAAATTATATTTATTTTTCCATAATAATATATCGAGAAACAATTTTTATTTTGTTTAGTTTTAATACAAAATTTGTTATTTTTCTAACTTATCCTACAAATCAAATAGATTAAAATAAACACTGCTACATAGTGTAATTTAATACAATACTAAACTAATAATTTCATATAAATATAATTAAAATTTGAAAATGTTGTCCTCCAATAAACTATTAAACAGATCATCAAAATTCTCCGTCAACACAGTCTTGAATTCGTCATCGATATCAAGCGCCTTGGGGAATGCCAGCTTATTCATTTCAGTCCAATCTTCAACCTGATTGACTTCATTACACAACTCAGTAATTATGTCATTCGGCATCAAAATAAATGAATTAGTCATCCACACATTAAAGAGAGCAGCGATGTGCAATTCGCTAATACTTTTCTTAAACTCGTCTTTCGGAAGAATCGCTGCCATATCACAACCATGTGATATCACAATATCGCTTAACGATTCATAATAATATTTGAGTAAATAAATCAAATTCGAGGCTCTAAACGCGCGAGTTGTGTTCAAATATATGAAGAGGAGGACATCGAACGCTGGTGGAGAATAGCGTAGAGTTTGGTAATCAATTATGGAACATTTGGTTAGTTTAGAATTTTCGTACTGAAAGAAAATATTGTTAAACCAAAAATCACCATGGCCCAAACATTTTCGGAAAGAGTTTCCACTTAACAATTCAGCAATCTTCAATTTATTCAATTTTTCCACAAATATTTCTCTTTTGCTATCATCTGTACACAATATTTCACTTAGGCATTGAATATTAGCAATACTAATTTTATGAACAGCAAATCCAAATGATTTTTCGTCGATAGGAAAATAATTTTCTTTGACCATATCCACATACTTTTCCCCGAATTTAATATTAAATTTCTCTTCATACACCAAACTACACGCGTTGAATTTCGCTAGAGCAGTTAGGCCTGTCTTGCAATGCTCCAAATCCCAAAAGTCATATTTCTTCGCCAATTTAAAACCATTGTCCGGCAAATTCTCCATCACCAACGCAGTTTTGTCTTTGCAATAAAAGCATTTGGGCGCATACGTAATATCTAGCCCCAATTGATCAAACTCGCGTTGTAAAAAATCATAGAAGAATATTTCTTTTTCATAAACATTCCGTTGGCTCGCGATTTGAGTAGCAGTTGGACCTCGTTGTGGGACAGTCTTCAAGAAGAAACGTTTTTCGTTAGTTTCATTAGTAACAGTGTACTTTATTGTTAAAATAAAGTAACTGCCCATAAATCCTTCAATGCCATTGGATAATGGAGCGATGTCTGCACTTGTAAATTTCACACTGCTTGTTTTAAAAAGACGTTTTAAAATGATTCGATAATCGTCTTCATTTAGATAGGATTCCATGTTCATATTATTTAAATTACTTGAAACACTGTACACTAATTCACATACAACATTGAACTGACAACAATTACATGTCGTCTGCTGATTTATTTTAGCATACAAGATAAGTTATCTTATTTTTATGGTAATCGATAAATAAAAATGTGACATATAGTAAATTATAATACATAAGTTAAAAGGGGTTCATAGTATTAAACTTATGTAATTGGCCCACCATTATTAAACAATTTTTAAAACATTACAATTCATTTGCTTTTTAAAAAGTTCAACTTCCCTTGACTTAGCAATATAGTAACATCTCTAAAAGAGACTATGCTAATTCCTAAACTAAATTAAACCACAACAACAGAGTATAGGTTACTTGAGTTTATTTTATATCTAATCAATGCAAAAATCCGATTATCAAAATATTTAAACACGCTTGGAATAATATCTATATTTAGAACATCTTATCATATTTATTTAATTATTTACAAGCAGCAGCGGCATTCTCGTAAATCTATTTTTCAGTTTTATATCTCATCTATAGTTGAGAACAACTGTTTATAAATTAAACAACTCAAAAATTATCTAAAACAAAAGATGGATTCATTTCTAAACGATACAGATTATGAAATCATTTTAAAACGCCGCTTTAAAAATAGTAGTGCAATATTTTCAAGTGCAGTTATAACAACATTACTATCAAACAGTGTCGAAGGTTTCATGGGCAGTTACTTTATTTTAACAATAAAGTACACTCTTAACAATGAAGTTAATAAAGAACGTTTCTTCTTAAAGACTATCCCACAAGAAAATGTAACATTATCTGGCATCGCCACTCAACGGAATGTTTATGAAAAAGAAATATTCTTCTACGATTTTTTGCAACGTGAGTTTGATCAATTGGGGCTAGATATTACGTATGCGCCCAAATGTTTTTACAGCAAAGGCAAAACTGCGTTGGTGATGGAGAATTTGCCGGACAGTGGGTTTGAATTGGCGAAGAAATATGATTTTTGGGATTTGGAGCGGTGTAAAGCTGGCTTAACAGCACTGGCGAAATTCAATGCTTGTAGTTTGGTATATGAAGAAAAATCAAATATTAAATTTGGAGAGAAGTATTCGGATATAATCAAAGAAAATTATTTTCCTACTGACGTAACGTCATTTGGGACTATCATTGCAAAGAGTGATAAGAAATGTATTGAAGATATGATTAGAACATTGAAATACGAAGCGAATTTTATTGATGTAATAAGAAAACTTGATGTTGTGAAGATTTTAAATGATGGAACTTTTCGCAAATGTTTGGGCCATGGTGATTTTTGGTTTAATAATATTTTCTTTCAGTACCAAGAATCGAAAGTATCAAAATGTTGCCTAATCGATTTCCAAATTCTACGCTATTCCCCACCAGCGTTCGATGTCCTGCTGCTCATCCATTTGAATACAACTCGCGCGTTTCGAGCGTCGAATTTGAGTGATTTACTCAATTATTACTATGAATCGTTAAGCGATATTGTGATGTCGCATGGTTGTGATATGTCTGTGATTCTTTCGGAAAATGAATTTAAGAAAAGTGTTGAATGCATGCGTAGTGCCGCTATGTTTAATGTGTGGACGATTAATTCGATAGTGTTGATGCCGAATGACTTGATTAATAATTTATGTGATGAATTCGTCTCGAATCATGATTTGGGAGCAGTGAGAAATCATAAATTTGGGTTGTCGTTTCAAAATGATGAACATTTTCGAGAATTACTTACAGAGAATTTAGACGATTTGTATGAGAGTTTTTTTAAGAAAAATTGTTTATATGATTGAATTTATTCATGTTTTATATTATTTTTAGAATTTGTTTATGTATTATTTTTTTGTATTAAAGAAAATAAGTAAATTTGATTAATAAGTAGCTAAGCGTAAGTAGCTATATGTAGGTGTTTCGTACAGGGTCGCAAATAGTCGTGGTTTCATAATAAACATATAAATTAAATTTGATGGCCGTTGCGCGCTCGTTCCGCGTGATTTATAAACAAGCCATAGTATGGTATGGGATATTTAAGGGCAGAGCTGCGAATCCTACGGTGATTAGTGCTATCCATTTACTAAACCGTCGCATACTTAACTTAACTGCATGCTAAGAATTCCAAATCTACTTTCTCTCCCCGAGAATTCTTTCATTTCGGGTCGTCCTTTGTTGGTAGTTGCAAGGTAACAAAATCAAAATAATTTACAAGCCGCCTATAAAATAAAACGGCGCTCGTGTAACGCTAGCTAGGATAGCTCTGAAGTGGGGCGATAGTGACCACATAAATGTGTAAACCAACGGCTAGAGACAGGACCGCTGCCCCGACAGCAACTGATGTCGCTTGTAACACAAACGACACCGGATTTAAGCCTTTGTTACCTAAGTGCACTTGACACAGCCAAGCTGCTAATTAATTTCGTCGAAATTTGACACCCTAGATGCGGAGAAACGCGTAGCCCTACAAAACTTTATATACATATACTATCGCTTACTTGAACTACTTGCAATTGCACGGAGACGAGACAGACGACTTTTAACATATAATCGCACCACATACAATACACACACGTGCATTACCCAGTATGTAAAAAAACTATTCTCCACAACACGATAATGGATTCCATAAGAAATTGTGTCCGTATAAGAAAGTTTACAAATGATCTTGGGGTAATTCTTAGTCGGACAGATTTTTATTCTTATATAAATTGTAATACGCTATATAAAAAATTGGTACAGATTATCTGTATTTAATCATGTTTTGCCAAGCGTATAAGTTTGTTTTTTATTATATTTTATTAAAATAATTTTGCATACATTTGTTATATCTTAGTTCATATGTGTATTTGTTAATAAATTGAATAAAAGTGCCTTATTTCGCTTTATATGAGCTACCCTGAATGTATATTGAAAAATAAAATAAAATGGTAGCTTTTGATCTTATATTGAAATTGAAAATATATCAAAACGACCACATCATATATGTATGTATGTAGGTTTATATACATATACGTATTTATATAAAAGGTGTCCTGGCCATCAGCTCGTATAAGTATTACAAAGATAAAGTGTGGAAAGACATATCCGTGGAAGATGGAGTGGAAGAGGAGTGGTAGGGGATTACTTCCAGTACGGCCATTCGTTACTACTAAAGTCAACCGATGGGCTAGACGCTACTGCTGCCGCTGTTACCGTAATCGACCACTAATAACACACGGTTATATATGTCTATACCGTTTATATCGGCAGGCGATTTCCTGACACCCTCTTTCACACACACACACTCACACAAAATACTTGTAAGTTATATGTGGACCGTGAGTAGCATCTTTGAAAACTGCGCACACGCCACAAGAAAAATACGCCGCATACACGAATCTCTTCAGATGGCGAAAACTGAAAAACTAACGGAGCACATAGGTGACATGTTCACCATCATTCAAACAAATGTTCACAAAGTATTGTTGTTTCATTTTATGTACCAATCGTATTTAAGTCGAAACATTACTATAAAAGACGAGAACCAAAGCTGGAAGTAGAAAAAGTACTTTATCCTATTGCGTTCGGGGCCGGGGTGGCTGGATGGACGGGCGTTACTTCTTCTGTGTTGTGGACTACACATATCAGGATAGTTACATGGCGTATGCGCTCATGGTTACCAAACATAGCCGAACCCTAAAATAACCATATAAAAAGTGTACGTTTCGTAGATATCTAATCGGGATCCGTTATCGCTCTCCAGACCTGCCTAATGGACACACACACACACACATATCGTGCGCAATATCATAGATGTGCTAATATCCATCTATAGGTCTAGCTTAGCTATGACAGTATTATGTTTTTTTTTTTTGCACACTAGTGTTGGTAGATCGCATGAACAGTTTGCAATATTATATATATCTATCGATTCTATATCGAGTGGTAATCGGTTGTCGAATAGCACGCAACGCAGGCGTTTTGTTTTCCCACCCCAGATGAGTTTTCTTTTTAGCCAGACTATTACTGCTGCCCCCGGACACAACCGCTGTTATTGCCTCGTTTCTAATATTTTATTTGCTTGGAAATGCCGCTCGTGAAATTGTATTATATATGTGATAGGGAACGCCAAAGATTCACTCACAAACACACATAAATATACACAACAAAAAAAGACGAAATGAAATAACAGTACACCCGCAGCAGCAGCCGCAAACACAAATAAACAATACGTTCTTTAGAATTCTATTGAAATATATTACTAACATAAACTAGTAGGGTTTTACTTAGACGTTGTTCAAAAAAGAGTGTTGCAATCATGACAAATGCAGAGATTTTCACAAGAAAATACACGTTCTCAAATTTCCTATATTCTAATAAACATTTTTTGATTATCACCATATATAAGTATATCATTTTAATCTAATGTAAATATTGTTGTTTGTATGTGTACAAATTTATTTATCATGAGTTTTACTTTATTATTTAATACATTTAAAAGTGGTTCTTTTTATAAAATGGTTACTAAATTTGAGACTAAAAAACTCCATTGCAATAAAGTTCATAGTATCTCCAATAATTTTACCTGTTTTAAAAGTAAACAAACCATAAATACATCTCCCGTAGTAACCTACATTTCTACGCTGTCATTCTGATAAATTATCTGCTCATACCATCATTAATTACTGTAATGACTAAAAATGGCCTCGTTGCACAGATGCATTTTTAATCTTCTAAAAGCTGAAGGATAAAAATAATACGTCCGAATTTACTAACACACGAATACATCTACATACACGCTATTCTTACCTTAGTAGCCCACGTCGTTCGATTATTTTTTTTTGTTAATTTTTAAACAGAACTCCTTTCGGATAATAGAGAACATGCTCTCTTCCAAGTACGCTTGGTTTGTTTTGTAAGGTCGTGTAAAACACGCGTGGATAACTTAAGCCCCGTGAATTAATTTCCGGTGTTTCGCAAAAGTTTAAACTACACACAGATAGCAGAGCACCAGTGTTCACTCAAGAGTGCTCGAAGTGTAATAAGGATATTATCAAACTTGGAAATCAGTACGCAAAATCAAAAGAGAACGTTGCCCTGTTTAAATCAACCACCCCCTTTCCAATACAAGGCAAAAGAATGTGATACGATACCCCGCCAAAACAATTCACGATGTATGAATTATTTTTCAAACGTGCAAATAAACATCGATTTTCAATTTTCGCGAAATTTGTTACCATATATAAACAAAATACGTATAAGAAAGTCCAGTGAAAGATATTGTTTTTTATTATTCAGATAATAAATAGTGTTAATTTTTATTTAAACAATTGCTTTGTTTCCTAAACAACAAGAATCAATTTGCGCATGAAATTTCAACAATCATCGATATTTCATTTGGTCAGTAGTAAACCGCACACACAATACTCGTGGTATTCAATATTAGCGAATAGAGAGAGAGAGAGAGAGAGAGATGCCTGCATGGCATTACCACAACAGAACGATTGCTCAATTTCACCACCATCATTACCAAAACCTATATTACACGATTTGAGTTTGGGCGACCATTGATAGTGCCATTGGAAAAGCGAAGCACGGTCGACTTGTTGCAAAAATACCAAATGAGAATGACTACTGAACTGTGAGGTCGTTTCCACTTCCGATTCATGGAAGAAACAATTGAAATTCTAAAAATTTTAAATATTTATATGGATGATCATGTACAGGGTTTTATGCCACAACATGGGAATGGGTATGTATGTAGAATTGGGGTCAGACTTTTATTCTCATTTTTAATACAAAAATCAGTATACAATTATTATTTAAATTTCTTTATATAAAATAAAAATAATATTAAATTCATATATTCTGGGTACTGATGAATCGAAAACCTTTGAGCTCCAAAGACCAATTGTGTTGACCACGTGATAAAGCAAAAAAAAATTACATTTTATAAACAGGTCCTCAAGCTTTTTGTAGCATGAATACCATGTTTCTCGTTAAAATTGTCACTGGCTTGAAAGCAGACCACAATGCTGCAGTTAGAGAACACAGAGCCGAGATAACATAGCGAAACATTAGTCCGATTACGTACACCGGTATATTGGCGCTACCGCCGCGACGGCCAAGGCACAAATGAAACGACAAGCCAGATTAGCAACACGGCACCAACTTTTCTCTCCCACTATTTCGGTCAATATCTCTCAAACTAATCGTTTTTCAGTAATTCTAATGGCTGATTTGGAATCAGAACGTCCGAATTGTTGTATAACCAAATTTTGAATTTAATCGAAGAGAAAATATTTTTTGTGAAAATCGCGCTATTTTCAGTTTCAGTTTCAAACACACACGCAACTCACTCATACATGCATTATCTTAGTACTCTTGACTATACGATATATTGCGTCAAACAAATCAACCAGAGCGTTGATATAAAATGTGAATAAATATAATCTGTAATCTGTCGAATCGATGAACATAAATTAATGATACTCTTTCATGCGTCGCCAAAAGCATAGATTTATTTCTCGTTTCATATAATTCGACATGGTTGGTGTTTTGAATGTTCTATGAACAGCGTCGTGGCTATACAAACGCGAATCAATTAATATTTCAAAAGTGACACCTTTGGCAGCCGCCTGGGGCCAGCACCGGAAAATGTAGCGAAAAAGAACGAGGGCGTCGACGAAATGCCGATGCATAATTTACGCCACACGGGGTGCCTTGATTTCACCGCACCTTCGCTCTCTTGTTAACATTTTATTGACGATTGCGTTTGATTTTCATTTGCCCCCTCCCCCCTTACTTTATGTTCTAAGCCTGAACTACGTTTAGATTGTTATTAGACCACGCAACGAGTATCGGAAATGGGTGGGGCTTCTAGTTGTCATGCTACCCGGAAAATAAAGAAGATTCCAACCGGAAACGCCTACTCTATTATTTACTTTTAAAACTAAATCGAATACATTGATTTTAACATCAATTTATCTTTCTTACACATCACTCTAAATTTGATTCGAAACCGGTGTGGAATCGTATTTTGATACACCCGATTAAACATGTAATTTATTTCAAAAGATATCCAAATATTCAGATACCAAAATGACAACAGGAAATAAGGATATCTTTCAGCTCAATGTCTGTGACACGAAAACAGCAACTTGTAGAGATATATTGAATGTTTTTGATATTGATTTGTTATTAGAAGTAGTTTTTTTTTAAATGTATTAAGCTACGTTAATATTTTTTATGGGATTACGAGAACATATTTTAAGAGTCCACCGAAAAGATTAAGTACCACTAACGTAAAGAGTAATGAAGTAGACTGCATTATCGACTTATGTATATATGGCAGAGTCTGTTGGCGTCGGCAAAAAAATTTAGATATTTTTTTCTGTGTTAGTCTCGCGTCATGGTATATGAGAGCCCAATATTAAATTTCTAAATACATAGTGAAAATAAAATTTGCACGTTCTGCAAATTATTAATAAACTTTTATGCCACATAAAAACCGTACGATGAAATTTTTTTTCAAAATTGCAAATCTTAGAAGTAAAATGGTATAAGTCTACTTTTGCTTTATTTAAACAAGTTTTCCTTCAAATTGACAAAAGAGGTGTTGCTTTAAAAAGCTTGCAAACTAAGCTAATCGAGTATTGATGTATGTTTTTTTTTATTGGTGAAACTTTTAATTACAAATCTACGTATATAACTATGTCTTAATTAATGCAAATTATATGATTATTCGCTACAAGTTTTAAATAGAGTTAGAAAAAGCGAGAAAAAAGGTAGGGGCTCAATTGACTATAGTTAAAAAACTAATTTACATAGTTGTAAATTTAAAACTAACAGAAGCCAGCAGAAGTACTTTTGAATGATGATGGCACAAAAGTAGGTGCAACACATTCAAGTGTTTGACCAGTGAGGTGCACACAGCTTTGTTTCGCCATTCTGCGCCGGCGCACTTTAATATTTACTTACTACCAACGATCAGCACCGTTTCGAAATGTCTTTTAATGCAAACGTTATTTAAAAGGTTTCACGCTGGGACTCCGGATCTGTTTGCATTGCAAATGCGTAAATATACCAAACTCTGTTTAGCTATTGCATTTTAGGATTACTTATAAGCGTTTCTTGACAGAGCTTTATTCAACGGACGACTATTCAGAAAATTGATGAAATATTTAAACTCATGTATTATAATTAGTATCCAAATCGTATTTGCAAAATACATAAGCTATATGTACTTAAAAGAAACGCACCTTTTTTGGAACGATATCAGCTTTTATGTGTTGAAACACGACTCTAGCGTTTTTTTTTTTTTTTAGTTTTTTTTATTATAGAATCAATACGTAAATGTGGAGTTAAAATAAAGCAAAATAAGTGTGCGCGAGGTTATTAGCTTTGAAGGATATTACGATGGCAGAATATAAGGAAGTACCTAAGGATATGAACAGGAAATAATAGGATTAAAGGGAATGGAGGGGAGACACTTTTATAGACAAACCTTCTGTGGTCGTGTTATAAGACGAGAAAATAGAAGTGCGCTATTAGATTGGATAAAGATGTCACAACGTTGCAATTCGAAAACAGACATCTCTTAATATTAAAAATCATCTATAAAATGTACTTAAACTGCAATATATTTATCTCATACTCTTTTCTTGGTTTTATTTTCATACACGAATGTATCTCTCTCTCTATCTTTGTGTGTGTGTGTGTGTGTTTTCTGTAGGCATTCTACAGCCAAAGGAACATAAGTAACATAAGAAAATTCTGATTGAAATAAGCGCCTTAATTCAGGATATAAAAAATAAAAATAAACATTTTTTGAGTATAATATAATAAATGTCTGTTGATTGTAAATTAGTTTGTGTCAGAGATGATGTGGTTGTTTCCTTAGTTAGAAGAACTGTGCACAGGCATAGGATGTATAATTTGATTAGACACTATTAATCAAGTCAAGATTCAACGGTCAGTAACTAAAAGAAGTGTGGGTTCTTCCTACTAGTTACCAGAAATTGCCACGAGACCATCCGAGCGTTCGTGTACGCGCACAATCAAGTTAATTCAATTGCACCAAAGTCCGACACTCTTAGTTATTTCATCAGCAAACTGAAACTTTCTTTCAACCACAATAAAATAAATAAAATCTTCGAAACAACCACCGAAACATTTACAACGGCAACTTTGTCTTGTATCTGTCTGTATATATATATACTATTGACAAACAGGTATTCCAATGAAAATGCCTCGAACCAATAGCAAATAATCTTTGTTTAAAGAAGAACCTCTTGCAAAAGTTTAATTACACATATATCTACCTAAACAATATTGTTTTCTTCAAGCTAGGCAATATACTTTATAAACACAGGATTTGTCTTTTATTCGTCTCCTATTTATAGTAAAACCAATTAATACTGATTTGAATTTACACATATTAAACTTGTTTCAATACAATGCTTCATTTGATATCATTAATAGCATATATAAAGAATTTGATATTCGAAGTGCTGACTATTGCTCTTGACGAGATATTATGTTGTCATTCAACTCATGCGAATGAGGTCACGTTTGCAATTTCAATACACCATCAAGCAATGTGAAAAAGAGTTTTCGTTTAGTTTTTACAATGATTAATATTGTATCTGTTGAAAGTGTATCGACAAATATGATTGCCATTTCTCGCACATCATTCGTCAAAGATAATAATGGCTATGCAAGCGAACGTGAGGGCTATATTGATATTCAATGCAATTTTTCTGGTCTGATGCCGCTTGCATTGTTGATACTTACAAAATGCACTATGAATTTTACATGAATGATAAGATGATACACCAACGGGTGCATTGAAGCTTTTAACCCAAAGTGCAATTTTCACCGTGGCGTCGCGTGGTCGTTATGTGCGCCTCTATTTTTATGCTAAATACAGATTTCCCGCTGTGACTATATTTTACAATATAGCGATCGATCACTAGATAAAGGTTGACAACGTGTCAATGATAACTAGTGATATACAGACCGATTTTTGCCAATTCTCTCTTTCTCTCTCCAACATTACTCATTATTCTATTTTATTGGGATTCAAACAAATATCTTTATTTAAATTACAATTATATTACATGTAAAATTAAGTAGCGCGGTATAATAAATGATAAATATCAATTTATTTAAATGGAAAATGAATCAAGTACTTATAGGTCGTGAAACGTTAACAGTTGCTGAATAAGATCTCAATGCAAATGACGAATACATACAAGGGAAATCGTGGGCAAACCATGAAAATGTAAGTAGGTACCTTCCAGACACAAGTGCCATTAGCATACTTATGATTTTCGTTCCGCTTGAATTCAAATTTCATTCTAGTACATCTGTGTCTCTGTCTATCAGTGTGCACTAAAAGAAAATCGGCTACATGCATACATTGATAGTGTCTACACCAGATACGCTTTGTTATAATATATAGAAGAGAATTAACGTTTAGTTCTATTCTACACTCTTACCACTATCAGAGACTAGAGCGTCCCTCTTCTATTCAGCCATTGCGTCTATAGAATCTAGATGAATGTAAAGCACATTTGTTTGTTATTAAGTGGAGGCACAATTAAAATAAACAGTCAAAACTTTTGTAATAAATATTGCATCGTCATTGTCATCCAACAGCTAGCTGTTGCGCTGCGTCATACTCAAATAAAAGCTTTTAGATTACATTTTGAAATACACTGAGAGGAATATATTCATATTGATTCTATATGCCTAACGCAATAGTTAATATTACTGCACTAAATATATTTTGTTTTTGTTACTTTTCTTGCTACAAATATATTTGTCACTGACATATTTATCACAGTTTAATATTTTTGTTTATCAAAACAATATTGCTTGAGTGTCTGAAATAATTATCTAAAATGTAACAACTAATTCAAATGAAATAATTTTAATTGTATCTTGCAATGATAATACAGATTAAAAATACAAGCTTTTTCTCAGAAATATTTATTATATATGTTTGCGTAGCATTTTATAGTAAATTATAATTGAATGTTGCCTGTTTTGCTTTCTTAATTTATCATCAAGTGGAGTTTTTTTTTATTGTGGTTGATTTGCATTGTCATAAAAAATTGCTCGCTTTTCACTAGTAGGTTTGGATAATCCGGATTTAATTTTTAAAATTTATATACAATATGGTGGAGGTGCTACTTTTTATGTTGCGCTCCACACTGTTTAAATTTCTAATAAGTAATTTGTTGTCTAAATATGAAATAATGTTCGTAAATGGTGTAGAATAACAGTGTATAGGCACACTCATAATGCGTAGGCCATTGAATAGATAATGAAAGTGATGTAAACTATGATAAACAATAGAGAATTACGAACTGCCTTGAACAGTTTAGCATATAAATTGTAATGTGCGAAACATGGATTTAGGTGTATTATAGTGTCGATGAAAGCTTCGTCCTGCGTGTGTTGATTCCTTTGTCTCTGATGGCCCCTAGAACGAGGTTCATCTTCGCGCTGGCGGGACATCAATCATCATATTATCCCCACGTAGTACCTACACGAGGCCCGCCTGCGCTGCACCGTACGGACTACTTTTCAAGCGTACACTTTTGATGCTCCCTGTGATATATTTATGCTTGCGATGACATTTTGGCTGTTACCATAAAAGAGAGAGAGAGAGAGAGTAACGTACACAAACACAGCCATGGGCCAAGATTAAACGGTCACGCCGAGTTGTAGATTCATGCGAAATTAAATTTTTTAATAATTCATTCGTAATGGACCACGAAACGCATAAAAGGAGCCAGCAAAGAGATGTTTATAGAACTTGTTCGTATATATACTGTTTGCATAATTTAGTGAATTTATTAGTGTTTCAAATGATTGATTAGATAATTAAATTAAGCAAGCTATAGTGAAGCACATCAAAGATGGAATCGTATTACTATTTTAGCATATAAGCTATAATTATACGGTGAGCTTTTAAAGTCATGATAAAAATAATATTCCATTATAAATTTAATTAAAAAGTTAAAGTTTTTTTAGAATTTCTTTTGTCGCTGAATAATTGAAGTATCTGTGAAAACTAGTATTAGATTTCCAAGCCACGTTTACAGTATAAAACATATGATCAAAATATGGTTTGCCGGGACGGCTGTCTGTATGTGTGTGTGTGTGGGTGAGAGTTTTTTTCTGAAAAATCAATAAGCATCTCACCGCCAGAATCTCAAATCTACGTAGTAAATTTCAAACCGGGAATCCTTTAAGGAAGGCATTTTGTGCTAGAAATATAAGGAACAAGTAGCGCCGCCGCTGCCACCGATATATGATACAAGTACTCCACAAAAGGTATACCAATTATTACGATCTCGAGGAATACACGTTTTGACCTTCCCTGAAGCGAATTTGAATATTTTTAATTTGATGTTAATGTTTAATAAAAGGGTGTTACAATTAATGAATTTCAGCTAATATATATGTATTTTGTAGTAGGCAGTGATCTTTTGATGAACTGATGCATTGAACAAAGATTTCTAGACTGGCACTCATCAAGCTAATCGTTCTCCCCTTCGGCGTCGCGGCGGCGTGTTCACGTCATCTCGTGGTTCATCACGCTCCGGGCACGATTTCAGACTTCTGTATGAGTGAGAAGGATGTCATGAATTCCTGGAAGAGGGTTGCGTGGGGAATGGAACGCAAGTTCCGTCCTAGTTTCGTAACACGCAGTAGTACCAACAGCCGTCGTCGCAACCGCACAATTCACCAGCCATTCCTTTTCCTTTCTCTGTTGTTCATCTTGCTTCGCGTCCTCTTCCGCGCGCTCCTTGCAGAGCGAAAGGAAAGCCACAAGCTGTTTGATAGTGTTTGCAGAATATTGATCAGCTGCGAGTTCATTAAATGTCCCCGCGTTTTTCGACCGTCGACCAAAACATTTATGTATACCAACTACAAAGAGAGATCATTTCCTTCGCAGAGGGCTTCTCCGAAATACTAATATTCCTTAATAATGAAAATATCGTTAAACAGTAAACCGCACAAGAGCTTTTTGGGTTTCGCAAATTATCCCTGGTGTGGATCATCTATCTAGTTGATTAAACTTAAGTTTTAAGTGCGGTATATATAGTTAAAACCAAGTTTAGGATAACCCCCTGTTCGGCACAAACTGAAACTGTTACTAGGGTCATATTATCAGCAGGCTTCACGTTACCTTCTCTCCCTTTTCCTGTATATATGTATGCTATGTATGCATGTATATAGGTTCTACCACATATCAGCGCATATAGTGTTGTTTTGTCGGCGGGATTTGACTTAAGCGCAAGCGTCAACTTAGCAGTGTCGTTTTAACCCATTATCGTCTATGCCACTTGCGGTAATTGTTAATATTAAATCTTGGATACTAGGTACCTTGTATATATATACTAGCGTTTGGATATCCACAGTTACTAATGATTTCTCCCTGGTATGAATGTATTTCGTATTAAATTATTTCATTTATTTCAAATATACAAAATGAACAGTCAAAGATGGAAACTCGAAAAATGTTATTTAGAAATAATGTACATTAAAATTTGAAAATCTAATCAAAATGTGTAGTCTGTTTTATTGCTTTCATCTTAATATCTGTAAGGTTTCCGCTAATTACGTGCACTTAAATAATTAAAAATGATCTAAAGTGTGGAAAATATAACGATCAATAATTTCTTAGGAGCATTAAATGTCCTTGTTACATCCGTAACATTGTTCGTTATAAAGCAAAAAAAAAAATGTTCTTGGATGTGTGTACGCGCGTGCGTGTGTGTGTTTTACGGATAAAAAAACCAAAATCCCCGCAAGGAAACTAATCTAGCCGCGACTATAGCGACACAGTAAAGATTTATGAATAAGATCAGGGAACCGGATGATGTGTATCCAAGTTACACAAAAAAGAGCGTCCTCTGCAGGCATCTCCTTCTTCATCGTTGTTGCCCCAGTCCACAAGACGACGTGATGTAATGAAACGGGGAGAAAGCATATTATTCATGCGGATAAATTAATCACTATTGCGCGGCACGTTTAATGAGCAATCACTGACATTCCTCAACGCACATTTACGCATTGTTTGTGCGGTCAATCACTGCTGCTGCCTATTCTTCAACACTCTTCAATGCCCGCAATAACCGCAGATCGGTCTAATTAAACTTATTAAAAAAACGCAAATCACTATTGATTTATAACCAATTATTTCTGGAAATGTGTTCTTTTCAATTGGAATTGTGGCGATTCTAATCTGAATGCAATTAATGGATTTCTATCAAAAATATATTAAATAAATTAATTTCGTTCCTCTTCAGGAGGTACTTCGAAATTAATTTCATTTAGATTTATTTCAATATCAAATATTATTATTCCAGAACCAGGCATTCTCCTCGTCTACCTATGAAACGATTTACCATAAAAAATTCTCCATTCCCATTTAAAATTATCATTTCGTTATCAGCAACCAATAAAATATTATATTTATTTACTGCTGTTGCAGATTTCTCATGACAAGACTGATTTAATGTTCAATTCATTAATTGACAGAATGTTAGTGTATAATTTTCGAAAAGATATTTGTTACTGTGTATCTTTCATCCATTTATCAGAATGGTATAATTTTCTTTGTGAGTGGCGTCGAATATGGCGCGTCGCGACGTAGGTTGCCCCATATAAGAAGGCGATCCCTCCTGAAGTAGGCCAGCATAAAATTCGACACAAAGCTGGTGCAAGTGAAGCAGAACTTTATAGTTTTTAATGAAGTTTAATTTGAAACTTAAATGAACACACTTCTTTGATGAACCCCTGAAGCCATTGTGTGCAATTTTTGAAAGAACAAAGTGATTCTTTGTGGAATAGATTTTTCTATTTTTTGGTAATTATTATTATCTGCTGGGTGGATTGCGACCCTAATCGCATTCTGCTCCACTGACTTCAGTCTTATATTTTTATCACTCTCCCATTCCATTCCGTTCCATTCCATTCCACGATGAGAATCCTAGTATTTATGTCGGCAATTCGAAGAATTATTGTACCATTTAGTTTTTGACAAATATGTTTTTAAATCCGCGACGAGCTTAAAGAAAATATCGTTCGGAATAACGAGTGTAATCTTCCTGGAACGATGTCTTAAATAAGTTTATGATTTTCGTCAGACAATTCATTAAAAGTAAATGTTATAGGTATGCCAAGTTTTCATATTGAACAAACCATTTACTAGATACCATCAGAGCATACTTTGAAGCTAAGGATTTTTTAATGTCCAAGCAATTATTTAAACATTCCCCAATTGTATATAAGTGACGTTAGTTAACATACTCTATATACCTGAGGTTAAACTGAATTGTTATTTTAAACTATATTAATTTAATTACAAAAATATCTACAGTGCTAGTGCTGGTTTGGGGAGAAGGGCATATAGCTTGGAATAAGCGTCACAGCATAGCGCCTGAGCCGCGCGGCCATTAATATTGCATATTTATACGAAAAAGGCAATTAGCGAGATGGTGGTATGCTAAAGAGTATTCCCAGGAGGCCTTTGGTGTTTGTAACAGACATTACTTCAACCAACCCATACACACACACAACCCTTCCTTGCTTTTACGCCCTTCGAAAATACTTCGCCAGATAACATATACACACATACACAAATTGACTAGAAAAAAATGAACCACCACAGTACGCAGAGACCCTTATTTGCCCATAAACACCAAAAATACACAACGAAAATTTTATTATTTCATAGCTGATATTAATTTTTAAATTCTCGTTCTAAAAATAATGTTTATATAAATTTATTTATTTTTTGGTAGCAACAGTTTATTTTAGTGTAGTATTGGCTTTATTTTAATGTTTATTTATGAATTATATGGCAATAAACGAAAACTATAATTTATTATTCTTATTAAAGAATTTTTAATAAAGTAGTAAATAAAACGAAGCAATATTTAATAAATCTTGAAATTTTTATATTTTTCGCATGAAAAGCGAATTTTATCTAACGTTAGCACAGTATTTTCGCATTGGTTTTGTAGAAATTTCATGCGGCCTGCGCATTGGGGTTAGTGTGGTCTGTGTTCGATTCCCGGTAACGCTGGTAACCGCGACGTGATTCTGTCAGTTCGCCGAATGAACTTTGTTTTCCGTTTTCTGATTTAATTAAAGACCCCACACCCTTCCCTCCATCTTATGGCCTAGCATAACACTTTTCATCTTTGAAATATTCAAGCTCAAGAATCACAGCACAATCATGTTCTATGGAATCGTATGTCGATGAAATATATTAATCGATAGTTATTAAAATGTGTAAATCTTTGAGATTTTTAATATGCCTTTTATTGTTTCGTGTGTGGAGATTTGGTTACAAATTACAATATTTAATGACGAACAATAATTCATTTAAATCTGTTGAATACAATATTGCGCAAATTTATAACGCACCATAATATTTCATTTGTTACGTAAATATTACATGTGTTTCATATTTGTAAAACTCGCAATAAATTATAATAAATTCAAATAACTATCAACTGCTATGAATTTTAACGCAATAAATCACGGTAATTCCCACCGAACTCAGTTGGGAACAACCCTTCAAACATCATACATATTTTACCTTGGTTTAACTTGCCACTAAATTATGTTAAAATTTACCAACTTTGTTTAACAAAATTATTATTTTTACTTTAACTTTGAGTCGCAGAATATTAAGAGCTTCTAAAATTAGACGCTATTTTAGTATTTTTAACCAAGTCTTACAAAATTAAACTACTGCTGTTAATGTTATTGTTCAATATTGTATATATTTAAATGTTTCGCATCTTGTGTTTTATATTTTTCTTATTTAAATATATTTTTATATAATAAATATCTATATAAAAATGTAATTTTTATGAATTACGATGGAACATATTTCATTATAATTCAGAAATTTTAATTCATTATTCAAGATACCCGTAGCTTTTATTATTATTTAAAATTTCAATTTCAATACAAAGTTAATAAAAATAGTTCTAAAAAATATTTGGTATTGATATTTTTCCATTCAATTGGTGGTAAATCCGCCGTTACCATAGTGCAGAGTGCAGCGTTGTGCAACGCCACATATTGATATATTTTTATCTTTTTTTTTATTGGCTTCTGCACCACCAATTAACTATTCTGTATGTAGTCTCATCTAGTTTTATTTCCATTAGGTATACATTAATTGCAAAGATGGCCGCGCATATCTATGTGTTCTTACAAAATATACAATATTTCATAATATATCAGTCTATAGAAAATTGGACGAGAAAATTAAAATAATTAATTTTCCGATTTATGAACCGGGGACAATTTTTTTTTGTGCTCTTTCGTGAAAGAACTGTATTATAAAATTAAAAAATAGTGCAAAGTTGTATACCTTATAGTTTCGGTCGTTGTCGCTACAGGTCGGGAATTCTCGCAGCAATGTCGTCTACCAATGAGATGCGTCTGAAAGTAAAACATGGCGTCATGGTATGCAACAATTTAAAACACATTTTGAATAATGTAAATGTTCGTTAAAAATATGTTTGAAATCCGACGGGTATAAATCTGTGATCTAAATAGCATACTGTCACAGTTTGATGATTCTGTCCGATAATCCAGGAAACTCATTGTCAAATCGTATAAATATCCAATCAATCAAATCAAAATATGTCTATCTACGCGTGTGGTTACAGCTGAAATATGTAAATTCGGTGTCGTCCACAAAAACTAAAGTCATTACGAGATATACGTTTCAATATGGCAACCGAAATGGAGCACGTACACACATAACGTCACAATATATCCTGCAAACGCATATACGTTCTCGAGCTGTCTGCATTTAGCGGTATACTATCCAGATATCCATGGGCGCGCTTTCAAGCACGTGCCAGTATAGGTTTTATAATTTCTCGTGCGCGCTACCTCGACAAGGTCAACCTTTATAATTATCCAGCAACAGGAATCGTTATTCAATTAATTACGGCCCTTTGAGGAGTGAAAGTTGGGGTGCGAGAACGTGCAACCGGTTTGAACGAGAGGACATACCATCTCGTGCAATTAATCATCTTTTAGTCTAAACAAAAGTTACTCATAAATTAAGTTTATAAGATTAATTATTTATGTAAACAGTGTGAGGGAGGGAGCGCGCGCGCGCGCTCCTTGGTGAAGGTGAGCTTAATCATGATTTCAGCTAGATGAACACTTAGAAAGTGCGCGTACATTTTTGTATAAATTCAATTTGTGTATACGTCAATTCTTTTTGGTATATTAGAAAAACCAAAGCTGACATAAGATGACGGCTTCTCCAACTACGTCGATACTTTTGTCGAAAAAGCTGTTCAAGTTCAATATATATTAATATAAGTGTTTGGGTTTCAAACTTGATTACTTAATCCGACCGCACAATACGTAGTAATATGTTTGAAATAATTAACTAAATATTGTATAAATGTACATATCGCATTAAATAAAATAGAAGCAGTACTAATTAACAATCACAACAAACCAAAATAATATACGTTTTTTTTTGTTATTCATGTTTCTTAATTAGAGAACCGAGTCTACATAAAAATCGTAAAAAAAATGAAAAACCACGATGCTTTTTTACACTTTTATTTTGAATTAAAAACTGCAGACACTCACAAAAATTAACGTACATACATCAAGAGAAGCATATTAACATGCAAATGAATGTAATAGACTGTGGTGGCGCCCCCTCGTCAATCCGGCCCTGCAAACACGTCAAATGAGGATGATGCTCTCATCATCGGGTCAAAATCTGTAAGGGGACTAAAACATCAGTACAGGTAAACAATCACACATAAATGTTTTGGTCGGTTATGTGCATTAGACTGAAATATATTTTATTCCGTAAAAAAAAATTGTAAATTCGTCGATAGAAAAAACGAATCGTTGCGCGATGAATTCATGCCTGTGGCTTGGTTGGGTTGTCAAACACGATTATCTAACCGACATTGCTTGGTAAGAGCGCTGAGTGGAGGAGTTTTCAATGCATTCTTCTTTGAGGGCTTTTAATTTTCAAGAAAACTCACGTTTTCTTTGGCCAACACGACCGCTGATCAACAGAGCGTCACAAACACAGATATATTAAAACCAACCAACTTTAGCCTGCCTTCGCTTCCAAGTGTATAAAATAATACAAAGGAATAACAAGTAATGTCGCATTTATCTGATTGCACGCCCTAAGTAAACCCTATAATTATATGCAAAAAAAAACGTAATCAATGTCGAAAATGAAATATATAGCGACTGTAAATTATATTTTCAGGAATTTTATAGTAGTATGGTTTTGAAATGATATTCAGAATCTTTGACAAATCTAATTATTACCAGTAATGTTAGGAACTCTTCTAATGAGATTATAATATGAAATGAATTTCCATGAATACGTATAATTTCAGTGATTCTGTATGTTATTTGCAAGTATACATAATATGAAAGTTACTGGAAACCAGATTTCTGGAACACCGCATCGCTCTGCACTGAGCGCCTATAAACTTTCAACCGCCACCACCAGGGCTGCTTCTGGTTGGATGTGAGTGAGACGAAAGAATGTTCACGACACAGTGGGGCACGTTTATTAATGTTAAAACAACCGTATACATTCAATATGAATGCAACGGCGTGAAACTTACACAACTTGCTCATAACATACATCTTTTACACATATTACTACAACATGTGTGTTCATCCAACATAAGAATATGCAGTCGTTATGCATGTGTGTATATATTCATTTTATAACATTTTCTACTTGTTCTGAAGCTTTACAATGTTTCTACAAAATTTGATTTTTTTTCTTTCATATTATTGTAAATCATCCCTAAATAGAATCAAAGAACATAATTTCGATAGTAATTACGTAATTCTAAATAGTGCAACTGCACAAAATTTAATTATCAAAAATTAATTATATAAATTTAATTACCAATTCCAATTAAATCAAATATAATCACCATTGTAATTATATGCATGATAAATTAACTGAATGCTTATATTGTATAAAGTACAAACTAATAAAAATAAAATGATCAAATAAAATTAGGAAAATTTTTATTCTTATAGATTATATTTTCGCATAAAATCATTTAAAATAAGTCATTAAAAAAAATTTATAATATCGTAACATTTCATTGATAAATTTCTTTTTAATGCTGGACGTTTTGGTTTCTTAATTATAGTTTGTTTTACATGTAAGGCATACTTCTGACTTTATGGCTGTTTATATAATGTTATTATAATAACTTTACTGTAAGGTAAATTCTATGTAAACAAATTCAGAAAGCGACGGCGGTAACTTCAAGCTACTTAAAATGCATCATCGCTATACCATCTCCCCATGTTTTCTCTGGGGTTTTGAGGGAAATCGATCATTTTAAAAGGTATTAAGACAGGCCCTGGATTAAAAATTAAAAGACGAGAGATGCCGACAGGATAACCGCTTAACAACGTTAACACTTGTTATTTTTTGACTACAAGAACGAATCGCTAAATCGATTCTATATGTCCGTGCGTCTCTTTTTACTAGTATGCACTTTAGAAATGTAATGACCATCGTGAAACTGGAATAAAAACCTTTGACGATCTCGACAAACAGAATATTTAAAAGCAACATCAACGAGTGTTCAATAACCTCGAATGGAATACATACGTATGCATTCAAGCAGTTATTCTGATTGAATTGCCAGATGGCTCCAACTCGTAATTCATTCACGGAACAGAAATGGCGTCCACAAATTTATTGTGTTTATGCGTTAAGTCATGGCTTTTCTTATTTAGCTGCAGCGCGCACTCTGTTATAAAGTTGTTTGTGAAACTTCTGGCCATCCACAAGCGAGCAAAAAAAAAAGCTGCCCCGTTCTATTATTTTCCCCCATATAACTTGTGCTACATGGGCACAGGGTGTGAGAGGAGGAGAGTTTCGTTCTTATTAAGAGATAATTATTGGATACTGCTGTTGTTTATTGCGTACTGGAACTTTCCGGGCGTCCGAGATATTTATTATAGGTTCATTCTTCACTTTGCGGGTAATTGAGAAGTTCATCATTTAGAATTTTTTTTACTTTTCTTTAGCTGTTTGCGTGTTAATTAAATGAACTCATATCCAAGTAATTATTAATAACTTAGTGTTGGTGATTAGTTTGTGAACAGAAAGATTAATCTATTCAGGAACGCATTCCTATTTAAACTCAGAAATTATAATAATTTCTATAGGTCACATAAAAGGACGGGCGTCCTGGTAGCCATGGTTGTTATGATAAGAAACAAGTAAATCGCGCGGAACGATCGAATGCGTATGTACGAGTATATGTAACGCATTTTCCGGTTGTGAACCGTTTCGTTTCCGCTTAATCTCGGTCCATACGGTATATTCAATTAACGGTATTCAATTTCAAAGTGAGTTTATGCGATGTTTACAACTGGGGCCTCTCATACAGAGACCAGAGGAAATGATTAATGCATTTGACCCAGTGTATGTATGTATGTACATAACTACTCTATATACGGTGAGCTTTGGGAAAAGATTACTAAACATAACGTTCATTTCTTGATTTCATTTGTAAAATTATAAAACATAATATCTCAATTCTTTTATTAATTCATATCTAGTTCTGTATTAATTTTAAATACAAGAAATTTCCTTTCGGGTTAAGTTTATATAAATATTAAATTGAAAAGTTAATTTGCACAATTGTTTCTAAAAAAGAATTTTCGTATACATATACAAATTATCTAAATATTCTGAAATAATGTTATTTTGCTGTTGAAAGCTTCTGCTATAAATAATTGTTTTCTGTTGAGCTTCGCCTGAGTTCACGGTTATATAAGGGGAAAAGTTTAAGCGCGCACCGTTAAAAAATTCAAGCCAGAAATCGCATTTTTCGTCCCACTTCCGGTCGGCTCGTCGCCGAAATCAAAACGGATGTGGGCGTTATGAAATAAAAAAAAAACGGCCGAAAACATCGCGACTCCTTTTGTTCTCGGTACAGTGCGCTGGTAGCCAAATAATAAAACGAGTTCCGGACTTGTTCAGCGTGCGCGGAAGAACAAATCCAGATAAAGTTTTGTTTTCATCGCCATCTCGCAAAGCAAACTTATCTGTGCATCAATCATCTTAGAAAAACGCACCATCAACTTTATAATTTCCGTATACGTGTGCTGGTGCCCGCCGCAGTGAAAGAAAATACTGGCGTGTTTTGTGAGAAATCATCATCCGCGACGACTTATTGAATTAACTTTTGGTTTTAAGTTCATGAAATTCAATTGAAAGAAATGTGTGTGTATGTGTGT
The DNA here is from genome assembly GCA_944039245.1 of Nebria salina. Taxonomy (NCBI): domain Eukaryota; kingdom Metazoa; phylum Arthropoda; class Insecta; order Coleoptera; family Carabidae; genus Nebria; species Nebria salina. The sequence goes on along the minus strand of OX063273.1, from coordinate 1,579,728 downwards.
GTTTTGCGACGAGTTCGCTTTATAGTATGTTGGTATATGATTTGATAAAGATAAAAAGTAACTTGAAAATAATCATTTGAAAACGTTATCAAAGAAAAGTCGCTAAAAGCCAAAACACGCACACGCATGCTAGTCAAGGAGGAAACCATGGATCCCAAAATAGCACACCGTTACACAGAGACACAAAGAAGCGAGTGAAAAGACTTGGGGGTGGCGGCAAAAGCCAAGACACACACCATACATTACGTCCGCCGCCACCTGTGGCGCTGGTGGCGGCGGCGTAGCTTCGTGACATAACGACACTCACCCGGCCGGCGGCGTGTCATGTACGTGACTATGAATATACGCCAGTGCCAACGTCACTACGACTGGACTAGTTTGCAATCAAGCTACGCCATCCATTAACCTACTGCAATGATAATATTTACATACACTGTCCTCAATCTTTTGTTTACCAGTTACCCTCTTTTGTCGTATAATGAACTTTGTCACACCTAATATCACTCATGCGCTTCCTACCCACCAAAGAACACAATTATACATAAATGCATACGGTCAATCATTGTGGCTTAATCATCATACCAATTATTATAAAATTTGCATGCTGTTTATTAATATAATTTCTACTCGTATTTTTAATTATACACATCTGTTACATATATTATATAATAAACTTATTTGCGCCGTATAAAATATTATGTTACTCTGGAACTCTATTATGCTGTATGTATTACATATGGAACTGTATTACATTCAATTCCACTTTATTACTCACAATTGCACTGTATTACATTATATAAAACTCGAATGCGTTTCTTAGAAGAATATGATTTAATATTGTTACAGTATTACAAAAATAAAATTTGTTGAGTATTACAATGAATTTCTTCATTGGTACTTATTTTTTTTTATAATTTGTATTATTTTATTCGTAACGTCCAAATCTTTGAAAATGTTATCGTTTCCTTGCACACAACATATAAATCTATTTTCCGACAACGTGTGGCGTGTGTATTTGAATGACGTCATAGAGTATTACCGTTTCCGTAATAGTGTTACATGTTTACCGGTACACTGGCAATCTGGTAATGAAATAAATTGGTGCGTTGAACGGTACTACAAATCATACTCAAAGGCGCTTCTAAAGGTACTCTGTAATGCATTACGTATATGTGTGTATGTAGACTAAAGTGCAATTAAATAAAATAAATTTTACTAGTGGTTGATTAAATTGAGAAAAACTGTTCACATCATTAGGGTAAGAAATCGAAAATTACAGTTCTATGGTGAGCGAAATTGTTTGCGTAATTCAATGGCGCTCGCATAAAGACCGTTACAACAATGTTAATATTAATTAACAAATTACCGCTTGCTCGCAATTGCGAATCGCAAATCGGTCAAACGATATTTCATCCGGTTGAGTGACCCAGTCTTGCGCTGGCCCGGGCTTCCGATCAGCGCGGCCTGCAGCAGTCTTTTGACTCTGACTCAAGGAAACTTTCTCGATTAATATTGAAAGGAGGCTCGTCCGCCGTGTAGCTTCCCCTTTAATGTCCTCCGTCCATGCAATTCATCTGATTTTGGTAGAAGCGCGCGCGTAGGCTTCTTACATACGTACAACTACGAAATAAAAGCTCCGGTGAACGGAACGCCATGAAATATTCAATGGCCACGGGCAGCGCTGCTTAACCGAGGCCTATACACTCACTCACTGTGTGTTTTCATTAAATCACCATAACGATGTTTCAATTTTGTTTTCACATGAATGTGGAATGATACAACGAAATAACATACGATACACTTAAAAATTGATATTATGGCTGTATATAAAATAATAAAAAAAAAAACATTTCTCTAAATATGTATCTCTAAAATCTGAATACCGTCCTGTTGTTTATATATGACGATTTTCCACTAAAATAAATATTCAATCGTTCATGATATGTGATATCTGCGGTACGTTTTGTGTGTGCCTGTGAACCGGTAAAAATACCGGTTCGGGGCCACGTGTGTAAATTAATGTGTGTTGAGTGTTAAATACAAAAACACCGGAACTGTGTTCTGGACTACAGCCCACAATGCAACAGTACTTTATCATCGAATATCAAAACACCACATAAAATATTAAATCAAACATTTCTCGATTTGTAAAATGTTTGTATTGAAAATATTTTACTTTTATCAATAAATAAATCAAGTAAAGTAATGCATTAAAAGAGTTTAAGGAATAAAACGAATGGTTTATATTTTATTGTTAAAATTGTACTATGTAAAACGACAGTAATAATTTGAATAAGTTTTTATGAGGAATAAAGATGGTGTTTTTTAATTAAAAAACACAAATACGATGTTTAAATATAACCACTGTCTTGCTAGATCATAAAAAAATTAAATTCATATCCAGCCCCACTTTCTTTTTGAAAATTGTATTTTTATTAAAAAATATATGTAAAATGGTATAATTTGACTGTCAATAATTAAAGGATATTCTGCAAACTAGCGATGCAATTGCGAAATAAAAATATTAATATATACTGTGATTAATATATATGTTGTATGACTGTTCACGTGATACTACTGTATGGGCATTTAATATAATACTATAGATTGATTATATAATCATGTTCCGTATTCAAATTGACAGCCCCGATAGCATATTCTAAGCGTTACATAAATATAATATGCACTAAATTGTGAACCACTCAAATTATTAATGAATAGAATAGAAACATGGCATTAATATGCAAGGCCTACACTGTGTGTTTCTATAGTTACGGACATGAACACATTCATCTCTACCTTGATTTACATATATAGCCTCAATTTTCACGGATTTAACAACGGATACATTCATTATTTTTCACTCATTTTAATGTTGACAGTACGTTTCATATTCAGCATCTCATTATTGTAAACCAAATGTTGTTACCTGATTATAAAACTGTTTTATCAGTACGTGTGTAACGCATGGACTCTACAGGCCAAACAATATAGAAGCTAATAAAATAAATAAAAATTATAAATGGAATATGTCTACTGTATTCGGGAATCATATAGACGGAATAATAAATGAGTAATGCTATACCAAATATTTTAACAGAAAACAGGTAATAATTCTGGAATTACTGCTTGCGAATCTCAGAGCCTGAAGCAGCGGATGAAGATGGGCGTTCCGAGAGTTACAATTGCAGAAAAGAAATAATGAAACGTTCTATCCGATTACATGTACCGAACATTGCTTTGAATATTTACGACAAGCAGCTCGACTATTTAATATTATAATCCTATATATGAAAATATTATTAATCAAAAATACACAGTTTTAATAAATGACTAAATATAAATGCGTGTTACATTATTTTAAAATATTTATAAATACATAAATAAAAACACTGTATTTAAAAATTAATCAAAGTGCATATATGCAGCAAGCTTTGAACTATAAATCAAAGTGCATGCGAAATATAACTAAAATATTTTATTTTTCTATTTTGAATTTCCCAATTAAATATATATTATAATGTTCTTTTTTGCGGACTGACATATAAACATCTATACCTTAAATCATGAGTTACCAGCAACATACATAAAATAGAATGAGAGATTGGACCAGTTATAAAGTAGAGTACATTTTTAAAATTAATTATTCAAAGACATAAATCAATTTTTTTAATTAATAATATTTGAATATAATACGTTAATAAAGTTTAATCATATTTTATAAATTTTAATTTCGTATCGATCAATTATTGATTGAATTCAAATATGTATTATATATTTAAAATTAACTCACAAATAATGTAGACGAATAAACACAGCATCAATTTCCATTTTGTCACAAAATTCACATAATCACGTTGGCCAATCTTTAAAATATTTACGAACTCGCACATTTAATAACACTCACAATTATTAGTCACTAAAAAGCAGTAATTTACCTATCAGAAACAACCAAACATGAATCACTTTAAAAATCTGTAAAAGTCCAAATGTTCCCGAAGAGTTCGAGATATATCGTACTCGCGACGTCAACTTCCGGTAGTTTCGAGGCCGGGGGTGTTGATACCGACGAGGACGCTCGGGCACTGAACAGTGCGTCGCGACGCCACCCACCCAAAGCTACAGACGGACGCTATATGCACTACGCATGCTTACAGAAAAAGGCACACCAAAGACGTAAACGTTAAAAATTAAAATATTTTAGCGCAAAGGTGGCATATCCTTAAACACGAATTAATTTTCATGAAAAATTATTATTTCACTAATAAGTGTCATAATAAATTTTAAGGGTGATGTTATTTATATATTCCAAAATTAAGAAAATGTATTGGATTCCGCTGGGATTCGAACCCAGAACCTATAGATCTATAAGTTCTTGGTTTGAATTCCGGCTCAAATTTCAAATATTTAAATAATATTGCGTTAATATGCATAGTATGTTAGCTCCTTGGGTATAACTTACTAATATAATATACTTACGTATTTGTAATCAACTTAAAAATACAGGCCTATAAAAAAACTGTTCCACGTATATTTTCGCTGTTGGTATCATCTTTACTTACACATACATACATATAGACCCGTCTATAAAATATGATATAAAATATTTTATATGATGCTTTATATAAAACAAAATACCACCCACGACCTCTACGGTTATCCATGAGAATATTGCATTTGCGTCAATGGCCTTCCATCTACCAAAACGCCTATAAACAAATGGAAATATGCCACGCGAAACGCGACGACAGAAAAAAAATACAAAAACTAAATAAATCAAATTAGTACGCGTACTCTTTTTGTTTTTAATTACATACACTGTTAGCATTTTGTTTGACAGTTGATGGAACCCAATAGAGTTTCATTTGTCACACACACACACACACAAGTAAATGAGCACACGCTCATTTTGCATTTGCTCACAACATGTTGTGAGCAATCTGTATCTATGTGTATGTGTAAGTCCGTTGGTGAGTTACATGATTGCATGTAACAGTTACCGCCCAATCTGTCCGTTGAGTTGCTAGTGTCGATGTTACATCGTAAAACATACAATTGAACCAAGTATTGTACATGATCACAATCACCTCTAATTCTAATTGAATCACAAGTTTTTTTTCCTCTGTAATATCTAGAGTGGCATACACTCAACATGTTTTAAAATCCATATATATAATTTTTTGCATATTCCATATATACCCCAATTCAGCTTCGTTAATCGCGAAAGAATTTATGATATTTTATAGCAGGACATTCTTAAAATTTGAATTTTTTTATTAAAATTTCTCGATACCCTATTATCAATTCATTTTTTTAATATATTTGACATATATTGCGTGATACATTGCATAAAAGTATGTTTTAAATAAAATTTGTATCCGGGATTTAAGTTAGATTTCCTTGAGCAAATTCGCAATTACAAAAAAAGCAACACATCTGTTAGACTTTGGTAATATCCGTAAAACTACATAAAAATGACTTCATTTTTAAAGATTAGTGCTGAAGTCCAAGAGCCATGTACGCCGCAGGGTCTCTCCGGTCCTCTGATATTATATACCCCCGGAGCGCCTGGAACGACCGGAGTATAGAGCACGCCCACATAAACCTTTACATCGGCTCTTTGGTGCACCGCACAATACGAAAGTCCGGCGGGGACACCCGTAATCCTTGCTGGCCGTCGCACACGCCACACTACCGGCCAAAACTTGAACTTATCCCGACCGATAGATTCTCTTCTTTTAGGTGTCAATATACTCTACTGCCTAGTGTCTAGTATATCTATTGATATAGCCACACACACACACACACACATTGATTTTTAATTCTAAACAAAATTCATTTCACATTGAAACCAGTGAAAATTTCCAATATTTTTCAGGTGCTGGATAAAAATATATTCAGATGACAGTTGCAAATAAAATATCGCTTCGCTGAAAAATATTTGAATTTAAAGTCATTCTCGTCTTTTATTTATATGACAAGATCTCTGACTAGAGAAAATATATAAAAATATTTACTCTGTTGCTTTCTTTTTATTTTTAAATAAACAAACACCACAAAGTTCATGTTCATATTGTTAACAAAGGAAAATCGGAACTTTAATTCTAGTCTACACCACAGTACAATGTAAGCTGCGCTACTGACCAAAGGATTTCTTTTTTTTTATCTTTATTGTGTAGAAAATAATAATATTATATTCTGATCTTGTTTCCCTGAATCCCTAGAGTTATTGCAATTAAAATGCATGCCAAAGGTATCAATTCCCAAAAGCCGTATATGCAATAAAATCAGTATTCTATAACCGTGGGATTTGGGGAGTATGCAGTATAGGGTACCTAGTGTGTGTTGCGTGCAATGTATCGTGTATGTGTGTGTGTGTATGTACAAATGCCGAGAGATTGTATAGTTGTAAGGCTGTAAGGGTCGATTCTTACATATGAATATCTGATTTGAATAATGCACGCACGAAAACGTCGCTCTGCACTACCTATACTTCGTTCCACGATGTTACCACTCTACACAAAAACAAATGAATGCTGTTGCGTATCAAAAAACCACTTTAAAGGCTACGTAAGTCGTAAGACCAAATTTTGTCGCCCCTTCTCCTCTAAAAGTACGAAACCGATTACAACTAAATTTTGTACACATATTCTGTAAGTGCCTAATTGAATCCGATTGCATTTTAAGTACAGTAAATACCGTACTTTAGGAAATATTGGATAAAGAAAAAGGTAGGTCCTAATAGGTGTTTTTTTTAATATGATAGTACCAAAAAAATCTATGTAAAATTAAATAAACAAATGTTTGACAACTAATCGAGCTCTTTTGCAAATAACTAACAAACAACGATATTCAAAGTATTACAAAAATGTGAAACATAATGAGAAAATTAAACGTGGAATAGAGTATATGGGATGGAAAGAAGTTATATGGACACGCGGATATAATATTCAGCGAAGCATAAGTCCCACAGAATCGCACTGAAAAATCTCATTTCGAGGTTTGACGTACATAAATCACATCTCTAACCCTCGTACATGCGTACGTATTGTACTATCTAGTTAGATTCAAAATCAAATTGCAATACTTAATATAATTTCAATCTTGGTTACAATTACATGTGATTAATAATGCCTGAAAACTGAAATGAATCAATAAATAAATGTATATAATAACGATTAATCTGGCTCTAGTGGCCCGCGGTCATAGGTCAATACTGATAACGATGTAAATACGTACGCAGTAAAACCCACCGATAACAACATTCATACATATTCACACTAATGGAATTTTTATTTATCAAACCATCATTACTCTAACCCTCCAAGCTGCCTAAGCTCTCATTTGCACATCAGCTTTACTCTAATAGCGATTAAACAACAATTACTACACCCAGATCAACAAATTACCCCATTAAATACCCAGATAAAAAAAAAATTATATAAATATATGTGTCTATTTCTGACTTAAAAACTATATAACAATTTTCAAATGTCATATTTAATACATTTTTCATTCACGAAATTCATAAATTCGCACGTCCGGTATATATTTGTATATTAAATTTGACGGTAAAATTGTTTTTGATATCTGTTCAACAACATACATAGACCATTTTAACATATATTTCGATTTTATTATATTTACTTAAAATAAAACTACGTATGATTTAAACAGAGATTTAATATTATTTATATCGTTGGTCAACTGTATACGTATATATCGCTACACCTTGCTTATAATAACCTTGATGGCAAGGTTATAAGGCCAGCATATAGAATAAAACCTATAGACATCAATTACTTTTATGGCATTATCTTAACCAATGAGAAATATCAAAAAAAGGGGGGAAACATTAGATACAAAATTTATTTAAAAAAAAATTAAGGATGGTAATTCCTTAAAGCCCATGGGTGACATGGGTAATACGAGTGTATTAATATATTTTAAAATCGATATTGTATTTGAATAGAAATTTGTGTAAGAAAGCGTGTGTATATAAGTGTAGCAGCTAAAAATAAATAAATCGAAAGTTGCTTGGCGCACCATCAACGAATATTCTGATGATTTGTATTTAGCCTCGATGACGTCATATCTCCATCTAGCATGAAGTAAGAGCCGCGAAACTGCTAAGGCCACCGCAACAGGCGCAGTATACATTTTTCGATCTATAGTTAATGTTATCAACGAAGTGTGCAGTGAATGTTAGTTAACGTGTTGTGATTTCGTTATTGGGATTTAGTGCTAGCATCCACACTTTTGGTAAATATTATTTTATTATACTGTCTGTAAGGGCACTCGATATTGAATAATTGCGAATAAATCTTCGGTTGTCGTATACAGTGCTACGTCGACCAGATTTATCACCTCTAAATCAGCTCAAATGCGAAATACACTAATAAAACGCACTTATTTTTTTAATGTATTTAGTTCAAACGTTTCCTATATTCAACTCTATTTTCTGCATGAAAAAATTGCGACATGTGTTTTAGAACGACATGTTTGTTTTTTCTCACTTTAAAAATATTCTTTGTAAAATGAATTAATATTAAAATGAAATCTTTTTGGGTCACAATTGTTTGTGAGCAACCCTCAAATTTGCATATAAACGAACTTTAAATGGCCTTAACAATATCATAAGAGTTTCTATTGAATATATTTAAATATTAAATTAATAAATTACATCAAAATTGAGCATATCTAAGAAAATTAAAATATGTTTTGATGTTTTATTTAAATTACAAGTGTATCTTTATAAAACAAAAATAAACTAGAACGCTGCGATCAATACACTTTTACAAAATTGAACACGCAAAAACATAACTGCAGTCAGTATAAATATCTAGAATCGCATGATTTTGTAGTCAAAGGTTATATTTATTTCGAATTTTATGTTTCAAATCTTCAAAAACCTCATGTTTCCGTAGTAATAGAACCACATTTTGATCCTAATCTTGTTTAAATATTTAAACATTTGTTAGACAACTTTCAAATATGTTTTCGAACATCTCACGAAATTGTCTGACCTTGAATTAATGAACGAAATCATATTTTCTTGTAAATATTATGATTCAGATTAATTATAATGGCAAAATTATTAAATCTAGATTTTCTTAATCTCTATAAGGTCTTAAGTCATGACTCAATGTTGAAATGTTTCATCAAAATAGACAATTTTCTCATGATTAATTACGTATGTATGCATGTTTGTATGAAGGTTTTTCCTAATATTTTTAATTATTATTTATATATAAAATGCAAACAATCATTATGAAATATGTTTTAGTCATTTTAAAATCATTTCGAAAAGTGTGATGCTACATACTGACCTTGAATATAACAAAAATGTATTTTGAGTGTTGCTAATTATTAGTTATATACCAATTATGTTTAAACTATGTTTTATAATTTTATTTCTAGCTTCAAAATGAAGAACTTATTTATATTTATAGTAATTTTAATTACTTTGCAACAATCCTGTGCGTATTCGAGTAAGTATTTTTTTTTGTTTCGTATATTTCTTAACAATGCCTTTTGTTTTATTTTCTTTTATTTCAAATTAATTTGTTTTAAAATTTTTAAGTGAGTGTTTTTTATGCGTGTTTTCTTTGTTAATATGTGTTAATTTTTGTTTCATTACTGTTTTAATTAATTAATTTTTTGTTTTGTTTTTGTAGAATATGGTAGGTCGTGCAAGGATATTGGTTGTCTAAACAATGAAGAATGTGTGTTGATGGAAGATCCTTGTTCGTATTATAACAGAGACCAATGTGGCTCGTATGTATTTTAATCTACAGCTAACCTTGTGTTTTAATATGATCTCAACGAACCAATTAATTCATTAATCATTTACTTTTATTAACTATTACCAATCTTGGCAATAATTTACATAATTTGCAATCAAATGCACTATATCAGCCATTGTTAAACTGTATCAACATTCTTAGACTGGTACAAATATTTCAAAGCTAAATAAATTCTTAAAAACTTTGTATCAAATAATGTAATTTTTTAAAAATGTGATTTTTAGTATTTATTTATTTCTAATTCATTTTATTCTTAATTATTTTTTATTTAGTTAAACAATTTCTAAGAAACCTTTTGTATTTTTTTTTGTATATTAAAAATAAATAAAAATGTTTAAGATATCCAACATGCAAAGCTGCAGGAAGTACTGGTGCACCATCATGTACCGGATACACATGTCCCCCTACCCAAATTTGTCATTTGGATGGCGGTACTCCTAAGTGTGTCCCTGCTAGGTCATCATGTAAGTATCACAAAAAAATCTTATCGATGAAATCTTCTTGAAAAATAATATATTATTTTGAAACAGCAAGCAGTGCAACACACACTGAAACCCAGAACCAACAAAACCCAAGCTACCCAGCGCAGAACCCTAGTTACCCAGCGCAAAACCCTAGCTATCCCAGCAACCCAAGCGCTCCAGCAATGCCTGCAGGTGGTTTATACCCTAGCCTAACAACATCCCGTCCAGGAAGCCATGGATATCCAAGCTCCGGTGGAGGGTATTCTGGAGGTTCACCCGGCTCAGGATATCCAGGTGGAGCAGTAGGAAGTGGATATCCTGGCCAAGGAGGTGGTTATCCTAGCCAAAGTGGATATCCTAGCCAAAGCGGATATCCTAGCCAAAGCGGATATCCAAGTCAAAGTGGTGGATACCCAGGTTACCCAAGCCAAGGTAGTGGATATCCCAGTCAAAGTGGATACCCAGGATATCCAAACCAAGGTCAAGGACAGAGATACCCTCAAGGACAATACCCTCAATCTCAATACCCAGGATATGCGACTGCTAACCGGCAGCCGGGATACAACGCTCAACCTGGTTCAAGGTATGGAGGGGCGCAAAGTGGATCCAATCCAATAGTGGATAAGATCACAGATCAGTTGAAGACGATAGGTACGAGTTTGTTGAAAAATGCACTAGGTTTAAATAAGCATTAGTGTAATTGGAGTTTTTGTCTGTTCCAGGAATTTTGTGTGTCATTGTTAAATACTTTACAGTGCGGTTCTTTCATTTCTAACTGTTTCAATATGTTTTTAGTTTTTTTTTAATAATTCACACTTTTGACGGTGCTAACATAGATCTCTCATCAAATTTTAATTCTTAATTAACCATTAACCAAAACTAACACATATTTAAATGAGATTTTTAACCTCTCGCACATTTTTAGAATTTCGCACTAGTACAAAATTAGTTTCTGTTAACTGAGCTAAGTTGAAATAAAATGGGAAATTTGTGACACTTATTTTGATTAGCTAATACCATTAGGCCATAGTTCCTCTGAACAATCGCTATCGAGTACTACTGGCTAAAAGTCAAATGCCCACACACATTTACCAGGTCACATTACCAATAGCGTCCGTTCAGTAGGACAAGTTTAGCATACATCTAGAGTGGCATATACTCGATAATGTTAAACGAAAAATATTGTAACTTTTTATGTTAACCCAGATGTTCTTTTATATGAACGTGACTAACATTTGTGTAAAACGTATTGACAAACCTTGTACCCAGTAATTCTATATAAGGTTGCAATTTTATCAAGTATTAAACAGAAACGTATTTAAGCAGTTAGAAACACGGTTGTGCAATAATAGTATTTTTTATATTTTATACAAAACCCAAAATATATTGTAATATTTGTTGTTATTTTAAATAAATCGGTTTTCAAAAATTTTCGTTTTTTTTTTTTTATTAAACCAATATCGAGTTCAGTTTCCACAGCGTGCATCGACTAAATAACATGAAAACATTTTATGTATTAATGCTTTTAACGGTCGCGGGACCAAATAAAAACCGCTAGCTACTCGCAATTATAGAATATCCCACAAATCGTCCTGCCGAACAGACAATCACTATTATAGATAATAATTGCTTATATATAAAAAAAAAAAGCCAAATTGTTACTTTTAAGTCGTAAAAATATGTAGCGCATTCATTCTCTTGCCAGCATCATTCGAATTTGAATGTTTTTGCCATATTGCATTGATATTTTTTATTTTAGTTATTTTATAGATTTGTACCAAAGTAAACATCAATAAATTTATTTTAATTGACTATTTGTTTTATTTTTAATACTTAACATATATTAATCTTTTTGCATCAAATAAACGTTTTTTAAATTAATTAAATCCGTAAATCAAAAAATAGTCGGAATCAATTCAGGGAAGGTCAAAACGTATATTTCCGTTAAAATCTCGGGTTCGAAATTTTTCATAATTACAATACTTATACTGCGTATAAGAAAGTATTTTTATTTTATTATACAAAGGTAAAAAAATCATGAATATTTTTTAAAGAGTATCTTAAAGATTAGTAAAATATTAATATATATATATATAGATTTTTAGTTTATTTTAAAACATAAAAAATAGAGCATTATACAAAATACGTATAAGAAACTACAGTACAAGTCACTGTGGATATTTAAGATAGACGTATGGTGTCTTTATATATGTGCATATTTTCATTTTATTACACATGTTCACACAGACAGACAGACAGACAGAGGCAAACGTATTGTGGTATGTACATACATACAAATACACTATAATGGCATGCTATTAGTCAAAGTTTGTCACTATCACAACCTGCATTATCGGTGCAAGCATTGTGACGTAGTATGTTCGCAGTTCAGTGTTGCAACTATTACTATAGTGTACTCTCATTGTAATCAACACATTGCATAGCGCCCATATACACCATCATCCTGCATCGTGATACTTGTATGATCGATATGGCACAACGACGATAAATCACACGTCTCGTATAATAACAGAGATTGCTTTCAAATAAAATTGCTCGAATAGAATCGAGACTATTACATACTATTATGTAATACAATCAAGTACAAATTTGCCAGTACAAAATATACTGATATTTCACGCAGAAAATGTTCAACTAATGAAAAGGTAAACGGAATACGTTTCAAAAACAAGAAGAATACGTATGTTTACGCCGATACTACCTTGGTACTCTAAGTACTGCGGTATCGCTGTAATTTACATTTAGAAGGTAAACATGTGATGTTGAAGTCTGCAGATCAAAGAGTGCACTTGTGCGTTATCAAAGGTTTAATGGAAAAACTTAAAACTATCTCTTGAAGGACCGAAAATCAAAAGCGTCTATGTACCTACCCAGGTGTCGTTAATACGATATAAATTATCTGGGAGCACATCGTGGGGATTATAATATTAAATTCCGAAACTTTTATATGGCCGATAATATCACGTTTATGTTCAATTCTCGTAGTTACTCACACTTGAATTACTATTACGAAAAAAGTTCGCAACTTCATCGTTTATCCTGCGATAAAGAAGTGTAATACTTTATCATCAAAATTACAATTTAATATTTAAGTCATTTTATCGCAATAAATGTAATTGTTATCATTTTTAATTAAAATATTTTAATAATAAATTCTTCTTTGGTGTCATTTCTGCAAACCATAATAGCGAAATTTTAAAAATAGTTCCCCATAAAAACTAAATTTGTTACAGTGTATTTGAAATATTTCAGTATTTCATAAAGCGCCCTTACGGTAAGGGTTAGAAATAGAAATTCCTATCACAATTTTGAAATTCCTAACAAAATATACCCAACGGTATTTACATTTGCTACCATATATGTATACACTTTATACAAACAATATTTCATTTGTATTGACAAGAACACCAGATCATTATTTACATATAGTAGTAGGTAACCATAACTCTTCATTTATTCGTAATTCACAATTACAACAACAACAAAAATCCAACAGACATTCATATGTATATAAGTACAAATTAATTCGAATGGAAATAAAAAAATATTTTTGATAAATTTCGTTGAATTTTTTTAAACGGAACCGTCAATTATTTTTCAAATAAAACAACGACATTTCATTTTACATGCAAAAAAAAAAACCGGTGTGTTTATGTATGTGTGAAATTAAACATAGTGCACAACGTACCGTTCATTAAATTTGATTTAAAAAACGCTCGTCAGATGTCAGCGTGAATAAAAGGGTCAGCATTACGCTTGTTTAGTGCACTGTTTTTTTTGTTGAATTTTTCCATAATAATCGTACAATGATCAAGTACGTAATGCCTTCCAGTTTAAAATAACCTTAATATGAAATTTTCGCATTTAACGAATTAAATTACTCGAGTTTATTACCTATTTAATTGCAGGAGGTATTTGCCTTGTGCGCCTATTATCTGAATAGGATTGATCTTATTGGTCTGAATAGGATTGAATTATAATTCTCCTATAGTCTAGTCGTATACGAATCGTAAATGTAATACTTAGATCCCTAAGGAGTTGTTAGTTGCAGAAACGAATGATTTAACTAATTATTTAGTTGTCTCTCTAATATATGCTTAATTATGTGTATTCATATTTAATGATTTATAGATTATAATTGGCTTCTTAAATTGTAAAAACATGGGTTTATTAATGACAATAATAAATAAATAACATTTTTGTTGCAAATTTATATAAATCTGTAAACACATATTATAAATAATAAAGCTTAAGGTAAAATATATATTCAGTGTGGAATGAAATTAGATGTTGTATGGGACAATAAAAATCAAGAACTGTAGGTACAATATATAAATAATAAATCCTACAAATGTACTCCTTATGCGGTCGCGTCTTAAGCTAGACGATGGCCCCCGGCACGTTTTCCAACATTATTTATATAAATAGCATTAAATAACGTTTGTGTCTAAAATTACGATCATAAAACATAATTTGCAGGGTTGTCCAAAGCATGTGTGTTGTATACGTATTAGGTTGCTTATCGTATTCATAAATTCGTTATTATACGAACGGTGCGCGTGCAGGATTATGCCTCGTAAAGCGATACGTCTTCATTGGATTATGTTCTATTGATTCATGGTGATATGCGAGATATAATAACGGTATTACGGTTACATGCCACGTTACCACGAACAGAGGACTTCGCGAATGTACTAAGAACACTATAATATTAATCAAATGATTATAGTATTATGTGCCATTTCAAGAATACCGTATTAACATCTTTATCTCAAAATGGGTAACAATAGTATTGATACTTCCAGTAATTTAATACATTGTTTGAATACCTTAAAAACATTTTTTAGAAAATTGAATATTTTGAAAAAGCATACTATTAGTAAAAGCCACATTTTTAATTTCCGTCGAAAAACCGTTCTTTGTTTGTGTTTTCTTTTTCTTTTCATATTTATATGTGAATGTCTGTTTTTTTTAATAAACTTTCAAACACTATTCGTTGCAGATTTAGAAAAACGTAGAGAGCAATAAACTAGTTTGGATGAACTTTGATAGATTTTTACAACAAAAGAATTGTTTTAAAACTTTACGATTTCGAGTTCCTCAAGAAAGAAGAGGCAGCGTCGCGTATATTGCATTTCTTTTATGTTCTGCACTAACGCGCAAAAGCACTAGTATATATACCTTATTTTCATTTGCTCATTTTCCCAAACCATAGATGTTATTTATTGTAAAAATTGCTACATAAGAAGACTACATTATTTTAAGACAATTACCTAGTAGGTATATTAAGTTAAATCTTCGTCTATTGAGAAAGGTACAATGCAGTTCTATAGGTATTTGTAATAGGATTTGGTGGAACGATATTGCCTGGCAATAAAAGGTATACGTCGGTATTAGAGCGAATAGTGTTTTATTACGGGTATACGACGTAACCGGATTCTCCGGGCGCACTGAATGCAATGCTAGTGCACTCTCCTCTTTATATATTATTGTATTGGTGTCCGACATGCATCTACGATTGTCTGTGCAGAGAATATTATATCGCCGTTTTTTAATACAGTCGCGAAACAATAGATATTCCATTTCAATAATGTTTCAATTTAATTATCACAAATAATGGAGCAAAAAAAAATATATATATATTGTTCTTTATTCGACATATTTAAATAATATTGAATTAGTGATTGTAATCACGAATAAATTAAAACAGAAATATTTGAAAATGTATATTTTTCGGTCCAATTGCCAACTACTGTGTTTTAAAATTAAAATTTCGTAATCAGTTATTTGACTATAATATTAAATATCCACAAATCAGAAAATATTGATTTGATTTTGTTGTATTTGATGTAAAATTTGTGTTGAAATTAGGCATAAATATTTAATTCTCTAGTATTTTAATTTAAGTACGAAATGCGGTATGTTTTTTTTTTATTGTGTTTGGTTGTGTAGTAAACAAAAATAAAATATAGAACGAACCTAATAAGTGCAATATATCGAATATTTTATTATTCTATACCGTGCACCCAATTCGATTTTTCATCAATTCTCCTTTTTCTGTTTTTGATTTGTGAAAGAATATATAACATATGGGTGGTATATGTGGTAATATATGGTGTGGAATATGGCGGTAACTTAGAAACACTATGGCGTCCATTACAAGCGTCGGCAATTGGCGTAATTGAAATCCGGAATTGGCGCACAAACAAATGGGTAGAAGGACGCGGTTAATAACACGTCACGTATAACTTTACTATTACGTTATATAACGTATGTTACGATTTGCAACCACGTTCTACCTAGCACACGCTCTCAATAGCTGGACATTTTATACTATACTATAGTTTTAATATTATGCTATAGTGTTTTATTTTGCATCGCATATAAGTTATAATCGCAAACTCACGTTGTCGCTATTTGTCGACGCTTTTATGACGGCCCCGAGTAAGCAGTCATAATCCAAAGGGAATCCAATGGCGTGCCAATAAATATAGTTTACTAAAGTAGACTATATTCATTTATTACCAATAAGAGTTACTTTTTTGGTAATAAATATATTTTAGTTTGCAAATTTCGGTAACTGCTCTATAAGCTTCTGTAGCTTCGGTTTAGATTTGTTAAACATATATTAATACAAAACAATCAATAAGAAAACTGATTTAATAAATTATAATAATATTTTTTAGTTTGTAGGTCGAAGAGCTTATGTATGTAAAGCTGTATAGATACTCAGTGTTAACGTACGTTCATGTATATTTCAGAAAATAAACATGAGTGTTGACGACGTTGAGGTATCTCATTTAGAAGCAAGAGATTTATATCTGGTACCGGGACCAGACGTTGTTTTCTGCGGAGATCTGATTTCCGAGGGGATTGCCTATGCCAGACCGCACATTTCCCTCCTTACAATTTCTCACCACCCACTCATACTACCCGTCACCAAAAATTATAATATTTTGTACTCGGACACTATTTCTCCAAAATAAACTCACAGACAATTGTATTTTTAACAAATTAATATAAATATCAAAAACAAACATTTGGACCAAAAATTAATTCAATAAAATTTCGTAAAAGATCCATGGAAATAAAGTTGTTTGTAAAACACAATTTTTGTTATAAATTAAATATTATTAAGGGAAATTACAAATAAATTAATTAATTTTATTCTGAAGGCCATACTCAGAACAAGTTTTTGGAATTAAACAATTCCCAATCTACGAAAACTATAGATGCATGTACATACATATTTATCGGTAAATGACGACAAATCTTATTCCTCATATAGTAAATACGTTGGCAATGTTTTGTTGTCAATGTACACAATTTTATTTTAAATTCCTTAAAATGTATTATGTAGCTTGGCGTTATTAAATTCTACTTCCATTTTTTTTGTAGCCCAGACTTTGCGTCAGGGGTAATCATTGTTATAGCTAAGCTTTAATTAAAATGTAACTAGATAGGAATGAGCTTAAGAAAATTAAAACTGGTGTAATAATAACACAGTACATGAAAGGAAATTAATATTGGTGTATTACATAACGTGCGCCATCAATTACTCGCTTACAATTAATGTATTCATACAACGTAGTTTTGTTGACGCAACAAATAATCATTTACCATTTCGTTGATCAAGTTTTATTTATATACATGTAACATATTTCTTTGAATTTAGTTTATATTATTAAAAATATACATATTTATTTGCGCTATGCAAACCAGAGTAATATATTTATTTGTAGATTGCTGTGCGCAATCTTCAATACATAGAAGTGTAGGTCCAGGTCAGGAGGGACCTCTTGGAAGAGAGTGAAAAGAAGGGAGATTGCGACCGGAAACGTAAACTTTGGAAAGAGGAAGCGTAATCATTGTGATTAAGTTACCTCCTGGCGATGTTTATGCCTTCAGCAGCAGCAGTAAGCAAGCGTGGCCCCTTTACGAATTAAGCTCAAGCCGAAAACGACTTTTTCTTTTTCTCGCACTTCTAATGTCCGTCTGTCAGAAGAAAACAGAAACACAGAGGCAAAGTGTGTGGGTGAGTGTGTTTGCGATAGAGGGAGTGCGTGTGTCCAGATATCCCTGGCTCCATTTAATACTAGAACGCCGAGCTATATGTATCTCGTTTTGTAATCGAATACAAGAAGTGCGTGTGTGTGTGTGTGTGTGTGTGTGTGTGTGCAATTTTAAAACAAAACACTAAAAATGAATTCCAGAATGACGCGACAGCAACGTTGATTAAAATATAAATTTATTTTTATTACACCAACACCGGCCACACCAAGCTACGTCTCCGTATATACAACCACAAAAGCTCAAATATTAATAAATAAAACGACATTTTCTCGTTTTATATAAGGATCTCTCTCTTGTACTTTTAAAGGCCACAAATGACATATATACTTTTGTTTTATGGCAGTTTTTTTTTATAAAATATACAACCTCACCAAAAATATTTATGTAAGCTTCCAATGAGATTCCAAACCTATATTCACAACAAACTATGATTGAAATAGAAATATAGCAATATAAGTGTATGTTTGCCAACAGAAATAGTAAAAGCTCGTAAATAATTTTATCTTGTAATAATGAAAAATTTGAATTTAGTTTGTAATTTCGCGAAGTATTTCGAAAATTACGTATATGGTTTTTGGATACCATTGGTACTTTAGGACATGAAAATATAAAAATAATATGATTTGAAGTAAAATTTTATAAGCATTGTCAATGTATGAGATAAATAGAAAATATGTCTGGAAAATAATAATTCATGACGTGCTATTTAAATGTGAAGGATTTTCTTTTCAATAAAAAACAATTTAAGGGTATTATGTAGATGTCGCAAGAGACGTGGAGGGGTGCATGGTGAGTGTACACGACACAGGACTAATGTCGTGACCAAATAAGCAACAGGAGCATCTGTTTTTGTCAAGACGAACGATAAATGTGCGCCGCGGGCGGCAGACGCAATCCCTCCGCTACTTTTTTATACTTTGTGCCTTATTCCTTTCGTTTTTTTTCAATTCCCTCTGCCCCGTTATCCTGATTCCCGGTTCGTGTCTTTTGTTTTGTTGTTGTTGCTCCGGAGAAATCATGTGTATTCGTTAACGACGCAGATTTACCCAGAGATTTTGTTTACACATTTAATTCAAACTTCATTTTGTTAAGTGTACGCTTAAATTGCCACACAAGCGAACCCATTACAAATTAATTCATCTATATATAGTACATTTGTTTTTACCGACGTACATCCTCATCTTCTTTAAGTAATATTATAAAATATTACTGACATGACTCAGCTTAGAAAAAATTACCTATTTACATTTTTTTTTTATTTAATTAATATATGATTACTACTCCGGGCAGGAAAGTTTAAATTAATATAGTTATAAATATAATGAAAATAATTTCAGTGCAAATAGATATTTATGAACAAAAATAAGAAATTGTATTTGTTTGGAATGTCTAGAATTAATTCTCTGCATTTAATAACTAGTTTATTTGAAAGTAAAAAAGAATTTCAATATCATCGAGTCAAGGTAATAATAATAATAAATAAAAGACCTCAGGTAAAATATTCTGTAGATAATCCCAGCAAGGAGCAAAAGTTTTTCAATATCAAAAAATCTAACCAATCAGATATCGCAAACTGGTGTTTTATATACTTATTTTATTTATGTTAAAACCTTCAAGTAGAGTATTTAAATACATGAATATATGAACTTACATTTTTGGAGCTTTCAAACACTACTGTGGAAATTAAATTTCTCTTAAACGAAAAAGCATTGTCTTCGGCAATAACCGGAAAATAAATAATTGAACTATCTTTTGTCGTCTTTCCAATAAAACATGCATCATTTATGGTGGAAACCCATTACAATGTTCGTGTTAGGCTGACTTGAAGAAAGTTGCAAAGAAGTGAAGAATAACTAGTTTATGTGGCAATGTTTATTATTCCGGTGAACGGCCCACTTGTATTTCGTCGTCTCTAAACACGAATGATTGTATTTGTGATAGACTGACTGCAGATATATTTGAATTGTATACTCTAAAAGGGTATCCTTAATTGGTATACTTTTCGGGTGATATTTTATAATATATGCAGCCTTGAATTTCAAATTTAATATATTTGTAGTATTATTTCATATTACCTTTACAATAAAAAATAATAAAAAACTTAAAGTTTAAATAACGTGTAAACTTTTAGATTTAAATAAACAGATATCTCCAACTAACATAATAATATCCTCAGGCTATATTTTTAAATGAAAATTTACTATTAATGTTTACACTATGAAGTAGATATTTCTTTTTATATCGTTGTAATATTTAAAATATTTAGTTCAGTTTGAATTTCGAGAAAATTAAAATTGTGTATGTATTATAAGTAAATAACATTTAAATTATATATAGTATATAATTGTTTGTTTAAAAATAAATTTCAAAATATATTATCGTATTTGGACCATGTTCTAGAACTGTTATCTGGTTCAATTATCAAGCTATTGGTATCATTTGGAAAAATATATATAAAATAAAAAACAAAACACACGATTCTGTCATTTGGAATTACCAAATGCTCAAGATAAATCTGAAGGTCAACGTTCGGTTGCAGGAACATAACAAGATTTCTTCACATATTCACAGTTAAACCAAGACCAGAACTCTTTTTTCTGGACTTTTGAACAATATGAATTTAAATAAATAGTATTTTCCGAAACTATACGTAATCATGTAAGATGACGCAAATTATAAATATTAACATAATATAAGCAATAAGAAAATGCAATCAATCCAACTGATATAACTATATTTATTTATTAACTATAAACGAGTTAAATGGAATCAAAACAAAGGTTAGCAAATAATAAAATTGGAAATGATCTACAAATATGCATTAAGATCAAATGTTAATTTTGAATTAAAAGCGTTAAAATAGGAAATAAAAGGGAACTATTAAATCAATATGATAATTAGTAGTGGTATTTCTTGAATAAATTATGTTTGTGTATTTTTTTATTATAAGTTGAACGGGAATTTTCATCTTCAAGGTAATTTAAAATGATACCTTAGATAATCGCATCAGTAGATAGTCCATGCAGCTAAATCTTGGTAAATGTTGCGAAGTAAACATATAAATCTAGACACGCAAAGATCGAAGGTTGAAAGATATTTACAAAACTTGTTTTGTGTTTAAAATCGTGAAATACCCAGCATCATTTTATCGGAGATACTTAAAATACAGACAGAAAGAGTTAGTCTGTGCTGTGGTATGCTAGTAATATAACGTATAAGTGAAGCAATCGGTAAGTTGAACAATAGCTTTTAATTCAAGTTGCACATTTAATACAATAAGTACCATTTTACTTTTAATATACTGTGATTTTTAATATGGTGAATTTTTATGATATTATTTGTTTATTTAGTGCACTTAAATAATTCTTAAGAAAATGCTTTTTACATAGAATTATTCCGAGATTACTTATCTACATTAATAATGTAATCATGTGATTTTGTTTTTTTATATATATATTTTAAATATGTTTACTGGGTATTTTCATAAAATATTAATTAATAAATAAATGAATATTGAATTATAGTAAAATAGCATATCGTAATTCTGTAAAAAAAATTTTGTATTAATAGTAATTTCACATATATCTGTTTTATTAAATGTTTGACTTATTTTAATTTTTGTTTTAGATTCTATAAAAATGATTGTCGTACACAGCAAAACTGTGATACTTTTGGTGTTGGTCGCAATCGTGAACCAAGCATCCGGTTGTTGGTTTTCCACGGAAAACAACCGCACAACTTGCAATAGTTTTATCGAATCCTCTGCCGAAGGCAAAGACGAATGGTTCGCGTTATTCGTATTCAACCACAATATGCCACTTTCTTTAAAAGCGAATAGCTTCTTGCGAATGCCAAATCTACTGGAGCTAAGCGTCTGCACTTTGAAATCAATTGAAATTGGTGCGTTTAACCATTTGAAAAAGCTGGACAAACTGGTTATTTTCGACACAAAATTAGAAGAACTACCGAGCGAGCTGTACGATGGCTTGAACATACGAAACATTCAAATATTCCGAAATCCAAATTTCAAGAATTTGCATACAGGATACTTTAAGAATCTGCCCCAAATCCGACAAGTAGACATCCGAGAAAATAATCTCGGACACATCAAAGCAGACATTTTCAACAATACAGAGATTTACAAGATATATTTAGACAAAAATAACATTGATAGGATTGACGACAATGCGTTTGCAGACATGGAAGGCCTGGCGCATATCAGTTTCACTGATAACAAATTGAAAGGTTTTGACTCGAAACGTATTTTAGGAGTGAGCTACACTTTAAAAACAACGTGGTTAAGCAAAAATCAAATAACGCGACTGGATAAATCTATTTTAGAAGGAATGCCAGCCCTTGAAAAATTATACTTGGAAGTGAATGAAATTTCATATGTAGAACCTGGAGTGTTTGGAATAGTCCCAGCTTTGAACTATCTCGATCTTTCAAATAATAAACTTGTTGAGATGAGTCCACAAATGTTCCCGTCCACCGGGATGCAGTCGCTGAAATACGTATTTCTTCACAACAACCATTACACTTTCATAAATAAAGCAATCTTTTATCGTCTACCAATAATAACGCATGTTACTTATGGTGGCAATCCGTTACAATGTTCTTGTTTGGATGAATTGAGGCAGGTTACAGAGAAGAGAAATATAACTAGTTTGTGTGACGGTGTGTATTATTCTGGTGAACGACCGACATGTATTTTGTCGTCACTAAACACAAATGATTGTATTTATGATGTGGAATTGACTGCGGATATGTTTGAGCTATATGTTCAAGCACTGGAAGGATATCCTAAATTGCAACAGAAATGTGATACTTCTAAAGGTGTGGATAATGCAATTTTGGGAGCAGTTCCATAATATACAGGTTTTTATTTAACCCATCCGACATTTACTCTAATTAATATACTTCATAAATGAGTGAAGACAAGACTTTAAATGCATTATGCTATTAGAATTACAATTGTTCTCCAGTTTGTAACAAGTACTATTTTTCGATATTATTACTATTACAAAAAATCTTTGAATATGAATGTTTTTTTTTATATACATTTTAATATGTGAAATCAAATGCTGAATGTGTTTATGTGTTAATTATCTTTACGTAAAAATAAGTTATAAGTTTAATTCATTAATTTTTTATAATGTATTATTATGAATAAAATTCATAAATCAAATTTTTTATCATTAATATTCCCGAGTTACAAAAAACACCAAGAGAACGGATTAAATCAAATCAAATTCATTGAACATTAATTTTGGAATAATTTTAATTTGGTCGTATTAAATTTTAAACTAATTAATAAATTAGAGATGCGATTGCTAGTTGCACTCAAATCCAATGACTGTTTATGTCATATGGAAATTATATGAAACTTACGTATTTTTTAAAACTTGGGGTTACAAAAATATAACCAGTTCTTAATCATATAAAAGCACATTTTTCTTTGAATGCAAAAACAACAAAAATGGCGTCGCATAAAAGTACTCGGCACAGTGTTGAGCATATGAAAAAATACGTTCATATTTCATGGGCGTTCGTGCGCACATTAGCGCACGCGGGGGCAATTATTTTTATTTCATTTTAAGAATTACATATTTCCGAGCGATTAATATTCTCTCTGGCCACTAGACTACACCTCACGAGTATTTATCATGGCGTTCGCACAAAAACAGAACAATAGATTGACCCTACAACTTCGCCCATGTACTACAAGTATATATTTATATTTTTGTAAAACAATTTTCAATAAAATGTTTTAATATTGAAATATACTCACTTCCTAATTTATTGAATGTTGCAAGCGAGCCGATTTCAGAATCCTCCTCTTGTACTCGCACAATAAATATCTATGTTGTACCCGGCACAATAAAATTAATATTGAATTTAATATTGTTTAAAATCACTATATAGTAACAATTTTACGTCAATTTATTGCATTATATACGCTTCAAGCGAACTACAGTGACTGGCAGTCGACAACGAATAAATCGTTTTCGAACAAATTTGGACATGTTTTCAGATAATAACCGGAATTACGGGAATAAATCTGGATGCTATATAAGATTACAATACATTCTTATTATTTCGTATAAGAAAGTAAAAAGCAAATGAGTTTAAAAGAAACATATTTTCAAATGTTGGTCCGCCGGAAGGTCGGTAACTAAACAGTTGAATTACGACCTTCCGGCACGTACTTGGCGATTGAAATCTAGTGGTACGTAACAAGTTTAACAGTTTTGCGTTGGTCTCATTCTATTTGATGAACGTAAGGTTAATTAGCTAATTGAACATCGAGGACCGTTCAATTTCAGTAATGAAACAGGTGCACTACATACCTTGTACCTTTTGAGCTTCAATCAGATTTATTTTCGCCCCGAACTATAAACGCGAATGATCAGACGCGCTAAATAAACTTTATGGAAGCTGCACAAAAATATAAGCATTCAAATTCAAAAAAAAAAAATTACTAATACAGAAAATACTTATTTCATTTTGCAAATATATTTGATTGCAACCCCCCCCCCCCCCCCCCTTCCGGATTTATGCTTTGTACAAATGGAATTTCGAACGATAGTTATTATTATTATTGGTTATTCAGATAAAACTATTTTTCACGGTTTTGCTTGTTTTACTTATGTTTACAGAAAATATATTTAAATGCGTAATTAATTAAAAAAAATAAATTTAAAGGAATGTAATGAATAAAGAATAAAACAAAGATCCTTATTATGATATATTTTTACTAAATAATATTTTAGGCAGTGGCCTGAACAGATATGATATTCTTCTCAGTCAGAGTAGAAGCGATAAGTTACCACGCATGCTGTCGCTGGAT
The DNA here is from genome assembly GCA_944039245.1 of Nebria salina. Taxonomy (NCBI): domain Eukaryota; kingdom Metazoa; phylum Arthropoda; class Insecta; order Coleoptera; family Carabidae; genus Nebria; species Nebria salina. The sequence continues at coordinate 1,554,514 of OX063273.1, read as the reverse complement.
TTTCAACACAAGTTTAAGAGACTAAAATTAAGTTTTGGCGAGGGAAGGTGCCTCGTGCCTATGACTGTGTAGGTGTTTATACATTACGACGATGTTTATCTCTTATTTGGCACAAACTTTTGCATAATACATGTACGTACGTGGTGGGAGGGGGCGCATTATGGTCAGATACAAATTATGAACAAGAATATTACAAGCTCCTAAATATAATAGCGAGTTTAACTGGTACAAACGGCGTATATGCATTGTACAAGTACACCCATTACTTACCCCAAACTGCAACATTTCAACTCGGTGTGTTATTATTAGTTAGCTACATACAACTTCGCGCTGCAGTGGCGGGGGTTAATTTATTTTATCTCGGAGTTAAATTTTACATTAAATGGCTAATTTAAACTAATTCAGGTTTAGAATACACATAAATGCGGTTTAATTATAAGTACTAAATATTTTAACAATCATAATATATACATAGTTTATTAAAATTCCACCTAAATATTTCATAAATTTCATTCATTATTCATTCGATTTTAAATTGTACCTATACAAAATATATTATTAATTTACCAAAATTACACTAATTAACCTTCATATAACATAAGTATAATTTCGCACCAAAATAAATTTGATTGCAAATCTGAAATTTCTCGATGACAAATATAAAAAAAAAATATACTGTAAAAGAATTTTTTTTCTGCAATCTATGATTAATCGTTTCAAACCATTGATCGCAGAGTGCCATCAAAACCGTTCTCTTTCATCATCATATAAAAGCTGTATGTGTGTGTGTGTGTGTGTCGTTTGTAGAAATGCTTTTCAGTTAGAAACTCACCCTCATCCTGCGGGTAAGTGACCCATCCATTACCTATTATTACCAACATCGAAGGACATTCCACCATTGTACTAGAAAACCAAGATTCGCACACGACATCTCTGATCGGAGGTTCAAAACATCGCATCCCCAATCTGCCTCTTAAAACTATACAAAACTAAAGTAACAAAACAGTTTTAGAATATTAACATCAAAATTAAACGAAGACAAACCTAAAAAAAAAAAATCGCACACCATATTAATTGCCGCATAATTACTCACGACAGTGTCAAATTATCTTAACAGTGTACACCATTTATCCACCAGCCATTTGAGACAAGATGTGATGAAAAAGTGAAATTATTCAGGCGTCAGCTATCTAAGAGATTGCGTGGTTTACGTTAAATTTAATACAAAATTAGTGTACAAGAAACACTGGCATTGCTTGCAGGGATCGGCCGCATATTTGCAACTAACGAGCCGGAGCCGTATTGGTCCGGAGTATCAGCTAGTGGAGCCCGGGGGCGAAGCGTACTAGCACGGAGTGAATACACAATACACTATACAATGTTGGTCAGTGATACCACGTCAAAGGGTTATAAAATTGTGGGAACTCGCCAATTTCGAAATTAAACATAATATTACGTACAAAATAGGACGAACATCATACGTTATATATATAAACACTGCCATAGTTTTCAGAGTAAATATAATTTTGACCTTGAATACCGAATCAAATTTGCAAGACAACAAAAATCGTTAACATACGCATTTAAAATGTAAAAAATAAAATTTGTACTCTTTATATTATTATTATTCTTTAATAAATGCGTGTATAGAATAGTTTAATTCGTAAGATGGTATAGTAGCTGCTTAGGAAAATTACAATTAGGGGAGAGTAAGTGTACTTTATTAAGTCGTATTTCTCGCACTCATTTACGGTTCAATTGTTACGCAATGTAATTAATTTGTTAATTAAATCCAGTGGATAATTAGTGTTTATTGCAATCCATAGAGAAAGGTGCCATTTAGTGTATTGTTCATATATACGTACATATGCGTATTTCGAAAATGAATTTATATAGTAAGCAAGAGTGTTCTACACTTTTTGTTTAAAAAGTAATTTGAAATAGATTTGTGTTTATGTATTATGGCTTTTTGAAGTTTGTTATTTTTATCAATTGATTTGTGACTCGTATAAGAAAGTGCATTGCAAGACACTGGCAGCTATTTATGGAATTATTATTAAATATTCTCAATAATAATCCAGTATGTTATACTCGTAAAAATTGATATTTAAAAATTGAATTACGGTGACAAATTTTTACAACTGTGAACAAGTGTGACAGAACTTTCATAGGATTTTTACGATATCATAAAAGCAGATTTATGGCGGAATTTATAAAAATAATTTTAGACTACACTGTGCAAATATTTTGTAAATTTCTCAAAAATTTAATTTTAAAAGGGTTTTGCAGGGTAATAATATACTAAATTATAATTATTAAATTATTTTTTTATAGTGTATAGTTCGAAATTGAATAACAAACCAAATCTTTTAAATGAACAACGAATAAAACTTTTTTGTTTATGACACCCTAAAATTTATATATTCAGTAATTAAAATATGTTTAAATTTAATGTCCAATCGACTTGTGCTTTTTACGCCAGTATGTGGTAGTATTAAATCGTTTATTTTTGAAAAGCTTCGCCGATATAGTGTTTTAATGATTGAAACATAAAAATGTTAAAATTTTAAACCAAAATATTAATTCGCTATGAAAACAAACTACCCGAGTGAAATTGTCCAAATAAAAAGCCGTCAGCAAATGCAATAAAAAGGAACAAATAGTTTCGAAAAAAAGCACACAGGACTCGAACCCAAACCTCCACAAGAGATAATGATAATGTCCGGTCGTTTATAAGCGTAGCACGACGGCGACGAAAAGAAATGTCTTAATCTGTAGGACGCGAGCTCTTTGGCTCTAGCTTTCTTCTCTGATCTACACCTTATCCTCTTTCGCTCTTTCTTTAGTTCTTGGCTGATTTTCTAAAGAATTACTAATACTACTAGCTGCCGGGTACTTGTTAAACCAGCTGTTCCCCCTTACAAGGACGGCTTGATTTTTTTTTTCTGAACACGACAGTTTTTACTGCCATTTAGTAAAACGTACATAAGACGCGCAAAGGCACATCGCATTTTATTATCAAATATCATCAATGGGTTGCCCATTTTTCTTCATACGAGTTTCATGTTTCCACAAATCGTTATTTATCATTCATTATGTATCCAAAATGGCGCAAATATGTTTTATTTTATTTATCATGATATATAAAAGGATGTAAAATTAAAACTACATTTAAATTTGTACAATAACACACTTAGAACTTAAGATATTAATATATATTATCTGCTTGAGTCATAATGTGTAAAATTAGTTTTAGAACGTTAGGTAAGTAAGGAGCTCTTAATGATGCATGTTTTAGTTTCTTAATTTAATGAAGCACTCTTGGCTTTCCACTCTAAGTAGAGATGAAAGTTCTGCATAATAGTGTTGTAACCGTTATAGGATTTCATTAACATAAGATAAGAAAATGATAAAAACCATCATTATAAACTAGCTTCGGTTAGTATAGTTTATAATTACTTAAAATTCGATGGAAGTAAGGCGTGAAAATGTTGACTAGATTGTCGTCTAATTTTTCATCACACCAACTTGATATAATAAAGTTTGTGATGCTTTTTAGCAAACTAAGTAAAGCATTATATAGTTTTTATACGACGCAATATTTTTGATATTTAACGGTGAGTGTTCTCAAAGAAAACCAGGTCAAAATGCACTTGCCGCGCGTACAATTCACGTATAGGCCGTTCGCTACTGTTCTGAGACGACGCCCGACGTCCTCGGCGTTGCCGTCGTAAAACTGATCGTAAACCCGAGACAAGAACCGCCATAAACGGCAAAATCTTAACTGTAGATAAGAGTAACACGGCCTTATTGCTATTGCTGCTTTTTCCTGCCAAGATCTGGCCGCGTGCAATGCACCAACGTCACCATTCCTATTGTGCACGCCCACGCATATATCAAGACAAGACAAAAGATATTGAAAGAAATTAGAAAACGAGCTTAAGCGCAACAACAGAATAATAGGTGAGCAAAATGTTATTCTACAAAGATATAAGTCTTCATAAGATGGAATTACATTATTTGTCGTCGAACATTAATCGACATCTTGGCACAAAATATTTAATAAATTTTATTATGTTATAACTTTGAAATTATTGTATATACGACTCAATGATCTTCAAGATGGAGGTGAGTTGGGGAAGCTTGGGTTGTTTCTTATACCAATCTCTTCACCTTCGAACGAAATAATCTGACAATCTACATATAACGTGCCTACACACACATTTAACTCGTATTTTTACAGGGGTACTTTTATGTTTTCACCTTATTCTCAAGCAACGGAATCGGAACCTGAATAGTTTATGTCTTCGCCACAGTTTATATGGCCATGGTGTATATGGTGTTTTTCATGATTTTCCAGTTTTGTGTTGCAACAAAGTAAATGAACCGACGTACAAACATACAGCTTTTATATATGCATTGATTTTCACTCGATTTATTTTAATAAGTAAATACACCATTAAATAAACATGTTTACGATTAATTCTATTAATTCAGTTGTAGTTTTTTTTTTTAAACAAATATAGTATGCTATTTAATTATTAATAAATAGAATTTTTATTTATTCTTTAATTAATTAAAATACCGATGAATACACAATGTGTATGTACTAAACATTCTATTTTTGTCAAACTGGAAATGTATGTTTACTCTAGTCATTTTTTTTGAAATTTGCACGTTTGTGCGTAGAATAAATTGATTAATTTGAAAATGTCGATTTAAATTGTGCCGAATGCTGATTTTAATTTTGATCTAAATATGAACAATGTGTAACGAGTTGTGTTTCGATGGTTGTTTTGTTTTCAAAGCGACTGTCGCGGCACCCGAATGCTCTAGAAGTACACTCTAAAACCCCGGTTAGTAGTTTTATCTAAGTTGTTATCTTGTTTGGTGCTAGATGACCAAAGAGCCAGCATCGAATTGAGAGGAATCTCAAGAGTGCTCTATTTGAAGGACTGTTTTCACACTAGTATTATAACGTACGTAATGTCGAAATACCAAACGGATATGGAGTGTTTATTTAATTGTTAATTGAACGTGATTTTCTAAACGTAACATTTCGAATTGCGGATCACGCAGCGGTGAGCATTTCGAAAACATGTCGCCTTTCTATGTGTTTATTTACAAATTCCTGTAATCAAAGATGCAAATTTGTCGCAAATCCTGCCCTGTATTTACATTTGCGCAAAAGTTATAGCCGTCGACTGGCTTACACGCTAAACTTACTTATTAAACTAATAACAGTGTTGTGTGGTCCACTATTATTTGGTATTGCGGACATATTCCACCGTTTGTTTGCACACATATGTAGCAATTCATAAATTTGATATTTCATTATAAATTATTTATAATACCTACCTCACACACACTTAAACAACAACTAGCGCTCTGCTAAATATCCGCTATTTCGTATTTTTATTTTCCTATAGAATGTAATAAGTATATATTTCAATCATAAAGAAGTTTTGAGCTTGTAATTTTTACAAAAATATAACTTATTACCACTAAATTGAGCCTTATTTTTTTTGGAATGGTGCTTTGTATATATGTGTGTGTGTGTGTGTTTTATAAACATTGTAAGGGGTTTTCTGCCACCCCATTGGTAAGAAAAGGCATGATGATATATATGTATGTAATAAACATTTTTCTGAGTTATATTTCTAATACAAGTTATAGAGAATTAATTACTAATAAATAAATAAATAACTTTTGACTATGGAAAAATTTGTAAACTGTTTTCGTTTTCAAGGAAAACGTGCTATATGCTGCCATCTAACATTAAAATGTAACACTAAACTAAAAGAAAATTTAATTTAATTTTGACGTACCAAATTTTTGTATTTAATTATAAAGAAGCAACAAAAGTTCTAAAAAGAAACTAGTTTGATATAAAGATATAATAAATGTCCCATTAATAAAAAAAAACATATATTTAGAATAACTTTAGAATAAAAGATTTATTACGTTCAACATTATCAAGTATAAATACAAACATAATAAAAAGACAGCGTTTACTAAAACAAAAAACAAAAAATTAACAAGCGCTAATTTGTACAATACAAAAATGCAGTGAAAATATTTTTTAAAAAAAAATTGACAAACAATAAAAAAAATGCATTTTCATTATTATATAAATATAAATAGAAAACCAATAGACGTCAAAAAACAATTAAATTATTTACATATTAATAGATCAGTTAGGGCGGACAAAAGGGGGTAAATTAACGTAATTTTTTGCTGATTTGCGCAATTAGTTCATCGACCCGTGAACTAACGCCTTTGAATGTGTTCGGATCGGGTCCAATCATTTGTATCAGTTGAGGTACTTCTTGACCAGAAATTTGCACGAACCGTGCGAGCGCTTTCATGCACCGGTACAATTGTTCCTCGTTGGGTTTCGAGTTGAAATATTGGAGTAGAGCCATTGTTAACTCAACAGCGACATCATCAAACACCTAGAAATTCAATTTTATAATTATGAAAATTATTAATAACTAGTAAATAGCTGAGTGACTTTTCAAAGCTATCAATTCTTAAAAGCTGTTAAAAAAACACAAATTATTTTATGAGTTATGATTGGATGAGATACGAAACGCAACAGGAAGTAGATACCTTGGACAAACTGCCCTTCGGTAATATTCGTCGCAAACCTAAATTTTTGAACATTTTCTGAAACGATAAACAATCTAAAACAAATCTCGTTCCAACAAGGATCCGTGCAAATCAAAATCAAAAAAATGATCACACGATTTAAAATATATATATATATATAAATTAGATACAGACCACGGTTTTTACCTCCTTGCATGCCAAATTATGGATGATGGCAGCGCCTCTGTCTTGTAATACGGGCTCATCTGAAAGCAGCGAATGCACCGCCACTTTCGTGGTGACGCGAATATTACTGGTTTGTTGATTGCAGTAGTTCCATTCCGAAATGTACAACAGCCATTCTGATGAGCTTAGATTCTCGAACATATTTGCGAACTATAAAAATAAGTTTAGACAACAGTTTAACGTTTGTTTGGGATAGCTTACGAATAACGCTAAAGATTGCTGTTCTGGCAATGATAGTCGGTCAATGTCGTATGCGAAATTCATCATGACATGCTCTCGGCGATCTTGATGCAACACCAAAATAACATCATCCTTGAGAGCCGCGGCAGCCAAGATGTTTAACGTTCTGAATCGAATATCCGGTGACAGAGACTTTTCGTGAAGTAACCGACCAATAAATTGCAAAAAGTTATCACCCAACGCCCAACTACCCTCATCTTCTAACATATACTGGCCTAGCTCATTGAACGATTGAGTTTCTTCTGGACTTAGCTTACCATCCAGTAACACAGCTAACGCTTCATATTCAGTCTTTATCTAATTAATAAAAAAATAATTTTACATTTCCCATCAACTTTCCATAAAATAAACATACATCAATGCAATCCCGATAGATAACCGGTGGCTCTCGATTGCGCTTCTTTTCTTCATCTTCCTTACGTTCTTCTTCTTCAACATCAAATGGTTCTGTAGGTTGTACCACTTCGGCACCATTAATTTGAGCATCTGTGTCCGCCATTGGTGTAGTAGGAGGTGTTTGTAATTCAGGCGGGAGTGATTGACCTTCGCGTAGAAGTTTTAGACGTTTTTTCTCCTTTTTGCGCTCCTTTCGTGCGAGTTTCTCGTTTAGGGAGTTTCTTCGTTCTTCAAGTTTTAACGAATTTACTCTACACATGAATACATTATTTTAACTAATATAGCATTTTAGTTTCCATTTCGTTGAATTAGCTACTTACAAACTCTAAAGTGCTGGTTAATCAAAATACAAAACACAAAACAAAGGTTAAACAGAATTTTTATATATTTATTTTTGTTACAACATATTTTGATAATACTGGTAAGCTATAATGGCGGCATGCTTTGTAAAAATTCATAAATTACATGTATAATTGGACTACATAACTTCTAAATAAATGTATACATTTATACTCATTTGGTTTTTACTACAAAACAAAAAAAAACAAATTGAAAATCATTTTTACTAAAACCGAACATAGTAGACGAAAAATCTTATAAGATTTATTTTTAGAATTTTTATAGTATATATTGATGGATATTGAGTAAAATATTGAGTAAAATTTTTAAAATAATGTTTAAAGGAATGTGGTGTATTGGATCAAACGCAAAACAAGGATCATATTTATTTCAAATCAGGTTTTTTGTCTGACCTGACTTGTTCGATCTGCGAATTCAGCTCGACAAAGTCCGGACTAGGTTGCCTGGGTCCGCGCTGCAGATGTTGAGCGCTGTTTTGCAATTGATCCAGAATTGGTCCTAGTGTTTGACCCAACGGAGTCGACAACAACACCTCGGGCAATTCGAGTATATATTTCGGTATATGTACACCGCACAAGAACTGCGATAATTCTTCAGAGAAATTATTGCAATTGTGTCGGGCTAAGCTATACTCAGAACCACTGCAAATCGTGTTTTTACATTAAACATCTGCACGCTCAATTCGAATCACATACCAGGCGCAATTGTTTCTCAAAATTATATCAAGTAAATATAAAAATACTTACGCGTATGTGGATTCGCCCAAAGCTTGTATATAATCTCTAAAGATTGTATAAGGTACAAAAGTATCGCCCAATTGCTCTCTGCGATTCGGCTCGCCTAATACTGTAGAACCCTAAATATTCATCATATATATAAATAAGCAGCAAATGTAATAAACTGATGTCGTAGGTGTATCGTTGTGAAATATCGGAATATTCTAGCAAGACTGTTTTAGTAAGAAAATTCGTATTTATAGACAAAACTTTCGACTATTGTTAGATACTATTTTTAATCAATTGATTTTGGCTAATTTCCTATTAGTACAATAACACCAAACTATTAAAAGAGATTTATATATAATTTTAAACTGCAGGAATATAAATAGTTTTATATATCGCCTTAAAAGTATATAATACAAATTGCTTTGCGAAATAAAATATAATATGTTTGGATAAAAATATATTAAATTAATATTGTATATTTTGGTCTTCGAATATAAATATTTTCATATATTGTGAAACAAAATATAATAAAAATGAATAAACGCATTAGATGAGAAACGTAATAAAAATATAATTTTAAACCTTAACATAGTTTGGTTTTGATTTAAACTGATTCAAAACGTATTCAATAGTTTGAAGAAAACTATTTGGAAACAAATCACTCAATGAGTTAGAAAAACAAAAATGTCGGCAACATATGCATCGAATAAAAAGCACGCGACGTACTTATAAAACACAAAGTTCAAACCAGGAGCAAGCCAAGGTGTATCCGGGCAAAAAAAACAAATAAAATATATTTCACCTTGAGTTTCTAGTTGAGTTATCGTTAAAAAATCACTGAAATTTACTGGTTAGACCATAAAAAAAAACGGAGGTGTGTAATATAACACAACAAGAACTGAAGAATCGCCGGCAGTATGCCGGTCGCGATATGGCGAACGTGGTGCTATTATTAGATGAGCATTTCCAAATTTAGATGTTTGCACACTACGGCGTGAGTTAGTGAAACTGCCGGTGAGGCTAGTATGCACTGCCCTCTAGGTGAAATCAACGACCTTTCGTAAAACATTTGATGCCTTTGCACTCGGAATATATAAATACATCACTCAATACGTTTTCATTTATTTTTCTCTTATTCTTTAATTATTATATAACACTCAAAACAACATTCGTAATAATAGAAACACGTGAGAATGTACGCTTCATTTACTTTTGCTTCACTTACGTCCGTCATATAAGTGTAATTAGTATTTTATAACGCAAAAACACAAATTTGTGATAATCATTTTAAAAATATGCAAACGAGAAATAATTTCGTTAATTTATTTTACGTTGCCTGATACAGTTATTAAAATAATATATAGATTCAAGTCTAATAATTTTACTTTTTAATAAATTTAATAATGTCTATAATTAATTTAATATATAGTTGCTACGTCATTTTCTCTATTATGTAGGTACTTTTGCAATCACATGATTCCCGAAATTTTATTGTCGTCCATTTATTTATAAACAACCATAATTCAAATTTTATTTTTTATTTTTCAATTTGGAAAGTTGCCATAGAGCAAGAATCCAAACATACGTAGAAAGATAATTAATAAAGCATAAATTCTTATTACATTAGTATATAAATACAAAACCTAATTTATATACCCCAAAATTGGAGTAACATATATTATATATAACACTTTTTATGTAAACGGTTATGAAATAAGATTTAAGGATGCAGATTTAGCATTAATAAATAATAATAATAAAATTAAAAAATTTTAAATTTGTTTTTAAAGAAAATTAGTACACTTGAAATAAAAATTGAAAACAAAAATACAAATAATTGATTTTTGGACTAATGCCATTTTGAGTCAATTCAATGATAAATAAACGTAAATCAAGTGTGAATTAAGTATTTTCCGTTAATTAAATTGATAAATGATTATATAATGAAACAAAAATATTTTTAACTTACCGGTGTACAAGTTTGAATGCCTCCACCGCCGAAGAAGTATTCCATACCATAAGCAATAATAGAAGTATGCCAAATACCATCGATTGTAGTATCTGTAAGTGAAAATTGCGAATAACCTCAAATTGTTTACACCAAAAAAAATAAAACATCAACTTACTTATAAACATTGGCGACATAATCCTAGCCATGCCATTACTTAAATCATAGATGTATAACTCAACGGGAGTACCAATTTCGTTAGATGCCATAGTATTATTGGAAAAAATCACTTAAAAAATTCGCTGAATCAGAAATGATCAGATATGTCAAATTTGATTTGTCACAATAGGTCTGAATTTTGCACTAAAATATACCAACCACTGAATGTGAATAATTTTTGTTTTTAGTCACTAAAACCGAATACCGGATTTGTTGTTATTACGCAAAAAACATCTTTCACGTGTAGTGCTCGAGAATGCAAAGTCTCAAATGAACCTTTTAGAAGCTTGCACTTGGTTAGATGCCATACAATTTTAAGAAAAATTATTTTTGGTTTAAACCGAAGGTTTTATTTGATTACCGGTGTTCAATGCAATTGGGACTAGGTCGTCTTAATAAGCACACTTATATTAGGAACTAGGTGTTTTTTTTATCAAATTTTAAATTACATACTCATTAATTAACACAGACAAGCTATTTTTTGTTTATTTAACATATAAACAATTCTATTTTAACTTCTATTTATTGAAAAGTGTAACGCAAATAAAATTGATTACAATACACCCAAATTATTTATTTAAAAAAATGTAAACAAATTTTTTTTTATTATTATATATTTAATTATATAAATGCAACGTGAAATGAAATTGCGTAGGTTTCGATATTTTTACCTGATTGCCACTTCCCCCATAGTTATATAAATAACTATTATTGCTAATTGTAGTACGAATTGATGCCAAAATACGTTTGCGAACTGAAAACGCGTATTTTGTTTTATTTTACGTTGTTGTTTATTTTCGTAAATAGATATTCGGCTCATTAAACCGAATTTAGATAAGTATTCAAATGTATCTAGTTTGGATGTTGTAGGATAAACAATAATTTAAAAATGACTATGCAGGAGTTTGTTTTTCAATATATATGTAAATAAATATAGTTAAAATTGTCAATTAATTGAACCGAATTCCAATTTTGAAGACTCATTTTTTGCGTTTAGGGTATTTGGTGTTTAAAGTTTGGTGCTTTGCAAAATACTGCCAGTCACTTCAAAGTCGTCCGACTGCTAATGGAGAACGTTCATGATGTCAAAAAATAAAGCGATTGTAAGAATATTTTTCGTTATTTTAGAAATTAACAACAATTTTAGTTTGTAGGACAATTATTAACGGGCATGGTTTCATTGTTTGTGTTTGCGGTAAACTTGAATGACAATTCGGTTATTTCATTTTGTTTTGCAACTTTGGAAAATTGCATTCCCCCAAAAACAAAGGACGATTATTTAAAAATAATAAACTTTAGTTGTAATTTACTCAGTTTAAACACCATTTATAAGCTTACATGTTGTTAAAGTTGTATTAAATGGGTTTACTATGTTTGTTTTTGTAAATTTGATAGGTTAAATTTTTTATGATCCTCCGGATGATTATGTATGATAGTACTAGTATTTGGGTATAATGTTGATTATTTTTGTGTAGACCCTTCGGATTCAGTCTTCCGAAGGTACTAAGCGGGTGGACGTAGACCCAACGGACTCAACATGCGAGTTATTCGAACAAGTGCATGCAACTTTTGATCTCAACTCGTTTGGTTTTACCCTGTACCGGCAACGTAACCAAAAAGATGAAATCAGAAGTTCTAAATCGCGTACTTTGAATAGTATCGGATTGAGACATGGCGATATGTTGTATTTGGCGTCGGTTAATGGAACTGCACTATTCCCACAGGCTTCCACCAGTGCTCAAGTGAGTTAAAGTTAACGTTAAATTTTTATTTTAGTGTTTTAATGTTTTTATGATTGTAGGCGAACAACACGCCATCAGGGGAACCAGTGAGCGAAGCTAGTACTAGTACTGGGGCTGTGCCTAGAGTTAGTTCAAACTTAACGGTTCCAGAAGATGATGTTGATACACAATTGTGGAAATCTGATGGGAAAATTCAAAGGAAACGAGATGAAAAATTGTAAGTTACTGTCTAAATAATATTTAAATTAAAAAAAAAAGTGTATGTGTGCATATTATAATGAACATTATAGCTCACCTTAGACTCATCTTCTCTCTCTGTCTACATATTGGTTAGACAGAGCAAATATGCAATGTGGTGTTTTTATATTTATTTTTTGTAAATCGAAGTTTGATTTAATTTCTAAATAAAAAATTGTTTGTATTTCAGATGTCGTCACAATTCTAATGGTTGCTGTGTGCACTGTTCGCCATTGGAACCGTTTGACGAATCGTATCTAAAAGAGCAAAATATCAAGCATTTATCGTTCCATGGATATCTGCGTAAGATGACGTCGGGCGTAGATCGAGGTAAATTCTTGGCGCTTGAAGATATCTCTTGTCGCATTAAGAGCGGTTGCAAAGACCATCCGCCGTGGCCGAGAGGAATCTGCTCCAAGTGTCAGCCGAACGCAATCACGCTCAATCGCCAATCGTATCGACATGTCGATAACGTCATGTTCGAGAATTCAAATTTGGTGGAGCGATTTTTGAATTACTGGCGCACCACTGGACATCAACGTATCGGGCTTCTCTATGGGACTTATGAAATTCATGCTGATGTGCCTTTAGGTAAATTATAAACAAAGTTTACAATTACGTAAATATCTGACACATTATATTGTTTATAGGTATAAGAGCAACAGTAATCGCAATCTATGAGCCACCTCAAGATAGTACTCGGGATTCGGTCCGTTTACTACCTGATGAACGAGAAGAATGCGTCGAGCAAATCGCTGCGCGATTAGGTCTACGCCGCGTCGGTTGGATCTTCACCGACCTCCTTGCTGAAGACATGCAAAAAGGCACTGTGAAGCATGTTAGGAATATCAACTCGCACTTCCTATCCGCTCAGGAATGTATAATGGCGGGCCATTATCAAAACAAGCATCCAAATGCATGCAGATTCGCGTCCACTGGCTACTTTGGATCGAAATTCGCCACAGTTTTAGTTACTGGTAAGAACATTTATAAACCTCAATCAAATATCGTGCGAATATAAATATTTGAAAAGACTTGTTTGTGTGAATTGTGTTTTAATTATCTTGTTTTTATGTTTTAGGTGATGCAACAAATCAGGTTCATATGGAAGGTTACCAAATTTCCAATCAATGCATGGCGCTGGTGAGAGATGGCTGTCTAGTACCAACCAAAGACGCTCCAGAACTTGGATTCGTGAGGGAATCGACTGATAAACAATACGTTCCAGATGTCTACTATAAGGTAGGATTTTCAATTATTTGTCCAAAACCATTTGCTCGTTGAGCTAGAATAGGTTAGGGATGAGGTTAAATAATTAGACATATAGTTTTCGTTACACTTTGCAGTTTTATTTTGAAATCTATCATGGTGTGGTAGGTACTCGGTTATCACAAACATAGTTGGGTCCCAAGGCACAGACACATGGCTGTATCATTGAAATCGCAATTTTTCTCTTAATCAACGGTTTTTTTTTTATACATATATAATAACTTGGACACACGGTGTAATCTATCGTGGTTACTTCCAAGTGTACAATTTTTTGTTTTAACATGTTTTACTATGCTACGTCACGCTTTATACTTATTTACGACACATAATTTTCTATATGCTATAGACGAAGGATTGATTGATTGATTATACATTTCTAATACGTTATGATCGTGTACCGAGAATTATTTTTTAGCAGTATTACTAAGCGATGTAAATACACTGCAATAGATAGATTAGACAGTTACATTATTCTGGTATTTTTATTATAGAAACAGGTACGTCAAAAAAGGTCCACACAGTTACACAGGCGTTACATCCGATTACATACGTTGTACTCTTTGGTTTTCATAACAAAATTGAATGACGTCAGAAGCACTATCGGTGCTTCATCGGTGACGTTTATAAGCGTAATGTATAAACATATTCGTATTGATGCATTACGCTTATAATAACAACAAATGATTAACATTAGATTAGCATATGTTTTTTTTTTTTTTTAAACAAAATTACTACTTATTAAGAAGGCACAACAAAGGGATGGTAAACAGGATTTGATGACGTTATTCGAAACGTAACTGTCTGTTCGTTGTTAGAAAATCAAAATAAAATAAAAACGTAACTTATAATATTTTATTATTTGTTTATTTCGTAACACTCATAGCGACATTGACGATCCTTGAGAGCATTGTCCAACATTCGTTTGTTGGATTTGTTTTAATAATAGTAGAAATATAATTTTCTTTTTCCAATGCGAAGTTAAACGTAAAACTAACAGCTGTTACAGCTACTTTGGTTAAGGCATGTGCAATTTTCAACTAAAAATGTTTTATTATTAAACATTTTTAGATGAACAAATTGACATTTTTTACAATAATTAAATATTCCCCCATAACTTATACGAAGTAATAAATGCTATATGCGTATATTAAACAATTTAAAATTCAAACTTTTGCCTTTATAAAAGCGATTTTTATTCAGCAACTATTAACGTGTCTAGTTACTAGTAACTATTCAATTAACCCTCTACCATGATTAAATATAACAATTAAATGTAGTAACTGTGAATAAAAATCGCCAAAAAAGAATAATGTCTGTAATTTTAAAATTGTTTTTTATTCAAAATACTTGATTGATAAAACATATTTTGATTTGTGACAAAAAAAAAAGGCAACTCTTTGAATTGTATATTGCAAACTATACACCAATGTGGCATCTATATTATACAAGAGTGACAGAGAGCCAATTCCCAATGTGTATTCTTTTAAATTATGTACTTATATTTCTTAAAACTTAAAAAGTGTGAATACATTCTTTCTATGATGTGCACATTGGTCGAACACTGATGGAAATACGTTTCGATAACTCGATTATATATATAAATATATTTTAAAATGTTTATATAACAATCAATTTGCCTAAGGGACGTTCAGAATTCACTAAATTTGAAATTATACATCGCAAAAATATTTCATAATATATTAGCATCAAAAATACATTATTTTCTTCTATACACAATAAGATTCCATCAGTGTTACATAAAATATTTTAAAGTCTAATAACTAAAAAAATAATAATAAACAAAGAAAACAACGTTATAATACAAGTATATATTATTGTATATTATAAGATATATATATATATATATTTTCTTCACGATATATTTTCTTTAATTAGTCAACTGAATCATTTTTGCATTTACCGTGCTGCGTTTTGTTCGAAGTTAGTAAAAATCAGTACTCGTTAATAATTGCACCATTTGAAACAGTGTTGAAATTGAAAAAATCGCTTATTTCGTTTTTGTTTTGATAAATAAATAAAAATTGCGGCGATATTTTTTTTTCGTAATAATCCGATGTCCGAACCGTATCGAATCTAAACACTTTTTGAATCGTAAGGTGAGCTTTTATATTACTAGTTCTAAATGTACAGCGGGCTAATAATGTTAAACATCTTAGCTAAAAAATAGTGGATTTCTTTTTTTTTGTTAGTTTTCACTTTTAGGTCCTAAATGATTTATATATAATTTCGTAAATGATCGATAAGTTTATTGATATATATTTAGCGCATTTTATCGACCTACAATTACATATAAATCACTCATACTATCTTGTTTTTATTTTTTCTTCAATATATTTATACCTCTGTTTTAATAACATTA
Source organism: Nebria salina (assembly GCA_944039245.1). Classification (NCBI taxonomy): domain Eukaryota; kingdom Metazoa; phylum Arthropoda; class Insecta; order Coleoptera; family Carabidae; genus Nebria; species Nebria salina. The sequence goes on along the minus strand of OX063273.1, from coordinate 1,538,161 downwards.
TTTATATTTATAAATCTAACGAATATGAAAATATACTTCGCGCTTTTCTCGGTTTTTTTTTGTTTTTTTTTTAGTTTTTACTTAGAGAAAGCTTCAAGTTAACACCGATGCAAGAAAGCTACATTTAACGACAATTACGTTTGCATCATTTTTAGTTAGTTAATTAATTAATTAATTCACGAGAAAAGACACTCAACTAGGGTCTTGGCCACAGATGATTGTAAATAGCTAAAATAGAATTTTCTCCCTAGAAGTCGAGATTTGTTTTATATAATCAGTTTACTTATGAATTAAAAACACTAGCGACAACTATACGTCAATTCTAATACCGCAATTTTAGAGGAGGTACTACATCGTTTTACCTTATTAGAATTAATAGAATGACAAAGAGTTGTACTTGCACGATTCTTACGATTATTAATATTATAAAGATTTTTGAGATATGATAATCCTCACGTTAAATCACCGCTAACGTCGTCCTCGACGTCAGCAGAACCAAGAACACAACGAATTCAATCTTGTTTGATACGATTTACAAGATTGATTTCATTGCAAAGATCCATGTGTGTAGTTTTTTTTTAAAATTAATATTGCAACTAAAATGTCTTGTCTAATAATCACGATTCAAATAAAATGAACTATTCTCAATGCAATCATTTTTTTTTTTCTAAAACGGTCATTTAGGTCTGTTATTAAATTAATATTGCAACTGGAAAGTTTTGTCAATTATCAAAAAATATTTATTCTTATAAAATAACCGTTTTATTATTATATTGTTTACAACAAAGTGTGTATGTTCTAAAGCTGTTTAAAACAGTTGTTTTGAGAACGATTCACCTATGATGCCAGCATCATATTGTTTACGATGAAAATATAATAATTGTTGTGTAATAACCATGATAATCGTTGATTAATTTCATTTTCTACATTTTCTTGGTCATTTTATAACGAAATGTTACGGGGAAGCAACATATTCATATTATTATGAAAATAGTTTGAATCAAAACATAAGCATTTTTGTTGAAATGAAATGGAAAAAAAAAATTGATTTTTGACGTACATGGCTCGCGTAAGTTGTGTGTTCCCACGTAAATCGGGGTCTTATCATGTTTATTAAACAACAAAAACATGGTTAATAAATAATTATTAACCATGAACACACATGGAATTTTTAGTGTATGATTATAGTTTACCGCATTTCGTAATCAAAATAGTTTTGGTCGGTTTACCAGTCGTGTCTCCATATGTACTTATCTTCTCCACCAGCTCCAGTCCTTCAACGACGTGGCCAAAAATCCCGGTAAACCCTCGCATTTCTTGCAAAATAATCCGAAATTGCGAGCCAACCATTCCGAGATTATCGTGTCGCTTTTGTGTACGCCTCATGCCGACCGTACCACGAACTGCCAGCAGTTTCGTATCATCTGGCATGAAGTATCCGTCCTCAAAAATCGAACGACCGCCCCTTCCGTTATTCAACTCAAAATCACCAGTGATCACGCTTTCGCCTTCCCAACACTGGAAGATAGAACATCCTTTATAGCCCATGCCTATCTCGCCCGTAGATAAAATTCCAAAATTCTTCGCCATTTTTGGCGCGACATCCGGCCGAACTTCGATAACAATACGGCCGTGCGGTGTACCGTTTACGTCAATATTGAAAAAGTATAACGGACATATGTTTGAGGGATTTCGGATTAGATTTTGTGGGGAGTGGATTACGTTCGGGACCATTAAAGCGTTGTTTTCGTAGGTGTTTTTCGGAGAAGCGAGTATCAGATGAGGTGGGCCGTGTGGGGAGATTAGATGTGGAGGGAGCGTTTGTAGGGATGGATGGTATTCGATACTGTTTCCGTTTTGCATTGGTTGCTGTTTGTTTAGGACGTGTCGCGAGTATAATTGGGACATGCAGTAATTTGCTAAAAAGAGAATCGGATTTTGTTGTGAAGGTGTGAGCAATCTTGAACTGCCAGGAAGCGGAATTTCACCGCTGTGTATATTTGTTAGGGCTTGTTTCAACAAATGGAAGTCAAATGCTACGGTTGAGTTGCGAATCAAATCATCCAGTTGGCATTGTAAATACATTTCTTGGTAACGCGTTTGCAAGCGTTGCTTTTCGATATTCAAGGACGAATAGAGATTATGCATTTCTGAGGGATTGTCGACGACGGCTAAACTAGTTCGAGCTTTGCTTAAGTTTTCACGCGATTCGCTTAATTCGTAATATGTTAAACCGTTCGTTAGATCCGCTTCGACGTGCGTTTTCAACGTAACGCACGCTTCGAGTACTTTTAATAAAAATTCGCGTTGTTGCATTGCCAATCGTTGGATTTCAGACAACATTTTATTCATAGACACCAGCTCCATTTGTATTTCCGTAATGAGCTGATCTTTTGCTTCGTTTTGCGATTTGATCTGGTGCGACGCGTGATCACTGGTCGTGGCACAAGCGCGACAAACGGCTGCGCAGCATGTGTGACACCACAACGCTAAAGGCATAGCGTGCGTGTGACAATTTTCCGAGATGACTTTCGTTGGTTTTTCCGGCGGTTTGGCTCCGAGTTTTAGTTGCGCGAAGTTCTTAACGAGCGATAACACGGGTAGATAGGTGGGTAGCGCATCGGGCCCCAAGTCACCTAACTCAGTGCGTTTCCAACAGTGAATGCACAGCAATTCACCCTGGCCTTTCATTAGCGAAGTACGCATACATTGTAAGCAGAAGTAATGTTTGCACGATAACAATTTCGGGGATTGGTCGGTTTCGTTGAACTTCTGTTTGCAGAAACCGCATAATGTTAACTCTTCGAGTTCGGGTGCTAATGTTGAATCCATTTCTACCTGTTTAGAAGAATAAATTGTTTCTTGAAATATTTTCCACAAAAGATACAAATATTACTATAAAATATATATATATATTATGCTATTTAATATATTGACTAAAAATGAGTCATGACCGGGATTTTTTGTGCTAAATTGAAAGTACTTTTTCAAATGAATTCCTTTTAAAAACTATATCTATTTTCAACAACAAAAAACAATGAATTATTTCCAGTATAAAATATATAGTTAAGTTTTTATTAGAAAAACATTTCCGTCTATATTATTGCAGTTAGCAACAATAAAAATAAACCGATGAATTAATCTCAGTAAAGAATATACAGTTATATTTTCTATTAGGAAAATATTGCCCTCTATAATTAAAAATATAAGAATATTTTAGGTCAGATATTTTAAAATTTTAAATAAAAATAAGTTGAGGCGTTATTTTTATTGGTAATGTGTTTTGTTGTTGTTAACTAACTGTAGATTAATAAAACATCACCAAAAAAAAAAAAAAGTCAAAAGACATACACGTGGAATAACACACACATACATACATACATATATATACATACACAAACAACAAAAATAGTGTTATTGAGTGATTGATTGAATTAAACAAGTATGAATTCCTGTATGTAAAAACTTATTAGCGAGGGACATAATTATGCATAATAACAACAGTCGGTTAGCAGGTGTCTTGTTTTTAGGGAACAGGTTGTGCCTAGTGTAATTGTCAAATAAATAATTAGTAATTGCAAAATAAATTGATTGGTTTCCCGCCACGGTGTCGTAAATGCATTTAAATAAGCGTCCAAAAATTACGTCAACAAATAGAACGATTAGTGTAGATGGGTATGAGTTTTTTTTTCCAGAACGGTACACCTTACAAACTAATTGATTTTACATAATTATCCAATCATATGCGTGCCTACCGTTTATATATACGACGTAACACAGCCTTTTTAATCCGATTTAAACGCGATACGTAACGTTTTTTTGGTCGTTAAAAAACTTCGATTTTCGGCAACGATTTACGCGTGTTTGTACTTTGTATCGATATAGACGATTGCGAATAACAAAGGATAAACTAATAATGATTTAAATTATATAACTATTTTGCGCCGACATGACCGGCTACCGATATTACGAATAACTTAAAATTATTGTGGCCAACACTATGTGCCACATCATGTTGACGACTGCTCGTTGCACACACACTCGTGTGAGGCCGTTCTGCGTCTATCTTCACGCTGATCGATGGCGTTACTTCTGGCAAGCGCCAAATTCAAACATCTATCGATTTCACAACATTATTTTCATATTACACAATAAAATATTTCTTAACAGCTATCGTAATTTTTGTAATATTCCCACCCTATACATTATTTGAATAAAGAATTTTATAATATTTTAAAATATCTGCATCCTAGTGTTTATATGTGTAGAAACATATGAAACAATATATTTAAGCATTCTAATTTTTTTTTATTATTATTATTTAGGAAAAAGATTCATATGGCAACGAAGTCCCACGATTGGCACGTCCACTACCAGTTGAGTATTTACTAGTTGATGTTCCAGCTTCAACACCACTCGTACCTCAATTCACATTTAATAGCGACACAAGTAAACGGCATTTCCCGGTAGAGAATCGTTTAGTCGATGGGCATATCCAGGATTTTAACGCATTATCGTCGTACCTGTCGCAATTCAGCCCGCCTGAATTCCTAACAGCAATATCTGATTTCCACCTGTTGTTGTATATCTCAACAATGGACATGTTGCCAATGCGCGAGTTCATGGATCCGCTGCTAGAGGCGGTTCGAACACAAAATTCGGATCAGGCGCTAGAGTGGAGTCGGTCTGAACATTGGGCTACGGTTGAGCAATTGATAGCTGCCAGTAATACCTCACCACCAAATTCCAGGTAATTTATTATAACTTATTTGTTTTAAGTATAGTTTTATTCTTATTTTATTTGTTATGTATTAGGCCGGGTTCTGTGGCAGCTGAGTCAGGAGCAAGTGATTCAAGGTCCCAAGGTGCTGGGAATCCAGAATCGTTATGGACATGTCCTTTTTGCACTTTTTTGAATTCAACAGAAGTACTTGTTTGTGACATGTGTAGTCTACCCCGTTCTATGTCTCATTAAGGTTTGTTAAAGAACACGAATTACAATAAAAAATATCTTTTTAGTTAACAATATCAGTCTTATATAAAGTTACCAATAATGCAATGTGTTCTAAAATAATGTATGTTGTTTTAGATAAATCAAGTGAAACTTGGAAAGTCGGGCTGGTTTGAAATAAAAAAAAGGTAAAAATGATTCTTTTTACATACTTTAAGTTACTTGTCTTGTGATTTAGTAACTACCCTATACATATATATAAATTATTTAGTCTATATTAAACGAATTATTCTGATCATAATCATGATTTCGTTTGTTCTGTGCACATTTCTAAAATGAAAAATGATGTGTGAGACCTTAGTAAAATTGTTGCGCTGCAACAAAGCGTATTTTAACATTTTTTACCATATTTAGGTTATCAACCACTTTGTTTAGTAGAATGGTGCTTAATTTCCACGCGTTCAACTATGAAACTGGTTGCTTTAATTAATTATTATAAAATATGGTTTTATTTTATTGTATGGTGAAATGATGAACTAATAAATGAACAGAAAATATATGAACGACTTCTTCAATTATATTTATTTTCGAAATAGATATATATATCTATTATACCAACATTTCGAATAGATATTATTTATTTTAATAAATATATAATTGAGATTTTCACAAGTGAAATAATTCCCCCCCCCCCCCTTCCGGGAACTATATTATAACACAAAATTACCTAGTTTTATGAAAATTTATTTAATTCAAACAATATTCTACATCTACAGTTTTCAAAACAATATTCACAAAATATTAAAAAAAGAAATATACAATTATGAGACCTAATAAATTAATCTAACGACGGGAATATTCAACGTAAGGGGCAATACATTGAGTTTGCCATTTTTGAGCACAAAAGCGACATGTCCACATTGATTAAGAGAATACTTGTTTTTAAGTGCATAATAAATATAGTGATATATGAAGCTATTTAAATAATCTATTCAAGTGAAATGTTCACTTCATTTCCTATAAATGGAGTGGCAAAATGTATATATATATATATATATTTTTTTACATTAATAAACTTTATTATTGGTATCTCCGTACGGGGTATCACCTTTGTGCTTTAATGATCCTCAAAGTATCTTAGCTTAAAAATAATTTCAGCCCCTAAGTTGAGCAACTCATCGCACATAATTCACAATTACACACACACATTTCGTAAAAAATTATCAATTGTCAAAAATATTGCGAATTTTTTTGTCGTAATATACAAAAATAATTGAAAATCCAATTTTTTTTTTTTCCTTAGAAGTAAAACAACAAAGAGTTGACGTTTTTATGTTTAATAATGCGTTTTTTATGTAGCCTGCTTTTGAAACGCACTAACATACATTAAATTTAACGCAAATAAATAGAGTGATGTTATTTGCAGAATACATTGAATTGTCACTGCAGAGAATAAATGTACTCAATACTTGAGTACATTTATTAAATAATAAACAAATTTGCCAGAAATTTGTGAAAAATAATTTGAATGAAACATCGTCTCGAACAAAATACAAAAAGTCCAATTTACCCTTTGTGTCCCAAAATAACCATGGTTTAATTTTTTTTTTTTGTAACTTAAAATATTAAATATCCATTCTTGCATAATCTATGAAATGGCGTCTACTGTACAAACAGGCGTTCTGTTTTTTTTTTTTGAAAAACTAATCATTTTATTTAAACTATATTCAGATTTGTTACATTAAAAGCTAAGTGAAAAAGTCCAAATGCGAACTCAGTTCCATTTGACACTGTCCAACAAATCTGGATAATTTAATAATAATATATATATATATATAAATTATAAGATATCTTAAAATACCAAATAATGCCTGCGTTTTATTGAGTTCTTTTGCAAATATAAAAAGCACAAGTATTACTACACAACGACAGGCTTTTGATATGATTATACAAATTCATGTCTAGGATAAATAAAAAAAAATTTAGACACGAATACACGAAAAGATTTTCGTAACTTAACACAAAAGCATAACAGTTTTCGACTGTATTCAATTTTTTTTTTTTTTTACCAGAGAACTAAAGTAAATTTCGTTATTTGCAAGAATTAAAAAATATAAATTAGATCTCCCGCAATTTTCCAAATGTTATTATTTAATTTTCGTTTCAATCTGATTTGTGCGTAACCGGTGGAAATTCTTGATCGTCGTCGAATTTGAATCCGCCTTTTGGTGGAGACTCAGCCGCCGCTACCATCTCGCGAAATTTCTCTGAATCTGTATAAAGAAAATTAAAATACCAAATATATTGTGATATACAGTTGAAACGTCTTAATACTATTTCAGTGCCTTTAAATGATGGATTTGTTTGTTTGTATATAATTTATATCAAAATCAAAATGCCATACGTAAAATGCACCAAACAAACAAATCCTGTATATGATTAACGTGTTTAAGTTGAAGCGTACCATCACCGGTGATATATAATCACTCGCAAAAAAAAAAAAAACACAAAACCCTTAGATTAGTGTTAGTAATTTTATAAATTTCACGGACCAACAATATAAATGATATTTGAGAGATGAAGGTGTCGCATGTGCTTTTTTTTTAAACATTTTTATGTAAATATGAACATAATTCATACTGACCAGTACCTGACATATGCCCAATGGGATTGCCTTTGACGACACCTGCGTAGCTACTTAGGGGCGAGCCTTGCACGAAACAAACAAAAAAAAAAAAATATGGATATTTGATCGACCAGGTTATAGGATCAAACAGGATCTCGCTAAATGAAGTCTAATTAAAAAAATGGCACACAAATTATCAGTTTTAGCACAACAATGGGAAATGGAAAAATATAATCTTAGGGAAATATCTACATAAAATGTTTTTTGTTTTGTTTTAAATTACTATTAATTGATTTAAGGAGTATATGTGGTTTTTATAAATTGGGTAGGGTGGAATAATGTCGGACCGTTTTCACCATAAACAAGAAAACTATACCATTAACTTGCGAAGTGTGATTGGCCCTGTTTTACTATTGCAAGACTGTCCCGTTATCTTTTCGGGTCTAAAGATCTTTGGAAATGGATTTGCAATCGATAGTTGTGCAGTAGTAGTAAGGAATTGCAAAACCATAACCAAACTAACAAAAAGAAACAACTACTATAAAAAAAAACGGGGTGAAACCTTCGCAAATACCTGTATCCTGCGTTTTAACGATCGGCTTTGGTTCACTTCTCGTTGTTGGTCCAGCACCATCTGTCTGCGTGGCAGGCGAAGCTTCCGTACGCCCGTCCAGTCTATGCTGTTTTGAAAGTGTTAAATCGCCGCCTTCGTTACTATCCAAATTGTAAATGTATAAATAACCATCGGCAGCTGCTACCAGTAAACGAAGTTGATTTTGTATCCTATAATAATAAAAAATGCATATATAACAGGACCCTTATACTACACATTTACAATCGTGTTATTTTTAACAATTCACGAAATGTTGTATATTGTGAAATGTTTAGAAATTCATATAAATGTTTCTGTAATAGATAGACATATACTGTCGTGGAATAAAATAAGCCTTATTTATTAAGGAATAACATAAAAAATACAGGGTGCAATTATCTTATGTGGTCCTCTAGATTTAAAGAGTGCAAGTAAATATGAGCTGCACGCTCCATATATATTTGGTTTTGTAACAATTGGCGCCCACTCGTCGATTGTCAACACTCTAGATATATCTAGCACTTATTAGTTGCGAAACTTACGTAGTTATCGCTGTAACATTCCGAACTCCATGTACAGGTAAATGCGCAGTTGCGAACGCTCGACCTTGATTGAAAACATCTGTAACCTGTGACGGCAGATAATTCGCACTGGCTGAGACCGCCTTTGATAAATACCCCATCCATCCACCTTCTTCTAAACTTTGTCTTGGACTAAATTTAAAAAAAAAATGTTTATTATCAAGTTTTGAGCGTTGCGTTTAATATGAACTGTACGTTTCTTTTGGTTCTTCAAGTTTGAATACATGCACTGTTTCCGTATTGCTGCTGCAACATAAGTATAGTGAGCACATGCTGAAACTCAGACTGGATATGGAAACACAGCGTTTAACTCCGCGTCGGAATTCGTATAATTTAGCGCCGTCCGTTACGGAAAATACACGGATTACTGTGCCTTTTTCCGAGGCGGTCGCTATTCGCAATCCTGTTGTGCTGAATGCTAGAGCTGCTAACGGACTGTCGTGTGCTGGGATCATTATTTTGGAGTGCTACAATCAAAATAGTTTTTTTATGAAATTTAGAAAATCGCCATTTTTAATTGCAATATTCACTATTGAACAAAGGAATGATTAAAACAATATTGCCAAATGAAATATTATTGTACAATAATAACAATTGTTTTCAAAAATGTAATCATGATTTCCAGATAAGTCCTACCAAAGCCCTAAATTGTACTCATTACAATGAAAAAATAATCATATTTTGATTAAAGTAATAATAAGCTCGTAAATTATAATCGATTGTTACAATATCAAAACATGCATTTGTTTATAACAAGATAGTATCTTGAAACAAATTTTAATGAATTTATAGTTTTATAATCATGATTAATCTAGATATAAATTGCGCTATATGTTTAAAAATTTATCACTTAATAGAGTTGTTTTTATAATAATAACAAAAGAATTTTTATTTCCTACGACTTTTAATCGTAGTGATAAATGTCTGTAGGTGTTTACCAAATTGACGGCATCGAAAATCTGCACTTCACCAATAGTGCTAGAGCCTGGATACGCCAAGAAGCAGTTCTCGCTGTTGATGCTAAGACTGCAAAGTCCTGATGGATTCGGCGGCGTGTCTCGGATCGTATGCAACACTTTCATATCCCGGATATTATGAATATATAAAGATTCCTCCAGGCATACCACCAATCGCTTTAAAAAACAAATAAACCAATAACGCATTCATTGCAGGCGAAATGATTAATCTTACAGCTCTATTCAGCTTGACGGCAAGTATGGAATTTGAGTAGCTGTAGTTACAAATCTCGGTGCGTTTCTTGAAATGGCACACTTTGAGTTTCCGTGGGGCCGCCAGTGATACGATTGCGACCAACGAACTGCTGAACAATCGTTCGACGAGACATGTGTCTTCGTTGCCATCCTCGATGATTTGATCGAGAAAATCAACGGAATTCAAGGAGAAGAGTTTGTAACCACTGTGTGTCCCAACAGCCAGAGATCTAAATATACATAATCCAGCACATGAAATCAATATAATATGGACACAAAATCGAACGATAGTAATTCTATATATATATATACGTAATTTAATATGCATAGTCATTAACTTTAGAAATAAAATATCTAGAAGTATATCAATGAAACAAAATTGATTATTATGGAATTTTTATTTTTTTTTAGATACATTTGTGGTATATCTAGAAGAGATAGAATATGTTTAAGAGTTAAGTGGTAATTCTGGTATTTTTAGGAGACTAGTTGTAAGTGCATTCTAGGAATTCGGGAATTAAATATTTTTTCGTGATTTTAAGGTGGTGCTACTGTATCATTTAGTAGTTTGTATGAGAAAGTGAAATTGTGCGTTGTTATTTATTTTGAAACTGTCAATTATTGAACAGCCATGTTTGTTTATAATTACGTCATTAAAATGACAGATGACCTATATTATTAACAATAGTAATTTGTATTCAACCACAATATAAATATTGCAATTTCGCATAGCCATCATTTAACAACTATAAAAATGTACTTGATCTTTTTTTGTGAATGACGTAAGACAATCCTTTCTCTTCGCTATAAAAAATGATATTGTATCAACAATTGCAGATAGTTTTGCAATACGTCCGTCAAGTGATGACACCTCAACTACGCACTAAAAACGAATGCGTAAACAAGTAATGACTATCAATAAATCGGGTACGAAACTTACGAGCAATCCTGATTGAAATTAACAAAGAAAACCCCCGAACTGTTCGAATCCGCAGCTGATTGGTTTACGATGTTCATGAGTCCGTTTACACCAGCTTTTAATCCTTCTGTCAACACATCAAAGTGCTGAACGATATTTAACATACAACAAAAATGTTCACTATTTCACGCAAATTCACACACCAGATTTAATTTTTCACACAAAGGCCGACCTTGATATCACGTATCAACACTCTCACATACAAAACAAAAGCAACTTTTGCTAGTCTTCCATATTAAATATTGACTAGAAACAGCTGACCACATTCGAGTTGCGCAAAAACGGTATATTGCAATTCGTGAACATTTGAGTGGGAGGCGAGATGAGCAATTTCGACGCGATGAGTAAGAGAACTATGCGCACTAACTTGAATATTGCTAGAGATTAATTTTCAAAATAATAATATTCTACAAAATAATGTATATTTATATTTTAATTGAAAATTACACATGTAGTATGGAAAATTAAATATAGTAAATTGTTTAGTAGCTTATATGAAAATGACAACTCACTGTTTTTTGAGTAATATATATTTGTTTGACGCTATGCTCATGTTGAGGTGAATTGCTGAACGTGAGCATGTGATAACAGCGATAAGAAACGTCAAACTCTCACGTTTTTGTATTTGTTTGCATATATTTATCATTATTGTTCGTTTTCCGTGATAATTTATTTATGTTCACATAAACTACCGTTAATTGTAAACAATATCGAGCATTTTATCTGTATAAAATTTGTTATCAATTTGAAGGACACCCCCCTCTTAAAAAAAAAATAATAAGACTGATTTTGAAAACGCGAGGGGCTATTATTATTTCGAAATGTGCCGAGTATCGTTTTGCTCCTTAGTGAGAAACTGTAAGAATGTCCTTGAATGTAGAGTATTTTTATCATAAATATTTTCTAATACTTGGATTCGGGTCAAACTACAAAGTCTATCATACATTTAATGTTTGGTAAGGAAATGTAGTTATGATTTAAAAATAATTCTACAATTAAATACTCCCGGCAAACACAGATCTGACACGTGCGAATTTATTGAATTATTGACGGGCTTTAATTTAATTTAACCATTCATTGAATTAGTAATTTTTATTACGGTATTTATGATGACAGGTATGATACACAACAACGATGGTTCACATAGTACTGATTTCATATCGAAATTAATTCCGTGGCAATATTTACGAAAGTGAGTAGAAATACTGTGCGCATTTATTTGTTCAGTTTTGCGATTGTTTGCTCGTTTGATTATAGCGTACAATGGATGAATCGTCGGGCTTCCTCACGAGAAGCGTATAGTCCGACGCAAATTGAGCATGTTGCGAATGTGCTCACACACGGCATCTGGATTGTGCCCAGTTGCCTTGCCGTCTTTAATTTACTAAGCAGAAGCTCGAATGTGGCACAAGTTATATCAGCACTAGTTTACGGTGCAACACTAGTTTTAATATTTACTATATCCACCACGTTCCATTCTGTATTTTACTGCAATAAACATAGGTTTGTTTTATTTACAAACACATTTTGCTTATTATATTTGAAATTATTATTATTAAGACTACCCAGAATTTATTTTGTGTGTGTGTGTGTTTTTATTGTATAGACAGTTAAAGGATGTCCTCCACCGTTGTGATAGAGCTATGATTTATGTCTTCATTGCCGGAAGTTACTTCCCGTGGTTGTCTCTGCAGCAGTTACCTGAAGGAGGCTGGTCTTCCGTAATGCGCTGGATGGTCTGGATTTTGGCAGCTCTCGGCATTGGCTACCAACAGGCTTTCCACGAACGATACAAACGCTTGGAAACTGTGATTTATATTATAATGGGAATTGGTCCATCAGTACCACTCATGGCAGAGGTAAGTCTGCATGCAATACATTTTAAAATTTTATTACTACCAGTGTATTGCACTGGACTTTCTTATACGTAGTTGGTAAACATTCCAGAAAATCTAATTTTTTATAACACTATATTAGAAATTATTATGGTCGGACGATTTTTAGTTTTTAAATAAACTTAAACTCTAGCAAAATATTTTTAATAAACCTATTTGATAATAGATATTAAATGTCAAATTATTTAGGTCTATTTTGATTTGGTTGATAAGATATCTTAACTATAATCCCCTATACCTAAACAACTATGGCATATAAATAAGATAAGGAAACATTTCAATTACAATTTCTCTGCAACGTTTTTGAAGACATGTTTCAAACATAAACGCAAAATATTAATATCGTTCATTTTAATCATAACTATTTTACTGTAAATCGAATAGTTTCGGTGATATTGCAAAAACCTCACAAAAACGACTAAATAAACATACACTTCCGGTTTGAATATTTGTTAAAATCAAAGATTTTCTTACCAGCCATACACAAAGCCGTACGTTTAAAGTTTCATACTTGTATTTTTAACACACATACATACACACCATTCTAAAAATAGTTTGATTGTAGAGCGTATACATTTAAACATTAAAAAATATTGTTAATTATTTCAAAAATGAATAAATATTTAACGTAAATATTTAAATTATATTGTGTACACATTCAGTAAAAATGATTATATTAAGTACTATGCAAGAATATATAAATATATAATCATATGTTTAAATTGCCAATAAATTAAAAATATTAGTTGATTTAAATAAGGCAACACGGAAATTAAGACCTTGTTGTACTTTCTTTTGTTGTTTTTTTTTTGTACTATTTGACGCAATTATGTATAGTACACAATTATAATCTAATTAACATTTTGAGTTACGTAACCATAGTACAAAATGCAATGTTTTTTTATGTGAAAATTATTTAATTAATAATTTCAGAATAAAATTTGGTGTTTTTTTTTTTTAGCACGAGTTCGCTGGCGCAGCCGAACTAAAAATCGGCGGTGTGATCTATATGATCGGAGTGTTGTTCTTTAAGTCGGATGGATCGATTCCGTGCGCTCACGCGATTTGGCATTTATTTGTCGTCGCAGCCGCGGCCGTTCACTACTTCGCCATTTTAAATAATCTATACCCACTGAACGAGACACTTAGTTAATGCAACTTGTGAGTAGAAATTCTTAAATCAATTCCCCCAATTAATTATATAAATGTCTTCTCACTACTAGTAGTATAGCCGAAAACCATGACTACTTATATAGTCCACTTAAGTAATATCAAATCCCACCTGAAATAGTGTGACCAATTTTTAATACAGAGGTTTTATTATTTTAAAACGTTCTAAATACATTATTGGTGTTTTCGTTACGTGCTTAGATTACTTATTTAATTCAAGTGTGTATACAGAATTTAGTTCAACATGCAGTCGGTGTATGTATGTATGTTTACTAAATTTCATATGGCGCTAGTATCGCTTGATGTAGTCTCCATTTTATTTATATATATATACAAAATGGCGAGTGTTAAAGGAATTTTAATTTTAAATATGAAAAAGTCTATAGAAATAAGTAGAGCATATCTCAATTTATCTGTAGAAACTTATAGATCTTTTTAAATATATAAATAGTGAATAGATTTTAAATGTTATAGGTGTAAATCTGATTTTAATTTAGAGTAAAAGGAGCAACACATGATTTATTATAGAATATGAATATATATATATATATATTTCGAAAGTGATCAATATTAATGCGAATTCTATTTTAATGTGTAAATAATACAAATTTAATATAAATATACACACTTAAATTAAAGATAATAAAAGTACTAGACTTTAGAACACCAAGTATAATGTCAAACTCAATGTGATAATATTAGCAAAACTCTTTACAGTAAAACTTGTTTGAGTTTTCAACACAATTTTATCAAAACAGTATTATTTATATTTGACTGTTATCTTTTGAACTCAGTTTGAAAATCGAACAAGTTTTACCGTCCCAAATTATCATGTACAAAAGTGTTAGTTTAAATAACTTACAGAGGAACTGCCAGATAATACTAACGATGAATAATAAAAAAAAAAAATCACTATTAGATTAGTTAGATAAGTTGTGTTCCTCTCTTAAGCTTCCCAAAAAAACTGCACTTATTATTGATCTGATTGCCTGCAGAGATTCTCTTATATTTTTTTATTTTATTTTTAAGTTAATTGCTATTTAATTTTAAACGGTTCATAACGGTGTAAAATGTATAAATAGAAAAGTGTTCATACATTTAATTGCCGGTTGAACCTGTATTATATACATCGATTTTAATTTATGTGAAACAATGAGATTATGCGAAATTATTGCCAATTTTTAGATATTATTAGTGCCAAAAACTCAACGAGAAATTATTTTATATATATCATTTAAAAACTCCCAGTTATTTTTTGTTTTTTAGTCGAACACATAGATCAGTTTAACTGTTAGATAAAAATATATCAACAAATACGACAAGACAAGATTTTATTAAATTAAAGTAATAAGTGAAATATATCAATGTACTACAAACATATAAAAAAATTATAGTTCTACCCATATTCTTCCACAGATTTAGAAAATAAATGTATTTTTAGTCTAGATTACAATTTGTCCTCAATGTAATTTTGTAAATGTGTACAAAATATATGTTGTAAATCTGCTTTTGTCAATTGTTTTACCTTTCACAATCCTTACGGGTGAACAGCAAAGCTGTTAAGAGCACCGAGTTAAGTTACTCATATGCAAGGATTTAAATGCGATATACATAAGTAGAAGCTTCTCCGCCTGTGATTGGTTAGATATTAAAGGCGGCGACCAATCCCAGACGGAGACGCTTCTACTTAATGTATATTGCTATTCAATCCTTGCATATGATTGGCTAGTTGCGCAAACACATGAAACACCATTTTCTCAATACTAAATAAATAGTGGTGAGAAATATTCGAATAATATCGAGTGCGACTTCAAAATATTACGTACTATAAGAGTACTTGTATATTTTATTCTGTGCACAACTAACATCTCTATTTAGTAAAATGTGAACATTAAACATGCATATATGCTCCTAAATTGCATACGCGTGATTAGTTTAGCTATAGGTCATGAACGGTCGATAACAATTACTATATGGCCTAATTCCAATTTAAATCCTAGCAAATATAAATATTGCCTTGTCTATTTACTTAAGATATATTTAACAAAAAAATACGTAAATGTAAGAGATATAAAAAAAATTGCATTAATAACAACCTTGATTTACAAAAAAAAAATGGGCACCCCCTAAGGTGTACTTTACGAATGTAATTATCACATGTTTTATCAAGGTTATTAACCATGAAATATCAATGGCAATGACACAGGTTACCTGGGGCAACCGGCATCAAAACAAATTCAAATATTAACACGGCACCCACTGACGTGTGACACACATATTTACCTGACATTTTTACTTTCTTTTCATAAATTTTTTAGTGCTGAAACTGGCGAAACAATATTTGCAAATAGAAAATGTGTAACTAATACTGTAGTTTGTTAAAAGTGCTAAATTGTATCTTAAGTATCTTTGTAATTAATGCATTCAAAATGCATAAAAATTTTCCAACGGTAAATAAAATTGATGACCGTCGAAATAGTTTAGATTTACCGTCTCACGGACGTGTACCGCGATGGCTTGAAGATATGTCGAGGTAAGTTACCACACACCTTATTAGGGGTGTTAAGTGTGTGGATATTGTCGCGTTTTTAAATGTTGGGTTTTTTTTTGTTTGTTTAGAGACGTTGAAAGAAGTCACTCTCTCGTTTTAGAGAAGGATTATTTAAGTGGTAATAATAACGAACGGATAAATAAAATTTTTGAATCGATGCGCCGTAGCGCAAATAGGTACATACATTAGCTAATTAAATCTATAATTGGTCTAAATCACGATATTTTATTTTTTAAGTACGCCATCAACATCAGCTAAATACGGTCGCAGATCTTCGAGTTCCCAGTCGATTCCCGCGTACCATAAACAGTTTATTAGCGTCGATATGGATAAATACATCGTGCCCAAATTGGATGAAACACAAGAATTATTAGGGTTTAAACCTATTTACAAAAAACAAGTGAATGATAAACGTGATGGTGAGCTGCAACTGAAACATATCTTACCCAAATTGTAGTATAATACAAATATACCGAATTTTTATTTTTTGTGATATTAAAAATATAATTATTACACTCTATTTTGTAGTTGTTCATTTCTTGTATTTATTACAATTTGTTGTAGTGTTTTTCTATCAAATTTTGTTAAACATTTGATATGTTTTATTAATTTTCAGAAGTTTCTCAATCACTTTTAAATATTTCTCCTGCAGCCGGTTATAGTCCATCTATCATGGACCAAACCGGTCGAAAATCTAGATTAGATGTACTCAGCGATCAAATAACAACAAGTATTAACGATTTAACGTTGACTGATACAAAACAAAACGCAGATATCGCAAAAGTAAAAACGCAACATACACAATCGGTTGCGAAACTGATACGATCGAATGAGGAAAAACGAATCACGTTCGACGAAGAGTTCCAATCGCTTAAACACAAAATACAAAAATATAAAAAAATCAAATACAATAAAAAAAATAAACACAAACTAAATCAAACCAACGAACCAAACATTTTAACCGACACACTACAATCGGAAGAACTATTCATCATTCCGGAACTTCCATCTGGAACAATAATAATTGTAGACATTTTAAGCACCTGGGGTGATCGTTATTATGTAGGTTTGAATGGAATCGAATTATTTGATAGTTGTGGCAACTTAGTTAAAGTCAAAAAGGTAATCATATATAAACAACCATAACAAGATTATTTATGAGTTTTATGCTAGATTACGGCTTCACCGGAAGATATTAACATCTTACCAGAGTGTGACGGGGATCCGAGAGTGGTTTCAAATCTATTAGACGGTGTTAATAGGACTCAAGATGATCTACATTTGTGGTTAACACCGTTTGATGCAGGCGAACACCATTTAATTACCATAGAATTACCTAAAAGAACCGAACTGGCCATGCTTAGAATTTGGGTATATCTCAAACATATTTGTGTGATTATGGTTAAAATATGGTTTTTTTTTTAGAATTATAATAAATCAAGGATCCATTCGTATCGAGGCGCTAAAGATGTTATTATAACACTAGATGGCATTTGTATTTTTCGGGGGGAAATTGCACAAGCCTGTGGTAGTATTTTGGGTGGAATTGAATCTTTTGGAGATGTAAGTAACTTTTATGTGAAAGCGCTTAATAGAAATTTGATTTAAGATATTTTAATTGTCACTAATATATTTATATAGACAATATTATTCACAACGGAAGAACATATATTAGAAAAAATCGCGTTAAATGACGTAGCGTATTCGACTTTAATATCAGTAACAGATACTCCAAGCCGAATTGAACGTCCTACAACAGCCACAGCTGAGGAAGAAGTATATTTATTATTCATTTAAAATTACTCATAAACTAATATTTTATTAAAGACATTCCAGCGTCCATACACTCATGCATTCTCACCAAAACCAGAATCAAGTGCGCCATTAATCGGTGTACAACGTATCGACTTGATTTTGATTTTAAATTGGGGCAAATCCGACTACATCGGATTGACGGGCCTAGAAGTTATCGGAGACTCAGATATCTCAATAACGATTCCTAAAGAAAATTTGCGCAGTAATAATATCACTACAAGTGCAATGCTGCATCGATTAATTGACGATGAGAATATTACTAGTGACCGGAAGCATATGTGGTATACTCAATATTTACAAGGAACTGAAATTATTGTTAGTGTTTTATTTGAACAATTAACGTATATAGCAGGTAAATAAACTGGTGACAATTTGTAAATTTAGTTCGATAATATGTTTGTTGCAAAGGTATTCGCGTTTGGAATTATAACGAAAATCTTGAAATGACGTTCTGTGGCGTACGAATGATTAAAATTAATTTAGACAACAAACCCATGATGAACCCATTGACGAATGACACAACGTTTTATTTGAGACGCGCCCCGGGTAATATGCATTACGATTTCGTGCAAGAAATACGCTTTTGCCATTTGACTAGTTTAAATTGTCACCAAGAGCCGTTTTATGATTTCAACGCGATGCCAATAGTGCGAGATGAAATTTACGACAATCCTATAATGCCGGAAGGTTTTGTGTTTCAAATCGTTATTTACACAACTTGGGGTGATCAGTATTATGTTGGATTGAATGGATTAGAGATTTATGATCAGACAGGAAAGCAGATTATGTTAACAGAAAGTAGTAAGTTTGTTTGAGAAAATAATCAAGTTTCGTATTTTTTATAAGTTTGTTTATAGATATTTGTGCACATCCGGAAAGTGTAAATGTTTTGCCTGGAGTATCTGGTGATATTCGGACTCCAGATAAGTTAGTTGATGGTATACATGACAAGAGTGATGGTAGTCACTCGTGGTTAGTGCCAGTAATACCAAAGTGTCTTAATCGTATCTATATTGTTTTTGATCAACCTGTTACTATTTCTGTGATGAAAATTTGGAACTACCTCAAATCACCGAATCGAGGCGTCAAAGAATTTGGTGTAAGACCCAACCACCAGTAATAATTTACTTAATTATGTTGACTTATTTATAGATATTGGTTGATGATTTATTGATTTATAATGGAATTTTGGATAAAATCAGCGATAAATCATCAGTGAAACATAGAACGATTTTGTTTACGAATAACCAGAATGTTTTGCAGAAAGAAATGGCCAGTTTAGTCAAGTATGAGGAAAATCAAATACATTTTGAGAGTTTTTTTTTATTGTTTAATTTGTTTTAGACACAGTATCGATAGTCAAGCAACAATTTTAATGAATGAAGAGCTTAGAATGACGACAGGAGGCTCATTGCCGAATGCCGATCAATCGTTAAGGCCGTTTACTTCCGTAAATCATATGAACAGAGGTCGAACTTCTCAGAGCAACTAATAGGAAAGTATATGCCAAAATATCTTTTATTACATGTTTTAATATACGTTACATATAAGAATAGGGCTTGTATTTTAGTATAATAAATAATGTTAATTGTTGTATTTAATATTAAATAGTCTACCTTTAACAATTATATTTATTCCTTTCTATTTACAATTTCATTTATGACTTTAATTAACTAAAGTTAAAACAATATAATAATTAAATTCACCTTAATTTACATTCTCAAAAATATGCTCGTGCAAATTAGCAAACAATCTCTAGTACAACGTATAAGAAAGACCAGTTGTTTCATGTGTAGAAAAGTTTGCGCCAATTTGTTAAACGTTATGGTTTTCAACGTTGACTGAGAAATGACATATTTTCCACAGGTTAGAAAAATCTGTTGACGCAATAAATGTATAAAAAATAAATATTAATGTAATTATAACTACTATAACTTAAGTGTACATACATATATATAACTTAAGAAAAAGAAAAGTTGCATTTTGAAGTGTCCATGCTAAAGTCCGTTCAGTATTTATTGTTATCTAGTTTTAACATTTATATACATAATATCAAATTGATGGTAAATGGATGGATTTTGTAATTGAACAATTAGGGGTGCCACGGAAGTACCTCAAATCCACTAGCAGAGACGATAGAATATTAGCAGTTGTTCATCGAACTTGGTTAAGGTAATTTGTTATATATATATATACCCAATTCAATAAGTAAACTGATTATACTATTATATAAATAGATCCCTTTTAAAAT
The DNA here is from genome assembly GCA_944039245.1 of Nebria salina. NCBI lineage: Eukaryota > Metazoa > Arthropoda > Insecta > Coleoptera > Carabidae > Nebria > Nebria salina. Next base: position 1,517,539 of record OX063273.1, on the reverse strand, counting down.
ACAACCACTTATTAAAATTCATCGAGAATGACCAATTCGAAGTGTGGCCTTACGCGGACGAAGACCTCCGAAGTTCCTGGGTGAAAATCTACATTTCCGTCTATAAAAAAAGTAACGATAAAGTAATACCGTTACCGCGCGTTCGTTCCGTGCAAAACAAAAAATATTCGCACCTATCATTCTCTCAACTATTACACTACGTCATGCAATCGAATCATAAAAACCTGTGGAAAGACGCCTACAAAAAATACAATGCGTGTAACTCGAGCAAATCAGACAGTCACATTACCCTAGCTGAATACAATGTTATATTGCGCGAGATCATTACTAGAGCGTACGGGTGCCCGTTAGTAAATTTAGTCGATCCGAATTTATCGATGGGGCACTCGAAATATTTTGATAACCAACGCAATATTTTACCGGCTGCTTGCGCGATTGAAGCCGCAACGAGCATTTTCTTAATTCACATTCCATGTATTGCGCACTCGTTACAAGACTGCGTTATGTTTAGTCCCGCTGTTCTAGAACAAAGTCACGCGAAACCACTATTTATTATTTATCAACTATTACAAACGTTACTAACAATGCATGATCGCAGTTTAACCATTGGTGATATTACCTTAAACGATATATTCATCACCGATAATTTATGGATACAAATATTACCGAGGTTAAACTCAAATTTACACGTACAAGAATCAACTATTGAAACACCCAGCGAAAATTCGCACGATTGTAGAACAGGACATGTTAGTGATTATTCGCAACGTTGTATTTATTGCGGCAAAAAATCCTACGATAAAATTAATTTAACTGCTACAGAAAACATAGCTCAGCTGTGCGAGTTATGGGTGGACGGGTTAATATCAAACTATACTTACCTACTTGCTTTAAATCAAATATCTGGTAGGAAATACGGCGAACCGAATAACCACCCCGTTTTTCCTTGGGTGACAGATTTCACATCTCGTTGCGGTAACAATTTGCGCGATTTAACCAAATCGAAGTTTCGTTTAAACAAAGGTGACCGTCAATTAGATTTAACTTACGAACATTCGCAAGAACAATCGCAAGTTGCGCATCACGTCTCCGATGTGTTATCATCGATAACTTATTATGTGTATATGGCGCGCCGTACGCCGAAATCGGTTTTGTGTAAAAATGTTCGGACTATTTGGGTGCCTGCGGAATATCCTAGTTCGATTCAGCGCCTTCAAGAATGGACTCCGGATGAGTGTATTCCAGAGTTCTTTTCGGACCCGAGTGTGTTTAAGTCGATACATGAGGATTTGAGCGATTTGGAGGTGCCGCCTTGGAGCTCTAGTCCGGAGGACTTTATCGAGAAGCATAGAGAGGCATTAGAAAGTGCTTATGTTTCAGAAAAACTACATTCATGGATTGATCTCACTTTTGGATACAAGTATGCGGCATCAATTAATTTAAAGGTATTGAATATAGTGTGGAACATATTTATAGATTATCTGGATCGGCAGCTGTAAAATCCAAAAATGTCTGCCTGCAATTAGTAGACGGTCATAAAAGTCTAACAGACTCGGGTATAGTGCAATTATTCACACATCCACATCCAGCTAGAATGTACTCAACGCCGTTCACTGGGAAAACACCGCCGAAAATTCATACAATGCGAAAACGTAAACGGAATATAATTCAAAATGCACTAATAAATTTATGATTGTTTTAAACGTTTAGGGCGACGGGATCGCAGCAACTCGTCACTAAACACTGAAACTCAACGCCAAAGTGAAGAAGAGGATATCTCCTCCGGAATTGAAGACGACTCTTTAAACAGCTCCCAACAAACCAATAGATCTCCTTTAGCTTTATCTAGATTTCTATCGCGATCACGATCATCACTAAACTCAGATGAGTTTAAGATTGGCGACAGCAGCTCAACGAAAAACTCAAAATGTCATAAATTAAGCCCAAACCTCGGTCCAAAATACCCCACATTCACCTCTCATGTAAGCAAAGCAACTCCGATAAGTTCAGGAAGTAATTCTATTATCTCTGTTCAAAAATCGTATATACAATCTGGCGTTATTTATTTGCCTAAAGAGTATAACCCGGCTGGCGCCTTGATGGCGATTGAATCCCATCAAGGATTTTTAGCAAAAACATTCCATGTTTCTCACAAACATTCCGACCCTAAACCTGAATTAGATCATACCTTAGAAGAACCCCAATATCAAAATACCGTTCCGCGCGAAGAAGACGGTAACTCGTTCACGAATCGACTGTTTGCAGAAGATTTCGAAGGGAAGCTTCGTAATTTTCGGAAAGATACTAAATCGAAGACATTTAAATCATTTCCTAGTAGAGCAGAGAATTTGAAACCGAAACGAAAAAAGAAAATCGAAATTCAGGCGTCTTGTAATTATAAGCAAATAGTTGCTACTTGCCGCGTACGCGAGTTGCAAATATTAGGTTGTTTAATTGTTGAGTTGTTCCTCTCCAAACAGTTGAGATCGCAAGGTTTTATTACGTCACTTGAGTTTAATGATAGATTGCGATTGTGTTTGACGATGTTGAAGTATCATGGCGACGCATTGCCGCGTTGCGTTAAATACGCGGTAAATCTATTACTTCAAGTAGAATCTGGTGATTTGGATTCCGTTAGGTATCCAACTATTACAGATTTAGGTTTACCACCACCATCCGCTCACCAGTTACTACAACCATTATTAAGTCATATTTTTCCATTTCCTTCAAATTTCCAAAAACTTTACACTTTCCTTTTAATTTTACAAGATTACTCTAACTTAAGTCATGAGTTAAATATCTTATATCACTTTGATTGTGATGGGGAGGCTTGTTCGAAATTTGAAAACATCGAACGCACCAAAATACTATTTTCACAAAATATCGGCGAATGCAAAGTTAAATTTTGCGCGAAAGAATTAGAATTGATTCTATTTGAAAGTGAAACAGATTGTAGTGAGACTGTTAATATTGTTCTGCCGTACGTGAAAGAAATCATTGAAGATCCTTGCACTTCTGTTTTGGCGGCGTGGTATTTATTTGACCCAGTCGCTCGAGCCTTAGGCCCTAATAAAGCTACAATAAACTTGTTACATTCCATTTTACGTCTATACGAAAGTGAACAAAACGAAAATAATTTAGCGTTTAACTGTAAAATTGCTAAATTATACCACCACAGTTTCCTATTATGCCTGATTGTTCGCTTAGGTTTAAAAACATTCTTAGATAATTTCATAACACCATTAGTCGAAGCCGTAGGTGGATACAAAGATTACGATAAAACTGATATTATATTACACAATCATACTCAGAAATTAGTGCGGAAAACCTCAAATTTAAAATGCATCGATGATAGCGTCGAATTGGAGACGTTGTCACCTTTAGATGAAGAATCCAGCGCGGATTCAAATGTGATATCACCAATCGTCGAAAACGAACCAGAAGTATTTGAATTCGAAACCGAAGCGCCAGAAATCAATGACGTCATCGAACAATTAGAACATAACGTCTCCAAAGTCGATTTAGATTTCAACCATTCAACCGCAGAAGAAGCTTTAGAAGTCTTAGAACCAACAGTTAACGAAGCACCCTCAACTTCCACATGCCCAAAATCACCAACAATACCGATACCATGCAGTTACCACCAATCCGAGTTGATAACCATCGGTTGTGATGTCGGTAGTAAAAAGAATGAACCACTAGAACCAGCTAAATCAGATTTGGATAACGTGTTTATAGCACCAAAACCTGAAGAACGAAAATTGAAACGGAATCATTTTAAAATCTCTGATATGAGTTCTGAAAGCTTGGTGTGGTTGTCGCATCGTCTAGGCCCTGTTTTGACCGCTAGGTATTTATCAAGGAATTTATTGAGGATGTTAACGTTGTGTTATGTTGGAAAAGAAAATTTAGAGACGTTACCGAAAGATGAAATCGTTAGTAATGATAGTATTGATTCGGTATCGATTGCTAATTGGAAAGTTACGGGTGATCGGAACGCGTCGAAAGTACTACATTGTTTAGTTTCAATAGCTGGTAAGTTATATGTATATTACAAGCTACCACACTTGTAATCATTTACGTTATATTTTAGCGTTATACGGGGAACAATTAATTCTTTTACAATATTTACCGCATATGAGCGAATTAATCGCGTTATGTAAACGCAAACTAACACCCAATCTAGAAGGAGGTCTAATCAGTTGCTTAGCATTATTAAAACATATAATTCCATACTTAGTTGATTCAACTTTAATGGATCAATTACAGGTTTAATTGATAAAACATTTAAAAACATTTATGTTATAATCATGTTTTTTAGGATGCTATCTTGAAGAATATTCTTCATCCAGCAGTACGGTTACTAGGAACGACGAAATTTGTTTTTCCTAGTGGGTCAACGGCTCGAAACGTACTGGCGCGTAAATATTTAGACGCTCTGTATGTGTTGGCGGCGCGGATGGGTGCTGATATGACTAGGTCTCATTTGGCTGTGCCGGCTCTTCAAAGATTTTTCTTGATTTTTAATAAAGTCTATGGCGATTTGGAAGCTTTCAACAGTGACAATAATAAAGTAAGTTTCAATTAGGTTTACCCTGAAAATCTATAAATTGTGTCTGGAATGTATTATATTTGTTTGAATCAGTCGAATTCATTCGTGGAAAGTCCCATTCGTTCAGCAGGCGACCACTTCATAGAAGTACGCCGTGATGGAACTACAGCAGAATGGGCAATCCGTGGTCGGCCGTTTTCCATATCACAGTTAAGAGTGCGTGACTCGGATTCAGCTGATAGTTTTTCTCCGCCGCCTGATTTTAAACAATCTACAAATGACACCAACACAGCTCGCGCCATGGACGAACTCAAAGATGTATTCACATCTGAATTAGCTCACACAGCGTTTGTACCATTTTTAAAAGATTTGGGTGATTCGACAATGGTACAAGCACTAAAAAATCATATACTAGTCAGGGATTTAGGATTGGAATATGAACATGAGATTAAATGTAGTAGTAGCTCAGAGTTTAAACATATTAGCGAATATATACAGGAAGATGTCTATGTGGGAAGTACTGGAAGTTTTGGGAGTAATGTAGCGGTAATAGGCAATCGAATTGAAGTACAAATAGAACCTAGTGGTACACGACAATCACATGTATTAAATTTAGTATCGAATAAAATCGAGAACACTAATCGACATTTACGAGGAAATTGGCTAGCTTATTGGGAACACGAAATCGGCAGAGCCGACAAAGATACTATGTTTAATTTTAAACAAATTAAACTTCAAAGCTTCAACGGTCACACCAATACAGTTAAATCTATACAAGTGTTAGATAACGAGAACAGTTTCATGACTGGTAGTAAAGATAAAACGGTTAAATTATGGTCATTGAGGAGCCAGGGGGATGGAACCTCGATAACGCAATGTCAATCAACTTATACTGGGCATAAAAAGTCGGTGTTATCTGTAACGTTTTTGGAATCGTTGAGATTAACAGCATCGTGTGATAGTGTAGTACATATTTGGGATCCTTTTCTGGTTTCACCTATATGTCAACTGGAAGGACCAAGAACGGTTCCTGTTAGTATGTTAAGGTCTATGCCGGCGCCCAGTACTATCTTATTAGCAGCTACAGACACCACCGTGCGCTTGATTGATGTTAGAAGTTGTACTTATATTCATGAATTAAAAGTAGGTTTCTGAAACCGTTTTTTTGTTTAAGAGGTAAATTAATTATGAGTTGATTTAAGGTTGGATTGAACCCGGTTGGTTTAATTCGCTGTATGGCTGTGTCGCCATCTGGTAACTGGTTAGCTGTTGGTCACTCATCTGGTAACATTGTCGTGTTGGATACGCGAACCGGTTTGATTCAAGCTTCCTGGAAAGCTCACGATGGTGAACTTTTGCAGCTAGCTCCAGTTGGGGAACACACTCTAGTTTCTAGTGGTTTGGATCAAGCAGTTTCAGTTTGGAATTTACTTGATGGCAAATTAAAGTTTAATATGAAGTAAGTTTTTTTTATTATAAATAATTTTATTTATATTTACATATATAATATGCTTTCCCTTAAAAATATCACCAACCAGAATTCGATACGTCTTCTTAATACATAATAAGTCTAAAATGTTTCTAGAATTATTACCCTTGTGCTATGCTTATTTTGCTATACTCATCAATCATTTTCCTAATTAATTATCCCCATTTCATAACGTCATTAAAATCCATTAAACAAACATTACATAAAAGAAAATCGCTTTATTAACTAATTTTAATTACTTAACTGACTCAAATTAATTATTAATTTTTATTAAATTAATTATTATATATATATTTAAAAGTTCTTAGAACAAACACATTATTACAAATACACCTCTAGCACTCAGAATCTTCATACTCTTCTTTCAAATGAGCTTCAAACTCTCTCGACTGTTCCTTCTACCTGCACCCTGGCAACCTGCAGATACTGTTCATCATTAATTAATATTATTAATTAGTTTCGCCTTTGCCAGAGGTGCAACAGAACCCGTCCACTGTCTGTGCGTTTACAATTCCGAGTTGATCTCGGGCACGACGGCCAACCGGATTGGAGTGCACACATCTGTCGATGTGGATTCGTCGTTTTCCAGCACACGTCTGCGGTCAGATACATTCAAAGGTGTTTTAACGTCGATGGCTCTTTTACCCTTAAATCGCCTGTTACTTCTGGGAGCCGACAGCGGAAACATTAGTCTCTTATGTTGATTTATTTATTATTAGTTTCTGAAGAGTACTAGGGAATAAAACAACGTTTTACCTTAAAATAATAAGTGCGCATGTATTGTTTAACTGTATAGACTATGGAATTTACATGTTTTCTAAATATATCTAGTAGACTGGAAAGACTGCCAATTTTAAATTATAAAATGATTTAAAATGCAAAATATGTTTTGATGTTATAAGAGGTATGAGGTATTTTATTCCCTAGTATTTATTTTTCAACCAAAGTTAATTAATTTAAAAATCAAATGTTAACTTATGTTGTCATATTCAGATAAACAATTTTGTAATGAAGTTCCCGAACGGAACTTCGCAATATATCTGAATAACTAGTCAATTCGTTAGAATATGGAACAAATATTTATGAATAATAGAACTCAATTATGGCAAATATTTATGAGATATCTAAAAAATAAATTTAATTTCTTTTATAATTACAGGATAATATTTAACCTTTACCATCAATCCAATGCATGTGCATTAGGTCATACGAAATATATTTATCTAATTGTGCGAGATAACTTTTTCAACCCTGAATTTAATCAATTTTTTAATTGGTTCAATTGTTTGCAAAATTTTTTTTTATTGTTAAGCCTAACCGGTTTGCAAATTGCGTATTTGCTTGCGCATTGGCGCAGCCTAAACATTCCCTATTTAGTGTAATTTAGTCAATTTAAACGAAATGGATTGGGACGACATAATTTATTTGCTATTATTATTTTTTTCGATCGCTTGTGGTTATTTTTACCGCAAAATATCCGATCCAGAGCACAAGAAGATTGTTGGCTCGGCAATAGGGTTAGGAATCATTATTATTGTTTCAGGATTGCATATTCTACACACAATCCTATTTACCGTTATAAACTGTTTAATTATTTTATTAATAGACAAACGGTAAATATTTCTAATAATTCTATTAAAATATCATTAATAATATTTATTTGCAGAAAATGTCATATAGTGAGTTTCGTATTTTCATTTATATATCTATTTTTCTTCCGAACGACCATATATTTCGGCATACCATATCCGCCAGCCCATACAAATTTAGTGATCATGATTTTGACTCTTAAACTAGTTGGCTTAGCATTTGAGGTCAATACTAGTTTTATGAGACAAATAACAGTAAATGTAGACGCTTCTCAAGAGTTATTGGCCGAATATGATTGCACCAATATAAATCCTTCATTTATGGACATAATACATTACGCGTTTAACTATGTTGCTGTTTTGACTGGTATAACTAGTCTCGTAAAATAATTCACTATTATTAATTCATTTATTTTATAGGTCCATATTACTCTTATAGGTCGTATTGGGATTCTATATATATGCCGTATTCTAAATATGCAAATTGCCAAGCTGCTACTTTAGAGAAATTAACTTTTGTTCCACTTTACGCTGGTTTATTCTTATGGGCGACGTATACTTGGCCGCTTGCTGTAAGAACATAAAACTAAAGCTGTTTTAAGTTTCTAAGAATTTGTTTTGGTTGATAGTACGCGCTTAGTGATGAATTTTATGTGGACCGTTCTTGGTTGTACCGTTTATGGTACGTAGTACCGATATTCTTTATCTTCCGCATGCGCATTTACATCGGAATTATTTTATCCGAATGTGTTTGCACGATGGCCGGTGTTGGGGCGTATCCGAAATCGGTGAATCCGAAACCGGGTCGTGGACCGTCTTCCAATTTTACAAGTTTAAAAAAATTGTATGTGGTTGCACTAAATGTTATTTGAAACTGAAATAAGAATTGTTTGTTAAAGAGGACAAAATGACAATATTTTAACAACGGAAGAGTTTAATTTTGAGACGATTCATAATATAGAACCGTATGAAACGGAGGTTTGTACCACATTCCGCGAGGGGATGAAGCACTGGAATATGTGTGTGCAGTACTGGATGGCTGTGAATGTTTATAAACGTTTTCCAAATAAAAGTTTGCGGACGATTGTTACACTGTTTGTCAGCGCTGTTTGGCATGGTGTGTATATTGGGCACTATTTCTGTATTGGAGGGGCGCCGTTCTATTTGGCGGTTGAAGATATTTTTATTAAGTTGTTCTTGAAGGATAATACGGAAAAAGTAATGTTTAGATTGATTTTATAGCGTCGTAAATTGGTTTATTAAAATTTGTTTTTATAGTCTGGGAAATTATGGAGCTGGATTCTATGGGTTTCTAAAATGTACGCGTTTTCCTATTTGGCAATGGCGTTTCAACTACTTACCATACCAAAAGTGATGCATTTTTATAATTCCATTTATCATTTTGGAACAGTTTCGACTGTTCTGTTGTTTGTGATTGGTACCTTAGTAACTCAATCGCACAAAGCTAAACGCTCAACTGAGACGAAAAATATCAAATCGAATTAGTAAATTAGATTACTGCGACAATTGTTATATGACTTCTTGACATTCCAATATATGTTAAACTATTTTTTAGTTTTTAATATTCCAGTATATTGTTAAAATTATATTTAGATTGTTAAAAATATTAAAATATAGTATTCTAGTATGTTATATCCATGTAGTTTCTACAATACGCATTCGTATTTGAAGCGTTGTTTTCCATTTCCGATCATAAGTAAAACGATCCTGGAATCTAAAAACCATTTTATTTTCCTTATACTGTTTGCAAGTTTCTGCTAGTTGTTAAATTTTAGTAGTTTCAGTAATGTTTGCGAGAAATTTGCAAAGTTGTGCTTTTATGTATATTTGAATATGCTTTAGAACTTATCCGCTATTTAGTAGAGTTCAGTAATAAATTAGTTCGTTATTCCTATCATAGATGGGGACTAACGTGCAAATTCGAGATAGAACCTTATTTGTGATAAGGATAATCGGTACCTTTTATAAAATTTGAGTAAGTAAATTTGTAACAATAATTAATTTCGAATTCTGAACGAAATTAAATATGTTATATATAAAAAAAAAAAGATATATAGTAAATAATTAAGACTTATTATATAAAGTCGCTTAAAATTAAAATAAGGAATTTTATTAATTATATTGATCAGTAATCCTTTTATTAGAGATTTTGACTGTTTGGGTAATTAAAATATGATGTAAACGTGTCAGGTTTTTATACAACTAGGTCTGTGGTAAAATGCGCGTTTCGTATTTGAAATAATTATTTAAAATATTGTTGAGTGTTTGAGAAAAGAGAGTGTTTGCGGCCTTCGAAACATGTTGGTATTATATAGTACCAGTTTTCCAAGAACTGTATATTGCTCATTGCGTTTCCTATAAATGATGAAGACAGGGATGAAAAAGTAGATAATAATTAACGTGTGAAACGCCGTGCGCGCACACTTATTATTTTTTTTTTTGTTCCGCTGATTATGACGTGAAATTTATTATAACCATCCCCTACGGTTTCAAAATCAATGCGCGCACAGCGTGTGGTGTATTACCTATTTCGAACGGCATCATTTGCAAGCACACGAAAGTTGCGTAAACCGCGCGGTGCGGACTATATAATATTAAATCGATTAGACGCAAATCAAATATCATCGGACTCTGAATAGAAAAATTATTAACTCAAACTGATAAATCGTAATCATTCGAAGCCGGGAACTCATTCGAACAAAATCGTTATTGTGGAAATTTCCAATGCGCAGAACCACTCGTGGCATATTTAATAATCGGGAGTAGCTACATATATATATATATAATTCGCGATATATTTTATTTATTTTGCAACTGTAATCACAGTTATGATTTCTCAATTTTTAATCAGTATTACTGGATTTCAAAAAAAAATATAGATTTTTTAATATTTAGTTTTATATAATTATGAAAGTTATATAAAGTAGTTTAAAATAAGAATGGTGGATGGGCCGGTGGTGATTGTCTGATTACCAGAACAATAGAATTATTCTTTTAAATTATAGTAATTAAACAAAATATTTTTAGTCGTTATTTAAATTAAAATTGTTCAATTATTGATTTTGTATTGTTTATGATGATTTTTATAATTTATAGTACTAGTAGGGCTGTTTGGCTTTGTTATAATAGTTATATAATCGTTGTTAGTAGAATGTCTATTTGTGTGAAAATGTATGTTAGATTCGGTCAAATTTTTGTATAGTATTATTTCGGTATTTTTTGCCTTTCCGCTGAAATTAGTAATAATGTCGATGTTGTAAGTTGAGTCATGTTTTCAAGCCCAACAGGGACGTGGTCGGGCCGATATGACAGCTTGCTAGCTGGCGTTCGGAGGTCGGCATCGGCGTATACATTCATCGTTGGTTGGCTGGTTCTGGCCTGGCTGTTGCCGTGAACGTACAGCCACTTTCCGCACTCCCCAGCTACGAACACAGTTAATACGGGTTGTGGGTTTTAGAAGGCCAGTCCGTTCAACCGGTCTTGGCCACTTGACTGTGTTCTCTGTGTGTGTATATAATCGGGACACCACACCGACGTCTTATACCTGGGCTATTGATAAATTTGATGGTTTGTTGTCGCTGGCACTGGCACTGGATCTTATATTATTATCAGGATCGCGCGCGCATTATTTTATATGATTATTATTGCTACTAGTAGACGATGCGCACAACGCATCTGTGCTGTTGGGGTGCATTGAAACCCTTTTTTGCAAATGTAAATCAGTTCCCATTGTCGTTTAAAGCCCTTTAAAAAAAAATCATCCAAGCCGCCCCTCTGTATATACCTAGTTTACGAACAGAGCATTGTTGTATTTTTCGTATAGAATTTATTTTATTGTTGAAGTTTACAAAGAATATAATAATATACATGCATATTTATTTGATGTTTAAACATATATACACATTTTGTGAAAGATATTGTTAAAAGATGTGTAATTGAGATTTCTAATCATATTTCGTCGAAATAATTATTTTGAAAAAGCAACTCATAAAAGATATTTCGAAACGTCTGTTTGATATCGTTTTATTATAACAGTTAAACAGTCTAATTAGTGAACGGAAACAGGTGCAATATTTTCCAACAACGAATTGTTTATTCTTTTTTTCTGATGGTATTTTCAATAATGAAATTTGAGTCCCATTCGCGCATTGGAAAAAACAATTTATTCGCACCGAGTAGTATTACGTCAGCGACGCGATGACTAGAGTCAGGCTAGCGCAAAAACAAATATGATTAGAAGTTTATCAGCGTATTAGTTGACGAAATTGCCGCTCGACCGAGCCGAACCAAAAGATATCAGTTTTGTTTGTTAATCAAGAAAAACAGCTCGTGTTTCACACATAGACACACAGAGTGGACAGGAAACGAGAATTTCTCCTTAGAAAGCTCGAATTTCTAACGCGGTTTCTCAAAAATAAAATAAATATGAAGTGTCTATACGCGCCAGAAGGCACGTCAACGAGCCAGCGGCCCCTATTTTATCGTTGGGCCCCAAACGCAAGCGAATCGCGTGAGTTGATGACTCCCTCTGCCAGTTGCGATAGCGGCGTTTTGGGACGGCAAAAATACTGTGTGCCCCGTGGTTTCGTGTGCATGACTTCGGAATGAATTAGGGAAGAGTGCCCCGGCTCGAACCCCGGTGGCGTACACGCCCAGTGGCGCACGTGACCCTACAAAATTTCCATTCGATACGCCGCGGTTGCTTCGCAACAAACATTTCGCTTCGAAATGTGAAGCGTTTCGAATTACACTCCCTACCCTACCACCTTTCGTAGTCGATGATAAAATAATAAAACAAGCATATTCTTCATACATAACGCATAAACGTTTCACAATGTACACAGTTCAAAAGATACAGATTCTAATTCAAAAATGAGTAGTATAACTTTTATAATGACTAAATACCAAGTTTAAATTATTTCGAATTTTTGGAGTAACATTCTAGAATAATCAGAAAGCGTCGTTTTTGGTTTAGTTTAGAAAAATCGTTATAGCTCTAGTATCATAAAGATTTAATATATAATAAATGTCCCGTTTGTTATGCTAGTATATCAAAATTGTTTCATAAATGAAATAAATGTCTTGGAGTTTCGAAAATAAATTTCAAATAGCTGGAAATATTTGATTATCGAGACATAATATGTATGTACATGTGAAAGAAAAACAATAGAAATATTTCCAGCAGTTTAATATTTAGAGAACCTCTATGAGTGAGAAATGTTGTAGGTATACACGGAACAGAGGAATAGTGTGGTACGTTCATGAATGTTAACTGTGCACACAGTCGAAAGCGGTTCTGTTGCAGTGTGTGTACGATAGGATACGAACGTTAATGTAAAAACCCAGAGCCGTGCTAGGCCACCAGACCGCATCAGCGCGGTGGCAAGAACACGCGAACGAAGTGTAGAATAGCAGGCAGGAAACAGGGGAATGTCAAACGTGGTATAACGCTCGTATAGGCTGGCATGGCATGGTATGGCATAGCATTTCGAGCTGCTAAGGGGAAAACATTTACGAGGCCAGGCAGCTGCAGTGCTGCCAGCGGGCGATTCGACGGTGCGCACATCGAACTAAAACACACATAGCACGCCAGTCGTGGTACGATAATATAATACCCAGTTACACCGCCACCGCCATGGCATCTGCGAACGGCAACACGGCAACTTTCTTCCAGCACGGCACATCTTCACAGTTTGAATACGTTCTAAGTTTATATCCACAAGCATTAAAGCTCAAAGCTGACCGGAAAGCGAAAAAACCCGAGGAACTAATCAAGCTCGATAACTGGTAAGTGATTTAATCAAACGTTTACCTAAACCGTGTGAGTCAATGAACTCACTCTTGCATTTATATCTGCCCGGCTGTCGCTCGTTGAATGAGTAGCCACCCTCACGATATCTTAGCCGCCGCTCATTAGGATCAGGTCACGTGGTAATCGATGACAACTCGCACTGATTTTCATTATTTTCAAATCTAGTTGCGATCACAATTCACAACACAACTATGGCTGGCCGAGTCATTGCCTGTCATGGCCTCGTTTCATCTTAATATCAAACACTTTCATATTTTTTGAACAAAACCACACTATTTCACACACTAAAAACCAACTACTACATACATATACTATCTATTTGTTTATTTAATTATTTATTTCAACACCCCTTATATTTTATTTATACCAACTTTCCCGATCGCCTTTCAAAATGGTGTCTAAATCAAACATAGCTGATTTTATATTTATTCCCATTTAGAAACCTAACAATTTCTTAAATTCAGGCAGTAATTATTTAATTAACTATCCTATATATATATATATTTATATGTTTTTAATAAAATAGGCCAAGTTATAATCCTTTCAAAATGGTGTCTAACAAACAAAGCAACGATTTCATTTCAAGTGTTTTTCTTTTATTAAACCTTTCTAGTCTAGATGTACGTGTGTTTATTTAGGCGCTATGTTTTTATAAGCACCCTTTGTATTTAATTAGAAAGAAAATATGCTAACTTGTTTGTTCGTGTTTCAAAATGGTGGGTCAAACAAAGCAGACTTATGTTAAATATTATTGATGATTTCAACAAAGAATCATTAACGATATGCATTTAAATATTTGGACATCAGTTGCTTATTTTGATATTTAATGTAGTTTGGCGCTAGAAATACCTAATGCGTGCGCTAATGCTTATGATTGGTGGGGATGTGGAAAATCCACGGGGGTTACCACTTGATTAAATATTCTCCGTATTGCAACAACAATATACACACTTATTTTTTTACATGAACACTGTTTTACTAAATTAGACTGTTGCTAATTTGGAATATGGTAATTTAATTTATTTAAATACTGCCGTATGTTTTCGTCATTATTTTAATATTTGAATTTTTGTTAGTTTTTTAATGAACAAAAATTAGTATATTATTCATGGTTTCCAGGTATCAGAATGAGTTACCGAAAAAAATTAAAAGTCGTGGGAAAGACGCGCATTTAATTCACGATGAGCTTGTTCAAACTATGAAATGGAAACAATCGGTATTTATTAATTTAATAAAAATTTCTTATTATTTATATATATATATATATAATTTTCAATTAAATATTTATATATTATTTAAATAGCGAGGCAAATTTTATCCTCAACTGTCGTACCTGGTGAAGGTAAATACACCGAGAGCTGTTATGGCGGAAACAAAACGAGCTTTCAAGAAACTGCCGAATTTGGAACAAGCTATCACTGCCCTATCAAACTTAAAAGGAGTCGGAACGACGATGGCATCAGGTACTTTACCGAAAACCCAAATTTCTAAATGGAAATAAATAACTATTTTTGTTTGTTTTTTTTTTTTGTAGCATTATTAGCAGCGGCGTCACCTGAAAATGCTCCTTTCATGGCGGATGAGTGCCTAATGGCCATTCCAGAAATTGAAGGTATCGACTACACAACTAAAGAATATTTGAATTTCGTTCAACACATTCAGGCGGCCAGTCAAAGACTTAACAAAGGTTGCGAGAAGAAGTCATGGTCACCCCATCGTGTCGAATTAGCTCTATGGACACACTATGTTGTTGCGGAATATAAACCAGAATTATTAACCAGTATGTGAACATTTATTATGCTTGCGTTATTAACATATATTTACTTTTAAGATAATATAAATTAAATTTTCTTTTTATACTTTATTATATGATTAAGTGTGACATAACTAGTTCGCATTTCTGACTATAATTGTACAATAAACAATAAAGATACGCACATTATAAATTGTGAAGCTTCTATAGTGTAGTGACGTCATAATGTATCTTAACTACTAGATTGATTTGTGAATATATATATATTTGTTTTTATTGTAGGTATTCCATCCGAAAATGGTAGCAACCAGAACGGTGACTCACTCGAAACCTCTGATGACAGTAATCTCGAACCACTAAATGGTAAAACCCCAGCGCCCGCAGCAATCCTCAACGAAGATACCGCAACTTCATTCACGGAGGACTCACTCGACGCCCCGTCAACCCCAATATTCGCAAATGGTGGGGAGACCAGTGACAGCATCGTCTCAGACTCTACAAATGATTCGACCGCGGTGTCAACCGGTCCCGTTTCCGGTCCGCCACCAGCCACGGATACGAATAACGTTATGAAACGACCGCTGGATAAAGACGACACGTCGGAACCAACGATCAAAAAAATCAAAGACGATTGCGGTGATAAGTGACCACGTTATTATTAATTTCCAATCACCCGATATACAGAAATCATTAAATTCAGAACACACAATTCAAGTTTCCCCCCCATTCTTAATTCTATTTACTCATCGATCAGTGATTTGACGTAATGGACAGAAACACAAATCTAGAAGAAATACGATCATTTTTAGTTCCCACTTCCCCCCCCCCCATTCTTTATTCTGTCCAATTTTTCATCGACTTGGATTGAACATTTCAGTGATGTGAGAAATAGACAAACAACGGCCGTCTACATTATTGAGACATGTTTGAGTTACCAGTTTAGACGAGGTAAGCAGAAAACCGTTGTGCGTGTGTCGCTCTCAACTTTAGCATCCGATAAACTTCCCCAATTTTATTCAACCCCCCAAAATGTAGGACTCTAATAAATTTGGGGAATACTAGGTTATGCGTACTAACTTGATTTCTGTAGTCCATTTTATTTGATATTTTTTATTCAAACAGACTTCAAGTTAGTGTGCACGTACCATATTTGTCTCGTGTGCTAACTAAACAATTTTACTGCCGAAATTTCTTCGTTTTTCCGTTCACAAAAATGGTGTAGTTAATGTTTTACGTACCATTTGAAAATCCGACACAACATACCCCTAGTACATTATTTTAGATAATTTATTTCATAATTATTTCTTTTATTTCCTAGTTGTTAGGCATTCATTGTTTTTTTTTTTTGTTTATCAGCTAACAAACATTCCATTTGTTATTTTAATATTTAAGGTCGACATTTGAGGTAAATTAAATCCATACGATTGGGGTACGGATTCACTCGTTTAGTTTAAAATTCAAAAGTAGATTAATTTGTAAATGTACTATTTATATAGGTGATTTTCTCCGCAATACTTTTGAGTTTTAAAATAGAGTCCGAATCCGTGCCTGCAAAATCAATAGTGTATACAGTTGAACTACATTAAATATGCTGTCCCCAAATGCTACTCGATTGTATATAGAGATTAAAATAAATAGGATACGGTTTAATTTGCTTCAAAAGAAACCGCGTGTTTTCGCAAAAGTTCTATCAATCCATTTTAGCAGATGCTCCAAGTACATACTACAAAATACCAATTATTAATTAATTTAAAATAAAAAAAATACAACATATATTGAATATTTATATATTATTATTATAGAGAAACAACAAATAACAGAATGCCTTTATTGAATAATACTGTAGGACGTATACACTTTTACAAAACAAATAGTTAGTCATACAACTTAATTTAAAAAAAAATTTCAAATAAAAAGTAAGCGATGAGACGTTTGTGAAAATGATAAATTCATTCTGAGACTAAAATCGAAATTTATTTTTTTTACTTTAGGTTTGGTCACAATTGTGTTTTTACTTTTTATTAAATAATTTATTAATAAAAAATAAATTTCTTTCTCATCTCAGAACATTTTTATTATTATTGTAGATGAATTTGAGGTTTTGTGGCATATTTTCATAAATATAAATCTTTCATGGCTACATCAGCATTTACTATTGTTATCAATACCCATCTCTTTCCCCGCCCATCAAAATACAAATAAATTCTACATAACATCCAAAGCAGCACTACTGGTTTTTTTTTAATTAAATGCGTTCGCACCATTGAAACACGTTTCGACAATAACACTCGTCAGTTCTGTACTATAAACTGAAGTAGTGGTGTGTAAACTTCTACAGTTGTTTAAATTTTCGTTATAAGGTGATAAGGTTCGAAATCAACAACAAATAAATTGCAAAATAATTATTTTCCAATAATTTTAAATACAAAAATATATTACATACACTATGTATTAAACTTATCCTTCAACTTCCATTCCAGCGTCTCTGGGACCTCGATCATTATCCGTTTTTAAGCTCCCGTATAATTTCGCAACGAGTGACCCATCCGCTCGGCCGCAGAAATCTGAGCGTTTGTTGACTTTTTCATTAGACAAAACGAGATCTAAAAGTGTTCTTTGTCCGGAATAAATCCCTCCAGCACGCACTAAAGGGTTTCGGGATACAGGAGCCGCGATACAAGCCAGTGGCGGCGGTGACATTGGCGAATCCGTCGTCGCCCGGATAACAGACGCTCTTTGGGTCGCATCTGCTGGTGTATCTGTAAGAGTATTTTATATTTTTCTAGATTAAATTTTAAAATAAAAATATTACCTATTTGATCAAGTTCTCGTAACGCTTGATCCAATTCAACTTTTTCGGGAATCTTCCCGTCTTCTGGTGTAAATTTATGGCATTCAACTAAACAGTTATAAATAGCTGTGTGGTTCTCAGTATGACAATTATTTTTAAGCAATGTCTCCATTTCATTCCATACTATTTTGTATTGTTCCTCGCGTTTTTGTCCTTTTGAACGGTTTACGTTTAAAGGTTCGTGTTTCGCTTCAAAACCAATTAAATTATAAATAACTTGTTTGCATTGGACTAGTTCTTCGGAAGTTAACTTTTCTTTTGTTATCAACGCCGGTAACGGGTCAATAAACTAAAATATATATAACTGTCAACTAAAGTCTTAGTGAACTTCGAACATTCTTACAGTTTTTAAGTTGAATAATAATGTTGAGTTAATAGTCATCGGCCAATATTTTGTGTGGCGGTCTAAGCGTTGTCGCATTTTTTCTATGGGGGACACATCCTCTGATTTCCGTTTAAGTGGTACTAGTTTATTATTTTTGATCAATAATCCGAAATCAGTTATACGATAATCCGTAACGCGGCCACCACATCCTTCTGATATTGATGGAGGATCTTCTAAAACAGATCTGGACAAAATAGACATAACATATTTCTAAATTAAGACATACAGACAAAATTGATTTACATTGATAAAATATAATTACCTAGCAGTGCATAATGTGTGTATGAAAATTTCCCCACCATGTGCCGCTAACATATGACTAGTAATTTTCCCACCCAATTTCCTTGGCATTTCTAACATAACCGATCTACCATTTAATAAAAAATTAATTAAACACGACGACGGTCTCGAGTTCACATCGACTGGTGTAATGCGATGCATCGAAGAACATAAATGGTTATCCGCAGAACTACCCCTTGGTGTACACCATTTTAAAGTGACCTAAACGAGATTTACACAATTAAAATCTAATTACAATTTATCAAAATAGACAACACGAACCGTTTCATATTCAGAGCCTTCTCGGATTGTTTTAACCATGGCAGAATCGTCTGCGTTACCCTTTAAAATAGCCGTGTGCGCCATACTAGCGTGGTAAATCTCAACGTCGTAATTCGCTGACGAACTTGCATTCTGTTCTTCTTTCATTGGTATACCAGTGACTGTAGTGCTGGCTAAATCGTAATGCGAAAGTATCAAATGCGATAATTTGCTGGAGATTATCGGGGCTTTGATTGAATGCACTTCTGTGGATAAAATCGGCGAAAGCTGTTTAGGAATAAATGATTAAGTATATAAATGTATTTATTATGAGTGGCTTTTTAACCTGTTTGGGTCCATGGTTAGATACTTGTGAATCTATGTTGTTAGGAAATATATTTATGATGACCAAATGACAATGGTTTATTGTAAGCAAACTAAAACATAAATACATTTTTTATTTGAGTTTCTAACCAAAATGTATGGTGCGATTCAGAGCAAATCTGTAATTCTGTAAGAATATACAATTTATAATTTACGTAATTATTTAGTTCAGAATAAATTTATTAAATAATTTTCAAATTTCAAAATAAAAAAGATCATATTTTAAAAATATATTTATTTTAATATAATTAGAAACATGCTCTGAATTGCACAATGTATATTTTGTTAACGTACTGATCGGAATTAGTTGCAACTTTATTTTGTTGCTGTAAAACATTCAAAAAAATATCTTCTAAACGTTTCATACTACTATTATCCCGTGTAGAAGTAATACAAATAACTCGACAACGATTTAGCAATTTCGTTTGGCCCTCATTCAGAGTTAAATTCGTTTTTCGTTCATGTTGCATTTCTGAACACTCGCTTAACGCTTCGATTGCAGCTCTTAAACCGTGTATCACCGAATATTCGATCCCTTGCGGGACGTTCCTGGGTGGGACACCCACCATGGACATTGCATTCATGATCTTAAATTAAATTATTCACACAACAATTAAAAGTCGAACAACGAAAATACCCGAGTGAGTCAAGTCTTGGAGTGGCCTGCGCGCATGCGCAAATAAAATCTATAAGTGTTTACTTACATGTGTTAAATTTTGCTGTTGAACACTCCATGTATTTAAAATATGTGCTGCGGTATCACTGATAACAAACCTAACCTATAAATATATAAATTAAAATTGGTGTTTTGTTTTTTTATTATGGTTAATAACTTACTAATTTTCCTTGTGGAAATAAATCCCAAACAATCCTGCAGTATTCTATTGACGATTCAACGCTGGTGGTCCATAAGCTTTTGCAAATAGGGCTTAAAGGTATGAAACCCGGTGTTCGGATTTTCAAAAAATCAAATTCTATAGGGTTTTCGCAAGATATTCCGAAATATGGTGTGTGATCTAAGACGAATACTGTCTTATGATTCGCCGGGAACATATTATTGTACTCATACGTCATGTTAAAGCCGTTTTAAAATATTGTTTTTAATTTTCACATGTCATATACCGCAAATCCACTTTCTTCTAGTTAGGTAGGGTCGAAACTTTAAACTCTGATTATAGTAGATCGGATTTATACATTTTTAGTGCAGAGTCGGCTTAAGGTACCTTGAAGTTTAAAATAAATATGCTTAAATATTGATTAGAGACTTAATACAACTCTGCTTATTTATATTCGGATTAAGAATGTTCGAGCTGCTTATATGGCTGAATTATCTATGTATGGCTGTATGTAAACGTTATAAAGTATTGAAGTGTTTTGGGTTGTTTTAGGGTCGTTCCGATTTTATTATAAAATGATATAAAAATGAATGCAAAATTAGATATTGAGCTACAGCATTTTTATATTTTTAATTCTTTATACGGGCAAAAAGAAGGAGAGGTATAAACATGCATTCTAATAATATAGCCTCACTTTTTAAAACTATACATTTTTAGGAGCATAAAAAAGTTTTATTTTACTATCCGTTCGAAATCGATTCAGAAAGTCAAATAAAAAATGTCGGTTTCACAGAGGCAATCATACAATTTACTGGGTAATATATAAACTAAATTAAGGGTCTATGGTTAGCTAACTCCCCGTTTTTTGATCATAGATCATTTAGACCTAGCACTCAATGTACTTCGTTACACACGCAGAAAAATCGGCATCTATATTACCAACCAGAGAAGAATTTCTGGGTCGTTATGGTATATTTATTGAGCAGTTTACTCGTAAATTTTCATGAATTATTTAAATAAAATAATTCCATACATTTTATAGACCTTAAACGTTCCATATATCTGTAAAACTAAAGATGGCGCCGATTATTGTGAATATCAATCCGATGATGTTCAAGACAACGTATATCAATCGATTTTAAAACAAGCTTATAATATGTTTCGATTATTTTCCGGCACTTTTCAATCCGTTGTCACTGCGAATGATGTCGCAACTTTAAAAGTAAAATTGGAACATTTTTTCACAGCGGTAAATTTCACTCAAATCACTACTAAATATGGGGTGATAAGAAATAATTATTCACCCCATAATACTAATTGCGTTTAATGACTTGTTTTGGATAATTGAAATATTTATTGTTTCAGTATTTAAAAACATTAAAATTATCACATTGCGATATTTTAAACATTTTCAACGGCATCCAATTCTTACCACTAGACAAACTAACATTTTTAAACGTACAATGTTTAATCAATTTATTAGAGTGCACATTTCCTTACATTCACTATACATCATTTTTGTATAATGACCATTTAATATGGTAAGTTTATGCTCCATTTCCTTAACATGTTTTAACGATAAATATTCCCCATAAGGAGCGAAATTGAACCAGAAGATATGCAAACGATTTACCATTATTTAGTCAGCACTCTGTTACCCGTACACATGGAAACCGAATTGCAAGGGGGTTCTATGCCGCGCCATAACAATTCCCCATTCTCAATTATCCATTACGGCAGATTTATAACAGGACCAACTAACCTAAAAGATTCCGCTAATATCGGCAAAATACCGAAAGTTTATATAAACAATGATACAACACCGGCCTACTATCATTTAATTGTTTATAGATCACTTAGCGCATCGATTTGTTTATTCATTGATGGTAAGTTAACAAATTGCGTATACAAAGTATAAATTAACCGAATAATATTTTTAGGCGCTAAAGAATTAAAAATGGACTTATTCCGCGAATTAGACGCCTTTTTAGGGCCCCAACTCACTACAGTAGTATCAGGAATATCTGAATATTGCTCGCTGCAATCGAGCAATATTGTCAACACTTTTGATAGTACATCGCCGAGATTTATTTATTTTAATCAATTAAATTTGGCGTATAAAAGCACAGTGCATTTAGATAATAAACAAACTGGAAATGTGACAGTTTCGCAAGAAGTATTGAAAATCATGGCTGATTTAAACACGAATAAAATGGGAATGAACGTGAATGGTATGACTATTGTTAAGACAATGAATGATTTTTGGGTGGTGCGAAAATTATCGAATTTAAGAGAATTTTATATTGCCATACAACAAAAAAACGCGTCGCTCGGAGACATAAATGGTAAATAATGTTACGAATATATTTTAATTGATACTAAAATGTGAATTAAATTTCAGAGGAAGTTAAAAAATTGTGTGACACTGAACTAAAAGGAATATTTTTCCATCCATCTTAATTCTTTTTAAGGTATATTGCATTTTTTATTTTAAAGCTGTAAGGCTGTGAATTATATATCTTTTTTTTTTAAACTAATATGTAATAATGTAAATAGACACGTTGTATATATATTTGTATTTATTAAAATATTTCAACGACACATACATTAATATATAAATATTTAAACAATACTTGTAATTAAAATTAAAAAAAAAAATTGCGTTGGTATTAATATTGCATTTATTTACAAGGAACTAATCATTCTAATACTAATGCAGGGATCTTAGACGTCTAAAATTATAAAAACTGTACTATTCGATTTAATTTGTGAACTCCCCTGTAATATTTGTTCCGAGTATTTCAATGGGAATGATAATGCAATATTATCCAACTTCAGATTGATTTTAGTAATATCACATACGACCTAATAATCTAAATATATAACTCTTGTATTGCTGTGTTCACAGCGGGTGAAATTCGAGTTCGGTGTGGGTGCGCGCGAATAGTAGATTCAATTGAGAATCCAAACCAACGTTTTCAAGCCGAACTATTTGCGCGGTTGATTGACCCGGATCTTTCCTGACTATCGCTAAACCATACACTCGCATAAGATGGTCTTCGTTGTCGACAGCACCACCGCCCGTGGTAGCTAACCGAACATGGCATGTTACATCAACATGAATATGTTTCACAATTGCGTGTTTACCATTTTCAAGTTTGATCTATAATTAAAAAAAAAATTTTACCCTTCATATATTTTCTTTGATTAAAATTTAACTTACAATTTCTTGTTTCTCTTCCTTTTGGGGCATATCTGCTCTGAACACAGACGCTTCCCCTAATCTTTGTCCATCAGCCATAATCTCAAATTTCATTCCAGTAAGCACGGCTCTAGGTTCCAAACCAACGCCATCTGGGTGTGTATCGCTCCAGAAGTAATTATTAGGCTCCACCAAAGAATCAGGCGCAAATGTTAATCGTTTCGCGTATCCCATTCCAATGCTTTGTAGTTTCAATGACCGGCCATCAAACAAACGGTCTTTCCTATCATTAGGTCTTACACGGTAGCAGAAACCTGGTACTATTCTCGGGTCTACATACGTTCCAACTACTGGAATCTCATACGGTTCAAGTCCAGTCATTGTATATTTCGTTGGTATATCACCAATATCTTTTCCGCGAACTGTAACGCGTCTTGCATTACGTTGAATGCCTGGTTTTAAATTAAATCCTTTACGCGTTGCCCCGATAGAGACGTTAATAATTTTTGTTATTTGCGCATTAGCAACGCCTCTACGTTTCAAAATAGACACAGTTCCAGTGATCGGCATTGGTTTAGCGACTCCAGTTTCATAAAATTCGACTTTACCAGTGATACTAATTGTGACCGTTTTCTCGACTCCATCTCTGACTTGAGTTGATTTTGTTTCAAATTGTGGTCCCTGAAATTTAATTATACATTATAAGCTATAATATTTTAGAAAAGTCTAAATCGTTACATATGGTGTTAAACATCCTTAATTAAGAAAGTTTAATAAATTATTTACCTCAATATTAACAACCTCCATTGTACCTTGCGCGACATGATTGGCATCGAACATCGTAAATTTATCCCCATAAGACACCACTTCCAGCTCAAACACAAATCCCTCCGGCCTATTGTCGCTCCAGAAATAGTTTTCATTGCAATTCAAACAATTTGGGTCCGCCTCAAAGGTGAATCTACGCGCGTAACCACGCCCAATGTTGCGCAACGTGAGTGCGCGACCGTTGAACAACCCTGCTAGAGTAGCGGGTTGTTGCCCGGGTGCTTGAAGTGGTTTCACGTGGTACTTAAACCCTGGAACTACGCGAGGGTCCACATAGACCCCGACCACAGGTAACTGGTGGGCATCTAATGCTGGTATTGTGTATCGAGCGGGTATGTCACCGATTATTGAGGCGTCTAGAATTATTGGCTCGCGGTGTTTGAGGTCGAATTGGGGTGTTTGTAATTCCTAAGATGGACAAACAACGGAATAAATAACGTGATTTAGTTAGGGATTGATTTAAAATTAGTTAGGGCTTAGTTTTGAAAGGGGTTCTTATAATAATAATTTACCTTTATACTATAAAAAGATAATATTTAAATTTGTTGATATCAACATGTATAGGAGTGCATATGAATGTAGTATGTGTGCAAAAATAAATATGGAGCTAAAATAATTTTATTATATTTAATTAAGCAATGATTATAATTCCATTATTATGATATATTGAAACTATATTGCGTTTAGATTAAATTTGAATGAATATATTCTTTAGAAGCTCAAAATAATTTTGAAACCATGAGTGATTAAAGCGTAAACATACCGATGTAATGTATTTGATACGAAATGATTTTTTTCTGTGATTTTTAATCAAAAACACAGACCGTACATAATGCACACTGATCGTAAGCAGACTGAAGCAATGTTGAATTAGATGATTTTGATTATTATTTGAGCGCGAATTCATATTCGCTAAAAATACGAACAAGACTGTTACAGAGCGTCAAATAATATGCACTGTAACTCATAAATAAATATTCGGTATTCTGTCAGAGTGTCAGGTACTTAGAGAGGGATAATTTTAGCTGCTGTTTATCGTCAGCAGTACTATGGGTATTATGCAATAGAAAAATCTACGTCTTTGAAAAGTGGGAAAAACAATATTTACGAGCACCACGCCAAAAATAGCGCGCCAAAAAGTTGGCAAACACATTAAACTTTAATTCGTACAGATAATGCAGTACCAATTATTTAGGGTCCAAAAGATTTTTTTTTTAATTATCCACAAGGATATTTATTAAAAAATATATAAATTATAGTTTAAACTTTCTAGATAAAAATATACGAACATTTTTTAAATAGGGTAAAAATAATTATGATTAATCTGCGGAACCCTAAATACTTAAAATTATGTCTAATAATACTAATTGTTTTATCAATGAAATAGTAAAATATGTTATGAAGTCTAATTTAGTTATTTACGATATCGATCACAGATCAATAAAATTTGATTGTGACCAACATACCGCTTGTCCTTTCTCAATTCAATTTTCAATCAATTTCAATTGATATTTTGATGGGACGCCACCAGGGCTCCATAGATCCGGATCACGCAACAAACACATATATTGTTTTAGTCTTCTTTTGATCTGATCCGATAGTTTCGAATCGGATCCGTGTGAGTGCGTGCGTGCGTGTGTATTTGAATGTTGAGAATCCTATTAAACTTCTCGAACTGAAAACAATCCAGTTGTTGCCTGTTTTGTGCACATTGGGCCAAAGTGATCGGGATCACTTCGACAAGAATACAGACCAGATACATTTATAATGGTTTGTGGCGAGACATTCTAATCCATGTTTTACGAACAAATGTATTTTATGGAACCCGATATTTATATTGATATGCTTTTGTACAGAGCCATAATTTTTTTTTTATTAAATAAATGTTCCAATAATAGAAAACCTTTTGCATTTATGTTTTTAATTTAATAACATTTTATGGTAAAAAGTATGTATTATTGCTTTGTACATAATATGAAAACATTTAAATGAGAACACTTATGTTGAATGTTCTTAATTCGTTATTAATTAAATGATAAAGTTGATCATATCTGATTAAAAATGTGTGTTATCATTACTAATTAGTATATAAATATGAATATATTCAATGATTATGGACATTGAAAGCGGTTGATTTGAGATCCACTTAAATAATTAAAAACTAATCAATTTCTACAAAATGGACTCATTACCTTGATTTCTGGTTCACACGTTTCGTAATCACTTTCTGGATCACTGTACGCGTAAGTTGATGGACATGGTAACTGACAAACGGATGGTGTTCTTTTTACAAGAGATTCACGAATTTCCTTTAAAAAAAATAAACAAATTATTAAATAATTTCTAACAACAAATAAAATAAAAATGCTCATTTATTTATGATTCATTATTATAAATAGAGCGGCAAATTTCATCTTTTATTAATCAAATAGTTCGTGATGCAAGTTTATTCGCGACTGTTTATCAGTATATTGACTTGTGTAGTAATTATTTTAATTTGACATAAAAAAAAAACATGAGATTTCGAAATTATCAATATTCTAGACATTAGACAAGCAAATAATCGAAATTTTAAATAACATGATTAAAATTGACCCCTTAGATGTTTAAATAAACGGACGTCATTCAATAATTGATAAGTGATTTTAACAGATGCGATACAATTAATCAAATTAAGAATTCGCAAAAAGAGATCTACAAACTTGTTAAAATTGTAAAAATTTTGTCGAGTCGTAAATGTAATTGGGGAATGAATCTATTTCATTGGTATGAAAGTGTTTGGTCGCCACTGTTAATTTTACCTGCTCAGGTGTAAAGATATCATCGGTGGCAGCTGGCTCGTCGAACACAGAGTTCGAGGGCGCTGGTAAACGTCGACCTAAATGCCATAAACGGTGTAAAGCCATTGGCGACTGGGCTTCTTCAGCTACAATGCTTGACAAAGACATGTCTTTGATGGTCTCACTGAGATTCTGTGGAAAGAATCAATACATGTTGAAAGATAAGAAACCTATTAATAGCACAAATTCAGGTTCAAATGGTAATAAATATCATAAAATTATTTTATTTCCCATTGAGACAGAATCAATAAAATGCGTTTCTCTAAACATCGTTTTTGATTACAAATCGCTTCGTCGCGCATCTATTTATAAATTTGGTGAAACCTTTGAAAACAGTCAATTTACAAATTATATAGATAGTGGCACTCGATTATAATAAAAGCACGCTTGTAACAATTTATAATATATTTCACAAATTTAGCTTTTATAGTTTTTATTTACACTTTCGTAAACGAAATCATCTTGAGAATTTAATAAAAATATATATTTTGACCTTCGCAAACCAAACTATTTTTGGATTGATAAACAGTAATTTCGTAAAGTTTTTTTTTTAAATTAGCCTACTACTAGATTTCTTTCGGCAGAATGAAGAATTTAGTTTTCGATTTTCGGAACTCATATTAACATAAGGAAGCGGAAATAGACAAATGAACGCTTGATTAGTTCTAAAGGTAAGACGAAAAGCGTGCCGGATATTTTTAGTAGTGGCCATGACACCAAGGGCAATACAATAAATAAATCGACATTTAATATCTTTATTTCTATTCGTAATATATTCATACAATATTAGTAAGATTTGTATAAAATAATACGCAATATTAATCTTATGTAGCTATGCCAAAATGTGTTATAATTTAAAAGAATTCACCACGCGCTTTTAGATGTATTTGACATTTTTGTCTAAAACAAAAATAAATTTCTAGTCATGTAATGAACTTTCTTAAACGTATTTTGTTTATATAGGAGAAACTGCACAAAAAAACGTCTGAAACAAGCACTTCCGGTTTGAATATTCTTTTCAAAAATAGAAGGGCATACACAAACTTTAAGTTTAAAATTTCATAATTTTACCTTCAACTATTTTGTATTAAATATATCACCATAAATCCTAAAGTTTAAAATTCAAAATAAAATATGATTTTTATCAATAAATAACAGCTGTGACATAGCGCGAAATAACTATATTTTTTGCCGACATAGGTAGACAGGAAATAGTATGTTGATAAAACCGAGTATAAAGTAAATAAAATGTGTCATACTACTTGTGATACGATATTGTATTATCGTAAATGCGCAACCAGACACAATTAAATGAATGAATATGGATTTGTCTGCCGGTACATCCGGACTCCGGACCTAGACTATTTTACATGCACTTTGACCAACGCGACGCCACCGTCCAAAATGCAAATTTCAGCCATAAATTATTTTCCCACTCACAATCTGATTTTGCGTTATTGCAAATATTATCAAACTGATAAGCGATTCATGATCTAGTAAATCCCGGAATTGAAAATTATTTTATTCGCAGAATAAATATTTTATCAATTAATACATAAAAAAATAGATTAGCGCTAATCATTTTTACGATTTTAATAAATACTCAAATATTCCATAATAGGTAGCTTTGGTTCGTTATACTCAATAATTTTAAGAGACCCAAATTTTTAACAAACATCTATTATATATAAATTAACATTAAAATTAAAACTGCAAAGAAAAACAGTTTATTATTAGAATCTGCATTACTCCCAAGTCAGCTTGAGTTCGTTGGGCTTCTGTTTCATAAGCCAGTGGCTCTAAAAACTGTGGCCCATGTACGTATACAGACTTTCAAGCGCCTTATTTATGCAATATATTTGAATTTAAATACCGTGAAAGTGAACTCAATGAATTTTCGAGTAAATTACTATATACTAAATAAAAATAAATAAAAATCTTACCTAAAAATGAGTAATAAACACTGTAAAATCACACACGATTTTGCTAGAGCGATATTGAATATGAAAATGCACGAAATAACTCGATTATTTAGTGAAATATTAATAAATTTTCGGTTCACTTCAACTTTAGTCCACTGCTTGTGACTGCTAACACAACCGCTGTGTCGCTGGGGTATATATATACAAAACCGCTCAATCGAAATCCGTGATGCGGATTGGTTGAGATTGTGAGCATGCCCCTATCACGTGAACGTTATTGTAAAAATGTTTGTAAATATGTAAAATGTGTGATTTTTTTTTTCTGCGAGATTTAGCGTATTTCATGTATTTTTAAGTGGCGCTTATTTTTGAGGCATTGCACTCCAATTTTGGACGCGTTTGAAACGCGAAAATTACGTATTTTTAAATATATGTTGTACGGTTGTTTTCTTATTGCATTCTTTTGAGTATGACGGTTATACGTACATATTTTGAATATTTTAGATTAGGTTTTGTGTTTAGGGTCGTTTGACTTATAACATTTTCAGGGATAGTGCAATATCTAAAATGAAAAAATTCTTTTGAATGGTTCCTACCCTATTTCTGAGAAAACTGTATTTTTCTAGTTGATGCCTGGTCATTTTAGGGATTTGGTACATTTAGAATAGATATCTCCATCCATTCTTCTGTTATGTTTAAAAATCCTAGAATTTATACTTATTTATTTGTTCGGATCCTAGTAATATTAAATAATTTAATTTCTTATTTTCCACAATACATTAAAAATTTCATAAATTATTCCTAAAATCGATGAATAAGCTCGCGATAAACATAATCGCTATTGTTGTCTGTACATATTTAGAAAATATTCCATAATATAAGTGATAACAATTCTAAAATCTATTTAAAAATTGATTAATTTCGGTGTTAATATTATGCAAAATTTAAGCATTCGCAAAACACGCCGAACAACTATACACGGTTATTGATTCCCTCGACCTAAATTCAAAAACGAATTTGTTGAATTTTGCAACTTCAAGTTTGCAATGACATAGCTCGACTTAACATAAATATCTTCAACTTATTTACCACCTACATGGGGGTGATTTTTACATTTAACAATGTAATTAGTAGTCAAATAAAGTACCGAAGTTTTAAAAAAAAATAAACTAGCAACCATTTTGACTTCTAGAATGTTTTTTATTGTGTACAAACAACGCCTATGCAACACTAGACGCCAAGACAGTTTAACAGTGGACCCCAACTTGTTAAACCACTTGTTCCATTTCGTAAATATAACGGTATCCCTAATCGTAAATGGCACTAATCGGTTTAGCTAGTAATATAAGTGGAGAAAATAAGTTAATTTGCATTTTCCAAATGCTTTAAAATAATAATAAATTCATTCAGTCATGAGTAAAAAATGTAACATCATAAATAATCTATTTTCTAGACAAGTCTATATACATATATGTGCGTATTACAATATGGAGTCTCACGGTTCAAAGTAAAGATTGAGTACGAATACTTAATATAACATATTACACAACAGTGAATTTTAAACATTAAACTATGAATAATATTGTTATTGTAAAACTATCGTAAATGTTTGATATACATTTCATTAACTAGAAGAATATTAGTAATGCGCATTTGTTTTTGAACATGAAGTCTCTGCATGATTGTGTTTCGTCTCATTTATTCCGCACCACAACTTGAGATATCTTCAAAATTACAATAAGATAAAAACATATAAGACATGTCTAGATATAGTGGAGATAATAATGTTTACTAATATTGCTTATTACATTTTTGTCAGTTAAACATTGATTTTGATCAAACATCAAGGTAATTTCTTACGATTTTATCGATACATTGATAAATAGATTAGTTAAGAACACTAGCTAGACATAGACATAAATATTTTAGAAGAATAGATGAATGAATACATTTACTGAGCATAAATTATTATATCTGTATCCGTAATTTTAAATAACCGATTTTCTGTTGAACTTTTATCAATATTAAATATTCTAGACAAAAATTAAAAACATGTTTTTGGATTGTTTTACTTTTTATTTTGTCTGTATTGTAATCATGAAAATTGTAAACGGTTTTTGAAAAAAAAATAGTTTTCGCACAAAAATATTAAGATAAACTTATTTTAATTATTTGTTAGTCCTCTAGCCATCTTAACATCTTCGAAACAACATTAAAATAATAATAGTGACACTCAGTGCAGCATAATTATTATTTTGCACTGAACGTCAATTAAAATCAATTGAGTCTCGGTACAAAACACAAATATGTAGACAGGTCACCATTGTGCTCGAAGGAGGATATAGATGCGCATTTTACATAGATTTCTTACACAGTTTTTTCCACCATTTTTTTGTAATATGATTTTTTTTATGAAAATATTCTGATACGAATTAAAGAAAAAAAAATAGAAATTGCGATGTTGATTAGAAGATTTATTCATGTATTAATTTGAATTTATTTCTACGTAGTTACATACATAGGTATACCATGTAAATAAAATATTGAAATAATTTATAATTGCTTATTTATGTTTATTGATTTTGCTACACATATTATAATTAGTTTAATTTTCATTTCCTCTTGGAAACAATAAGTAACTCTTTTTGTTCAAAAGATGAGTCATTTTGAAAAATTTCAATAATAACTTATACGTACATAACACATAATATGTTATCAAAGTTGTAGAACACTTTGCAAATTACAAAATTAAAAACTTTCCATCCCAATAAAAATATAATGATAAATTGGTTGACCCTTTCCCTTGATAAACTTTGTACCGCTGTACTAACAAATATCTTCTAAGCGTGCGTAAATAATCATGTGAATGGCACGTGCACATAAATTTATTATTCACAAATGTATATTTTTATCGGCTATAGGTTATCAATAATAAAAAAAAATTTATATATTGTAATTGTTAATTGTTGCAGTTTTTCTGGGTCAGGTTTATATTAATAGAATTTTAAGATAAGTAGGCTATATTTTATCATAATTTAAATTCCTAATACATATCAAATAAATTATAAAATAGATTCTTTAATATTTACTACGCTGCAATTACACATATTTGCACAAATCTTTTATATTAGACAACTGTAGCATTATAACGCCTTGAAGTACGCATTCAATTGTGTACTCAATACATTTCTGTAATCTGGTCGGTATTTTAAATTTATTCTCCACAAATTTTGCAACAAACTTGTGAAACTAACGTTAGGCAAAACAAACCACATATATGTATTGAAATATTGATTAGTAAGGCGGACAATATTCTAATTTTTACTTTCGAGGTAATATGTATTCAATTTCAAGATTTTAATTGAAATATACCTTTTGACCTTCCCTGACTCGAGATTGACTATGTTTGGTATGACGCCTGACTGCGTGTATCTCTAGTCGTAATAAATAGATATGATAAAAACTTAGCGCTTAGTCACAGACGTGAACTATTTAGAATTTGTGTTTGAATATCCTAAAATACGTATAAGGAAGTTTTTTTTTTAATAAGTGATCAATTTTTGTTAGGCAAAGTTTCAACTTTACAATATCAAGATGGAAAACAAAAAACATATTATACAATTATATAAATAAACTCCTACGTCCGTTAGGATTTCTGTAACGCAAATTGCCTTTTATATTTTAATGCAGGTTGCATGCCTATAAGGTTCGAAGCGTTTTGCAATTTGCGTTATAATGACGCAACTGAAGCGTGAGCAAATCGGCCACCGGAATAGCATCTAGAAAAACGACTGTAATTTAATTAATCATTAATTTTAATATCGGGCGACATTTCTGATTAAAGTACCATTAATTTATTATTAATTTAAAATTAGCGAAACTGGTCCATGGCCTGTATCGATAAATAAAATACAAATTGAGTTGAGTCTGATTGAGAAAATTCATATAAATTTGAAGTATTAAACAAATATACAAGAAATACTTCAAGTGTTATTTCGTGGGATGTTTGAAGTATTCAATCAACAAAATACCTGTCAATCATTGATGATCATGACTTTCACAATACTAACACGGAACCAGGTAGTATCATTGTCGAAATTTACGCAAATGAGATTAACGGCCTTCACACCGGAACAAGGTTGTTTCTAAACACTTTTCTTTTAATAAATAATAATTTCCTTGTAAAGTAAAAGAACATTGATGTTGTGTTGTTGATATTTACATACATGCCAAGATAACAAATATGCACGTATTATTTATAATCAAGGAAGGAAAAATATAATTTATATTATTCTATAAATATTTGCATATTGAGCTTCGCATTGATTCGAAATTTACAATTAATTGCAATAAAAAAATTAAATTTTTTAAAAATATTTTTATTTCGGGTAATTTGTTAAATATATTTGCATATTGAATCAATATAAATTAGGGCACTTAATCAGCCGTAACCGTAACAAGATATATTAGGTAAGTACTTTAGTTAGTAAATTCCGAAATGATAATAGTTAAGAAATTGTGTTAAGGCAGCTAGTAGATTTAATCCTTTATTATGGACAATGTATGTAATTAATAAAATAATTTAAAAAATGGCGTAAAGTACTGTTATGAATTTATTTAAAAATTAGGAAAAATAATAAAAATCACATACGATTAAGGTATGCAAGCGAAACAGACAGGTAAATAAAAGGGGGGGCTGAGCCCCCCAAGCAACTTATATACTAAAAGACTACTTTCTCTTCACCGTGAGTTGAGTTTCGGCCAGCTCAGTCTTGTCCTACGTATCATACAATCATGAACAGATCGACTATAATAAAAAAACAATAAAATTTATTTAACAATAAATAAAAGTAGCGAACGCCAGCAGAATGTTGACACTGCCGCGTTAGAAAATCATAGTGCTGTGTACTGGATAGTTTGAGTTGCGTTTGCGTGAAGGTGCGAGTGATTTTTTTGTGCGGTAAATTAGTTAAATATATGATGGGTTATTCGAGATGGATGCTGGTTGCTATGGTTACGGTGCCTTGTGTCATTGTACTCTTCGCGACATCGGAGATCATTGCAGGTGAGTGCGTTCCTACACAACCGGATCCTAAGTAAAATTTTTATCCACAATAAAATAAAATAAAATTTATTATATATATAAATATATGTGGGTTAGTGTCGCACCGATGTTACGTTACACTATTAGAAAATATATTTTTAAATATTATTTACCGTTAAGGATTAATTACAGAGGTTTCTAACTTACTTCATCGCACATATCACTCGCTTATAGTTGGAACAGAGTTGTTAATGATCATTTTAAAGTCTTAGTCCTTCTTAGCGCATTAGCGCTCAAGCATGGATTTTAAATCTTTTCAAATTATGTCAACATACTCATCAACATGCTGGCGAACAGAAAGTAGAAATCGGAGAGATTTAATTGTTAATTTGAATTTAAAAATTCTTTGTCAATTTGTTTTTGTTGTTTATAACAAGCTTATGTACTATAATAATTATATTAAAGAATATGCAGAATTTCTAAATATGATTTTTGCTTAAATTGATGACCAATACGTTTAAGTGTAAGAAAACACCGTTGTAAATATTGTGTAGCATGTTAACAGTTAAAAATTTCATATTTCGCGAATTTCTCAACACAGTGGTGTGCGTGACTCACGTGTGAGTGCACGGCCTGATTCACACATACACACACACACACACACGTCACGTCCATTTACTATATGTGTCTTCTGACACCTTGAGAACTGTTATATTATTATGGTAAACATTGAGAGGACTACCAACAATTTCTTGTGCTTCATGTGTGACTGAGATCTTATCTCTTGCACCGACACTCATTTCTATTTGGTAAAAACGTATATATTTATACATACACACAAACTTCGGTAGTTTGACCTAATAGTAATATTCAATTAAATATTGCATGTATTTTCGACGAAATTAATATAAATCAGAGCAGGTTTTTAAAAGACTAAATACCAACAGCCTCGCCCAAAAAACAAACACATAATTTTCTTAACGCGAAAGGTTAGCTTTATTATTATAATAAATAATTATATTAGCTATACAATTTAATACCAACGCGGGATTAAAATTACTTTATTTAAATATATAAATAATATTTATACACCCTGTTAATAAGAATCATTAGATCTTTAGAGAATTCTAGAAACGCGTTTTTATGATATTAGAATTAATATCCACTGTCCTTAAATGGAATATAAACCTATATATTACAATTAAATTGTAATTTAATTTGTATAAATCGCATTTGCTCCTTTTTAATTTTTTGCTCTTAAAATTACGTAATTGTCGCCATACTCATGACGACATAAAGAGTATATTAAATACTTACCCGAATAAATTAGAAAACGTTGATATGAATGAGAAAATGAGAAAAAAAAAAATAATTACTCTAGATATCCACCCTATTATGTAATATGTAAACTTGTGTAATTTGGGATATTATATGTATTTGGGACATGTTTTATTACCGGTATATTAGTAAAACTTTAATGTCAACTTTTTCGTGTGGAAAATCGTATAACGGTGTCGTTAGTAATATACGGTAATCTAAGTTGGTAACAGTTTTTTTTTCGTACATTTTATTTACATAGAAACATAAATTTCATATCATTATTATAAACTGTAATTAACAGAAAAATTTATTCTTTAATTTATTGCCAATTAATTCATATACGCCATACAGCGAAAAACATATTACTTAATTAGCGATGTAAGTAGCTATCCATTCATGTTGCAACACCTGGTATATTTGAATACATGTAGGTGTATTTGTAATTCATCCATATAACACTATATTACCTAGGAAAATATGTAGGCCACTAATATTGTTATTGGAATGTTTTAAAATTGTGAAATCAGTCGTTGATAATTGTTTTAAAAATATATTTCTTTTATCTATCGCATAGGTGTATTGACATTTTTAGATTTTATTCAACCAAGTAGTTGGCCTCTGTTTTTTATTCAATCTAGTCGCGTTTTGAGTTTTTTTTATTTTATAAGTTAATTATAACTGTTTCTTGTTTATTAATTAGTAGATTCGTAAATGAAACTTGCTTTAGATTCTACTATGCTAATTTTTAAAGTATCTTGTTCACTACTATCCTGCTGACGAAACAAAGATATGGTATCTAGTGTTTTTTATACTTACTGTTAAGTGAAATTGTGTTAGTAAGTGAATAGTTCATTTTTGTAATACGTTTATTGAACTGGCTTACCAGAAATAAAATATATTATTTGTGTTTGACTAAAAAACGATGTTTTGCTACTAAGATGATTAAAATAATTTCTCCATGGAAAGTCCTACGTAAAAATCAGTTTCATAAGTGTAATAAAAATAAATGCGACAATTTTATTAAAAACAAAAGAAAAACCTGTGGTTGTGGGTGTTGAAACTATTACGTTATTTATTAAGTAGCAGTGGAAGGTCCACAGAAGAGGGGAAATTATATGACGAACATCATTTTAGCAATAACTATTAAATATATTTGTCGGAAATCAACACTCAAATATTTTATTTTTACGAAATTGAATATGTTTCTTATTAGACAATCATAATTTTCTGGTTGTTCTATTGGTTAAATTTAGGTAGACGTAAATCTAAATTGTTCAATGAATGTTTATTTATTAGTTTAGTACGTTAACATCCCTGTTGTTATTACTTAACAACAGCACGTGCTTAATAATAAACAATAGTAAGCGCGTACGTGAGAATAGCATCGTATGATTGCAATCATCACGACTTTTAAACAATAAATTTCAACCCGAGATTATTTTAATGCTAGTTATAACACATCCATAACTTGATATAAAACAAACCATCATTCGATTCTTTATTTTGCGGTAATTGACATGTATGATGTGTGTATCTAAGTTATAGTTCAAGGAAGGAGCATTCGATATTGCAAAATATAAGTATTGATTTATGCATTGAAAAGGTGAAAGACTTTAGTTGTCAATTCTGTGATCATGCTACTGATTCCAAATTGATTTATAGATGCAGTCAGCAATATGTTTTGGATTTACAACTAGATGTAGTAATTACAAATTGAACGCAATTAGAATTGAGACTGTGAAATATTTTATTAGTAGTATCTACAGGATGCGATTCTAAATTAGAATGCATTTATATTGATTAATATTTACGTCCTGCAAAGAACCTCTCAACAGTTAATATAATAATATAATTTATATCCTGTAAGAATAGTTCAAATAAACGAAAAATTATCATAATTGTGTTGTCTTAAAATCCATTTTCTTGTATTGTTTTTATAGTTTTATCTTAAGATAAAATAACCAATGACTAATTTTATAATCAATTTTATCTTAATCAATTCATTTTTTTTACACAAAAAAAATCGATAATTCCGTGAAGTTATCATTATTATAATACATACATTTTCATATTCATCAAGGCTACTTCATTCATTCAAAATGAAATAAATAGCATCTGTATATAATTAAAATCATAATATTCCAAGACTTCCAATCTTAAAGCTATTAGCAAATTAAATAAAATTTTGCAATAATTTCAAGAATTTTCCTATACATTTACCGGTATTTCTATTTTGAGCAAGGTGATCTTATATCACAAATATGTCACACTTGGGTTAGATGTGTGATCCAGGATGCAACCCGGATCCGGATGCTCTTCTCAAAGTGACCTTGTAATTGAACCAGATTACTTCACGAACGTCCTCGCTCTAACTAGTAGCTCAGCTGATCTCACATACTCAGAAATGTATTTATTTTAACAGTGTAGGAGTGTAGGATCCGCAACTTCACATAAATATAACTCTGCATGACATAAATACGATTTGAAATAAAATTTCATGAAAAGTAGCCGATAATTAACGTTTTCTAATTAGATCAAGTGTTTTCTTATTTTGTCATAATTGCAAATAATTAATTAAAAATATGATGAATGCGTTTGTACACCGTCAGAAATAATTAATATTGATTTAATAGCGATTTTTTTTCGACCCAACTCAATGGGACACATGTTTGTTATTATTATTTATATCTATCTAGCTTATTTGGAATGTACCGACACCATTTTATAATAGAATAATTATGATCTATAGTACGATATACAGAGATACAGATCTTTGATATATTTTAATTAATTAATTATATTTATTTGAAATTCGACTCGGGAAATGTGATTGAGTATATTATAACATTTCTCTAACTTAATATTATATAATTCTAGGTATGTTTGTAATTTTATAAGTTGAATCTATAACATTTTAAAATTTAGGTATTTGCGAATTAAAATACGTTTCATGTATTCAAATTAAAATCTACTTAAAAGGATAAGAATTTATATTATTAATCAGTCAATTAATGTAAAGCCATATGTAACCCTATGAAATAACATTGCAGACCTATTATTTAGATTAATTATTTGCTTATTTGCATACCGCAGTGGTATGCAATAAATTTTGTACAAAGCGAAAGTTGATCTAGTCGCCGATAAATATTATTAGGCGCTACGCACGGTTTTCGGTATCTTTTATGTTCTTCAATCTCGGCGTTAACTTTAACTGTTATAAATAATATGCAATAAGTCCGATTTATAGCATATGAACATATCTCTTAATATATTGTGTAATAACTTCTAATATCACAGTTGGTATAGATTTTTTTCATGTCAACTTCTATGACTATTACATTTCTGTATACTTTATATGCGACAAATTGTGTACAATTGCAACCGTTTTGACATAAACAATTATTTAACCATTTCCAAGACATTTTGTCTCTTTATATACTTTCTATAAATTGACTACTCTAAATTCAAAAATATTATCTTTATACAGTACGCCGAATCATAGAAGCACCACTTAAATGCTATTTATGTTTCGCTAAAATTTACTAATTACTTTTTGCTCAAGTAAAAATGGGTGGTCCAAAATAGTAAATATCTTTTTATAATTAGTATTTAATTGAATATTACCACCCAATGGGTTTAATCAGATATTGACCAAGTATTAATAAGATATTTTTAATCAACTGATCAATCGT
This sequence comes from Nebria salina, assembly GCA_944039245.1. Taxonomy (NCBI): domain Eukaryota; kingdom Metazoa; phylum Arthropoda; class Insecta; order Coleoptera; family Carabidae; genus Nebria; species Nebria salina. Next base: position 1,478,479 of record OX063273.1, on the reverse strand, counting down.
ATGTGATAGTTATTACAATGGTCTCCCCGGTTGACACAAATGCATATCTAAATTTCCAATCACCTCTCTCACATTTTTTTCCAACCCAATGACGATGGAAATCCACATCACAGGCTGATTTAAATTTTTAAAAACCTTGAAAGTTTCATCTTTATAGACAGGATATAAGGCAAGTTTTTTTAAAAAATGTTATATATATATAATTAAATGCATCTAAATTTGTGTGTTAAAGCAGAAAAATGCTTTCAAAGTATGTTTTTACTTAAATTTAAGGTGATAAATTATCTTAGTATACTATTTTTTTATTATGACTGAATTTTTTGTTCTTAAACTAGAAACATAAAATTTAAATATTTTAATGAATACTCAATGATTTATGTATGCCGGGTACGAAAGTTTTAATTTTATTACATATTTTTTGTAGTAAAAACATAAAATTGAAATATTTTCTTAATGTGATATATGGAAAATGTTCCACTTCAAATTTTTTTTCTAGAACTTTTTTTTATGTAATGTTTATGAACGTTGTCCAAATTTATTGGCAAGATGCTTGAATTTATTGTGTTACTTCGCATAAATAGAATATTTCAATAGAGCCTGTAGGCTGTAGCAATATATACGTACTTACTATGAACCGACATATGAAATATGTATTAGTACAGGACAGTAGGTAGAAAGATTAATAAATTTATAACTGCTTTTTGACATATTATTTACGATATGTGAATACTATTTATTACTATCACTTACGAAGATGTAGGTTTTACTGTAACACTTAGTAAATCTACAGAGATATAAAGTTTTACATATTTTGGGATACATTTTTTTACTGAATATAATTTTATTATTATTTCAAATACATGTTTAAAGTTCCATGACTTTTGCGCTTAGATTTATAAAAAATTTAAAACTAGTTTTTCCAATCCTGACTAATGTACTTACTTAATCTTTTCCATATGGCACATGCATTCTTATAAAATCTCGACTTCAGTTAACGTATTAATCAACTGGTATGCATTGGTAACCAGATTTTAAAACCAGGTTAATGCTAAACTAACACCACCCTCACTGTTAACCTGAATTATTGTGTCAGTACGTATACCGTTCATTAATTAAACTGAAGTAATTGTTTATGTATACGTACACTATATCTTACAAGATTAATTGAAATTTATATAGAACAGCAACCTGTTATTATTTTCTAACGCAGTTGCTTAAAAATAAAAACATTTTTTACAATTACCAACAATATAAATAATTGTGTATCAAACATGAAAAAATAGCGACCAGTATGTGAATCCTGTTAGAGTGAAATACATAATTGTGTTAATATTCATAATTTGATCACATTGTAGATTTTGTATACCATATATAATTAAGCAGATAAAATTGCATGCGTTTCGAAATCTTAAGCAATCTCTTAATTACAAAATAAACAAAGCTTCCACTATGTTACTGTGACATGAACATACAATTTTTCAAAATAGAAATTTTCTCAAGCATCGCACGAATATAACATTCATCTTATCCCCAGTTTTCGTTTCCATCGTATAACTAATATATGTAATTAACATATCATATAGAAATAGATTTACAGCAAAAACTATTTCTGTATTTGGACATACCTTAAATGGATATTTTGCCTCGTTATATCGGCAGTACAGTTTGAATTATATTTCAGATTTATCTATTAAGATGCCTTACTATAGGATATTATATTATTTTTATTAGGGTATTAATTTACTGAATTCAGAGTAATTGTTTTATTTTTATTGCAACTTTATTATAATGAAGTAAAATTACGCGAATTTTAAGTGTGTTATTGCATAATAATTATAAAGTTAATGCACTCATTTCTTAACAGTGTAGTATTTATATTTAATTAATTCTTATACGCTTAAATATTAGGGTAATTCTTATATTATTATTTACTATTGTAATAAATAAATTTATCAATATTTTAGTATTAACATTTTTTTTGTTTATTTTCAGAACGTCTATATAGTTATACTGAAAAGCAACGTTACGATGGTTGGTTCAATAACTTGGCACATCCAGATTGGGGCACTGTTGGTGAGTAATAGATTTTTATAATGATGGATATGTTATTTGTGTGCTCTAAAGAACGAGTAAATGAATAACACAAATATAATGTGTACCAATACACAATAAAAAAAGATTAGTTAATATTAAACAATAATAGTTTTATTATCAATAAATGATGCGGCAATACAACCTTGTGTTACAAATGTATTTAAAAAGTGGACACACAGAAGTATGTAAGTCTAATTTCGTACGCTGTGTAGCGTTATGAAAAAGCAGGTGATCATTTCCTGCAGACCTCCAATGACCCGAAGGCTGAAGAAGCTCCTTTCTCTATTCGATGTTAATCAATTGGTTTTGTTTCGCATTTTCATAAAAATTCGTTCACGTTAGAACTCATAATATCGTAGTTTGCTAATATATCCTTACTTTTTTCTAGAGCACATTCTTTTATATATATGTACAAACATACATAGAATAACAAATAGGTGTTTGAACATATGCTGCGTATATATAAGCACATGTAGGCAATACTAAGATTTTCCCAATATGGCTAACAAAATACTTGACTAATACAAGTAAATTAAGCGTGAAATTGTCACAAATTGGAACAAATTGCTTAGAATGTTTATTTTTTTTTAGAATTAATTTGTATAATAATTAAAATTAACATGAATCTAAATATAATATAACGTGTGCATGCATCACCTTTGTGCTTTAAGAGGGTGATGAATATAATATTTTCTTGGAATTGATTTATTAAGTCAGAATATTCAATCGATTTGTTGGCCAATTTGACTTGATAATTTCGTATTAGGTGCGTTATAATTCGTGACCCAATTTATGCATTAGATGAAACGCATTTATGCAAATTTTACACAACCCAATTATTAGAAATTGCTTTTTATTTTTTGATGAAAATAATTATAGTAATAGAAAATTCTATAATGGACAAATTTATGATTATTTTTATTTCGTAAGTGTCTTTACCGTGTGAAACAACGATTTTCTAAATATTGAATTAAAAATTGTATTTCGTTACTTGAACCTTCCCAATTGTTTAATAAAATATTTAATACTTTTCTATATGAAATATATAAAGGGACACATTTGAAATTTAATTATTTCATACTGGTACCCACATAATTTAAAAACAACTATGCGCGCTTTCAAAATTTATTTATTTATGCTATATGTTCTTTATTATTTTAAAGCGATCTTATATTTATAAGATATAAAAAATAAGTTTTGGATATACAAACAAGATATAATTTAAAATATTTCGTATACGAGTTTCACAATATATCTATGTATTTACATATATATATATATATATATATATATATATATATATATATATATATATATACAGGTGCTAAGTACAAAGTAAAAAATTGAATATTAGGCGTCGCAACTACTGAAATTTCTTAATGGTAGAGCTGTCACTTTTTGAGTTTGACATATTGTTTAATTAATATAAGCGTAGATGCAATTGTTTATTTATTGTTTTTTTTTATTGAACTCCATACTGGCTAGTGAAATTGTGAAATGTATACTTGTTCTAGAAATTTATTTCGTGTACCATTTTATGGTTTAACGGTTTCTTAATATGATTTATTTGACATGTCTTTCGATGGACTAATTTTTTATTTATTTTACGACCTGATTTTAAAAGCAGACGCACCTTCAGTTAATTATATATTTAAATATATATAAAATTTTGACCACAATGCTTTTGTTCCTCTATATAATTACTGTCTACAAAATTACAAAATTTTTATTCCATAAATATATTCTTGTTAAAAAAGACATACTATTCTGAGTCATTTATGTTTACACAATTATTCTACGAAGTTTTATTGTTGTAAATAATAATAGTTATAAAGTGAGTGTAATCGTTGAAATCGGCATTTAATTTTGCTCAGAAATTAATAAAAATGACACAGTAGTAACGTTAAATTATAGTACACACAACTCTGCAATCTATTTTTATTTTCCGACAGAAGGACGTCTAAATACTAATAGAAAGTTAACAATGAACTGAAGTTAGTCACTGGCAAAAGCAGTTTCTTGTGATTCAGTTCCGGTACGGTTATTAACACCAAATTCTTCCGGAACAATATATGGCATTTATTTGTAATTTACATATCCATACATTTATATCAGATTTATTCTATGGTCAGATTCTTATCTTAGTTTAGTACAATTAGAATATTTTATACTATAACAAGGTAAACTGCTCTTAGTTGAGTTACGAACTTTTAAAATGATTCTCACTTAAAAATCTTCACGTATTTCGTTCTTTAATATATGACCTAATTACAATCAGCAGTACAATAATTATAACACTAGGTACTATACTTACAGGGTGTCCCAGATACCATAACATACATTAACTGCAGACTGACATAACAATGGTCGCACACACACTTGCTTTTATGTGTGTGTTGTACAATTTATGTGTTCATAAAAACACCATACATAAATTGTACCTGTAGAACCGCCTTATAATCATTCCTGATACTACTCTATATTTATTAACAATTTCTTTGTTTCAACAAATACTAACGTAATAGTTATAGGGTATAAATCAAAACAAAATCTTATTAGATTTTTTTTATTAAAATTTCACGAAATATTCATGTTTCATTTAATTACAATAATAATAACTTATTCTGAGCTTATTATTTAATGATTTCCTGACAAATTCAGCACTATATTAAAAATTGCAACTAAAAATATTCTCATTAAAAATGACAATTGATTTATGTAATTTTAATTTTCTTATGGATCATTTATGTCTGTGTTCTCGAGGATAGTTGTATATACAGTTGTATCATAGACCTTTATCGCCAAATAGAGCTACGGATATTTTACAGTTACCTATTACTCAGCTAATCCTTCCGTAATACTATAATAGTTATAGTTGATCGATTGATATCGTATATTGAGCGTAACTAATCTAAACGTTAAGATGATATGTGCTTTTAAACGTGTCAAACTTATGTTTTTATTTTGTAAACGGTTTTTATACACAACTAGGCCTGAGAGATGTTTGCTTCATCTAGTTGAAACTTACACACCAATTCTATTGTTACCAAAAAAGTAATTATAGGTCTAAATTGTCCGCGTATCATGATGCGAAAATATAAAAGAATAATTTAAACTGTCAAATTTGATATCTCTATTGGGTATTCATGCGAAATGATTCAGAACACAATATAGAATAGATTTGATATTTGGTTGTATTATTTTTATTAACTGTACAGTCAGAATATATTACGTTTATTGTTAATTATAATATGCGCTCTTGCAAAATAATGCTGCATAATATTTATTTAACTGTTGCGATCATATTTAGCTAAATAAAATTATTGATTGATCAGAGATTAGATCAATGAATTGACTACTACAAGATTATTGATTGCTCAGTGATTGGATCATTGAATATGTCTAATGATTTTTATGTTGAAATATTTAAGTATGCATGTTATTATGATGAAATAAATGATTTGAAATGTGGTCTTCATCAATTATGACATGAGAATGTATGTTTTAGTGCAAGGTCTTGGCATCAGTGGCGTAGATTTTTAAGATGCTTATAACTAATAATTTAATAATAGTTTTATTAATATAAAGTAAATATTCATTTGCTGATATAATTTATGTATAATTTATTGTGTTTTTTTATTGAATTTTTATATAATAAATTTTCCCACGGTTGAAATGAATTTTTGATCGGTGTCTTCTGTTCTGGTATGAAATCAGTTTAGTAATTTATTGATTCCGATCACATTTTAAGATCGGTTAAGGTCAACCACGTACTGTTTTTGTGCGGCATATTTTAGTGGAGTGATTGGTGCTTGTCGTTGACGATACTTTCACATAACTTTCGTATCCTACCTCACAAAAATACATTTAACATCCCTTTCATGCATTTACATGAACGCATGAAATTCAAGTATTTTCAAAATAATTTATTTGCATCAATACATCTTGTGTTAGCCACACCAACTATTTAACTTTAGCCACAATGATTAAATGACGGAGTAATCTTACGGTTTCCTTAATGGTTATAAGTATTTTACTAAATAAAAATTAAAACAAAGAAAACTTAAAGCATTGCAAAACCGCCTCAGGATGTAATTATAAAATCGCGTTTGTGCTCAGAAAACAGATAAAATGTATAAAAACTGACAGATTTTCATTATAATTAACAAAAATGTTCATATTATCAGACATATCAACTATAATTAACGATAAATTATAATATTTTTTTTGTATATTAATTCTATAAAATACGTCAAACGTTACGGTTGAAGTATTTTAACTTCATTCTTCAAGTTTGTAAAACATTAACATTCTTTTCGGATGAAAGAATCGCCAAAATCATAGTTTTTATGGCTAATTGAATAATAATCTTTCAAATAGCCTTAAGATATTAGACAATTTATCATTTTATCGTACGTCTTACGAAACGTAAGCATGAATTAAACATAGTTCAAGTGAGTGATTTATTTGAAATGTTTAATACTAGAAATTGCACATTTGTGCGTTATAAAATAATTTATGATTTATATTTATTTAATTCTAATCAGACGTAACATATATTTGTTTCAATATTTATTACTTACTTGAGCAATTAGAAAATAACTCAAACCTGTAATTTAAAACATTTTTGAATGTAAATATCTTTATTATTTTCAAAATGTAGTAAAACCTATCGAACAAAAACCAATAAATATAAATTGCTTAAGATGTTTGCCATGCGTGTCAATTATTTATTTTTTATTTCATATCACTTAAAGTAAAACGCAGACAATAACGGTACCGTTTAGTAATTGTGTTCCATATAGAAATGATACCATCATTTACTTCCAGTGCATACCAAATTGTCTGCGACAGTTATAACATATGCTGGTACCGCTGATTGACGTAATCTGATATAATAATTTTGAAACTGGGTCGGAAAAATCGCTCTCTACTCAAGTTAGTTGATATAATATCGGGTTGCATTCTATACAATTATTTCTTTTGCTTGTTATGATAATTTCGACAATTATTTGGTGACCTAAAAGAATTTAATTAAATTGACATTATTGAATTTTGCACTAAAAATGTCAATTTGTTTTCTAAATTATAGACACGTAAGTGGTCGATAAAAAAAAAATTGATTCGACTATTATTATTTCCAGATAGTCATCTAAGTCGCAAAGCTCCACCAGCTTATTCTGATGGCGTTTATATGCTGGCTGGTCAAAATCGTCCCAGCCCGCGTAAACTCAGCCAGCTGTTCATGAAAGGTCAAGATGGATTGGGGTCGATGTATAACCGTACGGCGATGCTGGCGTTCTTTGGACAGGTCGTCACCTCCGAGGTGGTGATGGCTAGTGAATCTGGGTGTCCCATCGAGATGCACCACATCGAAATCGAAAAATGCGACGAAATGTACGATAAAGAATGCCGCGGCGATAAATATATTCCGTTCCATCGGGCTATGTATGATAGGAAGACAGGCCAAAGCCCAAACAGCCCAAGAGAACAAGTTAGTACTAATTTTGCTATACGTTTCAGTGAATTTATTATTTTTCACAAATCTATAAATTTTATTAAACATTAAATAAAAATAAAAAACATTAAATAAATTTCCTAATATAAAAATCATATGAGTAGGTGTCTGGTTACAATTTGTAATAAAATTAAATGACACTTATAAAAAAAACGTAAATTATTAGCGCTATTATAGATGGTTATCTACAAAAGCCATTAACAGTTATTTCAATGGAATAGTATCATCCATTACACGTATGAATAACCATTGGTTTATTTAGAATATGACCTCGATCTAAATATTAAATATTATTTTATTCTTAGATGCAATGCAATTCTTATTTGATATACATCAAACTCATTTTATATATAATAAATATGATTATTGAAACAGTAGCAATAAACTAATATATCATTGTATTGTTCTATAGCAATTTATCATTTTTATTTATTTGACAAACATCAATTCGTTGATGGAATTTATTTTTTAAATTAGTGGCACTTTGCAAAATTGTTATTTTTTTCAACTGGGTATATAATATTACAGCAAATAATATAAACCTATTATAGTAATATATATTGTCGTCTTAAAGTGCAAACATCTGCTAACGAAAAGTTACGCAACGATTAAATAATTCTTTTGGCAAATAAGAAAAGCGTGAATTTATAATTCCTAATTTTTTCGCATCCGTAATTTTTTACAACATACATCTTTGTCAATGCCAACCTGACTTACATTTTACTTTCGCGAATATATTTTATAGAATCATACATTACACAATTCTCAGCTACCCAACAACTGTAACAACAAAAATGCATTATTATAATATTCAGATAAAAGAATCTTTATTGTTATATTCAACAATAATTTATTTTTTTATGTGTTTTCATAATTTCCACATAAAACGTCCACTACTGGGGGGTTTTTTAGTCAATGACTGCTTAAAAGTAGCACATTCTTGAAAAAGAATTTTTTATTACAAATAAATCAATTGAAATTCAAGAAATGTCCAAATATATTACATCAGTACTGAATCACTATTTGTTGTTCGACCACCTTATGTTATATGTATACACACCTGAAATTCTTTAAAGTAAAAAATTCAATATATGTTTAAATTGACCCGATCTAGTAAATAATTGTTACGTCACTGTCCATTAATTAATTACAAATTTACAAATGAATCGAATTCCAATTAGTGTGAATATTATTAAGCTGTAATTTTTTAGTAAACTGTACACATTTTTAAATATGCAAATTGTTATTTTAGCAATTTATAATATTTTTTTTGCGTCTGTCATTTTGTGACTTATGGTTGAAAAATCATTGATTCGCAAAGTAGGTTTTTCATAAATCAATTATGATTATGATTTAATAAAGTTTTCAAATACGTAAGACATATTGATATATTGATTTAACCATCATGTACAATTTTCACAATTTCGCAAACCTTTCATGGTATGGTCAACTTATATATTATTTTTATCAATGAATTATTTTCCATTCGTACCAGACGAATCAAGTTACAAGTTGGATCGACGGTAGCTTCATTTACAGTACCAGTGAACCATGGGTCAACACTATGCGGTCATTCCAAAATGGAACATTCTTAACGGACAATACTGGTCACCTTCCTATTAGGAATACAATGCGAGTACCTTTATTCAACAATCCTGTACCGCATGTTATGAGGATGCTCAGTCCAGAACGACTTTTTTGTAAGTACACATTTTTATTAAATAAATATTACGGAAAGACCATTTAATTTTTTTTTATAACGCAATTACTACTATTTTACACGATCTTATTAAAGAATATTAATAAAGTGAATTATTAAATATTTTTCTCTACTTTCCAATTAAATTTATGCAGTTTTTTATTTAATTCTTATTTTGATTTAATATTATAAATAAAAGTATTTTTAAGTGTGAACACATGTTCTTAATTGATGAAAAAATAAAGCGTATAAGTTCATTACGTGGTATTTAATATATGATTTAAATAATTCAAGAATGTTGATATAATTTATTTGAGTTGATTGTCCTTTCAGTGAGATTAGCATTATTAACTAGTAAAGTAATCATAACATACGGGTGCATATCTTATGGTAATCATAACAACATTATGATTCTTGTTATGGTCATGTCACGAATTAAACATACCGTTTCATCTTAATTTTTTTTCATTATCGCACTTGTAGTTTTTCTATTAACTGTTAGATGTCTATACTTAAATAGGAAATCCCGTTCAAGGTAAAAAATGATTACATAATTTCAATATGCATTATTTGTCATCATATTTTAAGTGTATGCAAATGTGCACATATAATTTATTTATGCAGATTGGCTTGGGTTTACTAGTATAAATAATGTAAATATTACATATCTAGGCGGTTTATTTTTAGTTATTAAATGAATGGATGTAGTAGGCGAGCCCATGGTAATTATAGAATATGTTTAGTGCTTGGAGACCCGAGAACAAATCAAAATCCAGCCTTATTAACTTTCGGCATCCTATTTTTTCGTTGGCATAACATTGTAGCAACTCGTGTCCAGAAACAGCACCCTGATTGGCCGGATGAAGAAGTCTTCCAAAGAGCACGACGCATAGTTGTTGCTACATTACAAGTAATATTAATTTTCCAGCTTTCCTGAAACCCAAGTATTAAATTATGTACTGTCCATTAGAATATAATAGCTTACGAATATCTCCCAGCTTTTATGGATGTCCACTTACCTGTTTATGATGGTTACAAACAAGATGTACATCCAGGAATTACTCACGTTTTCCAGAGTGCTGCTTTTAGATTTGGACATACGTTGATTCCTCCAGGAATTTACAGGAGAGATGGCAAATGTAATTTTAGGAAAACTCCAATGGGGTATCAAGCCTTGAGATTGTGCTCTACTTGGTGGGATTCTAATGTGAGCTTAGAGATTTTAAAATGTGTCAATTTAAATTTATTTACAAATATAAATAGTCAATAATTCAAGAAAAAAATTCATTTTACGACTTTAAATTTTATAAAAACAAACAATTTTTGAATTATGGTCTATCTTAGGATGTCATATCAGAAAGTTCAATAGAAGAACTTCTTTTGGGCATGTCTTCACAAATAGCAGAACGCGAAGATAGTGTTCTCTGTTCAGACGTTCGAGATAAACTTTTCGGCCCTATGGAATTCAGTAGACGGGATCTAGGAGCCCTTAACATAATGCGGGGGCGTGATAACGGTCTCCCTGACTACAATACAGTAAGGGCACATTTTAAATTGCCCAAATTAAAAGAGTGGACTGATATAAATCCAGGATTATTTGCGAAAAAACCTGAATTACTTCGACTGCTAGTAGCAGCGTATTCTAACAAATTGGATAACATCGATACTTATATTGGAGGAATGTTAGAGAGCTTAGGCAAACCTGGCGAGTTGTTCACAGCAGTTATACGTGAACAATTTTCTAGAATTAGAGATGCAGATAGATTTTGGTTCGAAAACATAGATAATGGGTAATAATTTTCAAAAATTAATTTAGGATTATATAATAAACGATACGAATTGTTTAGAGTGTTTACTGAGGAAGAAGTAACTGAAATACGAAAAATAACTTTATGGGACGTTATAGTCAATAGTACTGATATCAAACCGGGTGAATTACAAAAAAATGTATTCAGATGGACCGAAGGAGATCCTTGTCCTCAACCTGTCCAATTGAACACCTCTTTATTAGAGCCTTGTAAATATTTGAAAGGATATGATTATTTTGAAGTAAGTCAACACTTATAAATTCTTATACGCAGTAAAACAGTTGTATTATATTTTTAGGGCAATGAACTCGTTTATATTTACGCTTGCGTTTTCCTTGGATTTGTCCCAATTCTTTGCGCAGGCGCCGGTTATGGTGTGGTCAAACTCCAAAACCGAAGACGTCGCAGGTTGAAAATTCGTCAAGAAGAAATCAAAAATAATTCTGATGCAAAAGCATCCGTTGACAAAATGGTTGTTCGCGAATGGCTCCATGCAAACCATAAACGTTTGGTCAAAGTTAAATTTGGTCCTGAAGCTGTTATATATACAATAGACAGAAAAGGGGAGAAATTAAGAACAGTTAGTTTTAAGAATTTCGATTCTGTTACTATTGAAGAGTCTCAAGAGACTACAGATAAAAAGAGGCCTTTGTTATTGATGAGAGTTCCAAGGGACCATGACTTAGTCTTGGAATTAGATTCAATTGGTTCCAGGAAGAAATTCATTGCTAAATTAGAAGGATTTTTAACATCTTATAAAAAGAGTTTGATTTGTATTCCAGTGAGTTTATTTTTTGTATTATGATCTCTTACGCCTTGTTTGTTACTTATACTGTCTTATGTATTAGAGCGTTCGAGAGATTATGTTAGCAAAAGCAGAGACTAGGGAACGTCGACAGCGGCGATTAGAACATTTCTTCCGAGAAGCATATGCCTTAACATTCGGTTTGAGACCTGGAGAACGTCGCCGAAGATCAGACGCTAGTGTAGATGGTGAAGTTGTGACTGTTATGAGAACGTCTTTGTCAAAAAGTGAATTTGCTAGCGCGCTTGGTATGAAACCAGATGCTGTATTTGTGAAGAAGATGTTTAATATTGTTGACAAGGATAGCGATGGTCGAATATCTTTTCAGGTGTGTTAGATATATTTCTTGTGTGATTATATATTAATGTGTGTTGTTTAGGAATTTTTGGATACTGTAGTGTTGTTTTCAAGAGGAAAAACAGAAGATAAATTGAGAATTATCTTTGATATGTGTGATAATGATAGAAATGGAGTGATTGATAAAGGTGAATTGTTGGAGATGTTAAGGTCTTTGGTTGAGATTGCAAGAACTTCAAGCTTATCAGATGATCATGTGACGGAACTCATTGATGGAATGTTCCAAGTAAGTAATTATATTTTTTGATGTAATTTCACATATTTTATTTTGAGTTTTTTTATATAAAATTTTGTTACTTGTAGGACGCTGGTTTAGAACATAAAGATTTCTTAACGTATGGAGATTTTAAGTTGATGATGAAAGAATATAAGGGCGACTTCGTCGCAATTGGACTTGATTGTAAAGGAGCAAAACAAAATTTCTTAGACACTTCAACAAATGTAGCTAGGATGACGAGTTTTCATATCGAGCCAGCTCATGATCATAACAGAAATTTCTTCAGACGAAAATATGATTCAATCACTACGTTCTTGGAAGAAAATAGACAAAACATATTTTATTTATTTGTTTTTTATGTTATAACCATTGCGCTATTCGTAGAACGATTTATACGTAAGTATTACATGATACAATTTAAACCACAAAGATTACATATTCATAAAATATGTTTATTATAGATTACTCATTCATGGCAGAACATACAGATTTACGACATATAATGGGAGTAGGAATTGCTATAACCCGGGGTTCGGCAGCTTCGCTATCTTTTTGCTATAGTCTACTACTATTAACGATGTCCAGAAATTTATTAACGAAATTAAAAGAATTTTCAATCCAACAATATATACCATTAGACGCACATATACAATTCCATAAAATCGCAGCGTGTACAGCATTATTTTTCTCGTTATTACATACTGTAGGACATATAGTTAATTTTTATCACGTCTCCACACAACCAATAGAACACTTAAAATGTTTAACCAGCGAAGTTTCTTTTCCCAGCGATTATAAACCAGGCATTACGTACTGGTTATTTGAAACAATCACAGGTATTTATTTTTGTAACTTTAGTCGTTTCACAAATTAATTATTATGTTTCTGGTGTATAGGGTTGACTGGGGTATTACTATTTGTAGTAATGAGTATTATATTCGTGTTTGCGCATCCAACAATACGGAAAAAAGCTTATAAATTCTTTTGGATGACCCACAGTTTATATATTATCTTATATGCGTTATGTTTGATACATGGATTGGCTAGATTAACAGGCGCTCCTAGATTTTGGATATTCTTCATTGGTCCTGGAATTGTATTTGCTTTAGATAAGGTAATTTTAAACACTTTTATTTATTTACATATATTTATATATTTACGCTTTAAATTAATTTAGGTTGTTAGTCTACGCACGAGATATATTGCATTAGATGTCATAGAAACTGAATTATTACCTTCAGATGTAATTAAAATAAAATTCTATCGTCCCCCAAATTTAAAATACCTCTCAGGCCAATGGGTGCGTTTGGCGTGTACGGCGTTCCGAACTAGTGAGTTCCATTCGTTCACTCTTACGTCTGCTCCCCATGAAAATTTTCTTTCGTGCCATATTAAGGCTCAAGGTATATTAAAGCTCAAATTAAAAATAACTTAATGCTATAGTAAATTATTGCTTAATTTGGTGGTAGGGCCATGGACTTGGAAACTCAGGAACTATTTCGACCCTTGCAACTATAATACGGAAGACCAACCGCAGATACTACTCGAGGGACCGTTTGGAGGTGGTAACCAGGACTGGTACAAATTTGAAGTTGCTGTTATGGTTGGGGGTGGTATTGGGGTAACTCCGTACGCGTCCATTTTAAATGATTTAGTATTTGGTACTTCTACGAATCGATATTCGGGCGTCGCCTGCAAAAAAGTTTATTTTTTGTGGATATGTCCATCGCACAAGCACTTTGAGTGGTTTATTGATGTTTTACGGGATGTTGAGAAAAAAGATGTTACTAGTGTTCTTGAGATACATATTTTTATTACGCAGTTTTTCCATAAATTCGATTTAAGAACAACTATGTTGGTAAGTACTATGTTCTTAGTACTTAAATGTGTAATTGCATATTACATGAATTTAGTAAATAAAGATATATTTATTATTTTGTTTATAATATTAATTCGCCTTTTTTTAAAATAGTATATTTGTGAGAATCATTTCCAACGTTTGTCTAAAATGTCCATGTTTACTGGATTGAAAGCCGTCAATCATTTCGGAAGACCAGATATGTCTTCCTTCTTGAAGTTTGTCCAGAAAAAACATAGTTATGTAAGTTAAATAAATAGAAATCTGGACTAGTCAACTTTTTTTTGTATTTATTTGTATTACTATTGTAGTAATTATAACTGTTTTTTTTTTTTTATAAATTTCTGAATGTTTAATTTCTAGGTGAGTAAAATTGGGGTGTTCAGTTGTGGACCTCGACCTCTAACGAAGAGTGTTATGTCTGCGTGCGACGAAGTCAATAAAGGTAGAAAACTTCCATACTTTATCCATCACTTCGAGAACTTCGGTTGATTGACGTTTAAGTAAACTTCAACGAAGTATGTAAGTAGGTTTTAATTATATGTAAAATACAAGATGTGGTATTTATTTTATCATGCTGCCGCATGATTTAAATTTAGTTTAATTTTAATCAATCATATGTCGTGTATAATATTTAATAGTAATTGTTACCAAACTTATTAATTTATTATTCTGATTTGTACATAAATATTTTGCATCATGGTAATATAAATATTTCTATTTATCCTTTAACTTCCTTAATCCATATAGACATAATTTGAATTTAAATGTGCCAATTTACGCTATTTTTACTAGTTACGCCACTGGTACTACTATTCACTGGTATCTACCTCTTATTGAGACCGCCGGTACTACTTGCAGGTAAAAGCAAAATTGTTAATGTGAAATGTTTGTGTGATTTGTAATTGTGTTTTTATATGTTTTACTTACTTTAAATGCGTTCTTGTGATTGGAATTTGCAAAAAGGTAAGCTAAAAATTGTTACTAAGTAAACTAAAGTTTGAAAAAAATCTTAATAAAAAGTATGATCATTTTTTACAAGATTAATTTCGTGCAAGCCGGTTCCGACTTATATTTAATATGTTTCAATATTTTATATATTCAGTACTTTTAAAATAAATTTATTGAAAATGCAATTTTATTTTAAATACAAAATGATTGCTTTATTCATCGTTGAGTATTTTTATGTTACTGATAATGTAGAGTAAATATCAAATCGCCAAATATTATAGGTTTACAGTTTAAGGAAAAATGTTGGTATATATTTTTAATTAATTTATATTTATATATTAAAATATAATTCAATATAATTATTGGACACATTTAATAATAAAATAAACTTATTTTATTCCGTTCCACGCTCATGTTTCTGTCCAGTTGTCTATTTAAAATGTATCTATGTTAAAAAGTCCTAAATTAAATTGAAGACACTTAAATTTATATAAATGATTGAACATTTTATTTTTTTTATTTTACCAAGTTAGCTCTCATGCTTGGTATGAAAATATGTGTAGAATAAGATAACCATATAGCAAATAAGATATGGTTTCCGTCTAATAATTATAAATCTCTCTTTCTTTAATTATAAATTAAAAATACAATTTTAATCCATTAAAGGTTGGTGTTATTTTTTACGGCAAGGTTGCTTGACTATGCAAGCAGAACGAGCCCAAGGAGACGACGGATTTATGCGTATACACGCATGAAAACGCACGCTTTTATTCGTTTTATAATCTATTTATTTCGGTCGTAAATTATACAGTCTATTAAAATTATTGTTTTGTTAATAATTACTAATTTACTCACGTAAAAACAATCATATTTCACGGTAGATTATTTTGCGAATATTTTAAATTACCATTTTTGTTACACATACAAATCAGAATTGTCTACTACTCCCAGTTTTTGGTACACTTACTATAGTAATGGTTTATTTATTAAATCAGTCAAGAAACCGATATTGAATAAAATTGTGTGAGTTTTATACAAACATATTTTATAAATTAACATTTATTTTTTACAGTGCATCTAATAATAATTAAAAAAATATATATCAAGGTTCAATTTATAACAATGTAGATTTTAATAAGTCAACATTTTTCTGCTCCAATTATAATATGCAATAAGTAAATAAACGAAAGATTATTAAATATATTTATTGTGCTATCGATTGCCTATTATGCAATATCCAAACGATCTATAATTTTTTTTTTCAATTAAATATTGGTCTAGTAATGTTATGCTATCTATAGTAGTAGTTATACTAGCATAATGCTAAAGCCATGGTCCATTAATCACGTTAATATAATTAGCAATATCTTTTATTTCAACGACATTAAATCGTGAACCAATTATCGTTGCTATTATATTGTTATTTCGACTTTCTCTTATAAAGTGTTCCGTTGTCTAGTACCACCCTGTAACTATTTACAGATTTTTATAAATTATAATAATCAAGTTACTATTCTGTTAGATATAGTATTAAACAGTAGTCTTCGTAACAGTATCAGTTTATTTTCATTTATAAGTACTTTCAAATATCCTTTCTCTGAAGTATATTTCGAAAAAAATTTTGATTTTAATGTAATGCACGCTACATTTTACAAGTAAAAGTATACCATGTCCAATTTATTTAATATTATAACAACAATTACAAATCCTATAAGCATATTTTCTCAACTGATAATTGATGAATAAATGAATAGAATCGTTATCAATTTATTAATAATCATAACAATATTGCTGATTTATGTAGTGGAAAAGCGATGTGTTTTATTGCGAAAAGTATATACTTATAAGCGCACGTTATACAAGTGTCAGACACGTTTTATTGTTGTAATTTTATTATTATTAATATTCTTTTGTTTTAGTAGTTAATTTATCGGTTGGATTAAAAATTGTAGGTGGATTCAATGTTGAAATACGTTTATCTTGAAATATATAAATTTTAGTTATGAACACCTGTGTGTAGGTTGGATATTATTATATTATATAGAAACATTTAAACTATTATTGACTTTAATAATATTTTAATTCATATACATTTAATCGTGCACTAATCAAACATTCACGTTCTTATTATATTTGATTCAAATTTATCTCGGCAAGCGAAACATTTTGGTATAGTGGTTTAACTTTATTATTGGGGCCACAGATAAATAACTATAAGGAAATTAATTTTTCTGTTGATTGGAGTACATAGGCGTTAATAATATTTACATGTTGAACTAAATTTGATAGGTACACCTTAGGTGAGATTAGTAAATCGCGCAGAGTCCCCCGGGGGACAAGAACATCGCAGTTATAATTGTAAGGAAAAAAAATTGATAGGTGAAGTTAGCAGTCTTGCAAAACCCCTTAAAGGCAATATTATTATAGTTTAATAATAGCTATATATATATATATAGTTTTTACTAAAATATACAATCGCGTAAAACTTCAATTGATATTTTCTACTTATCTCATCCACGCATGTATTAATAGCTGTAGTAAATATATTTTGTCATTTTCTTTAGTGTGAAATTATAATTGATTTGCATTTCTTTTAGTAGAGAAATTAAATATACCACACGATTTCAGTTTATTTTTTTGTAATAGTGTTTAGTATAACGTGTTACTAAACAGATAAAATATGATGGTATTGTTTTAGAAATAATTTTGCGTGTTTATTGTGGGACTTTTTTAGTGGACCGCTTCTCATCCTCACTCTATTATTTTGAGACTTTTCATTGAAAATTGTTCTATTTTGATTAAAAATCTAATTAGAATATGCGTGAATGAGAAATATTTTAAATTGTTCTCGATTTGTATACACATGCAAATTTATTGTAGTACGCACTCCTGTACAATGAATGAGAGATTTGTGTTTTAATTTTTATTTTATTGTTTCGGTTAATATGGAGCGAAAATTATATCTTAATATTTACCTCATTTATTATGTCGAGTATTATAAGTTTACATTGGAAATAATTTCTATACTAAATGAACTTTTGTTCTACATAAAATTTCAAATAATCTAAATGATCAATTTCAAATTTAAATAAATGAATAATAAATATGGGATATATATATATATATATATATATATATATATATATATATATATATATATATATATATATATATATATCCCATATAGCACTCAGTTAGAATGAAAGTGAAAATTCGTATTAAAATTTCACACAATCATGCAACAAATATAATTATAATAAGTATTTACATTCTCACGTTCAACTTATTTAATAAATTTAATACATTATTAAGTACGGTACGTG
Source organism: Nebria salina (assembly GCA_944039245.1). Classification (NCBI taxonomy): domain Eukaryota; kingdom Metazoa; phylum Arthropoda; class Insecta; order Coleoptera; family Carabidae; genus Nebria; species Nebria salina. The sequence goes on along the minus strand of OX063273.1, from coordinate 1,459,849 downwards.
CAAATCATTAACTAACAAAGTACTAAAACATTATTATTTATAGCAATTTCACTTTTTCCATTTCCTTTTTTACTAAACTATAACAATCAAATAATTTCCGATTTTTTATTATGAAAAAAAAAAAAAATTTTTAAATCAGATCATTTTTAATTAAATAATAAATTACTAAAAATGACTATATTTATATATGTGTATAGGTATTTAAAATAATTAAAAACTATATTACACTTCAAACGAATGTATTGTTCAATTTCAAAAGCTTGCAAGTGCGTGATGGCATTGAGAGTTATGTAATATGTATTTTTGTTGATGTTAAAGTAATAATAATTAGGACTATACACCTATAGATTTACGGAATTCTTTTGTTAAAAAACACACACTATGACTTATTTGCTGACCACTATAATTATAATTAAAATTAAATATTACTTCAATCTTCTTCTAGAGCACAAATGTGACTCGTCCATACAATTTATTATATTAAAATTATATATATATATATTTTTTATTCGTTATTTATATTCTGAATCAAATTTGAATAAATAAATGTAATTTTGTAAAATATGTAATTTCTGATAGCAGTTATTTCTGATATCAAGTAACATATACATACATACATATATACATACACCAAATACAGTGTACCTAGGTATATGTAGGTACATACATACGACTTTCACCGAAGCTTCAGCTCGTTATTTGGTCGTAGCCGGCGGAAGAATTTCACTAGGAGGCGCTACGGATGGGTTTTGTAGTTCAGTTGATTCTCACTATTCGTCCGGTGCACGCAGTGTTGTTGAAAAATATACGGAAATACTCAAGACCTTTTTCCGGGCACTTCGTGCCGACCTCGTGCACGTGTACTATTTTTATAGTCGTACCGGAAAAATATACGAACTTGATATTATAGTGCAGTGGACACACTTACCTTGACTATAAACAATTGTTTATAAATATATTATTTATATTTATTAATTTTTAGTCATTTCGTGTGTTGTGTGATACGATTTATGAACAAATTTTATTATTTTGTTTATATCAATTAATATATTGAATTTTAATTATATTGTGTGTGACAAAAAAAAAAGTGATTGTTGACATGTTTAATAACTGGTAGGTTGTGTATGTTTTTAACTTAGTGACGTCATCAGAGGGTCTCTACCAAAGACATGAGAAGAAGACGCTTGAGACACATACCCAGGTTATTATTAATTTTTTTTAAATATTATTATTTTTGATTAGTATCCGGAAGCAATTTTGTTAAAGATAATTAATTGAATTCTTCGACAATGTTTAGGAACCAAAAAGCACACTTATTTTTGATTACGTAATCGTTATTTATTCTATTATATTAATAAATTAAATATATTGTATAACTGTTTTCGTGAATACAACTAATCATTTATAATAAGATTTTCTTTTTTTTTCAGTATAAATTCGTAATAAGTAGTGAAATAAAATTTCTTTTTCGAAATTTCTAAATAAATATCAATGCAGATAGAAATGTATTTCAGATATGGTCTTTAGAGACCGCATAATTTCGGTGAAGTGAAACTTATTATATTTCGTTATGCGCGATCATATTTGATTTAGCACGGTGAAATTTCACACATTTAATAAGCGAACAGTGTGTTTAAATTTAAACATACACTAAGCCCAAACATACAATGTACATACGCGATAACCTCTTACTAAAATATGCGATTAGAATTTAGTAGGTGTGAAGAACACGCGCTAAATTACCTGCGCTATCCAGGCATCCATGGCTGTTCGCATACAGTGTATGTTTGAATACATAAAACATTATTAGTTCGTGAGATTCGCGTACATATAAGATTGGTGATGAAATTTACTAATTATAAATATTAATACGTTCCATACGTGTAGAGTACTTGATGTGTAATTAAATAGTAGCTGCGGTCGTATTGACTCGTACTTCTGTATGACATTTTAACTAATTACCACCGAAACAACGTAATTTATTAAACTTAGATTTTGAGTACATCTTTTACACTGATTTTGTTGATGAATATGAGATGTAAAAATATACACCGTGAAAAATATATGTACATTTACATAATTATTTATGCAAAATACAAATAAATACAATTTTCATGCTTTTTAGTCTAGATTTAATGTACCTACTTTTACAAACCATACAAATAATTCAGACTGTAGAAAAAAATATACAGATTATTATCATTATAATTTATAATAGTTTTATTTTGCATGTATTTATACATTTTTATGAAATATTATTATAATTAACATATATTTATGATAAACGTAAGATCTTTAGGAGTTTACGTGACCTTGAAAAAAGGCTGGTACACAATCGCTTTGTGTTTAAATTATATTTGAAATTATGCGGAAATCTATATTTTGTATGGGATAGGCAAGACACAAGTGTGGTCAATAAATCTTGCAGGACTTGAAGTCTTACCTATTATACGTTGTTTTTGTTCATTTTTATAGATAAACTACGCTTAAGCCTGCTTTATGTTGAATAATTTAATGTCATCGAAAGTATTTGCGATGTTTAATTCTTATATATACATTTTAAAATTTCATAAATTTTGAACTATTTTTACATTATTGCCCTTTTTGTATCTTATTTTTGTTTTTAATTTATACAATCGTGATGTCTCTATTCGTTTTGGTTAAAGTAAGGTGCTCAAGGTTTAATAGATCTTTAATGTCTGACTTTAACAATATTTGTCCCTGTGCATGTTTTATTTTACAATAAATTATTATTATTCGTATAAAAATTATGGTAAACATATGTTAAAAAAATAATAACATAACCAACTGTTTAATAATATAACTATACATTTATTGTGAACGCGCATTTTACATCTTGTAGAAGCTGTTTTCCCTGCTGTGATTTTCATTATGAATAATGTAGAAATATTATAAAAACGTAAAATTTTTCTAGTTTATTACTCTTTAAGCTGTCAAGTTTATTATTTTCGACAGTTTTATTTTTTTAATAATTATGTAGGCAACTAATAAAATATACAAATGCATGAAAATAAACTTTGTTTAGTTACGATTTCTTTATTAGAAAATTAAAATATAAATTAAATAATAAGTAATTTTACTATCTAGTAATCGTGCATTTAGGCACTCAATCACAAGGTAAATTATTTAATTTGATCTATGAAAACAATTATCCCCTCAGACTTGAGTCGCTCGATTAATTACGAAAATCAATTACTATACTTGCTGAACATAATCAACCGAAACATGATTAGCAATAATTAGAGGTGATTGTAGTTACAAATAACTAAGATGTTTAGATAACGATGCATTGTTAGATGGATTTTTTGTTGAAAAATTCGCTATTTTTTTTTTGTTCTTGTCGGAAAAAATGTGCGCGGCGCAGTTTGCGTAACGACAAAGATTATAAAAATATTCGTCGACAACTTTCAAGTATTTGAACCAACCGCATTCTTCCAAAATTACATTTCGTAGTGTCTTTTCCTCATTACATCACAGACTACAAGTTAATATAAGCGGTTAGGCAGCATATGACATATTGGATCAAAATCATCTCCAAAAAAACAAAAATACGAATTTATTTTAGAATTTTTCTTTGGGAATATTTAATATTACAACAATAGAAAGTCCGCTGTCACTCATTTGTTTAAACGATAAGTGTTGGCGTGTACTACAGAATTCTGACATTTTCGTGTTGATTTCTGAGTGCGCGGTTTTGTTACTAAACCTACTAATTACTGACAACATAGCCATTCTTCAGGTCTGCTGTGGTCAACAGGTTAAATGTTGACCTCGCTTTTATGCTTGTTACTTATCACCTCTGACTAATTTATAGCTGTAACTAACTGAGAGGTCTTTCGATTAAATTTTCAATTTATAAATATATTAATTTTATAATTCTAAATATAAAAACATATAGAGATTTTCAATCAACAATTTTTGTTACCCATAGGCGCACAAAAACGGGGGGCAGTGATACAATCTCTCGGCGTAGGCATTGTTGTTACAGATCCTTGAGAGATATTATTACAAGTCATAAGTTTGAAAAATTTCGTAAGATACCTTTTGTTTTATAGAAAATCGGACAAGCGAGAACAAAAATTCATTTCACATCGAATATAAATCTTGTTAAGGTGCAATGCAACAATTTGACTTATTGAGCATACCGTATGTATGTTTGTAGAAAGTCAAACTCATTTGAATATCAAATTAATTGAATCATTACATTTTAAGCTTAATTGAAAATGGCGGAATATTTTACGCATAAACTACATAGCCATAGACACAGATTTAAACTCAAAAACTAATACAATTCAAAACAATTTTCTTTTTATTATGTTTATTAATAAATCGTAAATTATATTTTTGTAATTACCATATATAAAATACAATACTTTCAGATATGTACTTATATAAATAATTATAAACTAGTTCAATTTAGTTGTTTAGTGTTTCAATTGACCCTACAGTTGACGATAAGCATTTATGGGTATTTACAGATAATTTTTATATGTACGATAAAAGTGTAATTAATTGTCTGGGAAGTGAAAGTATTTAATCGATAAATAAAATAAAAAATAAGTTCTAACGCATTATAATAAAATAATTTATATGTTAAAATAATTTCAGTAATTACATGCAAATACGAAATTTTACATAACTGGTCGTACGGTACATGTAGATATATATATAGGGTACACTGAGCCACTTAAACCTGAGCAATTATTATACAGTTTATGTTAAATTAACCGAACAAAGTTAGTACAGTTAAGTTGATGCTTTTGATCTAAATATGTTCAGTTGTAAAAATAAATACGAAACACAAAATGTCACTTTAATTATTTGTATAGTACAGTAAATCTAAATTAGTTAAATATGTTTGTTTACAATTGACAAGTGTGGGTGAGTGTACAAAATATACAACAAATTTCATATAATTAAAATTTGCATTTATACTTTAATATGTTGGTAGTAATTTTCGTTTAGATAAAATGTCAGATATATTTGCATTAATTATCATAATTTTAATGATAATGTCCTTTGTTTAATTCTCTCGTTATTAATTATTAATTGCATTCAAGGATAAAAAAACAATAAATACTACAGAATTGGATATTTATAATTTAGATAAACATGTCACCTTTGTGCTTGCACAGGTCAAAATTTAATTTTGAAATTAGATATTCATATTAGATTACGAAAATAAACTCCGTTTATTATTATTATTATTATTATTATTACTGACTTGACTGAAATGGCGAAATAAAATTTGAATAAAAACTATAGCAAATCGACATTCGCATTGTTGGCGATTTCTATCTGCAATGGGAAATATATGATAAATTTACAATATAAAATAATTTAACGTTTGCGCTAAGTAACCTGCGACTTTGTTATTACTTCGGTATGCAAATCGTATAACATAAGTATTACTGTAGTTGTTGACAGTACGCAGATACCATCTAATATTTAAATTTTGTTGCGCGGGGACAAGTTGGGAAAGGTATAATTATGGTAACAATGCTGCCAATAGTTTTAAAAAATTATAATAACTAGAGCGGATACTTTTGAAAGATTATAAGATTGTTTTCAAAATATGGGGCACTATTTTAACCACAATAGAAATATATAAATACCTCTATTAGAAATAAATATATTGTTATATGAAAACCTAATTATTATTCAACTGATTATAATTTAAATAAAATAGTATATAGATCAATTTCATTAAAGCTTTAATTATATATTTTACAACCATGTTTAATTCATTTTTATGGAATATCGTTTAATTGTCAAATTCACTATTTTAGAGTAACAAAATTGTGTATTTAACATAAAAAGTCACGTAAATACACAATTACTAGGCGAAAGTATGTTATTATTTTATGTTAATAAAATTTAATTAAAAGTGTACGGCGAGTAAATTTTGAACAAAAACCTAAAAACAGTTGATTCTCATGAGAAAACATATTATAAAACAATGTGAACTTATCACCTTTGTGCACTAAGATAACTAAATGAAAGTTTGATTTAGAAATTTGCTATTAATACTTTTATGATCATTAATAATTAAGTACTTATAAAATTGTTAATTATTATATAGCAATTATTATAAATTGTATATAAAGTATAAAAATTAAATTACAAAATATTTTTATAGTTTTGGTATTTGTTAAAGAAAACTGACATTTTCATGGTAAATCTGTGCAATCATTCAAATAATTTGACGATAAAATTCGTTTTGTTAAATAAGAAAGTTTCTAATATAACGAGAAGATATGCTGACAATTGCAGAAATAACCAATCCAATACTCGATAGTACAATTGAATGTGGTGTTGCTATTAGTGAATGCCACAAAGAATGGTAAGTTGAAAAATGGCAAGTGCTATAGCTGTAGCTATAGTTAGCTAACTAACGAAACTAAACAATGGTTGTTTAGATGATTTTGAGGCCGCTTTCGCGCCAACAGATCACGTCCGATTGCGTACAATAGGCAAGCGAAATAAATAAAGAAATCCTCGCAAGCGCTTCGTGTCTTTGCGAGAGTGCCATCTGAAATATGTTGTTTTGTACACACGCGTGCCATATGCTGTTTACTGTGTCTGTCTGTCAGCCAGTATATGTTGGTAAAATGTATGTATGTTACATCTCATGAATATGTACACTGCAACTATAAAATATCATTAATTATTATATGATTTTTGTAAATTTTCTTATTAACTTTTAAAATAAATATGTTTATATTTTAAAAAAATGTAGACAAATCGTATTGTAATTTATTAAAACTAACTCGAATTAATACGATTCTAAGCAAGTTTATAGATCTATAACGAGAAACTGTAACATGTTGAAATATATTATAATATTTTAATTAAAGTGGAAATCAAATATTTGTAGAATCTATGAAACAAATAAACATGCCTGTTGAGTGCGCACTGAGTGTGAACTTTTTTGGTGCAGCTCTTACAACATGTGTAAGTGCACTTAATCAGTGCCGCGATTTTAAGTCTTCAAATTGCACCCAGTTCACATTGAGTGCAAAGTAACTTGCACTTACCCTTGTGGTAAGTGCAATAGATTCAGTGCAAATATGGCGTCGCAATATCAGAAATCAATCTAGCCTAGCATTGGTGCAAGAATTTCTGAATTCATCGTCATCATTAGAATTTCTTTAATAATACTTCACAATACTTGATTTTTGTGTGGCCCCCTAGTTTGTGTGCGATTTTGTACACTGAGTGTTGGTAAGTGAAAAACGCTATTAGTTGAAGCTCCTGCATTCTAGACTTGATTTAGTAATTTTAATGGAATAAGCAGAATAGATAAAAGAATTTCTATTTAGCAAAAAATACTAAAAGAGTGAAAAATTCTTTTGACACGCACAATTTTGTTTACCATTTATGGTTTTTAAAGAAGACACCGCTTTATAAAAGTCGTAACTCTTAACGATCTGATGACGTTAGATTCTTCAAGAAACCATCCGCAATGACGACGAAGATGAGCGCTCATATACGCGGCGCTTTCACAAACCAAACATAATCGTACAACGTAGGTATATTATATATGATGTTATCTCGTTTTATATAGACGCACGCACAAGTTTTTTTTTTTAAAGATCTCACAGGCATCATATCATCATCAGCTACTGGACGTTACAACTTTATGCGTATATTAAACGTTCATAATCGTAACTTAACTGATTCTAATTTATTGCCTAGAATTCATTATTAGCAGTATTATACGCGTTGAAATTCTCATTGTCGATTTCATAAGAATCTTTTTACTTTCTTATACGAAGTACATTGAGCTTTTAATATATATATAGTTTTTTACAAATTTGCCCCTATTGAGGCTGGGTGATATTTATACAAAAATACTATGAGAATTCTTTGTATCTAAATAAATCATGAAGTAGCATTGAGATATGATAAAAACAATTGACTGCTCGCAGCATTCGTCATTGTTTTATAGAAAATCAATTGTTTTTTATTGTTTGAACAGGAAGTAAAAGGCTCCACGTGACCTATTCTGACCACGGTGTAATATTGTTTGTTATTTTATCTTTTTTACAGTTGATTTTGATTCTAAGATATGCCATTCTAAATTTTGCAATATATATATATTCGATAATTATAAATCTTTTCGTGGAATTTCTAATGAGTGGGCTACCAAATGAATCAATAAATTATATGAATTATTATTGATATATAGAATTGTCGAAGTGTATATATTAAAAAATAAAATTTATCTGGCGAGTGAGTGAGTGATCTAGAAAACGAGTTATTTTACGAAAGTGGCGCCACCGATCTCTGTACCCAATGTCAGGCTGAAAGAAATTTCAACATTTTCTTCACACCTGCTGACCAGCAGCTCCAATAATTAAATAAATACCACACCGATTCGTAAACAACATATTTAAAAACAATTACAAAACGTTCTCACTAATATACACTTATCTTTAAAAAAATAATGGAATATCACAATACCATCAAATATATATAATTTTAAAAATGTATAATTCTATATCTTATCTATTTAAAAACATATCAAAACCATAATTTATATTTAAAAAATAAATTATTATTAATTGATTGACAGTGAATGAATATCAGATCTTATTTTCACTGTAGGAAAACTAAATAGTTTACACACTATAATTAATTAATTTAACACATTTCCGTATTAGTAGCATATATATTTTAAAAGACATCTTGAATTTAGAACAAGGTTGCGCGTCTTACAATTATTATTATTAACAGTGTATTGCCAGCCTTGGTCAAGATTAATAAAACCGGAAACGGAAACCAATGTCACCGTCGCAATCGTCAGTAAGGTTTTTCATGAAGCCTTTATAATACATTTGAATCTTTTGTCACATAACTTATTAAGAACGTGCGCGGAAAATACATTACATAGATGAAAGTAATATTTGAAAGTTTTTTTTTTTTAATTGTTGCAATTAAAATTCTTAAGATTTTTTTTTGTTTTGTTTATCTTATTGTATAATACCATTTCTAGTTGTTTCTTTTACTATCTCGAGGTAAGATATAATTGAAGATTCAAATACAAATTGTCCCCTTGAGTTTACGACATGTTTATTGTAGATATTCGTGGATTACCCAGTATTGCGTATTAAAACCAGAAAACGCATGAGTATTTTGTATGTTTGTGGTCGCTTGGGTGGCTGAACTTGGCATAAATATCTTCGATGGAAATTTTAGATAAGCGCACGTTGATTTATGATGTGTTAAAAATCGTTCCATCGTGTTTGGTGGCACCATGGAATTCTGTGTACTCAGATTTGTTCTTAGGTCAAAGTTCATTACTAACTATTTAGATAAATGTCCTTAACTAAATAAATATATAAAATATACTTACTACATTTATAAATTGCTACTAATATGTGTATCGTAGGACTTTTTCTTAGTGTTGTAATCAAATGCAATTTTTCAATTTTTTTTTGAATTTATGAATATTTTTAAGAACATTTTAATTCAGGTCTTTAGTTGTACAGGTAATAAATTAGATGTTCAATGATAAGTTTATCATTTAATAACGTTGTTTATTTAAATATTTAAATTACGGTCAACCATGATTTATATCTCATATATACATAAGTAATTAAATACTAATTAAGTAAAAATGCAAATGCAATACAAGACGCTTCCAACGCACATTAAAAATTAAGAAAATTACGGCGTGTGTAAGTTGTGGCGCCACTGTCTCCCGTGCGAGAAGAGACGTTATTATTTATACAATAAAATTCTTTTAAAACCAGATAGCAACCGTGAAGGTGGCTATAATTTTAATATATGAAAGTATGTCGCCAAAATAAACACAATATAGAGATTAATGGTTACTTTAATCTACCGTGTAAACATTGTTCATATCCATAAATTATTATTCTCATTAGACAATACGTTAATTTATTGATTCGCGAGATAATTACTGTAAATTTCTAAAGTTAATCTAATAAATTGTTTTGTACTTTGTTGCTTGATGTTGCGTTGAAGTCTCCACGAATTCTATAGTTTATTCCAAGATATTTTTAATATACGTATTAAATCGTGTTTTATATACAATAAATTTATTTTGTCATTATAATTTATAATAGTTTTTGGCTCAATTATTATAATAAAAATTTGATTCACCCGTGTGAATTAGCTTAAGGACAACTTTCGATTACAGCTTTTTTTAAACTAACTGGCAACAAAAACACATTTTAAAGCAAAAAAAATCCATTTTCTAAGAATTTTGGACCTGTTTTTTTTTTTTTTTTGCGATCAAAGAATTTTATATATTTTAATAGAATTTCGAATGAACATATAATTAAAGAATTTAAAAAATTTCATCAAAATTTCAAAAGCGAATTAATGTATTGCGTATGCTTGTTTCTAAGGCCGTTATCAGCGATACGTATCTAATAGAATTAGTGAGTTGACTACAAAATGCGGATTAATTTAAAATAACCTTATCTGTAAATCAAATCAAGGTCATTTTAGGAACAGTCATCTTTGATTTTGAAAATGCTTCCTAGAATGTGACTTATGGCTCATAGCACTCATTCATTGCCTGAATAAATACGTGCATAATTTATATAGCAATGCGCCCACAATTATTTAAAATTTCACTGTCATCTTTTGTTATTCATTTATTGTTATACGTTCATTCATTGTTTCTTTATGAATATCTGTATGCACATATTCAAGGTTTAGGCGTTATTAAATGAAAATCATCTTATATTCGTTGATTGTATAAATGGAATTTTAATTTCCATTGATTCACAAAATTGTATTGTTATAAATCGGTCAGGGTTTTTTTATTTTTGTTGAAATGAAAAGAAAGTACTTAGTAGTATCATAATACATACGTGTTAAAGGTATTTAAATTGTCACATAAATGTGTCATCGTTAATAGCGTCTTGAAATTTCCAAAATGTATCATTTTATGCAGAATCAATTCTTGATGTATTCAATTTCAACATAGCTTTATGTAGTAATTGTTATGACAGAAATATGTTCATTTGCCAGTAAACGTGCATTTGAACCCAAATTGGGTTGTAAATAGCATCGATTATCATTCATATTTTTTTAATTAAATTAATAATTAACAACATAGAATCGTTTATTTCATATTTGTTATAGTTTTTGTTGAAAGTTTAATTTAATCTTACAATGGTGCAATTGTAGATTAGAAAATATGAAAAGAGTGAAACTTCAAAAAGAAGCAATATACTAAAACGGAAATAGCCTGAACAAGGATCTACTAACACATATTCGGGCTAGTGTCAAGGTATTAAATATTACCAATAGGTGATTCCCGAACATGCAACTTCATATCCGGCGTGCACGCGTGCTCGTACTAACTTTGAAAGACCCTGGAGACTGACCAGGCAAGGTCAGACTTTCCTGACCTTGCCACCTCTTCCCTTCATTGAGTTAGCCTTCCTCCTTCCTGTACCTGTGTGCACTAACTATTATACTAACTGACTACTAGTATACTACTAACTACTGGTAGTTGAGGACCTTGTGCAGCCCTGGTTACAGCAAAACCACACCGCAACGCGCGTATGTGCTAACTTATTGTTAATTTTCACGTGGGTGCATATATAACGCGTCAAATACTCACAATAGTCACTAATTAAAAAAAATAAAGAGAACAATTTTCATTTTCTAAAATTTATTTTTCATATTATATTCAAATAATTCGAAATTATAATAATTATTAAAATACTATTTATAGTGCTCCATAGTGTTTCTTAAAAAACAAGTGCTCTATTTGAAGGGCCATAAGAGGAATATTGTAGTTTTTTTGGTAAGTTTATTTTTTAGTTTATGTTATTGTTATGATTGACTCATTAAAATAATATGAGTTTTATTAATTACTCAAGTTTCATATTAATTTATCATTCGAGATTTGAGTTATATAATTATCTAAATGTGTAAGAAAAGTTGTTTTCCGCCTCGTTTATGGGGAAAAGACGAGATTTTATGTAATGTAAATATTTAATTGGTCATACATACAGGATACAATGAGCAAGATTAACAACAAAATAGTTTTATTTTTGTATGTGTATATGTAAATATAATATATTTTACAGTCGATCATAAAATTACATGAATAATTTTAATTTAGGATTGCATATTTTACAATAAAACTGGTACTATAATTTTTATCCTTAACGTATTTAATGCCTTAAAAAATTGAAAAAAAAAATTAATTAATAATTAATTACGTTTATGATGAATTGAAATGTATAAAATTTCGTAATGTGTGTCGTGATTCATTTGTTTCACAAAAGAAATTAATGGTTTTTGATTATGATGAAGCTAATCATTTATATTTCAGCCACGAAACAGTAGATAATATATGATGTTCCCGCATATATGTACGTAGTCAATTTAGGTATCTAAGCACGCACTATAGTACTCAAAACAAAACAAAAACATACACTTGAAACTATATTAGTGCTACGTGTTGTTATAAAAACGTTTGATTGACTGAATCATTGCTAAATATAACCAAGGTAAAAACAATAAAAAAATTAAGTATAAAAATAGATAAAACTAATACTATTGTGCACTAAAAAATTTATATTACTTTAAACACAAAATTACACTCAAAATTCATTTATTGAAAGGACTTCTCTATTAGTTAATATTTATTAATATTACATGTTTTATAATATTTGCTTTGATTATTTTATTGTCTAATACTTTCGCGAAAATGAAATAACCTCAGAACCTTTAATTTGGGGAATATTGTTTTTTTTAATAAATCATGCTCCTGTAAACTATAAATTATAATAATATACGTATGTATTATTATTTTTTTGTGACAAGGATTATGTTACTCGTGATATTAGGTAATAAAAATATTAATAATTACTATTTGCATTTATGTAAAATGTGTTTCTGCATAGTTAATAATAATAGTTATGCAATATAAAAATAATAACGTCGTTTTGTTAATTTAAAATGTAAATTTAAATGAATTACCTTGAAATATTAAAATGTTTAAAGAAATAATTAATAAAATATTTTTTTAAATTGTTCCTAACATACATATTTGGTTTATTTGCTGCAAGAATCGCATTCAAACTGCTGACGATCTGAAGATCTTAATCTTAAAATGATTCGGTTATTTATTCAATTAAGTACCGATAATAAAATGAAAACACTTTTAAAAATAATAATTAATCATAATCCAATTCATTTGCTAGTTTGCCAATTTAATAAATAATTGATTGATTTATAATGTTTCAATTTTCACGCCTGTCATATCACATATTTTTTACGATGTCATTTGTTGCTTAGGCCCATTTTAGTGCAATTGTAGTTGCTACCAGCAGCGATTGAAACAACGACTGGTATTTATAGTAAATCTCCCTGTTGTGAATTCAGACACCGGACATTTGCTATAAATAATATTTGCACGTAACATATAAGGCGGTCAATTGTTTTTACACTCTCACCTGAGATCAGAGCGGAAAGTTGATTTATAATAATAAATGAAATAAAAAATAAGATATATAATATAGAGGAAATTGTGTAGGAAAGGTATTGATTGAATAATTATAGTAATTAATTGTTTATTAGTAAGGTGTGTTATTTGTTTTATTCGACAATTAATTAAGAAATTGGCGCAATCTTAAAATTGATACAATTTTTTTTAAATATAATATCTATTTGATTATAAATATATATTTTTATTCTGTGATTAAAAAAGAAACATCTTATTTTCCAATTTAAATGTCCAAACATACAAATTTTTAATTTATCTACTAAATGTATAAACTGTGTATGAATGACAGAGACTACCGATTACAGCAAGTCTAAAACTAAATCAACAGCCAAGCACGATTAGATGAGCCTCTAATACAGCTTTAAATTGTTTGAATACATTTTGTTTTATGTTGTAAGGTCGTACTTTGAAACATTAGATATTAATAAATAAAATAAACTAATACGAATATTTTTAGCAAATAACAAACGACCCTGACCATTCAACTTGTGAATTATATTAACATAACTTGCGTGACTTCAGCTACATCGCTTCGTATTGTAAATAAAAATAAAACGTCACTATGAACAATCAATTGTTTACGATCTCGGCAACAATACACACGAATCTCACGTTTATTTGTCATCGGATGACAATCCACCAATGGTGTATCTAGATTTTGGTTTGGTGACCTCACAGGTCAACACCGAATATGGAATTTCGCTGTATTGAGACAATATACATCCTAACAATGTTATTTTTATATGGCAAAATTTCATAATCGCTATAACATATATTGAACTTAATAGATATAATATTTAATGTCACTAGCAAGAGAAATAATAAAAACTTCTGATATACTTTTAACGTATTTATTTCGATTTAAGTTTCGATCGTAATTTTACAGTTTAAATAGTCTATGCAACTTTTTGCTCATGTTAATCACTCCAGTATTAATAATGCTATTAGTGCGTTTGTGTCAACGTTTGTGATCGACAAGATTTATAATACAACGGAAAAACTTAATCTATCGAGAAATAATTATACTGACATTGGTTATGCTTAACCACCCGTTAAAATTAATAACAAATTTACAACATGCAACACTAACATAACTCACACAGTTTCGAAATATACTTAAAAAAAAAAATCTAATAATTCTTAGGATCTTAAATTGAATACTGAAAAACAAAAATTATTAATTTTAATATCACGTACAGCAATTTATTTTTTGAAATAAATTTACTTTAACCTTCAGTCAGGACATTTTTTGAGTTAACGAATAAAAATTGTGTTGAATTCGCGATATAAAATTGAAGATATTACATAATTTTGGTCTGTATAAAATTGAGTACTGCTGATTTGTGTAGTGGATAATAAATGAATGTTGTCAATCAGAAAAGCAAAAATAATTTGATTCTTGTAAAAGGTTATAAATTCTATAGATGTTAAAATGCATGGAATGGCAATTTCTTTATATAATTATTTTGTGAAGCAGTCTTAAAGGTAGAATTGCTTCACACTTGTGCATTGTATATAAAGATAATCATTTAATATAATGATGTATTCATGAAATATTAATAAACATAACAAGTAAATTAATATCAAAAAACATTTCCAGCCAAAAGAAAAATATATCTTCGTAAGAAAAAAACAAAAAAAAATATGCAGATCGTAAACCTATTTTCTTTCTATTACATACTTTTTTAATCATGACGTGATTAATAAAACATTAAGGCTCGTTTAATGCTCTCATCTATCAGCCTTAAGGCAACGCTGTCGCTCAGATGAACTATATTAATTATAGTTCCAAAGCTATTCGCACGTTTTTGTGGAAACAATCATTATAAATACATAAACTTATAATGAATCGTATGGATGGGTTACAGATTATTATAATTATTTACCGAATGAAGTGTTGATATGAAAAAGTATTATTTAGGTCATAATAAAAATAATTATTTTAATCTTCACAGATTTTTCGCTTTGTCTATTGTTTCTCAATCAAAGATTTTTATGACAGCTGACAATTATTGCTAAATTTTGACGGCCGTAAATAAACACAATTTATATATAATTATTCAAACATGACAAATTATTAAATTAATTAAAAAATATAAATCAATTGTATATATCTTCAATAAAACTTTAATAATATCTTTTTTATTATTTATTACAAATATATATATATAGCATTTTTATATACCTACTGTTAATCCTTTTTTAATTCTTAATGCACCTAATAAATTTAATAAGAAATTTTTATTGCTCGAGATTATAAAATAATTTTCGTGTTATAATCCGCTTAGGCAAACCTAGATCCAAAGATCGGCTTACGCTTTTAAATTATTACATTTTATGCTTTGGTACTTTCGTTTCAAAGATCACAGTGACACAAAGGACAGTCTTCTTATCGTCCTGGTAGAATCTTTCAACGTTGTTGTCTCATTTGCATCTCCCAGCACTAACACAAGAATTTCTCAACCCTGATGGCACGGCTGATGGAGGTGAACTCTTGCGCTATTATGGTTACATCACTGCTTCGCGCAATTGATTGATGCTTAATTAGAACAGATTATAATCATTATTATTGAGAAGAAAAATTAGAATAGCTGACATGATAATGACACTGTTATAACGCGTACTAGTACGTAAAAGGTCAGTTAGTAATGGAACTACATTTTAAAGATTTATTTCATTTTATAATTTTACGTACAATTTTATTAAATTTCAATATAAATAAAAACTAATATTCTAAATATTTTATAAGTGTAACACATAAAAATCTGAAAATTTTAATATGGATCAAAATGTAATATTATTCTCATTGTTAGTGCGAATCTTTAAAGTTGAGCATTATAGTCTTCTCGATGGCGAAACAAAGATATATCAGTGTTTTCTTCACTTACCATTGAAGAAACTCGATTACTATGTGAATAGCTCGATTTTTCAACACGTTCATTGGTCGCGTTAATCAGATTTCGATCAACTCAATCGCAGCAATTTGTCTTCTTTTGTTGGCTAAGATATATTTAACTCAATACTTGTGTCGTTAAGAACATCGTGACAATTACGAAATTTAATAAACGATACTATTTCAAAGAGAACAATTGCAGTAAATACGAATTAAATTACATTATACTTTTATTTAAATGTGCATTCGGGGTTTGATTATTTTGAAATATTGACAATGTTACCTTATAGAAACTTAAGATACAGGTATCTATACTTCAATAATAAATTAAACAAGTGCACTTACTTGATTTGTACAAATTGAATTTATTTTTGTTTTATGTGAGGTGAAAGACGTAAAGCGATTAGATGAACATGCGAACAATGGCACACCCAATATTAGTTATACCACAATATAGATAGCAATACTCCAATAATAAAAGCTCTTTCATGAGATAAATCATCCAATTTAATCACTAATTATCGTTTTCCGCTCTAATTGGTTTCCACCTACACCTCGCAATACGCTCACTCAATCGTGCGAGGCGGCTCAATAATATTGTTATGAAATTGGATTATATATTTCGGAAAAATATTTTTATTATATTATTTAGGGTTTCAAGGCGACGTTTCGATATATTTTTAATTTCGTAGGTGGCATTTTCAATTAACTTATATAGTTCTATTTAATTTCATTGTGAGCGGTGTTTAAAATTTAATAAATCCGCATATAAATTAACAGACGCGGTTTCGGTTAGAACAAAATGCTAGTACAAAAATGAATAGCGAAATAAGCTTTTTGTTGAATAGAATTGTTTGATTGATTCTGTAAAGCTAGCATTGTTTATGTTTTGGTTCTCAACATTTAAGGTCTTTTATTTATAATGAATATTGATTCTGTTTATTAGTGGGTAAGTATAGTTAGATAAAGGTCGCATTGCTTCGCTTAGTGCAATTGATATATGTTTGTACAGTTATGGCACGTGCATTGGCGAGGTGTTAATTGTCCATAATGACAATCAATAAACAATCAACATTGACGTATAAAATCGTGACAAACAATCATTATATTATAAGTACACTAGGCACCTTAGAACTAGAGGTTGATACTTACCATAATATAAACAAATACTTATATGTATATGCTAAGCTAAGGTATCCAATCCAACACTTATTAATAATAAATAGGTAGACGGTGTAAAGGTAATAATAATCATATTTCTTTATTATTACTGCGATAAATTGCTATTCATGCTTAAGGACATACATTCACGTCATAGAGCACAAAGGTGACGCGTCCAACAAATTCTAAAGAACAACTCGTAATTTGGTAATAAAAATAGAATAATTTAAACACTATATTAATAATTCGATGAGCATATGATCTCGAACAACGATCAGCATCCCGGATGTAGAGCAGAGATCGCCTCCAGCATCTTAAGCAAACGTTTCTCTCTTGACTCTGTTATACTGAATCTGTTTCACGCCTTTGCTCTTGCGGTTTGAAACTCTTACCAGAGATGGAAGGTGTAGTTTGTATACTTTCCAACACAAGGCCGCGATCACTACCGACTGCCAAGGTCAATATATTGGTTGATTGTCATATATATTTATATCGCGAGCACTGCTGTTTTGATTGATTCTTCGAGACCTCGAGCACACCGAAGATGGTGAACCTTGATGGCGAGTCGAGTCTTTTGATGGTAGATTTCCATAAGGTTGTTGTCACCTCGTTCGTTTTGTTTGTCGTCTCTTGTACGTGATACTTGGAGGTTAAATGAATTCGTTGACATTTGAATTTTGTCGGATTCTTTTTGATAGCTCGAGTCCTTGACGCCACAATGCCAGCAGGGGTCTCTGACTGGTTCTGCAGAGGTCTTAATCTGAGAGTTTTCAATACCATATATAAACTAACTACTACTATTAACATATACTATTTTAAGTTTCGTTTCAGGAAACTCATTTTTAATTTAAATATTCAGGAACTAATACTTCGTATAAGAATGAAAAAATACGAGTGAGTGGCGGCACTCACTATGTTTGTATGTGTGTTTAAATGTTTGTATTGCTTGTAATTATCACGTAGTTATATATTGAATATAAATTTTGAATTAATTTGTTGCAGGCGCGTGTAGGGTGTGTATCGTGGTGTGTGGACGGCCATGAGGGGTTGGTTCGATGCTTTCCGATGCGATGGCGGACCAACGCTATATAGTTTCAACAACAGGACACCGGTAACGGGAGATGTTACCATCATCACATTCCTCATCGTCTTCTGCACATTGTATCTGGCCTTTCTCGTCATCTTCCCAGGCATACGAAAAGAAGTAAGTTATTCCTAAAAAAAAAATATGTAATTAAAATTTCAAATAAAAAAAGGAACTGAAATTGTGATCAGAAAATTATGTGATGACATATGATAATAAAACTGATACATTTGAACGGTTTGTATTTGAACAGGATGTGTTTATCTACCTACAAAACTTCGTACATGAGATCATTCTTCAATGTTATCGATTTTAAATTCCACATATTCAACCAGCTTAACAAAACACTTTCAAGTAATAATCTGTTTTATTTCGTAATATTTATCCACCGCATAACCAAGCATTACTCTATTTTTCTCGGCTCTTGCCAGTTTATATACATCAAATAAATGCTGACACATTGACTGGACAAACCTAGGTGTTACAGTACTGACAATAGCCCAACAAATTAGTTTGATGTTGAGCAGAAATGTTGAAAGTCAAATGCGTAAAAACAATTAGCAGGATTAAATTAATTTGCGGAGAATGTTGCCGAAGAAAGAGTCATCGCCGAAGGTGCATTGTCATTGCAACTATTATTAACAGTAACTATCAGTTTTAATAATAATAGAATAGTAATTAAAATTTCTATTACACGTTACCAGCAGTTGTAATTAGTTTTGAATTCACTTTGTTATAAATATAAAAGAATCTGAAATTCATGACTGGAGCACAAAGGTTGCATCTCACAGTGTTTGAAATAAATATTTGGCGTTATCAATTAAATTGTAAACTATAAACTTTTCATGAAAGCTGGATTTCATTATGACACATTTTGCAAGAATGTAGACACATTTAAGTACAGATAAACCATGAACAATAATCGATATGGCATCAATACATCTATTTAAAATTCATCTAAGTATTAATTTCTGCACTTATGATTAAAGACCGTGTTAATATCAAGTATGCCAGTAGAACATCATATAGTAATAGATGTTTTAACAATACACAAATTAAAAACCAATACCATAAATAAACTCATTAAACAACAAATAAACTCGCCTTCCTTTGTATTACTCATTTATCTTTAACAGACCAAGATGTACGTATAACTGTGAAAATATATATTTTTTTGTAAAAAAAACTGAAGCAAATAAAAGATCCATTTCTTGTGCAAATAATAGCACGGAATTGCTTAATCTCTGGTTATGTTATTGTTAAGTGTCCCACATGTTTAACAACTTGGCTTGGCTCAGCTTGGGGTTCATGCTCAACTGACCATGTAGGCCTTTCGTGTGTATATCAAACTTGCAAAATAGATTTTTGAAGAACAAGATCATGTGTGCGATTACTGTAGCGACATGAGTTAATTTTATTGCAAAATTATACTACTTGGCATTGTCTTTTGGCCTTAATATAAGCTTTTTTATTTGTAATTAATTCAATTACATCACATAAAAAATTGTTGTCTTAAATTTTGTTTTTACCAAATTTATTAAGTCAACTAATATAATGTCTGTTGTAATTCACAAAAATAATAAAAGTACAGTAAATTAGCATAATGTAATACAATTATGTATATATTTTTTGCAAAGCTTTTCTTAATATAAATATATCAATGATTGCAAATGATTTAATATATAATTATTAAATATCAATATTTATGACGGTAGTTATTAGTAAATAACAACATCAACTGATTTCAATTCAATGAAGAAATTAACTTTTCTTTCTTGATACGTGTCCATTCGACCATAACATCTATTAATACTGTTATTATA
Organism: Nebria salina; assembly: GCA_944039245.1. NCBI lineage: Eukaryota > Metazoa > Arthropoda > Insecta > Coleoptera > Carabidae > Nebria > Nebria salina. Next base: position 1,439,363 of record OX063273.1, on the reverse strand, counting down.
CTACTGACACATCTATTTCTATATAGATGAAAGTTCCACAATAAATTGTACAAATCTATGTTGTTTTTTTTATTACAGAAATTCGCTACTTTTACAGCGGTGACGTTGAGTCTATTCGTTGGCGCTGCTATCCTGGGTAAGCAAACGATTTCATAATCAAATCCTTACGGAGGATTTTTTGTTAATATACGATTTAAGACAAATATTTTGATAATTATCGACAAGTATAAATAATTCATTGAATATTGTCGATGTGATTGAACTCTCCCACACTCTATAAATATGCATTTGGTTGACCTGGAATCTGTGCTCAGTTCAGCATGTAACGTTTCCGACTTATAACATGTAACTAAATCTCGCGGCACTGTTGAGCACGCTTGGATGAAGATTGTTGATTTGCGTTGCTATAGTACAAAAGAAAATACAATCTATTTCAAATTCTCTAGAACACAATTAATAGCAACGCATATCAAAATATTTGTAATTTACTACAATTATAATTTGAGAATGGGCTATAGATTATTACTACATATAATAAATGTTGAATGCAATTATCTAAGGTCACGTATAAATACGATATGTATGCTTAAATCGGTGGGCGATCAATTTAGCAATGATTACCAAGGTAACCAGGAAACTAAGAATGAATTTGGCATTAAAGTAACCTTGTATACTATAACGTACATATGAGTTCCGCTATCACTTAAATGTCAACAATATTTTTGTAATTCTTATTGTTGTTACTGTTGTAATTTTCTTGATTTTTAAACGATTCAAATATACATTTTTAAATTGCTATGCTATAAGCATGTTATTACTATTATTGAGAAACGTTTTAATAGTTGGTTCACAATGTAATTTCCACAAAATCTCATAGTGTGTATGTTATAAATAGAGATTGGTTGTGTGAGCAATAATCGCATGCTTGAATTTTATATTGTGTAACTATTATTGTTTATACGTTAACTTAACGGTTTTAAGTATATTTAAGATTGGTAAGGTGTGCCAATACATGTCAACAAAATCGATCATTTACGGTTCGTACTTAGAGCACATACGTGATATATCCATATTTGTACAAAATCAGTTTTGTGTTAAATTAAATAATTGTTTTATTTTCATAGAAATACATTCATAATTTATGTCAATTTGCAATGCCAATATTGATATTCTATAGAAAATCTTTAGTTTTAGGGTACTTATTTGTACATTAATTGTTTTTATTTGACACTCATACTTAAGCGTTTATTTAGTATTTATATTTGTATAATATGAACTCTTGGCACATTTTCTAATTATTAAATCAATATGCGGGTTGAAATGAGATTGAGATAAGTCCCGCATATTTATTTGAACTTAATTTAATATTACACAACTAATAATATTTTAATAAAATTTTTCTTCCAATCGTGCAAGTTTTAAATTTGTTCAATAGGATGACAAAAAATTCTTTTTACTTTCTCATTAATACTATTTCGCTATTCAAATAAACAAAATAAGCTACCTAAAAATCTGTTTACTATAATTTATTATGTTACACTGCGTGAGTTATCCATCAAGTGTTGAGTTGTTGGAATTCCAGGCTTGTAAGTGCAGATCTTCTGAAGAAGTAGCGACAGTGTTAAAATGAATAGAATTCTAAGTGGTGTATTTACTTCTTTGTATTGTCACTTTAATTATCTATCAAATACTTATAATACACTGCAATTTATTATTATTATTAATAAAGTAAATGAGCTCTTAAGAATAATATGTAATTTTGTTTTACAAAAAATCAATTAGTTTTACAATTTTGATAATTTGCTAAGTTTGTTTTTTTTTTACAGTGAGTCAATAATAAAGTTTTAAAATCAAATTTAGACCATATCTATAAAACCGTAATTGCATATCTATTGTAAACAAACCAATTTTATAAAATCGTGCAATAAATTTACCAAATAGCCTATAATTTGAAATTGAAAATCCATAACTAACCGTTCGAAATTAAGATATAATTCAATGAATTTCTAATAAAAGCCCATCATAATTCATTTTATGATTTATAATTTCGCCATAAATAAACTACTATACAATTTTCATGTCATGATTTTTTTTTTTCATCTTGTTGAAATATTTTTTATGTCTGTTGTTTATCGTATAGTATCTCGATATGGGTCTTCATGGCACGTTGGAAGTATATCAGTAGCTAGCAGTTACAGGGCCTTTTCCAAAGAGAAAATCGTCGCGGATTTGGGCGCTTACATAGGCCTCAACCACGTCAACATCACTCTAAGGGGTAAGTTTTAAATTAGGTGCATTTTTATCAAACACAAATCAGTGTATTTGTGTTTGATTTTTGTTAAGTATGCTTAAGATTCTATAGTTTTAATTGCAACACACACACACATATAGGTGAGCGCGCGCCAACTATTTGTAGATATAAATGTGAGATCGTATTCGTATTAAATAACATTCCAATGTTTTACTAGCTAATAAACTTGAGAAACTGTACACTAGAATCTTAGATAAAAATAATTTTATGTGCGTATTGAAATAGTTAGATAAAAAATTGGTAAACACGTCCATTCTATACAAAGCGAGAGCACATAAATGGTAATAAGTGATGTCATTTAATAAGGTGGCAGCAGTATTCAGAATGGTGTGTTTGCAAGGATAATAGCCGCTAAATCTTAAAACCTACACGCCATCTAAATGCACCTATTGAACAAAATAAATGTTTGTTCTTGGTTGCAATGAGTTAATAATGTCGAACAAATGTTATTTGCTATTCAGAGCGTTAAGCTTCTATTTAAGACTTTTAAATTCTATTTTTGATTTGAAATTATCAATAAAATACACTAGTTATTTCATTCGAAAATTATCAATTATTATAATGTTAAATTTTACTCTTATTTATCCAAAACATTTTTTTATTCTGTAAATTATCAAAATAATATAGATAATGATAGATATTATTTATAAAAATAATACAGAGTTTCGTGTAAGTTTAAACATTATTAATATTTCACAAAAATACGTAACAAAAATCCCACTATTGTTAACCAATGTTTCACAAATCCGTGTCCTTAACGAAACCGAGTGACAGGCGAAGATATCTCGTAATATCGGTCTGTGAAATCACCCATTCTCTACACAGCTACACAGTATCATATCCATGTCTTATTTAAGCCCAAGTATACGCGTCGGTTAAACTGACAGCTCCTGGTTTAATACCGACAAGTGTGCAAGTTCCAGAATTCATTTCTGCTCCATTTATTCTTTCGTCACTCACACACAGACGTATTTACTTTTACCTTTTTCAAGAACAGTGTAATTAAAATCGGATCATTAACTTTTGATAATCACTTAATTATAATACGAAATTTTATTATTTATAATTATTAGATGATTTATTAGATCGATTAGTTTTTTTTTTTTTAATAATATTTATATCAATGAAAGTAATCGATTAGATGTCCTGCTAAATAAACAAATGTTATACAACATATTGTTATTGTATAAATTAAGATAAAAGTGTGAAATATTAACGCAATATCTGTATTATTTGTTGTTTAAAGAAATAAAGAAACTGTTGAGGATGTTCGGTTACAGGAAATTTGATTCTTGGCCAATTAATTCAACACTTAATTATCAATTCCGCTAAGTAACCGTTGAAGAGAGGCTATTGGATTGCACCAGCATGCATTACCTTGCAATTGCATATAGCATTGCAATACACACAAATATATGATATCCTTTTGTTGCTTAACCATTCCTTTGCTATAGATGACCATGGACTGCATTTTCCAGTGAGCGATAAAAAATAATTAATATGCATTTTTATGCAACTATTAATATTCTTGCAAATTTATTATTTTATTATATATATATATATATAATTTTCCATGAGTTTTGATGAGTTAAATTGAAAAAAAAAAAATGCATTTCATATATGTATTATGTATTCAAAATTTAAATAAGAGCAAGTATGGTACATGAAAGAATCTTCTGCTTATGGTTTTTAATTTATATGCATTTTTCTTCTCGTTTGTTCTTCAATAAATAAACAATAGACAACGAAAATTAAATAAAAGTAATAGGCTTGCAAATACAATTGAAATCCCAGTATATTAAATTTATTAGCAGGATATCTAAAAGCACGCATTTTCAAAAAGCAATAAATATTTCTATTTCCAACACTAATCGGTCCATTATCTATACAACATAGGCTATTATCTATCTAGATAAAATAGTGTAAATTACATCAAGTTAATCGATACCATTTTGATTTAAATCACTATTCTTAGCCTTAGTATTTTATGCATAAACTAACTACAAGTATAATTTGGTATTAGAACAGCACCAGTTAATATGCTCATTAGCCGAATTAGCCAGGGGCGTGCATATGGGTATCGGCTCCGCGGTGCTCCGGTTTGCAAATTAATTACGAATATAATTCAAGTAAATTACATGCAGATAATAATCGGTAGATAAACAGATTTATATACTACATAATACGCCGGTTAGATAAGGCCTGGAATGTTGGTATACGTTCCTAGATAGATGTTGCCTTAATATATAACAATACCTCGATAGAAATATCTTTGTAGAAATCAGATTTCCAAATTAAGGAAAAACTTTATAGATTGAATTAATCTGGCTATGGTTTATAAAACAAATAGTTGTTCATTATGTTATATTGTGATTGGAGTTACTATATGTAATATTGCTAAACTGCGAAGATGAAAATCGAAACTTGAGAAAAATTTATCGAGTGTCGCCGGGACTCGGTTCTGGGTTCGAATCACGGCAACACTCGAAAAAAATTTTCTCCAGTATATATTTTCAAATAATAGTTCATATATAATATTGATTATACATTTCGAATAAATAGATTTTTTTTGAAATTGATGAGTTAAACATATAAATGAATAATTTTTTTTGAGACGTGAGTAAAATCATTAATATTGTAGAATTTGTAACTCGTTAGGTACAGGAGAATGTGCGTAGTGCTAAGAATAAAGCAGCAGGAGACGGTGTGAACATAAATAAAGTAAACGCGTGACCACAATGATATCTCGTTAAACTTTATACAGAACTTCAACAAACATCAATCATATTTACGATGTACATGCATACGTACAATAACCATACAACATACACAACACAAACATCACTTTGATGGGATCTGATATCATTCGCATACCATGCATTTATCATAACACTAACGAAGTACTTATATAAGCATTTTTATAAAAAAAAATATTACTAGTTGAATTGTCATTTATGTTTTTGTAATTTCATATATGTACATGTATAAAATCTTTTACATTAATGTATGCTGACTTAAACATATTTTAAACAAATAATAAATTAAATTAAATGAAAAACATCTCATGTGGTCCGCACATATAGCTTTCTTATTCCTTTTGCAGGAATTTTAGTTTTTCTGGCATAATTTTCGAATTTATAGACGAAACAGTAAGTAAAATATCGCTTTCGAATGATCAATTGGTACAAGTATCAAATTTCGCATCACATAAAATATACGATGATTATATTGACTATGTAATCCGGATAACTTTTTGATCCTCACCAGGAACAATGGCCCATGTATAATGTGATACGAAACGTCTTGTTTTTCACCTTCGGTGACATTAAGTAGCTATTGTTGTTAACCGTGAATGTGTGGGCAGAAGAATATCGTTCTCTATTAAGAAATTGCCAAGAGCTTACGGTGACATGTGCAACGATGTTTAAAAATTATTTTTGGATATAAATATTTTATAAATGAGCTGTGATTAACAACTTGATTATGTAATTATAACAACATTCTAAGAAAATCAGTTAGCCAATAAATGTATTTTTTATTTTTAAGATAAATTAAATTTAAAATGAATAATTAATTAATTTCTGATAGAATGCGTGCGTGTTTTAATGATACTGCAAGCACGTTATTCTTATCCGATTTAAATCCAAAGTATGTGTGCTGGTGCAGTGAGTGAAACAAATACAAAAAACTATTGTAATTATAGTTCTGTATTTTCTACTTTAGCTATTCCTGCCGCTAATTGGACAGATATAGACTTCAACGAACGGTTCCTGTGGGAGAAAGCAGGCCAAATGGGCAACAATTACCATGAGGCCCTTAAGAGAGGACTTCCTTTTCCCGTACTCACAGTGGCCGAATATTTCTCAGCTGGACAAGAAGGATTTTCCTGGGGCGGACAATACAGAGCTGCTGGTTACTTTGCTTCAATTATGTTATGGTAAGTTTATACATTTGTTTTATTATTCACATTCCTCGCAGATTTGCACAATTAGGATTATTGTAAAAATCAAATATAAATACGTATCTACCATTTAATATCCTGTTCGCACAGCATATAAGTTTTTATATATTATCTAGGCATATTCTACTGTATAGAAGCTCGTTATTAAAGAGATAAAACTGCTGTGGCTCATTAGGCGCTGCATGGTGTATTTAATATTGAACAGCTTCGATTCGATTTACATGCTTGTGGGAAACGACACTGATCGCGTTACGACCAACCGGTAAACGGTAATTGAAACAGAACACATGTATAAGTAAACATGCATGCACAGTAGCCAATGCTATTTACTTTTGATCAGATAATTCGAACATTACAAGGAAAAAAAAATTTAATATAAATAAATGGAATTCAAAATCACAGACACCTCAGTGTATTTCAATATTTTATTTAAACAAAATATACAATGTTATGATTTATTTAATAATGCGTTTTTCAAACTACTGAGTTAATAAATGAAATCTGTTCTGAATCGAATACGTTTTATTTAGAAATATAATCGTTTTATTATTTTTAGTAAATTAACTATTTAAAAATTAGTTTTAGTAACATTTACAACTTATATGATTACTAACTTGTTTTCTAAGATGAAACATGTGATTTTCTACTATAAATTATATAGTAAATACCCTATGCAATATGAAAAGTTAATAATAAGAGTAAAAGTCAGCGTTACGAAATGTATAACATCATAATATACCGTTCAAATAATAATCTTATAAGATTTACTCAAATCCATTTATATATCCGCTCGTATCTGCAATGTACCAGGGCCGCATTTACCAATAAAATTACAAAATTTCTTAAATCATATATTTAAAAATATTAGAAAAGTACATTTGGAAAAAAATTTATAAATACATATTTATTAATATTTACTAACAAAAAGCTGCGACAAAAGTTAAAAATTACAACCATTCTGTATCATTCGAATAGAATATATTAATCGTATGACAAATTTCGCAAAGTATTATATCACGATATTTGTAAGGATATTAGGTTTAAAATACTATTAAATCTTAATCTTTTCTAAGTGCATATTTAAAAAGTAAAGTTTGGTGTCGTTGGAGGCTTTAGCACAAGGTGTGCGGTCCGTGTGATCGCACATCAAGCGTCTGGATTTGTGAGTTTGTGTGTGCAACAGTGGCATTTGTATAGGGCAATTTATGTGTTTGTCTTCTGTTGTGTTGGTATCACTGTACACTTGTTAGTATAAATCGGAATAAATTGTGATTAGTGAACGGATTTGTATAGAATATGTAAATCGCTTTGTATACCTTAAATATTGCATCATTGAACTATTTAATTAACAGGATATTCAAATTTAATCTAAATTTATAGTTAAATTGTTGCTACATCTATTAATCCTGAGGAGAAAAAAAATCTGATTTTTTAAGCATAAAATACTTAAGAAATATTTTAAGAAAAAAATTAACCGCATATTCATTTTATTTAAATTGCTATTGTTTCGCAATTTGTGTGTGTGTGTGAGTGTGATCTATTATTAACTTTCAAAACCAATAGCCGACAAAGTGCATAAAATAATCGTTAAAAATCAATAAATAATTCCTTGACGCAATTACAATTGAAGTGAGCAACAGTAGTGTGCATACGAGTACATGTGCCGTGTGGCACGGTGCTCGTATCGTATATGCATTATTATCATAACCTTTTATTGGCAAATGCACATAGATCCAGTTGTAAAAATATGCAAAGAGATTGTCCAATGCTAGCTGCAGCGTATTCATTGGTAAGAGGAGGGTCTGCAAATATATCCTACAGCCAATAAACACTTAGAACACCTAATACTAAGTACCGTTCGATTGCAATTACAAAATTGGTACTTGGCATCAACAAAGAGTGGGATTACTCTTGCTATTACAGAATTCATTTTGTTACTATCAAACTATTTTATAAACAATCTCACTGTTATTTTACATATTTAAATAAAATGAATTACCACAAATTGATATAAATAAAAGAAATTTTTGTATTTTACTCAACATAAAATAAATACATAAATACATTTTTTATTGTATTTATATGTGTACATCAAATAAAAAAATCTTGTGGGAGTTAATTTCATTTCGCTGGATCCGCCACTGTTCAAATGTCCGATTACGTTTATGAGTTATATAACATAGTAAATAAAATAAACAACCCTAAACATTTTATTCTGGTAATAAATTAACTTTGTGGATGATAGTTAGCACGTGACGAAGAGTACTTCGTGACTTTTCAATAACACGCGTGCGTTAGATGGCATATACACGCGCAATTTACAATTTACAAATTACCAATAATGATGCCACGGTCTACAGTATCACGTACTTATATCGCGTTAATGGACAATCGATTTATCAGATTTATCATTTCTTCTTAGGTCACCACACATTTTTAAATCAAAGAAGAAGAAAAAAAATGTTAAAATACATACCAAACAGAGTTGTCTGCGATCTATAAGAAATTATGTTTCAATTCAATTAGAATCGTTTTGACACTTTTAAATGTTTACAGATTCATTTTTATTGAATTGCAGATTAGCTAAGAATCGCATCATTAGTTTCACAATATTTTTAATTTTCTATTCAGTTTTAGTTGTGATTGTGTGTGTGTGTGTGTGTGATTTTGTTTATGACAACTGTGTGTGTATGTGTGTGTTTGTGCGGATTCCTAGTAGCCATCAGTGCATGTCGTGACCCTGAGCCCCTGGGGTCACTTTGACCCGTGGGCGCCTTTGAGCGACCGCACACAAATTGCACAACATCTACATCGAAGCACAGCGTATTGTCACGTAACATTTGAAACGTCATATAATATTAATCAATTTTCACATAAACATTTCTCGGTTTTTTGTCAAAAGGTAATTTTAAAACGATTCTCTAATAATCGGAAAATTATTTATAGTAATATTGTAATAAATAAATTTAAAATCACAAGGCCCAGAAATGTATTGAAATAATGTAGATTTTTCCCGATTTTCAAAAAAAAATTATGACAATAATTAAATATCTCCGAAAATAAATAGTTTCAAAAACCCATAGAGTTGGTATACCAAATTTGGTGTCTATCCGTTTAATATCTTCAGAGAAGAAGGAGCGCCTAATTTTGGTCTTACGAGCGAGCGAGCGGCGATTCAAATATTTTATGGATTCAGGACGATAAAAATCGAACTAAAAAAATCAATCCGATATCTTTTTAAATACACGACGGAATAGTTTATCTTTTCGGTAACGAGATAAAAAATACCAAACAATCTGCCATTTATGAGACAAGTAAAACGATGGCACATACATATATGTATGTATTCAGCATATACACATATAAACGACTTATCTATTTCACATACATAATTCAAATATCTGCCTGATGTTAAACATCACTAAAGATTCTTAACATTAATTAACTTAAAAACAAAATAACAGCCCCATAAAGTTTTAAGGACATCGATAAATCTTCGCAGGTTTACGAGGTCAAACAGTAGTCAGATCACTAAAGCTATCTTGAAAAACACATCAATATATGTAGGAGTATCATTTTTAACAAAATGATTTTCAAATGAAAATGAGCGTATCCACCATTACAATTTTTATTTGTTGTGGCGTGCGGGTGTTCATTGATTGTGATTTATGTCTTCACGGTATGTTTAACAAGTCGAGGTTTGTGTTTAATTACTGGTAAAATGGGCGGCAACTGTGCACACGAAACTGCATATAGAAACATTTATAGGCTGTATTGTGGCACTGTATATATGTATGTATATATGTATGTATGTATCTGAGGAATGTAAATTATAATAGCTACACATGCGAACGACTAAAGAATACCAAACCATACCGTGACACAAGGACGAATAATTTACAGGAATCGAGGTATTTGTTACACAGGCACCACGGACAAATTATTACTATAAATTGTACATTCTAATAACAAACACTATTTTAAAATATATTTGATTTAATATAACTGACGAGAAAAGTTACCACTAAAGGTAACTTTCCGGAAAATGATCCCCAAAAAATTCAATTTTAATTTAATACGTAAAATCTAAATACTTATTAAATTCGCACGAAATTAATGATGGAAATTTGATAAAATCTTAACATACCTACACAATATTTTTGTAAAGTGTCGCAAGGGAAGTTCGAATAAATAACTAGTATTCAGTGAAGCATACCCGCTGATGGCTACCTCGGGGAGTCCATACACCTCGCCCACACCGGCCTCCACGGTTCATTTCCCGCTGAGGCCTTAGCACTCAACAGATTCTAACTGTGCACTCAATAAAATATGTTCTTTTTGTCTGCAGGACTTCTTTCGCCTGCTGGTTGATGATGAACCTGCTGATTGTAGTCGTGCCACGGTACGGTGCTTTCCTCATGGTGGTCTGCGGTGGCTTCCTCCTTGGAACCGACTTGGGATACCTGAAATTACTGCCTGAAAAACCATTGACCATCCATCTAGAAGGAAGCGTTCTGCATTTTAAACTGGGGTGGTGCTTTTGGCTGGTTCTTGTTGCTGGTAAGATTTACATTATTACATCCAGATGAATTTCATATAAATAACAGTTGCGACGCCTATGAATATGACCTGTTGGTACTACAGGTCACTGCACAAAGTGTAGGTGGAGTTTTCAATTACTGCTAACAAGAATTTGGGTGGTTTTACACTTTATTATAGCAGTGTAATTTATTTATAGATAATTGCATTTGCAATAAATCTCGCGTAATTAGAGATTGATTGTTAGTAGCTTGGGAATTAATGGGTGTGCATCATAAGCTTTAGAAAGGATCTCAAAGCCGTTTTAATTTTAATTTAATAAATTACGTTTTTAAATACATTTGACCTTTATCATTTTATAAAGACTACTACAACAATTTTAGTCAATTTTAAAATAAAATGGTACGTGCTTGTCCATTTAAGTGACGCTTATCACAACGCATAAAAGGGCTGCCTTATTTATGTCGAAAGTTTAACAAAATTTATCCCATTAGCAAAACTCCAAATATTATTCATCAATTTAAAGTCAGTGATATATATATATACGATTGTCTGATAATATTTGATTTATAATAATTGTTTTAATGTACAGATATGTTTCTGGTATTATAAATTGCGGGAGTATTATTATGAACACGCATACGGAAATATATTTCTACTCAGTGCACACAGGAGCTGTATTAGTCTTAGCATACAATTTTTTATGGTATAAGGTGCATTATTGATTTAATAACAGATTGTTTTGGATTTACGGTATTGGTTATTTATTTTTGAAATTTAAAAAGACAACATAATTTGTAGGTATATTTATACACAGAAGTGCATGTTTTAAGAAAGTTCATATATTTTGTACAGCTGGCTATAGACAGTTTTTTACACTGTAAAAATTTATGTGTTACTAAATTAAAATTCAAGTAATATTAAATTGATTTAAAATTCAGTAATTTCTAAAAGTTACTCTACATTTAAAACTAATCAAATTACATTTATTTTTTAGTGAACATATAAAGCATTAGAATTTATTTTTTTTTATTAAATTATATATTCCACAGTTTTTATTTTCTTATACGAAGTAATAAGTAAGTATTGTAATCATGAAATATCTCGAATTCGAGATTTTATCGTAAATTTTGACCTTCCCTGAATGGAGTTTAACTTTTTTTGGATTTAAAGATTTGTGTATGCCTGTCAAGAAAACCTCCTAATATTACTGAAAAGTACGAATTATTTTGTATTTAGATGCAGACGTACTATTAGAATGTATGTGAATATAACATTTTTTTGGTATTTTTGATGTAATAAGTATTCATATTTCGGGCTGTCTGTATTAAACTTTATCTTTCTCCAAACGCGTATCACAGTAATAACTATGTAGGAAAATATCTGCACACGACACGCCATGTGTATGTGTGCGTTTATATTTATTTATAATATATGTATGTGTGTAAGAACAAGTGCAAAATAGCCATAGTGGTGTAGTATGTCAGTGTGTCGACTGCTGTCGTCTGCGCACTGGAGAAAGTGCCAAGAGCCCGCCGCAACTGAGCCGTGGTCATCAAGCGTTTGTTAGTTTGTTGATGGAGTGAAAGCAGCAAACATCATACATCTTTCGCTTTCTTTGCGAGAAAAGCCCGCGCATCTGCAAATCACACTCACCGGCTCATCTAGGCTCACTGAATCTATTAATACCGGAAGATACCATCCTGCAAACAAAATGCTTTTCATGCAATATAAAATAGGATATTTATTTTAATACTGATATACATATAGAGTTAATTGTATAGAGGAATGAACGTGCATACATTTGTTGCTTAAATTATGCATTGCATTGCATTGTTTGCATGTCTACACAAACAGTTTAGTTGAAGGCTCTTCAGCTAGTGTTTAATACTGAAGAGTTAGTTGGATATGCAAACATATTCATATGTATCCAATCTTGCCGAGTGACAGCAACAAGAACTTGCCGTCATCCTCTGTCTATACATATATGTATATACATACCTATACTAGGTGTATATAAAATATACATACACACACACACGCACGTAACAAGTAGTAGTTGTAATAAAGATAGTATCTGTATAATAGTAGTTAAACCAATTGCATATGCATACAGTCCTTCAATTAAACCAAACAACGATTATTTCATCAGCTTCACGTGATCTCATTTATTCATTGAATTGAGACTATACATCACATGTGTGTGTGTGTGTGTGTTATCCTGGTATCCATAGTACAATCTCTAAGAGGTATGCGCGTATGTTTGTTTAAAAGACGAAGTATGTGTGTCCTGTTATCCATTGCCTGATCTATAAGACGTTTTGTGTATGTGTGCACCATTCAAATGTTCGTTGTAGGTGGAGATGTTAAGTTGCGATAATTGTGTCGTTCTTGTTCCAAGTTGGTTTATTTTATTTATGATCGCACACACACACACACACACACACACACACACACTAACCGCGAATTGTGATATTACCTCAGGCACGATTGCTTATCAGTTAGTTCGTATTCCAAGTAGTATATGTAGAAAACAGGATAATTAGAAATTCTCGTTTAGCTTTCTTTGCATCATTTTATGAACTCTTGCAGAGATTTCAACGTTACATCAACACACAAGGGATAACATACTATATGTTAATTTATTCATTTAAAAAAAAATCATATACGTCAAAATATTTATTAAATAGCACGAAATATATTTCCCGAAAATGGAGTAACTATATTTTCTGATAATATCGGTAATATTTAAGGTACTCTATGCCTAGTAGCAGGAATTGCGATTACAATGGTGGACCTGATGTATCCACATCGATTCTCAACAGTTTTAGAAGTAGATTACGACACCCCGTACGATAGGCATGTTATCATTGAAGCAAGTCATGACAAGCGCTACCAGAAGAAGAAGACAAGCAATGCCAAGCTGGAGGAACCTCCAGGCGCTGGCCTGGGCTCCAGAATATTACGGTAAACTTACCATTTTATAATTATTGTTTGCATGTTTTTAACATAACTTCCGGATTCTAAACTAATGTCTTTTTTTTAATGTCCTTTTTTGTTTTATTATATGTACTTTTAAATTATAAAAATTGCGTAACTCATGAAAATATGAATTAAAAATATCAAAAATAATTACAGTATGTATGACAGAAAAACGAATTTTAACAAATATATTTTTAAAAAAAAGTGATTTGCAGGCCACATCAGATATGTTTGTAGTAAATTTTAAGAATGTAAATTCTTTTTAGACGACTCTCGTCGAAAACTCGTGACGATAAGCTACCCGAAAGACAAGGATTGGACAACCAAGGATTCGAACTAGACCGTCCGAAGTCGCCATGGAGATATCCGTTCCGAAGAGCTCAAGCTGTGGGGTTGGTGACACCTGGAGGACGTGTCATAGCTAGAAGTTCATCACAGGATTCTGCGAGCTCGATGGGGTCTAGTGTTCACAATCGAGATATGACGCCGGTCCATCGGGATCTCTCTAGAAATATTCAGTAAGTAAAGAATTTAATCCAATTATTAAATGATTACAGAAGAGTGAGAAATAAATAATTTTTGTTTTGAAGGATTCGACATCAAGACAAATTACGTGACGTGTCTATGTGGTGACGAAATAGGACTGTGCTATATAATTAATAAAAAAAAATCTATTGCAGTTGCAAAATAAAATTGATAGTGATTTAATTGTGATATAGATAACAATTCATGTGTTTTTTTTGTTTTTATTTTTTATTTATTTTAGCAAAAAAGAATTCTATATAAGTTTAATTTTATTTTAATACATAATTAATGATAAGTATATAACTCAAAAATATGCACAAAAATGCGACTATTATAATTTATGATATATGTATGTATTTAAATGTTAATTTCAATTTTTACTTGGCAGTTTTTTTAGATTTGTTTGTCACATATTTTTGAGTTACAAGTGCTCATTTTTACAAATATCTTAAAGTAACTCTGTATCAAAAAAAAAAGCATGCCAACTCGTAAAATATGTTTGGTGTTACTCCTGCATCAATATAATCCAAACCCGATGTTTCGGAGCACAAAGGTCCATATTATTTCAATATTTTGTTATTATTTGACACTTGCAAAATAAATATATGAAGCTACCTAATGAAGTATGATGTATTTTATATTACTATAAAATAATTAGAGTGCTCCAAACATCAAAGGATTTATGAAATATTACGAACAAAATACGATAAATGTATGGAACAATGCTTTATATGTATAACACAACAGATGTAACATAAATGTTTTTGAGTTACACCATAAGTCGTACATTTTGCCTAATTTATTAATTTTCTTTTTTATGTTTATATAAATAGTTGTAGAGCAGTGTATTGCCAAAGTAAATTATCACTTCAACAATAGCTCTTTATGCATCAATCAATCAATCAATCATCAGCAATCATCCTCCACCATCCATACACAGACAAATAACAGAGATAGACATATTTTACTTTTATAATAGTTGCTAATTAATGCACCAATACATGGACGTGCTCATTCGTTGTAAATTTACAAACTGTTTAGCGTAAAATTGTTTTCAGTTTTCACACTATATATATATATATGACATTTTTTTGATTTAAAATACATGCGTGTTTATGATCGTTGAAGATAGTAGCCATAAAGCAACCGTTAAATTAAGCGAACATTGATATAATGGCGACTTTCTTAATCATACTCTTTTTGATTAATTCGATCATTCATTTTCTGCAATTTAGAGTCTCATCATCAATCCACTTGTTTGTCTTTTTTATGTTCAGATTAAGGTATAACTGATTTAAGTCATCAGTTGGAATAATATTCTTCCATATCTATGATATATTCTTCCTCCTCGGTACTTGAATCCTGTCACCGAGCTATGAGGATGGTATCTACGTGCGTCAAACGCTTGGCGCTGTCTTTAGTTAGACGACGATGGCTGGGTACTAGTGTGGAGATGACTGATCCTCTAGGTGGTGCCCGGAGACGAATTCTCTCCTTACGAGCAGCCACCGATCCATCACAATCACAACAGTAACAATCACAGCGGCAAAATAGAATTAAACCTGTTATCAAATTCAATATATATTAAAACATATTCAATATGAATTTATTACTGTATTCCCTAAATGCGCAAAACAAAAAGTAATATAGCATATTTAATTTATTTTCACAGTTATATAATTTATTTTAAACAAATATGTATTTATTTAAATTTATCAAAATGAGGCTTGGGTAAACATATATTTAATTTAAAGGACGTTTCAGAATAGACGTAATTAGTATTTAAAGTCGACTTAAAATAAAAATGTACTTGCAATGGTGACTGTGTTTATATGTGCAGTTGACCGTTAAAACGGTGATTTGTTGATTTACTTACCAGCACCAAGCCATAGAATAATCCCGGGCCATATTTCGGGCATTAGTGTAGCGGCAAGTAAAGCGTTAAGGCATATGGCAATTACGGGTAACCAAGGCATTAAGAAAATCCTGTGCGTTCTGCTGCCCTCTTCCGTAGTTACCCGCGGCCGCTGTGGTTGCCACGCAATTATAATACCAAACACAAACATAACTGTGAACACATCAAACATACACGATATGTATAACATGTATATGTCAATTCCTAATAACGAATTGATTTACTTGATATCGCAGTCCATATCAACCACTGCACCTCAAACAGCATGCCGCTACTTAAGGCGATTGCAGCCAGGAATATCAAGATTACTCCGACGAGCACTCGACGACCGGAAGCCAGCGACGGAAGTCGCATTGTACCGGAATAACTTCCTGTTAAGGTTGTGGCGACCTGGAATATTATAGGGTCGTGGTACATGTGTTATAATCTAAGAACGTTATATGTAAACATACGTTTGTGATTTCTAAATGGAAATATTGATTTATAAATAAGTGTAGAGGTAAAAGTAATTTTAGTATCTTACGATTTCGGGAAAAAATGTTTGGTGGATGAAATATTTAAACGTTTTTGTTTGAAAACCAATGAAGGAAAACGTTCAGACTTTGAAAAATGGAAGGCATAAATTTGACTACACACCCTACCAGACAGTTTCAGCGTTACCTTTATCCTTTCTTTGTATTCTTCCACGATGGCATCAATATCCGTAGAGCTATCTGCATCTTCCAGTTGGCTACATTTTGACGGCGATTCAGGACAATCGCTGTCCGATTCGAGGTCTAAGTTCGATTCCAGCCGGTCTACAGGCTTTACATATTCAGGACTGTATTCGCCCATCAACAAACATTCACGCTCTTCGGCCTGGCCTTGAATTATTATTTAAATAATAAAAACCAAAAAATTCAAAATCAACAGTTACCTTTAGTTTTACTATTACTCTGCGATCCTGATTCTTGCAGAAAAGAATGCGTTTGCCGAACAGTGCGCGGTAAAAACCAAAGGCCAAATTTAAGACCTTTAACTGTCGATTCAGGCTCTTTTTTCACTTTTGGTTTGGTGCCTTGATTAAGACGACTGTATCCAACATCAGTGTATACTTTGAAAAGAATTTAGTTTTATCAAATGTTTGGAGGTAAAAATAAAATATTGATTCTACTATAAGAAAAGCTTGCAAATTATCTGATAAGTATCTAAAGATTTATGAATGAATTTTTGCGGAAACTGTATACCATAATGGGGTAATTATCCGGTTAAATTAAGTCGAGAAGTGCGGTCATTTTCAGGGCACAATGGAACAAATACTTAAAAGTTTATTCAGAACATTTATAAAAAGAAAGGAAAACGTTTTCAATTTTCACAGCTTTAATAGATTCATTAAATTTTTTATTCAAGACCTTTTTCATATAGCACAATTGAAATTAATTCAAATTACCATAAATAAATCATAATATAATGCATACAACAAATAAATTATATAAGCAATACATAATTAATTACTAATGCCCAATTGCACCAATATTCGTCAAAATTTAACTGCATATAATAATTAACAATAGTGAATCATTTATCTATAAAAGTATTATAATAATACTGAAATGTGTCGTAAAATTAAAAAATATATGTGTACAAAAATAAAAGGTACATTCATAGGGTAAAAATTAGCTCACCTGGAAAATCTTCAACGTCATTTTCCGGTTGATATCTATCATAGATGATTGCTGCAGCGTGTAGCATGTGTGCCAACAATGGGCTAATGTTGAGGAGCCGTACCAAGTACGAAAGAGGGCAGGCGAAAGCCAAAATTGCAGATAAACTACCTGTTATAAATCAAATAAATGTGTAATGAGTAATCAATACCGTAAACTATTGTATTTAAACAACTAGCAACGCAAACATAACATTTCCATATTTGTTTTAAAAAAACATATACAAATTCCCTTATCACCTTTGAGGCCTAATTGATGTATCTGCGAGACTAAATAACTAAGTCCGACATTTTTATAAAAGCATTAAAATGTTGACAAATTAAATCTACTAATTACCTAAAGGATTAATAAAACATGGAGTAATTACTCAAAAACGCAATCAAATGTACGGCGAACGACCTGCAACATTTTTCAGGATTCATTGGATATTTTCAGTGTGAAAAACGTAACAATTTTTTATGCCAGTCGTGAATTAAGAACGCTGCAAAATGAGACCAAGGGAGGTCATGGATTAAATTATCTCTTAAGATATTTTGGTTCTTTTGTACTCCTACTAATCTTTTTAATGCTATTATCATAATTTACATTTCGTAATTTATTTCTCACAGGATTATAATTTTATTATCAAAAAATGCAAAATATGCAATGAAACACAATGCCTAGTTGAAAATAAGTTTCGTACATCAATATGCTTTTATATGTTATTCCGCTGTAGCTCTTTCTTCTTTACAAACTAGCCTTAACAGTGATTATAAATTCGAGCCAATGAAAAAAGTATTGTAACGTGAAAAACCATTAAAACTTTACCGTGACGTTCGCAAAAATAACAAATGAAAACGTCAACTTTTTAGTAGAAGAATAATAATAAAAGGCTACTGTTGCCAATTTGAACATACTGACAACTTACTAAGTATCTATATCTATACAAAGTACCAAGTAGAAGGAAATAATATTCTTTGTCGGAACGATTTTAAATATTTCAACTTACCAGCGGTGAAAATGGCTAATACTGCGCTGCCAGTGGTTTCGTTCTTATACGCCAAAGATTTTGTTAAAATCCTCCACTCGTGTTCGGCTAAGGTGACGATGACACCGTAAATTTTTGGGCATATCTCCATCAAAGCTACAGATACTATAGCTATTGTTATAGATGCCATAACAGGGCGGGCCCAATCCACATCGCGAGCTTCAAACACTCGCACCATTGGAATTGCTGTTTCAGTCATTTCCCTATTTTGTTTAAATAAATAAATTTAATTTATGTATCATCAACGAATTTTGACGTTTTCTTTATAAATATAACTACTAAAATTGTTTTCAGTCGAAAGAGTGCCCCATTAGTCGATATATATTTGCATATAATATAAATGTTGACACAATTCAAAATGGAATATTTTTCAATTTCGATAGAAAAATTTGTTTTAATTCCATCTGTTTCGTCTTTGATTTATTATTGAATATCGAAATATATATTAAATTTAGATCAAGCCAGATGTGGCCATCAGCAAAATATAACAATACAATAAATGGGTTTTTGAACTGTCCAACTTTGCAGAATTTCTTGGAAAACACATGTTCGCTAACAATATTTTAGAGTGCTTGGGAATCGACTCTTTCGGAAAGAGCTTAAATAATATTTTTTTAAATTAATAACACATAGTATTTTTTCATGTATAATCGTGATTATAAAAGAGCGAAATTATTTAATTTTCTCTCATATATGTATGAAGTTTTTTTTGAAAAAAATCACAGCAAAATTACATATGTTTTAAAACAAATGTATGCCAGAAATAAAAGTATCTAAATTCGTATGTACATTTACAGTTTTTTTTTTTTGCAAAATGCTCCACGCGTCACGTTCGCTACGTAATCAGGGATGTTTGATACGTATTCGTAAATTATCGCAACCTACTATAAACTATTTTTCGCAAATTTCCTCCACAAGAAATTAATTATTTTTCTTGTCGGTTTAACTTTTATATATGTATATGCATCTACTATTAGTTTTTACAGCAAACACTCGTATTTCACTAGCGCAAGGGTATAAAATTTCGCGTCGTTACTAAATTTCTGCCCGGTCCGCAAAAAAAAGACTAGATTTATTATGCTTGTACACAAGCATGTTTGAGAAAACTTTAATTCGGTTCTTGTCAAGTTATAGCTGATGGTTGCTCTTTTCATCCCTCTGCAACCACACTTTTCAGCCCTTCAAAATGATTAATGTTTTCGTATTCTGATCGACTAGCTGACTAACTTTGCTCGAAATACTCGCTTTTAATTTTAAATACATGGTTAACCATTACAACTTGTCAGTAGGCCAAATATCATTAGCCAACCGTAACAAATAATGTCACACATTATTCAAGTGCAAAAGTGTTCACATTGCTATTAAATCGTCACAAAACAAAGTAGATATTTCCTCATAATTCAACTTTTTTAACTGTTTTCACCATTGCAATACTAATTAAACTAGATCTCTTGAGGACTAAGGAGATGCCACTTTTGTGCTCAATGCGTAAGTAATAAGTAAATACTTGAGGCTTAAGAAGGGTTGAATCTATGATACACTTACCGAAAATGGGTCATCAGGGTGAAAACAATGGCAACAGTACAGTAACTAGCCAATGGCAGAAGAACATACGCGGTGGCCTTAAGGCATCTATACTTCCGCTTCGGTTCCGGAAGCCTATCAATAAAGCCATATGAACACATCGCAGCTGTTGTCAACATCTGCAATAAAACAACATACACACATACACACTCCGAGAAAGAACATGAGAATGTTCTAGAGAAGGAGGTCTTAGTTCGATTAGATTTATCTTACTTACCCCTTGCCAACCGGAGGGTAGGAATTGGTCGTGTGACCAAAATGAAATGTCCGCATGCAGCGAACCCACAAACACGAAAAATACCAGCGCTGATATGATTCCCGTGGCCAGCAAAACGTAAAATGACAAAGAGTTCTAAATGGAGAAAAAATAAAAAAAACAACAAAATTGGTTTCAGATTGAGAATAACACCCTTGATTTCTTTTTATTGTGATTATTTTAAGGTTTTTATGAGTTACAAATAATAGTATCAATTTAATTTGTGATATTTGAGGACAATATTTTTCTTAAATATTGATAAAAATTAGTTAAGCTACGTTTGCAGTTTAATATTGAAAACAATATAATTCTTATTACAAAACAATATCAGTTAGTCTGTGAACTTTAACAAATAAATGTTCGTTCAGAAAAATAGAATTGTATGAGAATCAATCGAATGATGGATTTATACAATTTTACGCTCCATAAAAATACAAAAATTGTTTTATTGTTCGAGAAAATCGATTGTCATAGAATGGAATGTAAACCAATCAAAATATTGCCAGTAACCGGTGAAGTTAAATTAATTAGGTTTACAGTGACCAGATATCATTTTTTCCACCCAATTTTTTTAGATATGTCATGACATTATAACTATGACATTTAATAAAGCGTATTACTTGAAAATGTCAGAACTATAAAATAAAATACTGTTTTTTTTTTTTAAGAAAAATATAAAATACACTTTTTCAGTTTTACTGATTAAAAGTGCATGTTTCAGCATATTCGCTATTTTAGTTTGGGATTTAAATATCCTTGCATGCTATATTACAATGCACTACGTAAAAAATGTATTGATTTACAACAATAAATTTGAAAATTATATATGTGAAAATTATAATTACATTGTTATTTTATTTCTGTAAAATTATTTATTGCAATGTTACTATTTTTTTATTCAAGTATTTTATTTGAATGGTTAATAGATTTTTAATATGTGAATATATTTGATATAAATTAGAAAGTAATTTAAATATTGCGAGAGTAACTTGTGATGCTAAATTGAATTTCACGATAATTGTATTAATCAATTAATTCCACTAAACCCTCTAAATCCAACCTTAAAAGGCTTAAAACAGCCGTAGACCTTCAATTTAATGTTCACCCTTTGACATTAGCTGCATACATATAGAGGAAAAAATATATATAAAATTGAAATACAGATCACGTTTCCACTATTGCTGTACCACCCGTCGTGTTTTTATTTTATTTACTTTTTTAATCTTACTACCAAACATTCAAGCGTCAACCGGCAGAATGCTAAATATATTTATTAAAATAATGTTAAAATGATTTATTGAAATTTTCAATCTTATGCAGTATATAAAGTATTTTAGTTAAATATTTTGTATATAAAGTGGAAACAGGATACAGGAAACAAAGTCTCAAATGGGTTTACCTCAAGTCCCAGCATGAACATGACCGTAACCACTACGATTATAGTAACACCGAGCACGTCTGGCCACGCTTCTCCCAACGAGTGCGACTCGTACCCAAATAGCCATACTCTGGAGCGGCCGTCGGACATGTAGTCCATCGTGGCAGATGCTATCCTAGCACAGGTAGCAGCGGCTGTTAATTGTGTTAACATATCCATCCACAGCACTAGGAAATCTACTAGGTCACGACCGTTACGCTCTCGACGTGGTTTGACTACGTCGGTTAATGAGCTGGGTTGGAGTTGTTCTAAACTGCATATTGCTGAAAATGAATTACAAAATTAATATATTACATGTGTGTATATATTTATTTAAAAATGCATTTTTGGGGGGCCTAATATTTCCTGAAGTACGGCACTGATTGTATCTAAAATGGGAGCTAGTTCAAACAGGTACCTAAATAATATGCATACCAAATTTGATTGAAATCGGTTCGGTACCTTTAGAAAAGAAGAAACGACAAAATTTGATCTTACGAGCGACCCAAATGTTACTAAGTATGGACATGTTCACATTTTCGGAATCAGAATGATATGATATAAAAGAATTTTTATAATACAAAAATATTATTGCCAAAATATGTAGATAAAGACTAAAAATTCAATAAGTATTTTTGTTAATTTCTCGTATTGGAAGTATTTTCTGATGATTCTACTTTTTTTTGTACAACGGATACAAACGTAATAATCAATGTAAAAGGTCAAAAACACAACGAGATATCAAAATAAAGAAAAGGTATACGCAATAATAAAACACAAAATGTCAAATGGAATCCGGAATAAATACCTCTAAAAAAGGGTCGGATAAAATACGTGTGTGTCCATCCCCTCAGAATAGAATCGATATACCGGTTTCTGTTCAGCCGGGTTTTACCGCTAACTTAACAATTTAATAACCAAACCAGGACACATTTGCATGTAAAAATAAATGATTCAATGATTGCTCGAGTTTTGAGGCATATGTACAACACATTGATTATTGATGATTCGGGACCAAACGTTCAGAGACCCCCGTTAACATAACACAATGTTAGATTAGTAACTCTATCCACTGAACGAACAAACGTACAGCATAAATGATCAAGTTATGTAAATATTTGATCAACCTGGGCTGTAGTTAACCACTCTGTCTGTATAAATAAAGGTTTGGCATACTCATTTAATAAAACATTTCATAATTAATGCGAACAAATTTAATTATTTCACATTTCCCACAAAATATAACAGTTTGAACAGACTTAATTTTTTAAAATTATACCTAATAATTGAATTTGTCAAAAGTGTTTTCTTTCAGTGATCAATAATTTTCTGTTGATATAATTCTATAAATACAAAAATTGTTGGCGAAATTCATGCAAAACAAACATGGTTATAAGGGTAGAAAAACAAGGAACTAAAAAATAACATTACTAGCAAAGCTCACCGCAACTGCTCTACACAAACAAAATTAAAGTAAAAAAATATTTATGTATGTACGTACTTTCAGACTCGAGTCAATTTTGCTCACAAACAAGGTGAGTTGTTTCTATGTATGTACATCAATTCTAACATTCTTTGTGATGTTTGTGACTATACAGGTATATCTATATAAAATATATGTATATGCACTATTTATTATCCTTAGATATTCCTCGCCATATACCATCATGTGTGTGTGTGCATTTCTCTGTATTATCCTGGTAACCATGGTCGTACATTTTTGTCGTGCAAAGTACATGTTGTGTTGATGTGAATGCAGTAAGAATTTGCAACAGACATGTTAGGAATGCGTAAGTGAAAAATTGTCAACCAACGTGAATTCTTTTGTTTCGCCCTTTCTACCATTCACGCACAAACACACACACACACAAATGCGCAAGCGTTCACAAACAAACATAAAAGAGCTGAAATATTTTAAATAAACGTCGTTTCTGTGTTTACCGCATATAAATCTAGAATTCAGAACTTCAATTTTAGTTATATTGAAATACCGATATGTAGTCTGTTTTTGTCGTCAGGGCTATATTATGTCAACCATTCTTCTTCTTTACCCTATCTGCTATAGCTCTTTTCACAACATATTTATTGATTATAAAATACAACGTGATTAAAGAGCATATAAATTATTAATACGTACATAAATACGTACATAACTGCATGTCTATTTCCAACAAATGGGTGACAGAATTTCTTTTATATTTATTGTTTTCAATTATGCAGAATAAAACCATTAAATCGTTACTTATATACAAAAAAAAACATTTTTTTCTGTTCATTTATTTTATTAATAGTGGAAAACTCAAATAAGTTAGAAATCGGAAATGATAAAAACAGACCTAAATAGATGCAAAACTAAAATTGCATTCTTATCAAACACGACCATCAGTTGGAGTTTGTCCCACATAAACCATATTGATTGCCCTGCACTGCACTACGTGCTTATAATTATCAAAAATAATCAATAATTTATTCAGATAAGTAAAGTAATATATTTTATATATTTCAAGAATATTTTATAAAATAAACAGAACAAAAAATAAAAAATTCTTTATTGCCAATTAGTGGAATAAAGACCTAGATTATATATTCCAATATAAATTTGAATAAAGAATGCACCAAGGTAGAAAAAGATATAAATTTGTTTTCACTCATCTTGTGGGAAGAGAAAAGCAAAGATCAAAAAAGCCCGCAGCATTCAATCTTTGAGTTTCAATTTCCCGTCAATACAACAATTTTCTTTTTCAATAAAAAAGAAAAATAAGCGATGTGGTGGATCACGTACAAAAGAAAAACAGGCGAAGACGAGGCACGAATGAGGAATGAGCGATAGACAAACAAAGTCGAAATGTCGTAAGGAATTTTTGATTAATTGGTTTAATAAGTATATATTCGTTCGTAGCAACAAAATTGATACATTTAATATAAGGATCGCAAAAATAGAAACCACGCAATTTTATTAATATTAATTTCGTTTTGTTAAATATTATTGTAAAGTGGCGACATTTACAAATAGGCGATTGGTATCGCCGGAACTGTTGTATTTTCGCTTCATGACGGCGATTTATATAAATACGCTATTATTAAATTCACATTTGCAATTGTTCACAAGTACTTCAATTCTTTTCAACCCCATACTGCATAAAAAGGAAAACAAATAGTAAGTTCATTGACTTGGCCTTTAAAGAATTTTAGGTTTTTCTATCAATATCGTTTTTATTATTTATATATATGAATATGAGAGTGAGACAACTAGACAAATTGTATTTTAGCATTTGAATTATGTTCATAAATATAATTTTTGCAAATATCTTAATCGAAATAAATGTTTATGTTCAAAATATATATTTTATTTTCCATGTGTCAATGACCTGAATTCGTGTTCTATAAGAACACCCATAAATAAGCTCATTATTAACCCGTCAATAATGACGGTTTTAGTTTTTTTATAATAAAATCCCGTAATACAAATGAGCAAAAATTATATTCGTGCAGAACTAAAATCCAGCAGCCTATAACGTGTAGATGAACATGAACATTTGATAGCAAAAAAACCATTAATAGATAAAACTACTTAAATAAAAAAAATCACTTAGCATTGTTTCGTTATTTAGACAGCTCACTCAAACATTCACGCATTCTATTCTAACAATTTAGCATTTGATTGTAATCCACGACAGCAAAATGTAATTATTAAATTTCATGTAGGTACATGAAAAGCTTAACCCCAACATATAATCTGTATTACTTTAACAATGACAGATAATTTATAATAATCTATAAGATACAAGGGAAGCTAATATATATCAAAGGCGATGTGCCGTTAAAAATCAAACCCAGAACCTAGAGATATACGCTCATGTGGTAGAGCAATAGAGCGTATATCTGTAGGTTCTGGGATTGATTCTTGGCGACATTCGATAATTTTTCACAAATTTCGAATATTTCTAAATAGAAGCAGCCGAATAATATAAGAAATTGCGATTGGATTTGGTTTGAGTACGGTGGGTTATATCTAAACGTATTAATTTCAATCAGATAATCGCAATAATACGTAAATGTATAAAGGTGTGTGGACATTGTTCTCGCTAAAGCGAGTATTATAATAGAATTGCATACGACCGCACGACAATAGCAGCGCTCAGCTCGGTCTGTATGTATTTCCACAAATGATGAAAAAGCGGAAAACCTCAGCGCTTGAGCTGGAACGCCGCCGCGGTTGAATTAATTTACCGTATCTACTGCCACTACGAATACCGACGTCTCCTTCCTTTTCTCCCAAATATATATATGCATACACAGTAATAGTACCCGGTTATACCAGGACTACGTGGCGCTGTACTGCGTGCCGTGATTAACAGACCTGTCAATAGGGTTGCGGTCGTGTTGGTTCGTTGCCTTTACGAATAATCGGGGTGAAATAAAATGGGAAATGCCCTGGGTGGGGTAGGATACAACAGAGAGAGTATATTTAATAATGATTTAATATACTGGCTCTATAGTATATCGACACACACAGCTATGGATTTCACACACACACACACACACACACTT
Organism: Nebria salina; assembly: GCA_944039245.1. Taxonomy (NCBI): domain Eukaryota; kingdom Metazoa; phylum Arthropoda; class Insecta; order Coleoptera; family Carabidae; genus Nebria; species Nebria salina. Next base: position 1,412,592 of record OX063273.1, on the reverse strand, counting down.
AGGGCCATGGATATCAAGATAATGCACACATACCCAGAAGAGTATTATAATTTCAGTAGAAACCGTTTAACATGAAAACTCAAACACGCAAAATCAGTTAAATTTACAACAAACGTTAATCGGTATTCAAAATAAAACAAAAATATATTATAGACAATTTTAATTATATATTTATAAGTTATACGCAATTTGGTGGAGTTGCCACTGTATCATATTCTTATATTTAATAAATATCTTGAAAACACACATGGTTATCAGGATAACTTACACATGTATAGATATAGAATCGATTAACTAGAAACCTTGAATGAAACCCGATAACTAAACACGCTAACATGATTAATACCATATAGCATATAGTCACCTGTGTGATACTTATTCACGTGTTTTTATATATTTTTCCAAAACAACAACAATTTATACAAACGATCGAATATCTATAAAAAATACTAACAGAATAATTATTATTTATAGTATATATTTGAATTTAAAAGAATAATTCAACCCTCATATAATAAAACTCGCCGCGCCTCCAGTGCAAATGACAAACGAAACAAAAGCACAGATCTCTAATTACAATTCTTAATTAAAATTAATGTCAACAAGAACAGCCATTAATACAAATAAAAACATGAAAAGTGTCAGCTCATCTGCGCAATATCGTTTAGATATATACGTACAGTAATAACCATTAACCAAATGAGAAGGTTAATTTAATAATACTATGTAGCCTGTCGCAGGATAACCCAAATTATTTTTTCTCATTCGAAAAATTACATTTTATTATTCAGTTAGAGATTATTTTTTTTGCTTTTATTTTTAATTAAAAAATTAATCACTCGCAGAACAATATATATATAATAATTCGTACTCGTGGTAACCAAAATTGTAACCTGGCACAATTTATATATAGTTAGTGGTTCGTGCGATCTATACTAGCGGTTTTGTATGGTAGTAATGTTGTCAAGTGTTTAATTACTAAGTTGGAATTCTAGTAATTATTTTTCGAATTATTATTTTAACTCAAATATATATTACAAAAGCAACTACATATTTTGTTGCAAAATTGCTCTATAAAGTAGATCTAAGTGCGTAAAATTACAATTCTTATTTCTCATATCTCTTATTGAGAACCAGAAATACAAAAATGTTGTACGCTCGTTTAAATTTATGAAAAATATTTGTATTTATGTGAAAGAAATAAATTTAGTGAAATAAGAAATATGTGTTAGTTATTTTTAAAAACATTAGAATGTATAATTGTGAGGTGTAATGCGTCAATAAATCTAGTAGACGATCAAGGAATGTTTAATATACGTTCCACAATGCGTCAAAATTCCGCTACTATAACTAGGTATGACAAAATGATGAAATTAATTCTCTATCTAATAACACCTAATAACAAAGTTTGGAACTGTGAACTCTTCTTACCTGATAGGGTGATTGTGAGCGAGGCCAGGGGCAGTGCGGCGATTGTGCCGCTTCCTGAGATCTCAGAGGCGGCCAGCGCTACCAACACCACCGTACCCAGCCCCCAGCGGCTCAAGGCACCTTCCCGCCCCAAGTCGCCGTCGCCTTCTGTGCCGCTGCTCATTGTGTAATGTTCAATAAAGTTTAATCGGTCACCTGCAACAAGGCAAACAAATTGTTCAGAACAAATCTAAATATTTACACACCATCAGCTACAGATTATAAGAACACTTGAAAAATCAAATACTCCATATTTATAAGTACACTTTCAGGATAAAGATTTCTTGGTGTAAATGTAACTGTAATTACGTTATTACTAATTTAAATATATTATCAATATTTTGTTAAATTTGTAATTAAATTAAAAATCTATATCCATATTTTATTGCTGGAATCAACTACTCAATATAAATTTTTATACGAATTCGTTGAAATAATACATATGTCGCAAAACTACAAATATAGCATCAGTTCTCAATAATACTCGAGAATAGATGGTAGTAATATCGATTTAAATATCAAATGTTGTAGATATCAGCCGAAAAGCTAATATCTTAAAGTGGCACGAACGTCACGATAATAGTATGGACCCAGAAAAATGTAATTTTGTTTAATACACTTGAATGACCATATCAAAAATAGCTTTTCCGCAAAAATGCTACAAAACAACCCTTCTAAAAACGACTCAACTAAATGAAATAATATATATATAGCTCCAATTTGAATATAAAATAAACTCAGAATAACAATTTTTCCATTTTAATGCTTACACTTTTTAATACGTAATAAAAATGATTCATAATTCATGGCAATTAAATTATAGTAAGAAAATTTAAATGACTTAATTTCATTTTCCGGATATTATTACCAAAGCATATTTTAATCATCTTTCAATGAGTGTAGGTACCCAAAAAAGTACCTAATTGCGAGGGAGATTGTTGCCCAATTTAAAACAAAAAATTCAATAGTAAAAGTATGTCGGGAATTTAATTCTTTTTGAATCTGATAATTAAAATGCGTTGTGTTATTTCAAAGGCTTTGGAGTATAACCGAAAATTTGATTATCCAGCTCATAAAACTGTAGCAATTTCAGGATTTTCTCTGTTGCAAAAATAAAATAAATTCTGTTGAGGCAAAGAAAGACAAAACATAACACGGTGACAGCGCGGGCTGGATACAAAGGGTAAATATTAAACAGGGTTTGACGCAGTGGTACGACCAAAATTAATCTATCTCCGAATATTATTAAGATATTTATCTTTTCCGTTTGCTATTTGTCTCGCGGGAATTGTTCTGACTGTCAGTAGTCGACATCCGAAATTGGATTGTTTAATAAGTATCATTATTGTAAATTGTTAACGATCCTAATATAAAATACTTTGAAACTTATATCGTTTACACAGTTAGAGTTATCGATAAAATAATCACGGATTTATATATTCTAATTATGCGTCTGCACAAAAATACACAAATTGTTATCTAAGCTCGACACAAAAATATACGTAAAAAAAACAGGATTATTATTATTCTAGGCCAAACATTACAAAAAAAAATCATGAATTTATTTTCTGTAGTTTTCTGAATTTGCATTAAAAAATTGTTGAATTTTATTGCAATGCAACTTCAGTTAAAATTTACAAAAACATAAAATTATACTAATACTTTACAGTAAACCCAATTTATAGATTTCATTTAAATACCTACTATACGTATACATACATTTACATATATTACTACACAGTAAAAAATATTATTTTCATCTTATTAACGCTTTATACTATATATAAAATTATATCAATACTTTACAGTGTACTTAGTTTGTAGGTTTCATTTAATAAATTACTAAACCTATTATATGTAAAAGAGTATTATTTTTTCCTACACCGTCAAAAAGTAAATTTACAATACTTTTAAGCTGTTAACGTAATATAAAATAAAACCGATTATTTTAGAGTGTACTAAGTTTGTAGGTTTCATTTAATTATATTATTTTTTGTAACAAAATTTACCATTTTTTGTTATTATTTAAAAAAATATTTATAATATTATCTAACAAGCATCGCTAATCAATTATTGATTATCGAATCCTATCGATACGTTTTACTTTTAAAAAGAATCAATATGCCCCACATGCTTGAGTAACAAATAATAATAGAGCATCTAAACAAAAAAATTATGACAATGTTATTTAGTTAGAGCTCTTATGATAATTATCATCTCAAAGTATCAACAAAATAATTATGGAATAAATTAACAATTATATGTATTTTTTAACACATTATTTTCGTCACTAATCACCATGACTCATAATACAATAAATATTACTGCATGGTATTTAATAGAAATATACTCAAATTCGTCATAGATGAGCATTACAATTATATAGACATTTGACTGAAATGCAAATTCTATATAAACGTATGTGCATTGTAAATTATTGCAACGCTGTGTTACAATGTTTTTTTTTTGTATATATAAAAATGTATTGAATTGCACATAAATATATAGTATTTTTATTTTGGAAGTATTAAATATTTTTATGCGCGTTTAGTGTGAATTAAAAATTTGAATTATAAATAAAAAATAATGAATATTACTGAAGTTAATTAGCATTTGAAATAAAAGTAAAAATCATTAGCGCTATAAAATGAACATTAGCACAAGAAAAAAATCTTACCAAATAAAAGCACACAATCCTTTTCCCTTTCGCGGTGCAAATTATTTAAAAAAACACACCAATTTATCCATAATTATTCTAATAACTCTTAACGGCTTAATATCATCGTTGCACGCTACTTCTGTCATAAAATTAATGAACACACGTTTATTAATAAAAACACTAAACACCGCGATGTCCAATCAAACAATAACAATCAATCAATGTTTCAATTTATTTAACTCACATGCTTAAAACAAGTACAAAAAAAAAATATAAGATGTTTTGGTGGTTTTTGATTAAATTTTAATAGAGTAGTGTGTTAGTAAATATAATACGCGAATTTGTAATGGATGAGGAAAATGTGGAGTGACCAATTGGCTCGAGTCCGGCTGTGTAACTGAGAGGGCGCGTCGGTTATGCGTCGCGACGGCGGGGCACCGGATCGATGGGTTCCATCTGCGCGTACTCGCAACCACCTTTAAGTTTTTACCAGGACTGGACTAACACTTTTTTATCACATGTTTTTTTGTTAAATTCCTGTTTATTTTTTTACTATATTCGCCGAGGAATGGGTGAAGGGGTTGAAGTATCTAAAAGGGGTGTTAAATTAATTATAAAAAGTTGCTATTTGATTAATTATGCAAGCTTAAGTTTTTATATTAATCATCACTAATAACACAGTTTTTTATCAAATTATATATGAGGGTTTTTAATAGAATCGCTGCGTTTAGCACACTTTCATGATTTTGTATTAAATGAGACACAAAAACTACATTTCAAGAATAAATATATATTATTTATTTATTAATTATTTTTTGTAGAGTTCGTATCAATCACAGATGATGTTGGTATACAATGCGGCACACTCTGGCGAAGTGTCAAGTGAACAAGAGGTAATACAAGATAATAAATATGGCCAATGAGATTGTTCGGGACAGGCACGCGGCGACGAATATAGTACGTTTCCAAGTTCATCTGTCGTTTCTGATCTCATCGCAGCGTCTCTCTTTCTATTTCTGTTTGGGGCTGAAATTTGATTATAATTCACTGTGTGTCTGTGCGCTTCGAGTGTTCAAGTATGAACTGAAAATTGTGTTTGCGAACCATGTACCTACATATATATGTTGCCTGATGAATTGCGTGTTGGTTTATTAGTAAATATGTTTGTATGTAGATGCTATGCAATTCTATTTGTCAAGTTTGCAGAAATTGGCTCTCATACAAATTGTCTCACTACAGAATTATTTTATTATCTACATCAACAAATGTTCTATTAAATATACATCTCGCAGTATACTACTGTTATGCTGGTCATAGTTTTACTAGAAAGTGTTATTTATTTATTTTATTACATGGCTAATTGTTAATATTATAAAATAAAAATATTATATAATTTATACAATTAGCAGTAAAAGATACAAAATATAATAAAATTCATCACGTATTTCGTGGGTTTTATCTGTTATTATTTCTCATATCTACCAAATTGTAGCCAGAAATGTTGGAATGACTGTAACAATTTCTTAATATATACATTTTTGTAGACGATGCGCTTTATAGTTTGTAGAACTATTTTTCTCTGTTGTGTTATATTTATATATTATTTTATATACGTTCTTATGGCATACCTCTTATATTAATAATAATATGGATTTCGAGCAACTATGTCGGGACACATTAGCGTGTCGTGAACAGTTACTAAGCGTGGCGTAAGAAATGTTTACTATACAAATAATTAAACGGTGAATAATAAGAAAAATGCACGCGAAATAGATTAATCTTATAATAACTAGTTCAGTGTTAAAATCGTAGCGACAAATACAAGTGAATCGAATAGTTTTCAACTAGCGTATATATATATATATATATATATATATATATATATATATATATATATATATATATATATATATATATATATATATATATATATATATATATATATATATATATATATATATATATTTATATAAAGTTATGTTCGGAATAATAAAATAAAAAATTGTGTGTACGCAGTGCAGCGTAGCGGCCGGGTCAAGTAGAAAAAGCAGAAAAGAAACTAACAAAATAAAAGTTATTTGTATTCCGGGCGAAGTTTTAAACAAGTTTTCGCACAAAAAGTTGAGCTTAGCAGGCGACGCGAAGCGATGCGACGCGACAGACGAGTTTGCGATATTATTGGCCGTGTAACACACTTGCACATTCAGGCCTGGCACCGCTATTATTCCTAAGGGCTTCTTGCGAATACGCGAACCCCAAGACTATAATCTTGGATAGCACATTATACTATAATACTACGACTTGCGTTGAACAGCAACTCAAATAATATTAATTTGCTCCAATACCTTTAAAGCCTAATTCATCTCAGCTAAATATAATTCTAAGTTATTGCAATGTATCCTGTAATATATCCACTTAGCAGTTCTAGACAAGAAATATAGAAAAATACAAAAATGAACGAAATGAGAATAAAAATAATGTATATTTAATTACGAAAGTATACATCTCTTTTAGCCCTAAAGAAAAGATTGATGTAAATAATAAAACATTTGTATATTAGTCTTCGTCTTCGCCTTCTTAAGTTCGTCTTTATTTAAACGCTAGTCGTGTCGGATAATCTACATGCAAAGTCCATTACGAAGAAAACAAAAGACACACATATATACGGGAACTTATATTCTGCACTAACACCATTGGGCACAAGATAAACTCGGATCAATCTTCCTTCGTATTTGCTCAAAATGTTCAGGTTTTCGGCCACGTGGCCCGAGTCAGAGTGTTCTTTCTTTCTTTCAGCGAGTAATCACGCTCGTTGAAATAAATAGGTGTCGCTCGGCGAGGCTCGTTTTATCTTACTTTCTTTGTACTTACAGAACAGGATAAAAATAATTAAATGTGTGAAATGAAGACATTTCGGACAGTTTAAGATAAATGGACATAGGTTGCTGTTTTGTTTCTAAAATTCTTGAGAAAACAAGATTATTTTGTTCATATATGTTTGAATAGCTTTCAAGTAACCCGTGATTATTATTATTTAAGCCCCAGTCCTAGTTTTAGTTGCCTGCAAGTGCACCGTCAGCTGCCGCCAAATATTTTAATTTGCGGACTTGAGAATAAAAAATAATTTGTATTTATTTTTACAAGCCCCTGTTATTGTTTTAGTTGGCGGTAAGTGCGCCGTCGGTTGCCGCCAAAGATTTTAGAATGCGTATAAAAAAGTTCAGTGTCATACATGACATATTTTTTTAAATTTATCATATAGTCTGAAGTACTACATTATTTAAATTTAAAATGCGAGTAGATTCAATCAAGTACCTTAACAATATGTGTGCGAAATTTAGTTGAAATCGGTTCTGTATCTTCAGAGGAGTAGATGCGCCAAGTTTTGGTCTTACGATTAACGAGCGATAATATATCGGATAATATATGCATATTTATTAAACTATCATAAAACAATAAAAGTAATACTAAGTATTATAAAAATTAAATATAACTATAAATAAATATATATTTACATATTATATATTTACATTATTATAAATTTCGTAAACTATATGAAATTTAAACACTTTTTAAAAAAATTATATTTGCCCATTAAAACATGATGACTTTTCGGAGCAAAGTACATAAGTAGTTTTAGGTCCAATTTCATCCAGTCCAGTTAGAATTATCCTAAACAATATATTTAACTGTCGAATAAATGTTGCGCATGTAGGTGAAATCGGTCCTCAAATATTTAAAATAAAACAACTGCTCTAATGTGTACGTATCAACCCAGCATGGTTTAACACCGTATATATTTCCTGTCGGGGTATCTTCTCAGCCTCTCGACTCCTAACGGGTTGCTCGCCAGGACCAAACCAGGATTCGCGGGCAAGTGCTTCACGCAAACCAACATTTTTGTAAAATGGATTTAGTAAATGTGGAGGCAGTTGAGATTCTTGTGCAGCTGCTTCGACGACGGCTCTATGCGCTACTTGACCTCGCGGCGACGGTTCAAAAAACCTTTGCGCGCTGGTCAAGCAAAGGAGGTAGCTTATTAAGATTAATAAGATTTGATACGACATTATTCTGTGAAACAATTTTTTTTTATTTTATTACAATTTTTGACCCTTATAGACTTGACTCGTTTTTAACGGAGCCAATCTTATACAGATGTTACATATATGGTTTTACGAGCCCGAATTTCGATGATGTTATAAAATATGTTATAGGCCTCTATTCAAAATAGATGAAAAATAATCGATTCAAAAATAAATGTTTATTTATTTTAGTGCATAATAATTAACAAATTGTGGCAACGTATCAAAATATAATAAAAAGTAAAATAACTTTCATCCGTATGTCAAATCTTTACAATGACCAGCCAAACTACTTATGTTATCTGAAGAAAGTTTTCTATATAGATTTCACTTTCAAATATAATCACACATACTCGCACTTGGTTTTTTTTAAAAAAATACTACTTATATTTATATTCTAGATTGAGCGCTTCTGGACTTCCGATGCAGTGCAATCATAGTTATATGTTAGAACACCGTTGTAGTTATAAATAGAAAATTCGAATAAAATACATTTTGAATCTATTAAACATGTTGTAATACTGACCAAATCACCATAAATTTTACGGTTACAAATCAAATTAACAAATAATTAATGAAATTCCAGAGCAATTAAATATTTTGTAATAGTACCAATTGCATTTTTTTCATTCTTCAAATACGATAAAAAGGAACCATAGTATATACTTAAATATTTTGTAATAGTAAGCTATAGTAATATTTTTAAATTGAATTTCATAATTGTATTTGATTTATTTTACTAAATATTAATCAGCGACAGAATTCGCAAAATCTAATTGTGCATATGGGTATATTTTGCAATATGTAGTAAATTATTAATATTTTTCTATATAAAATGCAGTGCAAAATATATAAACTTTCCGTTATAGCATAAATAGATAATATATAAGTGGCAGGGCAGAGAAACTAGTTCTTAAAATAGTTAAAAATTTCTAAACACTTTCCTGGATGTATTTTAATTTTATAAACACTGGCCCATTCCGATTATGATTAACAAAAGAAAGTTTTCAATGTCAATATTTTCTCAAGACTTTATTTTGCTTAAAAATATTTCTTACACCAAAAAAAAGACATAATCAACAATATGAGTAAACTATTTTTTTTTTATTCTACATATTTAAAGCGAGCGAAAACAAAGTTATTTTGCATTACAACTAAATTTAATTTTCAAATATTATTTATTTTTATTATAATTTTCTATTTAAGAATATTTGTAGTTAAAATTTAAAATATATATTTATTTTTATTGTGCGGTATCATTTAATGATGCGAATCTAACCTTAAAACTAAAAAGCAATAATTGTAATATTTTTTAAAAAATATACAAACTTAAATGTCGAAGTAAACACAAATACTCACATTGTATACTGTAAACAATACGCATTAAGATGACTATAGAATATATGAAACAATTGAACTACACATAGGTAAACAAAGACTGAAGACACAAACAAGAAACTGGCGAGAAGACGTCGACTTAGGTAACTCAAAGCAAAAGCGCGCTTTCTTGTGCTCTTGTGAATCTTGTTGTGGTTGTGTCAGAGCAACGCCGCACCGCCTCCGGGGCAAGAACATACTTTCAACATTTGCTCATACATACTTATGTCCCCTCTATTAAACTGTATTATAGTTAAATTAATCAAAGTCCCATACATATACCGCATATATATTTGTATATTAAATACTTTCGTAAATAAAATGTATAATGTATACTACAACATGTAGTTTCCATAAAAATGGTGTAACCGTCATCAACCCTATTTCATATATATGTAGAAAATGTTGTGCAAAATTATTTTGCAATAATAAAACATTTGCTAGTTTCACAACGAAATATAGATAATACTAAAGAACGCGGAATTGATTGAAAATTGCAAACTTTCTAGCATATGACGTAAAAACGTCAACATGGCTCATTTTTGATGTCATAAAAATTCATATTTTGCTAATAGTTTTCGTTGCAAAAAAATACACTTAATCGACTTTTGACTTATAAACAAGTACATAAAATGTCATATAAAAATTTAATTATGCGATATAAATATTCGTCGCGCAAAAAAGTAATAAAATCATAAATTTCACTGCAACATTTCTTAGTTCTTTATATATATAAGAAAGTTTTATTACAATTGAATATCCGAAAAAAAGTTATGGATATTTATGAAATTTAAGAAAATTTTAGCGATAAGGAAATCAAATGTGAATTGATATATATTTTTTTGTGGAGAAAAATGTATTTATTGCTATTTATCATAATATTTGATAATTCGACACGTTATTTATTTAACGAGGTCGACTTTCGCTTACTAGGATGGTTAAACAGGAGTTAGTTTTACGTGTAAGGTACTATCAAGTAATCGACGTTATGTAATTGTTTACTTTTCTGTTCATGACATACTAGCTTAGTTAAAATTGATTGTTACATGATGCAAATACTAATAAAATCACGTAACTCATCCCAAAACAGTAATGTCTATTAATAAACATATATACTCAAAATTTTCAAAAAAAAAAAATTTCCCATAATTTGTAACTCATTTAGAAATTTTAGTATTAAAACGTTTAAATATAAAAATCAAGCAATTTCGTTCCCCTAATAATATAAAATGGCACAATGATACTTACTGCCTCGGTGAGTTGGGATAACGAACTAAGGTCGTGGAAACGTACGAACTGGTACGAAGTTGGTACGACCTACGAAATTGTGAGGAAATTAAGGTTATGTTTATATGAATGTTAAACATAGTCTAAAGTCGTTTATTATTGAATTAAAATCGAAATTAAGTAATGGCGAAGCATCATCCAGATTTGATATTTTGTAGAAAACAACCAGGAGTTGGTGAGATTTGGTATGCATTTTTTATTAAAATATATAATTGATGGGTTTGAATGTTGACAGCAATTGGACGATTATGCGAAAAATGTGATGGTAAATGTGTGATATGTGATTCGTATGTGAGACCATGCACCCTAGTGCGTATTTGCGATGAATGCAATTATGGCTCGTATCAGGGAAGATGTGTGATCTGTGGCGGTCCAGGTGTTTCGGATGCGTATTATTGTAAAGAATGTACTATTCAAGAAAAAGATGTAAGTTTTTTTTATTTATTATTTACAATTTCGTTTTTTATTGAAATATAACCTCAATCCATTTGAGGCGGCAACCATGACAGTTGTTTACAGAATTTATTTGGAAGAAATTCATAACTAAAATTAATTCAATTATACATTATCGTTAACTATATATTATTTTTAGAGGGATGGTTGTCCGAAAATTGTAAATTTGGGCAGCTCAAAAACAGATTTGTTCTACGAAAGAAAGAAGTATGGATTCAAGAGAAGATAGACTATTTTTTACCTATTTCGATTTAATATTAAGTCTAACTTGTATTTGTAATAACATTGTCTAAACAATTTGAAAATAAACGCATTATATAATAATTTTGTTATTTATTTTAAACAATTAATTTACTAAAAACCTAATTATTAATCTGTTATGATTAATCTAATAAATATTTCCCGGTTAAATTTAAAAAAGGTCATATTCTACCTCTTTAATTCTGCGTCATGGAAATAATAAAACGACAGAAGGCACACTGTATCCATCTAAAAGCAACACCCCCACTTAAAGTTAACTCAAATGGAGCTTCCTGATTGGTCGAGGCAGCGCAAAAGGACGACTTACACCACTAGAAAGCACGAAACTCCCCTCTTTAACCTGGTACATAAATAAATTTGCCATATACCCCACAGAGGTTTCAACCCTTTCGTAAACCCCATTTCAAAGGTCCTCTATTGATAATACCGCAAAATTCACGTTCTGATTCATTCATTACTGTGACGTCCACTACGCCATGTCCGTGTTGTGTTTATACCAATAGATAAATATGTTTTAATTGTTTTATTTTGTTATTATAATCAGTGTTTAAGTTAATTTACAATAATGGTTCAACAATACCAATCACCCGTAAGGGTTTACAAATACCCATTCGAGCTTGTTATGCAGGTAAGTGCAAAAGATGAATGACATATTTTTGTTTTTGATCTGTCAAATTGAAATTTATTATCAAGGGTGGCTACACACCCCTTTCTAATTTTACTAAAATTGTATTTTAAGAATATTTAAACTTGTTCGTATAATGTTTGTTTAAATTAGGTCAATGTTTAATATGTCTTTGTTGAAAATTGCTTAATTTACGAAAGTTTTTTTTTTTTTTTTTTATCTTAACTAAAACGAAAGTATTTTCACTAATATATCTCGTAAAAAATTCGATTTAAATTCCTTCGAAATGAATAGTTCGTAGATAAATACGGTATTTTCTATCATCTTGTATGAGAATTACAGTTATTTGAACTTATGATTTATGTATGTATGGTAAATGTGCGATATTCTGTAATTTCCTTGAGTTGTATGACAATTTGTCATCTTCAATGTAATAAATTCTTACAAGGTTCTTTTGTGTATGTGTTGGCCTTCATATCACAACACCAATGCATGATAAATATTTAAACTTATATATATATATCAGATGTCAATAGTCTATACTTAAATATACGTTTCAAAACAACTGGAAATATATACACGCTAAAAAGTTGCTTCACTTTCCCATATTAAATATTCACGCAAATATATTTTGACGTCAGTCTCGGTTTTAATAATCTTATCAATTTAAAAAATAAATAATAACCAAATAAAGGTCGCTATTTTCTAAATATGTAGTCCGGGTCATCAAAATTGTTATTTGGAATTTATAATTGCCAAAATTGTAAATATACACCAATAACAAATTTAATACGGTATCGTTTATTTAAATATATTAAAATTGTTTTATTTTGAGATGCAAATATACAATTAAAAGCGTTTTTTTACAAATTTAGTGTTATTATTAAATTGAATTTAAAAATCCGTAACTGTATCATTTATCATTTTTCGATAACATTTCGTAAAATGGGGTGGATAAAACCAGCTGTTGGTTAATTATCGAAATTCCCAGAAGCGCTCCATGATTGTACATGTATGTGATTATAATCAAATTTATATTTCGAATAAATTTGACCTTGTCAATACCACTCGAAGTATCCCCCGGATATATACTTGAAATTATTTACAAAACTAGTTTTTATGCTTGCTTAAGTCAAAAATCAGACCTTGGCCTTCCTTCAAACACAAACAATAAATTGTTGTCACAAATAAATATACATGTATACATGTCACTAACAAATTATGTTTACTAGAAAATTAAGTTTGCGTAATTGAATTAAAGACAAAAGTTTTCACTAACAAACTTATGCGTTCCAATTACACGGAAACAGTGTCTTAATTTCACAATATAATAGACTTTGTCTACAGTACAATCTCAAATTTCTTACATTACATATTACCTTTGATTGATCTTAATGGAATAATTGTAATTTTGAAATTCGTAATATATATATATTGTCTAAATAACCCAAAATGCCACCATTTCCGTTTTCGATAACATACGCGTATTTACCATGGAATAACCCCTATCTAAATATGCATATGACTTAATAAATATGTTATTATCAATAACATCATAGAAATGATTCGATTATATCTGGAGCGTATAGCGCAGTAATAATAGATAATGAAATCACTGTGCAGGCATATGAAAGACGGTTTCCACGATGTCCTCAAATTCCCGTCGTCCTCGACTGCGAAATATTTGAAGACGACACCAACGAAGACGGTTCTTTTCGTACCACTAAAAGAAAATGTAAACTTAACGTCGAAGCGCCCTATATACTCAAAAAAGTAATTTTTTTTTTATTTATAACTTAACAAACTAATAAAATCATTTTGCAAATAATCAAATATATTTTATAGTTGATTGGCGTTGATTTTGTTTTCTTTATCCAAACAAATGAATTAAATCGCAGGGACCGTTACTTGAATATTGAAGCGTACAATGAGAGTTTTGCTAATCGTGTGATTGTGTTAGAAAAGTGCAGATATTTCGTAAGTATATGTTTATAAAAATTAAACTACAACTACAAAATTAAAAGTTTTTATTTCAATCGATACTAGTTGAAATGGAGTCGCATTAAATAGATACGTTTGACTTATAGACTTTACTGCTGTACTCATGCGTATTACTGATTCATAATAGGATATGAAGCAAGATAAAATATTTGCTCTTGCTTTTAAAGATGAAACGCTTTTTTGTGATACGCTAAAGTTTTTTCTATTTTCCTTATTCCTAAATCAATTGACAAACCAATCCAGTAATTACAGTTTTAAAACTATAATTGTGGGTTGGCTCACAAATGGAATATTGTTTCTCAAAATATATTATGTTTATTACAATTTTAAAAACTTTATCAGTATTAAGCATCAAATAAAATCCTTCTAGTTTTCTCATCATATACAAATTAGTTTTTTAAAATAAATTGCTAGGTTTTCCATAACTCCAATATTAAATTACAACGTATGCATATATGCTTTTCTGTATAATTCTATAATCGCTATAAGCTCTATAACCTTGAGCGGAATATTTAATTTTGTACTTAATAGCACACAATTATTTATTCTCTTCAAGGTTATTGCGCTTATATACAGAATAGTAAAATATTTTTAAGGGATTTTTATTGATAAAATTATATTTAGTTACGGCTTAGAGGCAATTGTAGCGATATATTCTTATTGATGAAGAAATGGTGTATTTTAGGTCCATCCAGAAAACTCAAAATGGACATGTTTTGAGCAATCGGCTAGTTTAGATATAAAAAATTTCTTTGGTTTTGAGCATACCATGGAGAAACTAGCCATGAAACAATACTCGCAAAATATATCAAAAGGTTCAAACCACTCAAACTTTTCCGTTAACACATAATACGAATTTACTTATTGTAGGAAGAGAAATAATTGAATATTTTATTTTGGAATTGGAGAATGAAGGAGTTGTAGATGTTCCTCGATGGGCAGAACCAGAACAAGAAAGAAGACAATCAACTAATATCGAAGACAGTCAAAATTCAACTAACAATGAATTAGGTTTAGGGGCGTCCGCGAGTAATTTGACTAATGGAAAAAGTTTATCTCCAGTTAAAAAAGGTAATAATACGAATAAACAATATTTATTATATACAGTATTTATGTATATATGTATTAATTTTTTAGAAAAAATCGTACAATTTCAATTGGAAACCGATTACATCCAGAGATATTTAGGCGAGTTATCAGTTCTCCAGGAATCCCGTTTGGTCCAATTACGAAAATGGATAACAGATTTGTTAAAAGGCAACGTCCCAAGTGACGCAACACTGTTGCGGTTTCTGCGCGCTCGCGACTTTAACGTGGAAAAAGCACGAGAAATGCTATCAGAATCTTTACTATGGCGTAAGAAACATCAAGTCGATAAGATTTTATCGGAATATGAGTTACCACAAGTCGTACAAGATTTCTTTCCTGGTGGATGGCATCACCAAGATAAAGGTTCAATTCCAACACAAAATGTATGTTATATAATTTATAGATTTGTTTCTTAGATGGGTGTCCTTTGTATTTGTTACGGTTGGGTCAAATGGATGTGAAGGGATTATTAAAATCTATTGGTGAAGACGGATTACTAAAACTAGTAAGTTTTTTTTTTTTATATAAATTTTTAGAAATTATTTTCGACATTTATTGTCTTATTTTATTAATTTTTATATAGACTCTACATGTTTGTGAGGAAGGTCTTAGACAGATGGAAGAAGCAACTCAAATTCAAGGTCGACCTGTCTCAACATGGACGTTACTAGTTGATTTGGAGGGCCTTAACATGAGACACTTATGGCGCCCGGGTATACGGGGTTTGTTACGAATTATTGAAATAGTGGAAGCTAATTATCCAGAAACTATGGGAAGAGTTTTGATCATCCGAGCGCCTAGAGTGTTTCCAATTTTATGGACTTTAGTCAGTACTTTTATACGTAAGTCGCAACTTTACAATAATGTCTCATACATATTTAATATAAATGTATGAATTTAGACGAAAACACAAGAAGCAAATTTCTATTCTACGGCGGCAACGACTACATGCAATCACCTGGAGGTATTGTCGATTACATTCCTGAACCAGTCGTACCCGATTTCTTAGGGGGCACGTGTACGGTAAGCCCTAAGTTTGTTTATTCGATACACGCAATTTTGTGTGAGTTTTTAAGACGTGTTTTTGCAATGTTTAACAGCCAAACGTGACGTCAGTGGTCGGTTTGATTCCCCATCATTATTATATGACATGCAAAGATGGCTGCCAATGTGTAAGATTAACTAAAAAACACCCTACACTATGTAGTCAAGTAGCCCCCACTAACTGGCATCCAAAACACTATTTTGTATTATTATTCGTGTAAAATTGGTGTCCCCCCCCCCCTCGTTGTCCGGTGTTTCTTCTATATTTATACGTGAATGTTTGTTTACACCCGCCTGGCTTCAAGTCTCAAATGTTTTTGATCAGCGCAATTTTAATACAATTTACAATGGAATGATCATAATATACAATCATTTTTGTCGTGTTTTCACCTATATATATATACAGTGTGTATCATAACCATATTTCATTTTCATCGGACTATTTTTTAAATAGTTCCAACTCAGTAAACAATATTTAGTGATATGTTTACTGGGAATATGTGTAAAGTACTACTGCACCGATTGCACATTAAGCATAGTGTTAAACGATGCTAGATTTGACTTTTGTAGTAAAATTGACTACTTTTAAAAATTAGAAATACGCTTAAAGTGTAACCAGTGTCACTAGACTTGTGTGTTCAACTCATTTAGATTGTTTGTTAATTATTTATAATTCTATTTTAAATTAGGCTCAAATAGTTGAAGGTGGTCATGTGCCGAAATCTCTTTATATGAGCGATTCATGGTTAGAGAAAGAAGGTAACTCAATGGCTGAAGAAACAATATACCAATCTGCTAGCATTGGTAAAGGGCAATTCCATGAGATCTTAATAGTAAATGAAGACCCTGGAAGTGTATTAACTTGGGATTTTGATGTTATGAGACAAGATGTTGCGTTCACTGTGTTTAGAACGAGTTATCCTATTCCTGAGAAAGATAATACTTCAGGTATTTTTTTTTTTTTACTGGATTGAATAATGTTGAGACGCTTATTGTAAGAAAATATATTAAATAATGTGTAATAGGTGCATTGCATACAATTCAACATATGATGGATCACGAACATAAATCGGTCATTGAGAAAACATGGAAAGAAAATCAAGATTATTACAAAGTCGAGCCGGCCATCATATGCCATGACGGTGAAAGTATACAGGGTTCACACGTAATGGGTTATGTTGGAACGTATATTTTACAGTGGCGATTTTATTGCGACCACCAATTAGATTTGATCGATTCGCTTACATCACATAAATCACAAATAATGTACTTTTACGAAATCTTATGCTCGGCTGATTATAGGTAAGGTTGAATTGCAACATTTCGCGCAATAAAAAAAAAATAAACGTTTCTCTCGTTTTCCTTCAGAGGTTCAATGACAAGTCTCCAATCGGGACATAGTGGATTTTCCGCTATGAGCTCGTGTCCATCCAGATGATCTCCATTGAATTAATAATTTAATTTTTTAATATATGATATTGCTCACTAAATTTTTTAAACATTTAATTTTAATTACTAGTTTTTTTACAAATTATAAATCAATATTTAGTTTGATTATAAACATAAATGTTTAGTGGGCTCTTAATTATAAGTGTCAAAATGATGTGTAGGTAATTAGTAGATGTTAGTTTCATTTTATATATATAAATATTTTTTAATAATTTAATTAATTTAAAAAACAGTATTTAGTATAATTGAATGATTTTTATTTGTATTTTAATTGATATAAATGTAGTAAACGCCGTACTGAATGAACTACATGTGTAATATAGAAGAGAATATGATTGTAAGTAAGATTTTAAATACAGTGAGTATTTTTACAGTTATCGAGTCGACGAGCAAGAAATAAATGTTATTTTTGTCAACTGGTTTTTTAAATAAGCCAGTATAATGTTAAAAGATGTTCAAAATTCTACCGAATTATTAAAAATAATGTGCCGAAATGAGTATTTATTTTCCCTATCAAATGCGATAAGCAAATGAAAGTAACGAAATGACTCATTTTAAGTGTATTTCCGATGAATTTGAAATAAATTTTGCGAATGAACCGAAAACAGCTGATATGAATCGCGGCTGTCATTTGATTAAAAATTCGAATGCGCAATAGCCGAAAATCGGCGAACGAATACAACTTTTTTCCACAAGAAAACATCATAAATATTTGACCATTTTCTCTATTTTTTTGAATGACACCTCCGCATTTCTCTAACTAGATCAGATAATAAAAATAGCACCAATCATTTCTAAGTGTTAAAATTGAAAGACTCGTAGCGAAAATCGTGAAATAAAATTGATAAATAAACTGCTTTGTGTAGCGGAAGCAGCCGAGTAGTAGTGAAGCGGTTTATGTGAGTGGCAGCCATCTTGAGGAACACAAAGCTTCAGCTGTAAAGAGATTTATGAAAATAAAGTTGTATAATTTCGCGTTGTGTTCATAATTTGTATGTTTAGACTATGCACGAATTATTAATACTTATGTTTACATAGCCATGGCTGCGACGAGAAAGTTGCAAGGTGAGGAAACATGTACTTTTATGTTGGTGGAATTTTTGACCTCATACGACCTGTTTACAGTTATTTGGGGGTTGCTAATTTTAATTTTCGGAAAAAGGGCTTTAATAAAGGTTTGCGGCGGTTTTGTTTTGGTGGATTTTGTACCATATAGTTGAAAATATGGTTAGTTTTTGAAAATGCGCGTAGATATTTTTTTTTACAATAAACATTGTGAGGTTGTTGACATGTTCTAGGATACGTTTTTGATTTCAACTGGGCTTTCAATGTATTTGAAACGTTTGAAATTAAAATCATCGCAGACGAAAGGTTAGGCTTAACCTGTAAATCATTGATTGTTTTTGTTTTGTTGCCAGGGTAATTAGATCAAAATTGAGATAAGATTGGTGTATTCTTATTTTTAAAATAGTCTAATTGGTCTCAAAAAATATGTTCACTAAACAATGATTGACAATGGTCTAATTGTTAAGTGTTTTGGATGTTCAATACCGAAAGTTTCTTTGTTCTTTCTACTAACCTGTGTGTGTGTGTGTGTTGTAGGTGAAATTGATCGATGTTTAAAAAAAGTGACGGAGGGTGTGGAAACGTTTGAGGACATTTGGCAAAAAGTGCACAATGCCACCAACAGCAACCAGAAGGAAAAATACGAAGCGGACCTCAAGAAGGAGATTAAAAAGTTGCAGAGGTTACGTGACCAGATTAAAAGCTGGATTGCGTCCGGTGAAATTAAAGACAAAAGCACCTTACTGGAATACCGGAAACTTATAGAAACAGTAAGCAATTTCGTGCGTGCGTGCTCTAAGGGCATTTTAAAGTGTTCACTGTGGTTCGTTTTTAGCAAATGGAACGATTTAAAGTAGTAGAACGGGAGACGAAAACGAAAGCGTACTCGAAAGAGGGTCTCGGTGCAGCACAAAAACTAGATCCAGCGCAAAAAGAACGAGAGGAAATCGCCGGATGGTTAGTCACATCGATAGATGCGTTAAATCTCCAGGTATATAATAAGCAATACATAAATCGCTGAACAACGTTGAAAATGCTTTTCGTTTGGTTTGGTTTCGTTTGTTTTAGATTGATTTATTTGAATCCGAAATTGAATCCCTACTTGCTGGTAAGAAAAAACGACTAGACAAGGACAAACAAGACCGAATGGAAGAATTGAAAGTCAAGTTAGACAAACACCGGTTTCACATTCGAAAACTGGAAACATTATTACGAATGCTAGACAACATGTCCGTCGAAGTGAATCAGATCAGACGGATAAAAGACGACGTTGAGTATTACATCGAATCGTCGCAAGAGCCTGATTTCGAAGAAAACGAGTACATCTATGACGACATCATCGGTCTAGACGAAGTCGAATTAAGCGGTGTAGGTTTACCATCGTCGGCGACGACAGACTCAAATAACAGTAACGACACGGGGGGTACGCCGACGTCGATAACGAGTGGAGCTTCGCCCGTCCCGTCACCTGCCTTGAGCAGCGCCCCCCTGCACAACCATTCCAGTGATAGTTCCAACGAATGCACCGAATCGAGCAAAATGATGATGTTGATGATTAAGAAGAAGCCGGACGAACCGTTGCCGATGATCATGAAACCGGTGAAACCGACGGCGGTGCGAGCGACTAGCAATAATTTGAATAACAGCAGCACCAATTCGATATTGAACAGTTCGTTGTCGGGCACGCAGTTGCAGCAGCAGACTTCGTTGAATTCGAGTACGGGTTCGACGCCTGGCGCCGTCTCGAAACCGATTTTGATCTCTAGTACGCCGAGTAAGCCAGCGAGCCAAATCACCCCAAATAATTCGTCGCCGAGTGCGGGGTTGAATATCGGAATCAACCATGTTGCAGGCACGGGGAATTTTGCGGCGGTCACTGCGAGTAATGTGCATACTATCATCACCACCAAGCATAACACATGTATGTTGCTTTTTATTATAAAAACAAAAACAAATTTATTACCATTTCGATATTAAATACTATACATATACTATATACTATACATAAATACTATTATCATATCAATAAACATTGATACTGTTCTTAATTTTTATTTCATTTTTTATATATAAAAATATAAATTTTAAAGTCATCCTGATAACGAAACAAAAATATATCTAGTGTTTTAGCGAAAATTAGATAATAATCAACTCATTCATAGCACTGCGTTCACATGTTTGGAAAAATATATTTGATATATTCTTTGTGTCTTCGCGAGTTTTGCGACAATTTCGAAATTTTTTTATGTAAAAAGTATAAAATTAATGTGATATTTTTTTAAATAGCACACAATTCCGAAAACGGGCCGGTGCCTTTAATGAACAGCACGACAACGGTACCTCTGAACTCTGTAGTAAACAACAGTAATCCGGTGCACCTGAACAGTAGTACCAGCGGAACGACTGGTGTGAACGTGAACCAACAACCTCCAACCCACCACCATCCAACGCAACAACATCACGTGCCGCTCCCACAACTACTACCAGCGCCTATCGCGCAACCACCGCCCCCTACGAGCAGCTCGCAACTAATCGCTTCGAACAGTGTCAACATCAAACCAACAATGGTCAATTCAGTGGACCATCACACGCACAACAATAATATCACAACAAATTGCGCGAGTCCTCCGTCAAGTGTGAGCAGTCGAGCGTCGCCCCCGCCTTCGGTAGGGAACACAACACCGTCGCCCGCTGGACAGCCGCTCATGAACGGGCCTATTTCGAAAGTCCAGGAAGGCATGTCTTCGCTGAAGACAATGGCGCAACAGGCGATTGATCGTGCGGGTTTGGAGTTACCACCGAATGAAACGAGTAGGTCGTTGTTTGAATCGAGTAATAATGCGAAATCGTCGAATGCTACCTCGGAGGCGTTGATACCACCTTTGTTAGGGGTTGCACCCCTTGGGGCCGTGCCACTGCAGAAAGAGCACCAGTGCCAGTTCCAGATGATGGAGGGCGCCTATTATCATATGCCACAGAGTTCAGATTCGGAACGATTGAGAAGTTATCTTCCTAGGAATCAGTATCATACACCGCCGTATTATTCACAGGTACAGTTATTATTTGCTTTATTTTAAATCGAATTAAGTATAATTTTTTTTTTTACAAATTAGACGCAACTTCCTCATTCGGACACCGTCGAATTCTACCAGCGACTGTCCACTGAGACGCTGTTTTTCGTGTTTTATTACATGGAAGGCACGAAAGCGCAGTACCTGGCCGCTAAAGCTTTGAAAAAACAAAGCTGGCGCTTTCACACCAAGTACATGATGTGGTTCCAGAGACACGAGGAACCCAAAGTTATCAACGAAGAGTACGAACAGGTAATAACGACATTGAACTAAACGCCAATATGAGTTGCAATTATATGTGTGTGTGTGTGTTTTGTGTTTAGGGAACGTACATCTACTTTGATTACGAGAAGTGGGGCCAGCGAAAGAAAGAGGGTTTCACATTCGAATACAAGTACTTAGAAGACCGCGACCTGAACTGATCGGTGCTCGTGCGCGCGTGCGACGTCCAAAAGTGATATATAATTATATTATATTGTCTATAGAGAACAGAATATTTTGTTTAAACGTGTGTGTGGGGTGACCCAACGGTTTGTGGGGGAGTGAGAGGGGCCCTAACCGAAAAAAACCCCCATGCAACAACCAAACATCTCTCTCTCGGAAGAAAACACTATCGTCATTGTTTTTTGGACACAGGTTATCATCAAAATAATAATTAAAAAATAGGACGGCCGCGGTACACAATTCTTTAATTAATTTTTTTAACAAGTGCGCGTGTGTGTGAGTGCGTGCGTGCGTGTGTGTTAAATAAAACAAGTGAATGTGAACAATGTGCATAAAATTGATTCAACGTCATCCAAACAAAAAAAAATACACATCGTCGGCCGCTTGTTTGTTAATGTTGTTCTTGTTACTGTAATAATTCATTTTCACTTTTGTAAAAAGTACATTTTTTGAGAGAAACTCATGATTGAATGATGATATATTTGAAAAAAAAATAAATTAAATAATAAAAAAAAAAAATCTGTACAGAACTACTATGTAGAATAATGAAATAATAATTATTATTATGAGATTGAAACAAACGTTTTACATTTACTACAATACATTACATACAAACAAACAAACATTTGCGCGCGTACTTATTTTATTCTTGATTTTAAACACTTAGGGACGCTTGTACAAACTCCAATTAAATTTAGCGTAATAAATAATATTCTTCAGGCCACTATTACAATTAATTACCGCTCCAATTAAGAACACCGGTAAGTGGTGGAACATTTGAACATTGAAAATCCTTTTATAAATTAGAATGGTGTATGTACAAACATCCCTATTTTATCTAAAGAAACCGTACTTTTATTTAAAAAAAAAAGTATATTTTATTGTAAATAGAATAAAAAGCACACTTTGAAAACGAAACTCAGTATGATAACATTCAGGGATTTCATACTCCAAACAGTATTTGAAATTGTTTTAATCAAAATAAAAAACTGCATTTATTTGGCCGTGTAATCCTAAACAAGTTCAAACTATTCCCTAACAAATCGGCTAAACTCCCTTCAACATCCCATTTCTGTCCTTAATCACAAATCATATGCAGCTTATTTGTCCAAGATATGTCCGTTCATTGTACAAATAAAAAATAAAAAACCACACGACGAACTTTTACGTACAAAATTGTCAATATAATTATTTAGAATTGTAAATAATAATGATAATAATTATCAATTTCGGCATGATTGTATAAATTTGATATTATTTCTAATAATTAAACATTTACTTTTATTCTATTGTGATTCGTTGGTAGCACAAGCAACTAAAATCACTATTAGCTAGTCGTAATGCGACTAAATGATACAGATTTTAGTCTTCACTGAGTAATAACTATAGTCTGATTATGTTATCCTACGATGATTAACGCGTGCATGAAACAAGTCAAAAATTACTTATTTACACTAATTTACATGCGGTAATCATTAGTAGTTTTACATAACTATAATAATGATTACTTCGTCTAGACGAGGCCTTAATGCTACTAACTAATTTATATCAAACTAATTTTAGACAAAGCGTGGACATTTCAAACTAATCAGTTTAATGTGTAAGTTGAATATTCATTTTCATTACAAATGTGCAGCGCTCTAATCGTTAGAAATGTCCACGAATGTGATAGACTAAAGAAGGAATGGTGGCACACTAGAACAGTGTACTTATTGCGGAATCGAATTTTCAGGGTCTTTTATGGGGTTTCACACACTCAATTTCAAATCCGATATGAAGCAATTGTGTCTGTACTCGTTTGAAATTTAGTGTATGCCCATGGCAAGGCCCCCCATTTCTGTGATCATAACTGCAATGATCACCAGCTCACAAACAAAATATACATTATGTGCATTTTGCGGTCATTGGTGTTTTTGTAATGAAAATGTTTATAATGTTTGTAAGTAAAACAAAATAATTAAAAAAAAAAAAAAAAACTATAATAATAATTAATAATAATAAGAATCTAAAACTGTCCATACGATGGAGCCTGTTTGAAACAAATTGTGGGGCATGCATTTTTCAATTATCGATTATACCGATTTATAGTTTGATTTGATTTTGTATAAAGTTAATTTTCGTTTGTGTGAGTGTCTGTGGTACAAATCCAAATAGAGGCTGTGCAATATAAAATAGAATTTTGACGAACAGTTTGTTGATTTGAACAAAAAAAAAGAAAACAATTGTTTTGTATTTTTTATTGTAAATTGGTCTCAAATATATTTTATAAATATGCGGATATGGTAACAAAACAAGTGCAATGAATGGAGGAACTCAATAGTGTATTTTATAAACGACACATTTTTAAGAAAAGCAAATTAAGCTGTATTGATTGTGCAAAAAAAAGGTCCAGCGTCCGATAACCAAAAGAAAATGGTAACCTGAGACAAAATATAATGACTTTTGTCTGTGTACAATTTGAATCTGTGTATTGGCTATTTTTTCACCCATCACTATCCCAATTCCTAAGTAAAATGACGTCATTTATATAAATCAAAAAAATCGTTTACATTTAAATGTTCTATGTATATTATATTAGAACTCTATTTATATCAAATATCCTGTAAACTTTATTGCTTGGGATTAAAAGTAATTTACGTTAAATTTAAATATCCCTCCAAATAGAAAAAAGTTGACGCCATTTTGACTGTTTTCATCACCAACTTATAAATATAGAACTGTCAAGCTGTGAACGTCGTTAACTTTAGAAAACCGGTAATTTAAAAAATGCCTAAAACTAGGAGATCATCACGTATTCGTAACAAATCTGAAGATAACACAAAAAGTAAGAATTTTTCTAATCTAGTTTGTGAATCAAATAAAGCAAATCTTACTCTAGGAGATTCGAAATGGTGGAGAAAGAACTTGTCAGATGATTCATTGAGGCGGTATACGCTTGCAGCTAATAAGAATGTTTTAACATCAGACAGCGAAGCCGACTCAGTTAATCCTGAGTTTTGGAGGGAACTTAGTTCTCGAGATGACTCCAGGCTAATAGACGCGTTGAAGATAAATAGGAAAAAAATATCAAACGATTACGAAGAACAAATAAATATTTCAGAAAATGAAGTCCAAACTAAACAACTTTTCACTAAAAAAAATATGTCAAAACGATTTTCGAGAGCTTTTGCTCCTGAAAATGTAACGCCGGTTGAAGGCCCACAGCCTGAAGAGGAGCAGCAGGAAAAAGAAGGGAATATTGAAGAAGCAAGACCTTCTACACGACAAAGAACAAAGATGAAGAAATCGATTTTATTTCGAAATACTAAAGAAAAACGTAGATTTTCTGCAGCTTTCGTATCGATGGATACAACACCTCAATATGAAGATAAATCAAAAGATATAAATTTAGAAATATCTGCTAAAGAACTAGCCGCTTCAAATAAAAAACATGCACATTCAGACAATATAAAACCAAAACAATTATTTAAAGACAAATCTGAAAATAAACGAAAATTTTCTGAAGCCTTTTCAAAATTAGAAAATACTGAAAATATTACGCAACCAGAAACTAATCAAACAGATCTAACTAAGGATTTAGAAATCACTACTGAAAATTCAAAACCTAAACAATTGTTCAAAAATAAATCTAAAAATGCACGTAAATTTTCTGAATCATTTCCCAAAGTGGAAAATATAGAACCAGAAGCTAATCAAAAAGACCTAACTGAGAATTTAGAAATCACTACTGAAAATTCAAGAACTAAACAATTATTCAAAGATAAATCTAAAAATGCGCGCAAATTTTCTGAAGCATTTTCAAAATTAGAAAATACTGAAAATATTACGGAACCAGAAATTAATCAAAAAGACATAACTGAGAATTTAGAAATCACTACTGAAAATTCAGAACCTAAACAATTATTCAAAGATAAATCTAAAAAACCACGCAAATTTTCAGAAGCATTTTCAAAAATAGATACTACTAAAAATATTACGAAACCAGAAACCAATCAAAAAGACTTAACTGAGAATTTAGAAATCACTACTGAAAATTCAACAACTAAACAATTATTCAAAGATAAATCTAAAAATGCGCGCAAATTTTCTGAAGCATTTTCAAAATTAGAAAATACTGAAAATATTACGGAACCAGAAATTAATCAAAAAGACATAACTGAGAATTTAGAAATCACTTCGGAAAATTCAGAACCTAAACAATTATTCAAAGATAAATCTAAAAAACCACGCAAATTTTCTGAAGCATTTTCAAAATTTGAAAATACTGAAAATATTACGGAACCAGAAATTAATCAAAAAGACATAACTGAGAATTTAGAAATCACTACGGAAAATTCAGAACCTAAACAATTATTCAAAGATAAATCTAAAAAACCACGCAAATTTTCAGAAGTATTTTCAAAAATAGATACTACTAAAAATATTACGAAACCAGAAACCAATCAAAAAGATTTAACTGAGAATTTGGAAATCACTACTGAAAATTCAAATCCTAAACAATTATTTAAAGACAAATCTAAAAATGCACGCAAATTTTCTGAAGCATTTTCAAACTTAGAAAATACTGAAAATATTACGGAACCAGAAATTAATCAAAAAGACATAACTGAGAATTTAGAAATCACTACTGAAAATTCAGAACCTAAACAATTATTCAAAGATAAATCTAAAAAACCACGCAAATTTTCAGAAGCATTTTCAAAATTAGAAAATACTGAAAATATTACGGAACCAGAAATTAATCAAAAAGACATAACTGAGAATTTAGAAATCACTACGGAAAATTCAGAACCTAAACAATTATTCAAAGATAAATCTAAAAAACCACGCAAATTTTCAGAAGCATTTTCAAAAATAGATACTACTAAAAATATTACGAAACCAGAAACCAATCAAAAAGACTTAACTGAGAATTTGGAAATCACTACTGAAAATTCAAATCCTAAACAATTATTTAAAGACAAATCTAAAAATGCACGCAAATTTTCTGAAGCATTTTCAAACTTAGAAAATACTGAAAATATTACGGAACCAGAAATTAATCAAAAAGATATAACTGAGAATTTAGAAATTACTACTGAAAATCCAAAACTTAAACAATTATTCAAAGATAAATCTAAAAATACACACAAATTTTCTGAAGCATTTTCAAAAATAGAAACTACTAAAAATATTACGAAACCAGAAACCAATCAAAAAGACTTAACTGAGAATTTAGAAATCACTATTGAAAATTCAAATCCTAAACAATTATTTAAAGACAAATCTAAAAACGCACGCAAATTTCCTGAAGCATTTTCGAAATTAGAAAATACTGAAAATATTACGAAATCAGAAACTATTCAAAAAGATCTAACTAAGAATTCAGAAATCATTACTGACAATTCAAAACCCACACAATTATTCAAAGACAAATCTAAAAATGCACGCAAATTTTCTGAAGCATTTTCGAAAGTAGAAACTACTAAAAATATTACGGAACCAGAAATTAATCAAAAAGACCTAACTGAGAATTTAGAAATCACTACTGAAAGCTCGAAACCTAAACAATTATTCAAAGAAAAATCTAAAAATACACGCAAATTTTCTGAAGCATTTTTAAAATTGGATAATGCTGAAAATATTACGGAACCAAAAACTAATCAAAAGAACCTAACTGACAATTTAGAAACCACTATTGAAACTTCAACACTTAAACAATTATTCAAAGACAAATCTAAAAATACACGAACATCCGAAATAAGTGAAAATTTGAAAGATACTGCGGCAACCACAAAAAATAAATTAGACTCGCTTCGAGGAAAATTAATAAAATCAAGTAATGCTACTAAAACATTTTCTGAAAATGAAAGTTCAAATGAGATTTCAGAGAGTGAAAAAAACACTGACAAAACTCAAAACAAGAGCTATTCACTAACCGAAGAACCTCAAAAATATACAAAACTTCAATCAACTCAACAAAAACCGGAATTAAAACAAACAATATTTGACGCTAATCGAACTGAATTTAGCACAGTTTCATCTATAAACGAGTCAAATGAACCAGAAAAGCATCGTCTTTTTAAATCAAAAGCGCGTAAAAGTTTATTCAATACTGCAAATTCTGCAAAAACCCCAGAAAAAAATCAGTCCAAGCCTATTAGCTCCACATCAGGTATGGTTAATCCTGAAGATTCGATCGCAAGTCAGTTCTTCGAGACTAGTTTAATATCATCTACAAAATTACTAAACTTGACAAGTGCTAAAACAGTATCTGATAATGAGGGAGTATTAAATAATTTAGGAAACTCCACTAAGAAACACAGAATTAGTACTAATATCCGCACTCCGAGGAAAAGTGAATCTTTGTCTCATGTAGCATTAAAACCAATTAGTGAAGGACCTAGTTTTGAATTTAAAGAACCTACTAGAAGTACTGGAAAGAGTCCAGTAAATATACGTGAAAAACAAATATTAAAAGAATTAAAAAATTCTAGCATTGAAGTTTCTGGTATACAAATTTTAAATGATAAATCTAAAGTAGATGAAATGACAACGCATCAAAACCATTCTTTAGAAATTCCAATAAGCGATGAATTTCCCGTAATACAATCGAAAAAGTCTACACACATAGAACAATCTATGGTAAAACCTAGCTCTTCAAAAATGGGATTATCTGAACAAGAAGCTAGAGTCTCAGAAATCCGAGAAAAAGAGTCTGAAAGCGACGAATCTCTTATAATAAAATCAAAAAGGTCTGCAAATATTAAACTACCTGTGGTAAAATCTAGCACTTCGAAAACGGACTTATCTGAAAAAGAAATTAGTATCTCAGAAATACCAGTAAAAGAATCTGAAAGTGACGAATTTCTTCTAATAAAATCTAAAAAGTCAAGAAGCATTAAACTATCTGTGGCAAAAACTAGCATTCCGAAAGTGGGATTAACTGAAGAAGAAATTAGTATTCCAGAAATACCAGAACAGGAACCTGAAAGCGACGAATCTCTTATAATAAAATCTAAAAAGTCAAAAAGCATTAAACTATCTGTGGCAAAAACTAGCATTCCGAAAGTGGGATTAACTGAAGAAGAAATTAGTATTCCAGAAATACCAGAACAGGAACCTGAAAGCGACGAATCTCTTATAATAAAATCTAAAAAGTCAAGAAGCATTAAACTATCTGTGGCAAAAACTAGCATTCCGAAAGTGGGATTAACTGAAGAAGAAATTAGTATTCCAGAAATACCAGAACAGGAACCTGAAAGCGACGAATCTCTTATAATAAAATCTAAAAAGTCAAGAAGCATTAAACTATCTGTGGCAAAAACTAACGCTTCGAAAGTGCGATTAACTGAAAAAGAAATCAGTATCCCAGAAATACCAGAAAAAGAATCTGAAAGCGACGAATCTCTTCTAATAAAATCTAAAAAGTCAAGAAACATTAAACTATCTGTGGCAAAAGCTAGCACTTCGAAAGTGGGGCTATCTGAAAAAGAAATTAGTGTCCCAGAAATACCGGAAGAAGAATCTGAAAGCGACGAACCTCTTATAAATAATTCTAAAAATTCAAGAAGCATTAAACTACCTGTGGCAAAAACAAGCACTTCGAAAGTGGGATTAAGTGAAAAAGAAATTAGTATCTCAGAAATACCAGAAGAAGAATTTGAGAGCGACGAATCTCTTATAAAAAATTCTAAAAATTCAAGAGACATTAAACTATCTGTGGCAAAAACTAGCACTTCAAAAGTGGGATTAACTGAAAAAGAATTTAGTATCTCAGAATTACCGGAAAAAGAGTCTGAAAGCAACAAATCGAAAAAGTCTACAAATATTAAATTCCCTGTGTTAAAAGCTAGCACTTCGAAAGCAGGATTACCAGAACAAGAAATTAGTATCTCAGAAATACAGTCTTTACGTGAGAAATCTCCTGTAATTATAGCGAAAGAGCTTAAAAAAGTTAAACTATCTGGAAAACGTACTAGGACTTCAGAAAAGCAACAAGAAACGAATCTCTCAAAAACGTCAGAAAAAAGAACTGAAAACGATGAATCTCGTTTAATTAAATCGAAAAAGCCGAAAGAAATGATCAAATCAGCTGGAATAGAAACGAGTTCCTTCGAAGAATTATCAAAAGAACATTCTCAAAATAAGAGAGCAACACGTTCAGTTGAAGAACAAATAGATGATAGGATACTGGGAAAGAAATCTAAACAATTATCGGAAACTAAAATACCTGAAAATAAGCCCAAGTATTCTGAAATTAAATCAACAAAAGATGTAACTACCTTTTCTGAAAAAAGTACTAAAGAAGTTAGAAGTGGAGTAGAAAATTCTGAGGATAAAGAATTAGAATATTTTGAAAAAAGTGTAATAATTAAAAAACAAAGAAGCGTAAATGTTGGAAAGAGTCCATTGCGTTTCATGCTTCAATCTGAATTAGAAACTTCAATTGAATCCATCAAGTCCCGAACACAAACTAATGAACTTAAAAATATAGATGAACAATCATTAAAGCTGACAAATTTAATTGAAGAACGAACAGAAATCGTTAATACAAATATGAATGATGAGTTGAACAATTTCCACATGGCAGAAGATTTAATTATTTCCAATTTAATGAGCGAATCAGTACCAAATCGCAGTGATAGTGAGAATAGTATTTCAAGAGTATACTACACCCCTACATCACCAGAAAAGGATAAAAAGGAACAATTTATGAAATTGTTCGAACAAATGAAACAAACAGTACCAATCAAGGTTGACAAACCACGTACTCCTAAAAAACAGAGTTTTACACCTAAAATCACCGGTTATTTTCCGACGTTAAACAAACATGCCTTGGTCGAAAAACCAAAAAAGGTGTCACCAGTAAAACGGAACATTCAAACAGCCAAATTGATAAACGGCAAAATTTATAAACCACCAAAATTATTCAAGGGTGAAAGATGGTGCAATGCCAGATTTTACACATTCTTACAAAAGAAATTACACAAATTGTAAGCAAACAGTTCTAACTAAAATTTTTAATAGTTTCTAATAAAATGTTATTTTTTTAGAAATAGTTTGAAGGCAGTCATTGAATCCGAAAATTTAATGAAAGAAATTTCTACGTCTGTTTCAAGAATAACAAAATCAAATAAATATATGAAAGCAGAAGTGAACAGTTTATTGAAAACACTGGCTAAGAGCAATGTAATAGAGACCACATTTGATTTTTATAGATTAGTTGAAGTTTACTTGCCTTTCGAATTCCGACAGAAGGTGCTTTGCCCCATTTCGGAAGTTATCAACACACTAAAGTACAATTTGTTTACAGGTGATCCCTTGTACAAACAACACCTTCGTACCATTCAAGCAAGGGCAATTGTTTAAGAAAATTAAATATTGATTCGTTTTTTGTATTGTTAATTGTAAGATTATTTCTGTTTATTCATAATTAAAATATATAAAAATGTAATAAATTAAGGTTATTAAGAAAAAATAAATGAGTGTTAATATATATATTACAAATGCCCTACACAACACATTTGTTTCAATATATTTAAATCAAATCTAATCCCTTGGGGTTGATACAACAACGATAGTTTTATTATTATACATAAATGAGTTTCAATTAGAAAATAATGCGTGTCTGGCTGGGTATGAGTTACATAATAAAAATAAACGCGGCGGTCAAGTAGTTTATCATGGGAGGGAAGTGTCGCATGATACTAAAATCATTTTCTGGTAATCAGCATAATTTTTTGCTCAAGTGCGTGAAATATCAGAACCGACGCAAAAACAAATCATCGACTAGTAGTTGGTTAAAACCACAAGGTAACAACATGCAATGATCATCTGTAAATAAGGTAACAGACTCCCCCTTCTGGTTAACCCGCTAAAAATTACTATAAGTACTATTAAAAAATTCATGTTAACGTCAATAAATTCTTGCTCCTACATAAATAACAACTAAAGAATCTTATCAAGGAAAACTATTTGTGTATAAAATCTCATCATCATGCGATCTGCACAGTACTTCTTTGCTCTATCACTTTTTTTTTGCATATCTTTTATAGCATAAAAGTAAAAGCTATTGATGCGTGAGCGTCAAACACCCTATGGTAAATTTATTCCATATAGATTCTAGTGTTTGTTTCTTGGTAAAATTGACAAAATAGCTTTAATTGTATTAAAGAAAATTGCAATATGTTTATTTTAAATATATATTTAAAAGTGCGATTGGTCAGAGGCAAACATATTCTTAAATATATATGCATATATTCATAAAAGCACCTCGCGTGATTCTACATAATTTTAGTATTATATGTAAAAAAAAATGTAGTCAATTTAAAACGATATTATATCTATTAATAGAATCAACCCTTATATATGACCAACCACTTAAAACGAATAAATTCTTTTAACGAGTGACCTTGCCTGATACTCCCTAGTACTCTTCCTAGTTATGGGAGGAGTACACACACACACACAACTACAGTAACCACACCGATGCCGTTATATACGCTGTTCTTCAACAAACAAACAAACAGTTCCTATTTATCCTAGAGCAACCACGGTTCTTCCATCAGTGTTTATTTCAATGTGGAAACGATTGTTAACTGTCGGCGAGGTGGTGCGCCCTCGAAGCTCAGTGGCCGCGGCGACCACTGGCGACGTGGTGCACGATTTCCGCGACATGCCATCACCAAAAGGTCTTCCACTCATCGGCACTACGTTGTCGTTGATTGCCGCCGGTTCTGCACCACGGCTGCACGAGTATGTCGACAAAAGACACCGGGAACTGGGACCGGTGTACAGGGAGACGCTGGGACCTGTCGACGCCGTTTTCGTCGCAGACCCCATGGAAATGCGTGCGGTGTTCAATCGCGAGGGAAAATACCCCAAACATGTCCTACCGGAGGCTTGGATTTTGTATAATCAGATTTATGGATGTAAAAGAGGATTATTTTTTATGTAAGTACATTCATTTTTAACATAAATGCGTAAAAAATCGAGGCTTGTAAAGCTTCATATTTATCCTATATGAGTTATAGAGTAATATGTAAACCTCTTGGAGCACAAAGGTGGCATGTAAATATTATTTATTAAAATAATAAAAGTATTCATTTCCATAGTTTCGATATTGATGTTATTTAAATGTACGGTAGTAGGATATTTAAACATCAACGAGGAAGTTTTTTACTTTTCACTTCCTTAGTAACTATCTATAAACTACAACAAATATTATTATTTGATTCCTATAGATTTCTCATATTTTATTATTTATGTTTCAAATCGGAGCATGTTTGCTTTTTCTATAAAGAGAATCTTTAAATATTTAAAATACTTATAGTTCTTTAAAGAGTAAACTTATCAAGAAACGGTCATGGCGTAACAATTTAATTAACGTATAAATCCTTAAACATGTATACATATTCTTTTTATAGAATTATCAATTTATTCAAATTTTTGGTGTTTTTATTTGGATTATTGTAACACATATTAATTCTTAGAAATATGATAAGTTAGTTGACAATGTTATCAATACAATACAACATTAATGATAATTGGACACATTAATGTGTTTTGCTTAATTTATCTAAATATTTAGACCATATTGAGTAATTTCTTTCATTTTATCAAAATAGGTTATTTAAAATTTAAAAAAAAAAAAATACAAATATTTCTTATTAGCTAAATTGCATTTCGCCTTTTATATTTTTATTGATGTATTTCCAATTTCTAAATGGAACGCAGCGCGCCAGCGCGCTTTTATATTTAGGTGTGTATGTTCCTATTTATGTAACTCAAGAGTTTATTTAAGTTATGGTGTTGTTTTTTCGATACAAATTTAGAACGTACCACAACGACGTTATTATACCAATGCTAACGCAAAATATATTTACCTACAATTTATTTATACCTGGTATTTATTAGGCAGGACCAGGTAAAAAGATTTGAAACTTCTTAGAACGTGGGTATTAGAAGATTATTTATGCAACTGTGCGAACCCCAGGGACACAAAACACAATAGATGTGGATTGCAATCGTATTAAGCCTTCTAAATAAGTGCTGGTCATAAAATAATAAATATTTTACGAATACAATAAAATATAGAAATTTTTTTTTGTTTCACTGTATTGATTGAAGGAGGGCAGTATAATTGGTCACCCCGCGATTTAATCGTACATGGTCGAAGCGTGGCGTCAACTTATAAATATAATATATATATATATATTTATATGTCTGTTTTATTTTTGTAGTTTTGCACAAAAGATAAATATGTTTGTTCTTTTAATGATTAATTGTTATCTTGGTCGTGTGACAGCTCTAATAATTTACACTGCTTGACGTATAAATGAATAAATTTCAATAAAACAAATCACTTGCGTATGATGGCATTTATCGATTGTCTATTTTTTTTTTATTGTATTTTTTATATAAGGATTCTAATATATTACCGTAATTTAAATAACAACACATCCTTTCAGACGCGTTTTTAATTTCAAATTTATAGTCTTAAAAAAAACTTATACAAAAAAAAAATGTTTCCTAAAATCAATCAGGGCCGGCATAAGGCACCAACGGTGTCCTACCACTAGATCTTAGGTACTTATAATTTAACATTTTCTCTAGATTTATTACAACATATCAACATTTAGATACATTCTAGAAGAATTATTTCGAAATTAATTTATAGATCCTAATTTCGCTACTGAATTTCTATATTAGACGGATACGACCGAATACTTAAGCACTTTATTATTGTTTACGGGTTTCAACTCATTTAGTTGGAGAAGAAACACGATATGAATTGAAAATAATAATAGAATTTTGTGTAATTTACTTTGTTAGGAATGACTCGGAATGGTTAAATTTCCGGAAGATAATGAACAAATTTCTACTGCTAAAATCCGATTGTTGGTTAGTTGAACCGTGTACTCAGGTCGCTTCCGGGATCGCTAGTCGCTGGCACGACAAATTACTACGGCATAGTGATGGTGACAATCAAGCAGTTATCACTAATTTGGAAGAAGAACTATACAGGTTATCCATCGACAGTAAGTTTAAATTATAATATCTCTAACGTTGTTCGAATCCAGACAAATAATTATTTATATACGTTTTTGTAGCACTTATAGCCGTTTTACTGGGCGATAAATATTCCGAATGCTCGTCACAGTTAGAACACGATATCGCATATTTAGCATCGATTGTTCATTTGATATTCCTTACAAGTACAAAATTATATTTGATTCCTGCTGCTTGGGCGGCTCGCTTTAAATTACCAGCATGGAACCGATTCGTTAAAGCCGCAGACGACGGACTGAATATTGGTTTGTATTTAATCTACTCACTCCCTCACTCAACCCAAGTCTAAACTATATTGAATTACAGTAATAAATTTCAATAGCTAGAAAATGTGTAACTCACAAATTCACACTCGTAAATTAATTTTAATATACCATCATTTGAATTGATGATAAAAATGACTAAAAAAATACAAAATGAATTAATGAATGTGACCTCTTATTTAAATAGAGCCAAATTGCATTTAAAATAAAACGATACACAAATGCACCATGCCCTAGAATGTAGATCCTATTTTTGTCGTCCGATCCAGAACGCACAAATAAACAAACAAAAAATAATAAAATTTAATCAACTAAAAAAAAAAAAGCATTCATCGCTTCATTTATTCGTTTATATATGCATATACACGTGAATTTGAATAAAATGTACATAAGTACAACTGTTCTTAAGCAATTTCAATATCCTCAATTAAAAAGAAACTGTGTATTATTTTATTTCAATTCAATGCAACTAAGTGAATTTAATAAGTCGAATTGTTTTCCAGCAAATAAACTAACAAAAAGAATGATGTATGAATGCCCAAAAGGCAATGGGTTAGTTGCAAAAATGATGGACGCGAAAATGAGCGAAACAGATATGGCTAGAATTATTGTAGATTTAATACTAGCTGCGGGAGATACGGTATATATATATATATATATATATATATATATATATATATATATATATATATATATATATAATAATAATAATCTTAATTTGTTTGTTGACTTATATATATTAAATTTTAGACTGCCTATTCTATGCAATGGGCTATTTATTTATTAGCCAAAAACCAAAAAGTACAAAATAAACTAACTGAGACTTCAGGTGAAGCACATGCAGGGTATATGAAAGGCGTAATTCGAGAAGCGTTACGCTTATACCCAGTTGCGCCATTTTTAACAAGAATACTACCTCAAAACACGTCAATTGGGGGATATTTAGTCCCGAGTGGGGTAAGCATTTATTAAATAAAATACAATTATAATAATTAATCTATATGTTTCCCGTATAGACTTTGATAGTAATGTCCCTATATACAAGTAGCCGCAATCCTAAACACTTTTTACAACCAGAACGCTTTTGGCCGGAACGTTGGCACCGTACCGGTAACCGGGACTTTGCTGCAGCTTCGCCATACGCAAGTTTACCATTTGCGATAGGCGCACGTTCGTGCATCGGACGAAGAATAGCGGAAATACAAATGCAATCATCGCTGGACAAAGTACATAGAAAACAAAATTATCACTTAACAATCCTAATTAATTGTTTGTTATTTCTCAGATAACCGAGAAGTTCCGACTCGAATTGGCCACGGATAAAAACGTAGAAATGGTTTTACGAATGGTGTCAGTTCCATCGACACCGATTCATTTGAGAATAACGGCGAGAAAATGAATAAAATGATACTTAAAGCGCATTTTTATAGTGTATTTTTATGAATAGGAATCGCTCAAATTTGGTTTTGAACAGTACAAATTTGTAGGCCTTATAAATCATAGACTGAGTTATAATTTTAATTGTAATATATATATATATATTTTAATTTTGACAAACAGTATTACTGTTTGTATTTTTATTGTTTACTGGATCTATAATTATTTTTTTATCTGTTCGTTTTTTAAAAGACTGTTTTTTAATACTTTTTTATATACATGATAAAATATAATATCTATATAGATTTATCGAGTTGTTTAAGACCTTCTAAGTTAGAATTAAGTTCAATAACCTTATCCTAATCTACTGGTCCTAAAATCAAATTTATCTATTTTTCATTTCGATACTCTAAAACAGGTTTATTGAACTTAAACTCCTGTTCCGATACTTTAAAACGCAAGCAAGTACAACAAGTTGACTATTTAAAAACAATTCTGTATTTCTGAATTTTAAAAGGACTTAAATATGCTATATATATACATTTATATCAATTAAATCAATAATTATGTATTAATAATTCAAAGCATATATTATATAAATATCTATATAATATGTGCCCCTAATAGTCAGTTACGATATACACATTTAATCATGAAATCCTTCCACTACAATTAGATACTCAACACCAATCATTGAGTTTCATTTTTGATTAGAATCTCTAACTCAACACGATTTAAATACACGCGTTCATAAGTATAGAGTGTTGATTCGTGTATCACTTAAAGTGATACGGCGCCTGGGATTCAAAGAATGGGATTGTTTTATAGTGTATCATTTAGTTGGGAAAAGTGAAGTTAGTAACAAATACGTCACTTGACGCATTTCACTTTTCCATGGTTAGGCTACATGTCAGATAAGAACCTCGCCTATTTTTTGTAAATGTTGTGATTTTAACTGCAAAAAATGTGTGCGTCCGTAACGCGATGAGTGTTTTCGGTGATTTTCAACGTGTGTGGCTGCAACGATTCCCCAACAGCCTCCTGCCCGCCGCCTGGGAGGAAGATGTCAGGGCAAATTTGGCGAAGCATAAACAGAAAGTCGCCGTGTTGAAAGAGGAACTTGAAAAGGAAGAGTTTTATGTGGAGTATTTGGAGAGATTGCTCTCTGATGTGGAACAACACAAACGGGCGGCGAAAGATTCGAACAAAACGGTCGAAACGAAAGAAATTAATACGTTAATCGAAGACCATCACGATAAAGTCGCTCTGAGCAATCAGTTATCTAAGGTAAATATTTATCATGACACATCCCTAGCTCAATTTATCATATATATATTCGCGAAATTATATGCCCAAACAGCCTTACTTTTATTACAATTTGTTTCATTGATTAATAAATCAATTCTTATCCGGTCGTAATTTATCCAATTAGTTACAATTGATTCGCATTACAATGTTACATCACCCAATATACGTTGTCTTACATGAACATCCAATATTATTTAACACTGAATTACTCATTATTCATTTTTACACTATTACCATCTATTGTTCAACCCTTAAACTAATTCTTGTTCTAACAAGTTCCTAACATCCAAGACTCAAAACTATTTAAATTACATAATAAATAACATTTCTAAAATTCCATCTATTTACTTTGCTATTTATCCTCTATTAGAATCTCAGTTTTAAATTAAATTAAGCCTTGAAAATATTTTTTAGGGTTGTATACTTAAATTTCCTATCATATTTAATTTTTACAAAATTGATAACCAATTTAGAAAAATTGCACAAAGCCTTGAAAATAACTTTTTTAGAGTTGCTCTATACTGATATTTACTATTTTATTTAATGTTTACGAAATGATTGCCAATATTGGAAATCTATCATATAACAAATAGAAAACAGTACATAACATAAGATAGGTTCCCTGTTCCTTTTTAGAATTTATTTTTAAAATGAACTTTTACGAGAGCGTAGTTTGCAATTAAATTATTTTTTTAATATAGTCGTTTGTTATATATATTTACTATATTAGATGAAATAGTATATGTTAGTTGAATGTCTTAGCAGGAGAAAAACGAAAAAACAAATATCCCAGAAAAGAAAGAACCGAAAGGGGTAGTTATCGAAAATAGCCAATGTTCAGTAAACCAGTGTGTTAGTGAGTTATCAGTTAGTTTAACAAATGATCCAGTGCGACGTTCAAATAGTTCTGCAACGCAACAACCAGTCCAAGCATCTGAAATCGATAAATCGCGACGTAATACCGACCCAAGTAATTTTGTAACCGTCATCGAAGTGAATGGTTTGAAAGGCAAACATAGTAATAACGAACAAAACGAATATTTGAATAATGCTAAGAAAAAAATACCACCTAAGTAAGTACATGACTCAAGAGATAAGATATTGAATACTAGGATATGCACAAATATTTGTAGTAATTCCTCGATAATCATTGTAATAAGAGACAGTATGTCTATTATTTGATTTTTATTTATTTTATAAATTTGTTTTTTTTTATGTTAGGCCACCGTTAAAAAAGCGCGAGTACAGTTTACCAGAAACGGATAACGAGACACCATCGAGTGAAAATGCTCGGAGTAAAGAATCGTTAGTGTCCTCAACAGAGCAGCTAAACACCGAAGTGGTAAGCCATTCCGATAGTCTAGACTCTGTTAGTCCGGATGGTGATGAAGAGCCGTATTATGATTCTGTCGCTGGGGATTTGGGCGAATATGTTCGAATTAAAGGTAGTATAATCGATTAAAAATGGTTCGAAATTATTATTATTGTTTTTATAATAGGTGGAAGAGGTTCTAGCACCGATGACATTTCTAGTAATGCTAGTACTTTACCAATGCCAGCACCTAGAAGTCACACGAGTAGTTTGGCCAGTGTGACTCTAGAACCTGAGAGTCCTGGAAAGTCTTCGAATTATGTTAATATTGAATATTTTATCAAGTATGTTTCTCTACTATTATATAAGTTTTTTTTATGTTTAAGTCCTAAAATCGTAACATTTTGATATATTTTGTATATCGTTAAGTATGTAATTTTTCTAAATTACGACTTTGATTTATGCGAAATATGTGTTAATTTATAGATAACACAATCAAACTGTCATAAATTGATAAGATTTGTTTTGTATATGTATCTCTATTGTGTAGGAATCGCACGGGTACAGGTGATACCAGGAGTAGCAGTGACGGTGAATGTGATGATGACATGAATGTACCACCTCTATTAAGAGCCATATCAGTGGATACAGAGGTTCAAAATGAAGAAGTTGGTTCGTATGCAAGTTCAAGTTCACTTGAGTCGGCTACGCCATCAAGTAAACGAAAATTCATGCAGGTAAAATATAACTAGATGATAAATAAATACATAAATAAATAAACAAATCATATTTAGGATTTGGACAGTAAAGCAGAAGCAGAACGAATGACGATGTATAGATGTATTATAACAAATATAATTGAAAGCGAAACTGTGTATGTTGATTGTCTAAGTGTAATGTTACAGGTAAATTAAATACCAGCACGAATTTTTTTTTCTATTTTTAATCGAATATTTGTTTCAAGTATATGAAAGCGATTAAAGCGAATTTAATATCATCTCAATCAATTATATCGGAAGACGAACACAACACGATATTTTATAAAATACCTGAATTATATTCCCTACACTCTGA
The DNA here is from genome assembly GCA_944039245.1 of Nebria salina. Lineage (NCBI taxonomy): Eukaryota > Metazoa > Arthropoda > Insecta > Coleoptera > Carabidae > Nebria > Nebria salina. The sequence continues at coordinate 1,371,828 of OX063273.1, read as the reverse complement.
ATTCTTAGAGCAGCTAAAAAAACGCACCAAATTGTGGGATGGCTACATAGGCGACTGTTTCAAATTAATGGTAAACTAACGAAATATGTTAGGGTTAATAAATAATTAACCTGAATTACTTATCTAGGCATCTAATTTAATGCTCTATGGTTCCTATTTACACAATTACGCGAACGCAACGGACACGGTGCGCAAATGTTGCGCAAACAATGCGCAATTTAGTGAAATCGCCAAGCACATGAAGTGTCGTTACGTATCGGGGCAATCGATTTCGTTGGAGGATCTGCTCCATAAACCAGTGGCGCGCGTGCAAAAGAACGCACTCGTTTTGCATGATTTACTCAAATACACACTGCCTTCGCATCCTGATTACCGTGCGCTCAGCGAAGCGCTCGCCATGACGCAAGATTTCTTGGATGAGTTCAATCAGATACAAACCAAGTCGATGTTTCCAGTGAGTTTCTCTTTCATAATTACCCAATGCATGCGTTATAACACTTACTTTGATACACTACGAATAATTTTGATTTTTGTTTTATCTTAGGCGACTGATCGTGCCCAAAGACGTTTAGTCAAAAATTCTTTTATAGTTGAGCTCGCGGATGGTCAACGAAAATTGCGACATTTATTTTTATTCAACGACGTTATCGCTTGTGCCAAATACAAAGTTGTAAGTTATTTTTATTTCATTCCTCATACAGTAAAACGCGGATTATCTAAAAAAAAAATATATATAAGTTTTTTTTATAATTCAACAAGAATAAACTTTGTAGTTGAATCCATTGTAAATCGATTTGTAGAAAGAAATTCATAATTTTTTTTTTTTAATTTAACGGTTTAGTATTTCTATTAATTGTCTTATTTTCCCAGTCGTCCGGTCGTAACGAACGCTACACTTTTGAACTGAAATGGTTCATTCCTCTAAACGACATCATAGTTCTCAAAGAAACTGATACAGAACCACGAGAAAACAGTCCAGCCAATATAGTCTCATTAAAATCTCAAGCTTGCACCGTCCGAGATCAGATACTTTTAGAGGAACGAGCCGCCGCAGAAGACAAACGTGTTCGTTTAGGTAGCCGTTCGGAGAAAAACCGAAAAAAGCTAGCAGAGTTAGAAGGCCAACTAGTGCTGGCGTCACCAAATTTAGTGTTTCGTATTCTAAACAAAACATTGCAGAGACCACAAGTATTTTTCTTGAGCAGTGAATTCGAACGAATGCAGTGGATTGAATCGATACATGCGTTGAAAATGAGTTGTACGCCACCAGCACCCACGGCAGCAGTGAGCATGTTAGAACTACAAACTTGGATAACAGCGTGTAGAACGTTCTTGAAAACAAACATGGGCTCATATTTACTGCGCAGTGGTCGAGATGAAAGTCTCTTAGTCGGCGATTTACACGTAACCATTAAAGATCTATTGGGTTTAGACACTCCACAAGATCTGTTCGTTTGCATTGAAATCGATTTTTATGGTCACTTTTTCCGGAAAGCTAAAAGCAAATTGATTTGTAAATCTAAAACGCCGATTTGGAACGAAACTTTCGTGATCGATCTGGAAGGTTCTGAAAATCTGAGATTGTTGGTTTATCAGGACACGGAACCTAGTCCGACTTTATTTGCGAAACACACGCAAAAATTGAGCCGGACTTGGTTAGGCGAAAAAGCGATAGAAAAGAGTATTGAGGTTAATGCGTATATTTTTAATATGACCTTGAAATTTGTCCCAAGTGAAGTGACGTTACGCCGTGTGCCTACGGCCAAACCTGGAGCTCTTTTTGGAGCAAAAATATTACAAGTTTGCAAGTAAGTTGAGGATTACATCTTACAATGCCTTTTATGCATATATGATTTGTATATTTTAGGAGACAAAAACGAGATATTCCGTTTATTATAACTGCATGTGTAAGAGAAGTTGAAAGAAGGGGAATGGCTGAGGTTGGAATTTACAGAGTATCCGGTTCGGCGTCAGATTTGTCGAAAATGAAGAAATCTTTTGAAAGTAGTAAGTAATATTCATACAAACCGTGGTGATTTAATTCAACGAATTTTTTATATATTTAGATTCTTATGAAGCAGAACAACTTTTAAAAGAAGTCGACATTCATTCCGTGACTGGTATCTTAAAGTTATACTTGCGCGAGCTTCCAGAGGCCCTTTTCACCGACTCATTATACCCACAGCTATCAGAAGCATACAACGCCAGCAACGGTAATCCACTTCGCCGATTAACACTATTACAAGAGTGTTTTGCTAAGTTACCAGACCAAAATCAACACTGTATTCATTTCTTATTAGAACATTTAATCAAGTACGTACCTTGTTTTAAACAGAAAATATGACACTAATTTCGAAATCATTTTTAGAGTACATCGGCACGAAGTCGAAAACAAAATGTCGCTTCACAATTTAGCGACCGTGTTCGGGCCGACGCTGTTGCGCCCTGGCGGCAAAGCTGATAGCTTCAAGTCTAGGGATATGCTAGCAGCGGGCACCGTAGACGTGATGGCCCAAGCGGGTATTTTGTATTGTTTTTTGGAGCATTTAGCCCGAAAGTAATTTGTATGTATGTTTAGTAACAGCGCGATTCAGTCACTCGTTTGTACTTTTGTGCAGGCGAATTGATTCGAGTGTAATTCCGAATGGTGCAGGTATATATAATGTCTAGTCAAAAACATGTTGAAATCATCAGGGAATTTTATCTTAAATTGTATTTAATTACTTATTTAAATAAAATTTAAGATAAACATCGCTGACTTTGACATGCCTCCCCCAGTGTGAGTTTTATTTGATCACATATGTTTTTATTTTTATGAGAAAGAATGTTTTGTAAATATTTATAGGTTATAATTTGTTTTGTACCTTTAGCTTAGGGCAGCTTAAGAAACATGTCCTAGTGTTTTTCTTCTATGCGATATTTTTGTATGGAGATAACCACTAGGTATCCATGTTTACTTAACCGTAATGTATCACCAAGTCCAATAATTTTATATAGATATTTACTATTGATGATGTAAAATAATTTATATGCTGTAAGAATAGATTTAAAAAAAAAACAAAAAATTAAAATAAATTGTTGAGGGTCCAACTGTGTGCTCAACTTACAAGTGCTTGAGTCTTTTATATTCATTGATGACATGATGTATACATACTTTTCATATTATTATTATATAAATATATATACTTATTACTGTAATAATGACTGATCATTAACATATTATTAAAGTATTGTATAAATATTTTGATTTTCATTTCAATTATCTAAATATAAAATCCACTTTTCATTCTTAATGTTGCCATCTATAACAAAAAATCAAATTTATTCATTTATATTTCTAGGTACCCAGAAATTAATTATTAACATAAAAAAAAATTACTTACAATTTGAGAACTTTGTCTTTGCCACCAGAAGCAACACGTATACCATCTGTGGACCAATCCACCGCAAATACTTCATCCGCATGTCCCGGTAGGTCAATCTCTAATTTCTTTGTTTTCATACACCACACTGTTACAAATAAACTCACTCAAATCTACATATTTTTTATATAAAAAATAAACTTACATTTTAGAGTAGAATCTGCGCTACCGCTAACCATGAGTCTTGAATCAGCCGAAAACGCAATCATATACACAGCTTGAACATGGCCTCGTAATGTGGTTATAAATTTGCCGGTAAGTCCGTCCCAAAGTTTGATGGATTTATCGAAAGAGGCTGAGGCTAATAGGCGGGCATCCGGCGAGAATTTAACATCGTTAACTAATTGTTGGTGGCCCGTTAAACGGGTGATTGGTTTTTTATCTTTTTCAGGTTGCCACAAAAATAAAGTGAAATCATCGGAACCGGACACCAAGCGTTCACCGATTGATTGTATTGTCGAATCGTATTGTTCTTGTGTTTTTTTCTGGAGCTCCAATTCTATTATGAATCATTTATGTAGTAGATTAGCTTTTTTTTTATAAAAAATAGCGAGGTTGTACAATTAGTCAACACAAAAAAATGATAATCATGAAGACATTTGGGATTTCGAAATTGATTAAATATTACGATTGCAATATTTATTAGGTTTTCTTAATATTAAAAAAAAACTTACTATCGTTTGATCCCATTTTAGATTCCGTGATTGGATTGAAAGGGCCTATTCGAAGGATGTAATCTGTGTTTAACGCTAGGGTGTTTACCCAATGTGCATGGCCTTCTAAAGTACGGCATAACACGCCCTGATAGACAATAAAATAGCCTCAAAACTTTTAAGCAAATTTTATATTTTTTGGTACTATAATAGTAAAAATACACTTACATCAGTAGATCGCCAAACTTTAACTGTTCTGTCTTGTGAAGCTGTATATATAAGTCCTGCTCCACCCCATTTCACAACAGTGACGCTTTTCGTGTGGCCTGAAAGAGTTAACACAGTATGCCCTAATAGCGTGTCCCAAATTCGGACATCACCATCTTTCGAGGCGGAAGCCAAGAGTCTGCATTCAGGGTTTCTTTAAACAAATCTCAATTAGATATGCTATTAAATCATTTTTATTATGAGTTATTACTTATGATAAGGTTCCCAACTTAATCCAGTAATCCATTGTCTATGCCCCGTCATAGTTTTGCCTATTTGTTGTCCGGTTTTCGGGTCCCAAATAATTAATTTGCCATCTTTGCAAGCAGACGCCAATCGTGAACTGTCCGGCGACCAGGATATACATAATACCCAGTTTTTGTGACCTAACAATTATTTTATAAATTCAACCAACTCAGTTATATAATAAATTACCTTTGCACGTATGTTCGGGTGATTGCGTTAAAACATCCCAAAACCGAACCGTAGTGTCACCAGAACCACTTGCTAAATATCTTCCATCTGGACTAAAACTAACTGAAATTACAGCTTCGGCGTGACCTGGCAATGAACTAATTATGAAAAATAAATAAATCCCTTAATTAAGCATAGCTCACCTAGTACACCGACTCACAGCTCTAACTCGAAACACAGCCTGTTGTTGGTAAACAATATCCAAAACTTCTTCAGTGTTCAATAATTTCGCATCTAATGATTTTTGTAATGTATTCGTGATTTCATTTTCGTTAACGAAAAATAGATACGGAGTTTTTTCTTCCTATTTAATATACGCGTAAATATTATGCTTTTGGGTAAATATGAATTATATGGAATACCTGTTGTAGTAAAGCGTTACAAATTAATGTTAACTGTTCCGTAGTACAGTTTAGTGGTAAATCCATAAGATCACCGACGATTTCTCCCGTTTCGGATTTAAAACGGCATAATAATCGCCGTTCATCCTCTTTTGTATCTTCATCCATTTGATCCATTATGCCAAAAACACGTGTTGTTTGTTTAGGTTATGCTTAGTAACCTGTATTCAATATTGAGGTTATTTCTTGGCGTTGCGCACATATTTCAATTTCTGACTCAAACTTGACAACGTGCATATTATTATTAGCAATAATCAACGAGCGTAGATTATTATCAATATTTCATTTTTACACGTCTAGTATGCATAATCATTACATGTGCTAATAGCAGCCTTAGATAATTATACTATAATTATTATGCAACGAATAGCCAGTAATAATATTTTATATCAATTTTGTCAATATAGTTTATATATTTTAATTAAATTATCAATAATTTATTTTTTGATTTGATATTAAAATATGAAAAATCCACTTTCTTGTTTAATATGTACTAAATATAATTCGAAAAGAAAGTCATACTGTTTTATTCATTAGTGAATTTCGTAAACGATTGAAATTATACGGCAAGCCTTAAATGTTGTAAACGTGCATTTGCACTTTGAATGAGGATTTCTCGATGTTGAGTTGAGGAAGTGCACAGGAATCGTGTAAAAATGTTTATTTCTCCATTCATTTACACATCATTCTTAATTTAATCAAGTACATTCAATCAAAATACTGATCAGATCCATAGTAACGATTCGGTAGCAAAATAGCTTATGTCTTTTCCTCCATATCCTCCCTCCTATGCTTAAACTAAAAAGAACACAAAGATATTAACATGCGCAGCCATTTATAAAACCTTTAAAACACAAAGGTGATACGTCTCAATGAGTATCTACTGTAAAATATTTCATGAACGATTTTATTTATATAATAAATTATACATTAAAATGGCTTATCATCTTTGTGTGTCAAGGGTACACTCTGTTTAATATGTATTTTAAGGACATTACATGTTACTCTTTGCGTCTTCATACATTTATAATATAATTACAATTATTATCGAATATAAAACACAACATGCATTTTTTCTTGATATGCAGAATCGAATTGGTATTCTTCTTAATATGTACAAATATCTTTAAGGTACACACATTCTTATAAATAAATTAAGTTTCCATTTAAGCGTATAATTTCAAAAAGGCGCTGTTTTAGTTTTTTTTTTTTTTAAGAACGGATTTTACTAGCAAACTAGTCTAACATCTCTCATTAACTCCTCTCACGAACGAGATACACAACTTAGGGGGATAAGCGTCTGCTACATTTGTTATCAACATTTGAGATTTATTTTTGTAAATATTTAGCCTATTTCGAGTAAATACCAGATCTATTTATGTAAAAGGAAATTTTAAGTGTAGGCCATTTCACTTTGGTTTCTTAATATTCGTTTAAAATTCATTTAAAATTGTGTGGAGTATCCCCCAACCCCTAAGTTGTGAAGGACGCTGCAACTCATAATCGGATCACCATATTGCGCAACAACACAATCGTGTATGTATAATAAAATTGGATTTGAATCGAAAAACAATTCGTAAATTAAAACAAATGCAATCTCATTGTTAGGAATCGAAATAAGACATCTCTTATAATAAACAATTGTCGTGTACGTGGTAACAAGTGACGTGTTTGATGCTTTTTTTTTTTAGCACCAACTTGTACTTAATAATACTGTTAACCACTGATTTTATTAATAAGGCAATTTGTTTCTCTTCTAAATACCAAATTCAATCATGGCTTATCCGTTTGCTGGTGGTGCTCTTTCTGTATAACTTCTAGTTTATGTTTTTCGGGATTGATTAGATACAACGCCTCTTCGTATGTAGGCGGGGGGAGCTCGACGCTGGCGGACGGACAGGGTGGTATTAGGGCTTCGTAGGACGGGGGAAGCGTCGCCGATGAAGCACTGCGCAACATGCATGATTGGTGCTGTTCGGCAGCTTGTTGTGCGGCAAATTCCTGTAAACATAACAAAATGTTCATTTATTTTGCTAATAACATTAATAAACAGATAATTCCGCGCAATGTGTAGTTTGGAATTTTTGTCTGGTTTCTAACTACAAAATGAGTCATCATTATCTAGAAACATTCGTGATTTTAATTAGTCACACTTTATCTGGTGGTATTACTTGTCAGCTAGATAATGACGTCACAACACGCCCCTGTTGATTAAATACGATAGATGTTTTGAAGGTTTTTTTTGTAATATTATAATAAAATATTCTCTATTTTTCTCATTAAAATCATGACAAAAATAATCTCATTGTATTTTTTTTCACAATGCTATAAAAGTACTATAATTTGCAATTTATAATTTAATATCTTGATTTTAACGCTTGTGACACATTTTAATCTTGACTAAGTTCAATAAAAATAAATTTTTAACCAAAACAATTATTGCATAATTCCGTATTTTCCAAAACACACAAAAAAAAAAACATCGAAATACTTTAGAAATAACGGGCTTTCAATTGCTGGTATCAGTGTAACTAGTTTTTTTTTTTTTTATAGATTATGTGTTATGGATGAAAACATTTGCATTTATAGGTTTCGAACGATAACAAATTTAAATAACGATTCCAGAACCAAAAATAGCATAATAGAATATTCTTTTGAAGGCGCCAGTGCATGTCAAATCACTAGGTCAACCAGTATTCATTGTGTATAAGGTCAAGGTAAAGTTAAAAACAACATTAATTTAGATTAAAATTTGAAACCCCGATTTTCCAACCCCCAATAATCACACAACGCAATTAACTTAACAAATTAATTGACTAGAATTACTGATACAGCCAATAAATTCGCCGTAATTGGAACGCTTGTTTTCGAATGGTTCACGAACTCATGAGTGAAGTCAATGAGTTTCGAATGCTAATTGAAAGAACGGTTCATTTTTTTTTATTCTCCGACTGTTCTAATTTTGCTAGTATTGTTTTTCTGGCATTGTAAATTCAAAAATAGCAAAACAATGCGGTAGAATTACTCAAAAGTAATTAATAATAGAAAGTACGACCTTCACTTTCACATTCAAATCAAATCAAAACTAATTATTCAATAAACTTGAGCGCATTACTATAAATATCAACAAAAACAGTCAGTATCGTAAATTCGTTCGTTTTACAACAAAAATGATAAGAAACACGAATTCGTTTTCGCATATTGCGAAAATGTTCCCAAAAATGGGTTGATTATTTATATATTTTTATTCTTTTGCAACCGAACCCCACCATTTAAATCACGGCTATTAACAATATTTTTGTTTACTAAAAGCGTTCGTTTCTATATTTAGAGATTTTTATACACATACATGTTTTGAAACATGGTTAGTTTCTTAAACGTATTTTCGAATTAAATTTTACAACGAAATATATTTTCGAAAATTAATTATCTTCGATCATTTCAAATACATATTACGTAATGTTTACTTTCTTATACGAAATAATAAATAACGTAATTAAGAAACGAGAAAAATCGCGACATTTACGGAAATATATCTTTTTGACCTTCCCTGTATTTTTAAAATGTCTATGTGTTAACGTAATTTATTTAATTAAAATTTTCCATATTAATTACAATAGTTATGAAACAAATATTATATTCTTTGAAATAAAAAAACCGATAAACAATGAAATGTTTTTGCTAAAATTTTATTCTCGGAATACTATTTTATTAATTCTTGTTTGTCGAATATATAAATCGATTTCGCGTTATAAATATAATATACGACGTTTTTTTTGGCTATTTGTTATCCTTATGCTGTGAACTTAGAAAGTATTTAGAATCTATTAAATAGTAAACAAAATGTATTTTCCGCAAATATTAAATGTGCGCAAACGGTATTAATGAAATTTCGCAATATCATTCCATATATAGTAAACATTTGTCATTGTTTCAATAATAACAGTAATATTTTCTAGAATGGGTCGTCGTGTGTCATACTAAACAAAATGTGATACTTTTAGTAACGAAGACATGTTTATCAATTGTTTGGTAATAGAAGACGTATCGTGGCCATATTACATGAACGGTAATTATAAGTCTTATGTCTAGTTATAAATAAAACTATCCTTTCATTTTACACTCGGAACATGCATTTCTTAATACTAATGTCAATGACCTGTGGATCAGTTAGATGAATTCGGATATGAAACCTGTTATATCACACCGAGAATTCATGTAATAATCACCAGTTTTTGGTAAATACAAAAATGACCAAATATTGAATTTAAGAGAAAGTAGCTTCATTTGAAAGGGACTAGACTTGCTAAAAAAAAAAATGAGTGCTAACACTTTTTATTAGCACGTTACACGAGGCGAATGAATTATGTGTCATTAGTATTTGGTCTGGATACTTAATTATAGGCAGGTGGTTACTAAAGTGCGTCACCTACATTTCCGCTAGTCCAAACGGTCCCTGAATTTATTGTTATTTTTGCGCGTACTTATACATACTTACGTTATATATGTAAAGCATTTAAAAATTATAAATTACGCGCTATGCTTATTAACTTAAGTAATATAAAATCTCATTAGATGAGTAATTCACAGCTTATTAAACACACATATGATAATAACACACTTCTCACACGATTTAAAAACGACTTACTCTGAAAATCGCACGTTGATGTAGTAGCATTTGTATGATGCTCTTTCGCCTTAAGTACAGCATACTTTTAACAGCAACCATTAGGCCGGAACAGATGAAGATGGGCCCGACCAGCCACATATGGCCCAAATGTTGAAAAACCAGCCCGTTACTCGATTCATCGCCGAGGGCCATCACTGTGATCACCGTTCCGACCGAGAACAACAATATCGACAAACCGAAATACGAGTACGATTTGCAATCGCAACGTCCGAACGTCTGGACATCATCGTCGTTTTCCATTTCTTGTAAATGTACGCAATTTAAATGATGCCGCAGTGCCGGACTGTCAAACACTGTCGCCATGTTTTTTTTTTAATTTTCGTCTAATGCAGTTTCACAAACACTGCATTTTTTTTTTTGCACCTTGATTTTTGTGGTCAGTTCGTGCACTTGTAAGGCTTTAACGCTGGTGCGTTCTGCAGTGGAAGACTGTTTTTTGATAACCGGTATTCGCACTGGCTGCATGAGTGTCTGGCGACTGCGCCAAAACATCAAAAAACTTATTGCAGTATCGTGTTGTTCTCCCACTTTAATAAACTCGTCCACTACCTTACACTTCCCATACACAATCACCAAACGTTATTACTTGAATATACGAAATAATAAGTATCGTAATAATAAAATTTACTGAAATAAACTTGTTACCCTTACCTTAATCGAGTCTAATTGTTGCATATATAATAAATTATTTCTATTTGAAAATTCTTATCTAAACAACGTATAAGAAAGTGCAGTGTAAGACATAGCAAATATTTATAGATACACATGTAGTTATCATTTGGTTAATCATTACTAAATTTTTTCAAACAATTCTACGCAGTATAAGTGTTCGGTTATTTTTTTATTTAAGTGTACATAAATCAACTAATCAAACAAGATATAAATAGTAGAATTTATGTGTAGTTTATATTAAAAGAACATTTATTTATGTGGTTTGTCTATCGCAACACTCAACAAACAATAGCCATATGTGCCAGCTGATTGTATTAAATGGCCGACGTTAATAAAGACGCAAAATGTGTCAATTAATCACCACTTCTTTGTTATTGATCACGTTTAGTTGTACAGGTAATAATCAACAATATAAAAATCATATCATACACGACTAAAGAGTTATGATAGTTTTAGCATTTTCGGATATTTCGCTAATATTGACAAGCAATGGACCTGTCATACAAGGTGCAGAAATCACATTTATCGCCAAACTGTACAAATCAAACGGCGACAAACCATCCGGCAATTTTAAATACGAATGGTCCGATGACGGGATCCCCAAACATATACACACAGTAGGTTTTTCGCTTAACTTTTGCAGGTTATGTAATCTTGAGTTTCGTATGTTTAGACAGAAAGTAGTGCGGCGGAAGATAAGTTAACTTTAACATACCCAAGTAGCCATTATCCATCCGGCCCGTATGAGATGCAAGTCGATGTATCACAGTGCTACTTCGAGCTCTTTTGTCGCCATTTAACATCAATGCGACTTTCGTTTAATATCACAGGTACCTCATAGAGATACCCAAAACTGTCATGGCGGCATTCACACTAATATGTATTTTTTTTTTAAATTTTAGATAAACTAAACGGCAAAATGAATCTCCTACAAAACGAACAAATTCGCCCCACCGATTTCGTCTCTAATAAAACCGCGGTTAAACACACCATTTCACTATCACCGCAAGATTATTTATATTTGAAAAGCAACGCTACGTCTATTTTAACTTATTGGTTTATCGATTGTAATTATTATGGGATGACATCGAATTTCACATTCGATTACACTTACAGCGAAGTCGATACTCAACATGTCGTAGAGGCTTTAGTTGTCGTTGATTTTGAACCAATAACCACACCAGCGCCAACTACAACAAGTACAACCACCACTACAACAACTACCACAACAACAACAACCACTACAACACCTAAACCTACTACAACTACTCCAAAGCCTACTACAACAACTCACTCAACACTCCCTAGTTTACCAACAGAAAACCCTAAAACAAAACCAAATTTAAACAATATACCAAATCATGAAATAATTAACCCTAAAACGATTTTAACCACTCAAAAACCCAATTTAGATCAAATTACACAAAATATAACCTCAAACACTCGATCAAAACGCGACTTATCTAATATCGCCCCAACCATGATAACAACGAACGGTTCAATCATACATTTAGGCGAAAATAACACATACCCATACGTTTGTTTGAATCAAACGAACATCGCGCCCGATCCCAAAAAAGCGTACGGCTATTTCTCGCGCATAATGACGGTAAAAGCGCCTGTCGATAAAGTCGGAGTGATCGGAAACAATTGGTTGCCGCAAGGGGATATGTTGTCGTTAACTGTTAAATGCAGCGGCTCGTCGTCGTTTGATTATTGCTTTAATTTTATGTACGGACTTTATAACATCACGGGCAATGAAACGTGCGCGAATGATTGGGAACAGTCGGATAAATGTGAGTTTAATATTATGCGGTATTATAATTACCCGGGGGAGAATACAATTGTGTTGATTGTTAAGAATGATGTATCGAAAAATATTTCGTCCGTTACCGTTACGGTTTATAAAGGTATGATTTTAGATGACTATCTTATACGTGGAATATGTTTAGATATATTTTTTATTTTTAACTGTTTCAGTGACCAAACATTCTCAACTATCAGTAATAGTCGTTCCAGTTTCATTCAGTCTAGTTGCAGTTGTTCTAATTGTGTTTGGACTTGCATATTATATACAAAATAGAAGAAGGTATGTTTTGTATTTTTTTTACCAAATTTATATTACATCCAAAAAGAGTTTTTTTGAATGAAAACAAAAAAAAAAAAAATTACGAGTTACACATTAAATATATAAATAAACATAATTTGGCAATTTGTTTGAGATTGTATTTCGGGGTTTGGGCAAAAATTCTAAAATTGAAATTATCGATCAGATCAGTTCGTGATTTCAACAACAACGAAGCCGCCTAACAAGGTGCGCAAATTCACAATAAAAACAAATAATATCAAAAAAAAAGTGAGGCTACGTAACTTTGTTGCGTGATTTATTTACTTGTGCTAGATTCACGGTGGAAGTCGCTGATTTCGATTTCGGTCATACGTACACCGATATGGAGTACAAAACGTTTCGTGAACGGTTACGTGATTCAATCACGAACGCACTAACTAGAACCCCGACCACTGAGCCACAGGAGCCGTCAATATGGCCGCCAAGTAGCCGGAAGTACGGCAGCATGACATAACCGAACATTAAAAGATCTGATTTGTGATTTGGGACATTTTTACAATAAACATGTATAAATATATAAAAAGTAGTGTAAGAAAAATAAGAAGACTGTTTTAATTTGTTATTAATTGCTTTTTAATATTGGGATTTAAACAATAAGGAGCGAAAAATCTTTCTAGTTATCCTAACCATAAATTTATCGAGTGACCCGATTTGGGAGTAAATTTAAAGTTGGGATTTGGAATAAATGTTCTTTAATTCACAATTCTAGGAATCTTATACAAACATATTCACTAAAACTATTAACTAATATTGTTGTATTCTATGAAAGTTTAGGGCTGTTCCGTAATTACAAATATATTTTTATCCCTTACTCTTAGTTTTATTTTGTATTTGTAGTAAATGCAAAACATGTATATTTTTATTATTATCTATTTTATATTTGTATGAAACACATTTTCGTAATTTTTATTATGCTTTATTATTTATAATCACTGTTTTGTGATTTTGAATGTGATATGGTTTAAAATGCACTTTTTAAAACACATAAATTAATTGTTCTGTTGTACTCGCATGTATGTTCCTGCTACTGACAGGGAGACTGGGTTATAAAAATTTATATAATTTGTAGAAAATATCAGTATTGATTGACAATTTTGCTTATTCTTTAATGTAATTATCAAATACAATCATTGATTTGTCTTTGGTTGAATGTCATTTTTTTGTCTATTTTTCTTGTATTTTAAACAAAAGGTACATAAATATATTTAATTTAATGTATTTAATTGTTTACACATTCCTATTCAAAGTCATTGAGTTACAAAAATTGATTGCAATTTGTAAACGAACAAATTTAAAATAAACATTTCCAACAGATTTCAAATCATTTTATTTAGTTCTGAATACATTTAGATTCTTTGATCATCAGATAATTTCGATCTGATGCTTTTGAGCGACAAATTCTTATTAATATTGCATTTTTTTAAAGTATATGCATTTTGGCGATGATCGGATATCAAAATTATAATATGGCCGTAATGCAAGGCATCGGTAAGGTGGTATATCAGTAAGATGGCAGTGGCGTTCACGAAATTTCTTTGTGTTAACCGGAAGTGTGTGTTGGATTTATGGGCACTGAGGAACTATATATCTCTGCTCGAGTTCCGTAACCGGAGCTCTGCGATTCCGGGGTTGTTGTTAAATGATCTCGGGTTTTGCATCTTCAAAGTGTGGGGTTTATTAGTTTCTTTTGAAAAGATCAGAGACTTTTTTTTATTAATATGGCACAGGCTTATGCTACTACAGTTAATCTTAAATCATATCGATTATTTAAAAATATATTTATTTTCGTTTATGCAAAATATTTCTAGAAAATACGTAAAAACGTAAGTCTAGATTGGAGAAATATGTAATTTTGTAAGTGACCGTAATTTTTCGGGTGGTGGTAATTTCTTTAAAAAAATAAAACCGAATAAAATACGAAGCCAATTTATATAAATTTATTTTTAATAGAAAATGTCAGAGCAACATATTAAAAATGTTCTCTGGTAATATTTAAAGGTTTAATTACGAATTTTACAGTGTAAATAAAAAAAAAAAACCTTTGATGTTTGATTTAAAAACTTCTCCATTTGATATTAACATCAACATGGGCTGTATTTAATTCCAACGTTTACAAATTCGGATTTCTGTGTTAGACCGAGTGAAACAGATATAAAAGAGAGGTGAGAGTAAGAGGGTCGATGATGTCATTTGACTAGATGTCCACTCTGCGCGAAATACGAGGTTCGGCACCGTATAAATTTCAATCAGTATCTATATAAATAATTGTGTAGTATAAAAGAGAACACTCCATCTTGTTTCAACAACATATACTTTTTATTTTCAAAATATCATCGATTTTATTTTTCTTATTTAAGTCAAAATATATTTGAATTCATATAACAACATATTTAACTACTTTTCAATTCACTACCCTGGAATTAATATATTCATACCACAAAAATGTACGTAAAATATATGTTTAATTAAAATTACATTTGCCGTTTCTATTTAATTAATTTTATATATTACACAAACATATCTAATTTGACAAAATATGCGGCAACTTAACCTACGTTTATATACTTCCGGTTGTGGCATATACAAACAGGCAAGTTCTGAAACACCGGAGCTAGGAGGTAGCACCGGAGCGCGGTATAATAATGTCTTGCTTTTCCCCCTTGTTCTACGCACACTAGTCCGGAATTAGGTCTGTTTTTGTTCCAAAATTAGTTGTGAATTTATGTTTTCTTACAAGAAGTATACAGTAGAGTAGGTAGTTTAAAATGGGCCTAATTAAAACATATATTAGGGTGTAACGTTTTCTACGTTAAGATGTTTCGTTAGCGACATTTTTGCGTAATTTAATGAAATATAAAATAAAATCTTTTTTTGTTGAGAAATTTACAATTGTAGTATTTCATATCTATAAACTAACTAGTCTAGTAGTGTATAGTGGCAACAAAAGAATAATAAATGTGTGCAAAAGAGGTGAAATAAATGGTAACAAAAGGTACTAAAAAATAAAACAAAAATAAACTAGAGAGTATATGGGTGGAAATAAAAGAAAAACGTGCAGCCTGCCGCACAACAAAATGTAACGAAGATAAAAAACAAGAGAGTGTCGCAAATGGGGTTGACAATGTGATAGCTACTCTTTCCAACTACCTAAAAAAAAAAAATTATTACTTTATAGGTGCTATATACAATAACTAAGAAAAATTTAGGTGTCCCAAATAAAACAAATGACGCTTTTATTTTTATGATGTAAAACAACATAGGATACAATTTCTTTTTACTTTCTTATACGAAACAACAACTAAGTATTGTAATTAGGAAAAAAATCGATGTCAATATTTTATCTATTATATTTACTAAATTACTTTTAAGAGAATAATTTTCTATTTGTTGGTAAACAATTTATTTTATTTGTGTTTTATTATCCTTGGTACCTAAAACGTGTAAAAAGTCCAGTGTAGGACACTGCAGATATTTTAATTCCCTTGTATTTTGTAATCACATTACATTTAAATGCCCATCTAAGTCGTAGCATCACCGTGTCACTTGTCGAGTTCAAGTGTTTGAATACAACAGAAAATCGGTTCAAATACTTTAGTTATACAACTTTTTAAACTGATTTACATTTCTTTTTGTGTGTTGCCTTTTGTTCCTTATTGTATTTGTTTTGTTTTGCGCATTGCCTCTCCACTGTTTTTGTATTTCAGAATATTTGAAATCACCGAGACAAACATAAACAGTTTCTTTTGTTATTTTATAACTTAAGTCCATAGAACTTTCAAGAATATTTCTTTTATTAAAAATTTGTACTACTTAGAGTTGAATTATGTTTATGTACTATATTTGAGGAAAACATAATAGTATCAGTATAAGCTGTAAATTGTTGGTCAACTAGGTTTATTTACAAATATCCAAAGCCCGTAAATTCATTACATTACCGGCAAATGAGCTGGGACTACCCGGCAAGCTTTGTAGCTGCTGGCGAGTCTGTACATGTCCTAAACGACAGGCGTTTGGGTTTGCGTTGAACCACGATTATTAAGGTGTTGCTTGCATCTATTATAAATTGATTTATCAAGTTTTAAATAATGCATCACTTGATTTTTGTTCAAATTTTCAATACTGGCTCAATTTTGTTAAAATAAAATTGTACAAAATTTTTTTTATATGGATCTAAGCTTGAGAAAACCTAACTAGAGGTTTATACCCCCTAGATAAACATTTTTATAGAAACGGCAGTATATCATATATTATAGAAACGCCCTAATTCAAAAGCTAGCTATATTAGATATTAGCTGCAGCTAAACTACAACATAACTTGTTTGATGGTCACCCCGGTCCAGAATTGATTGGACAGTTGCCTATCAACCGAGATAATTAATCGAGTCCTAATTACATATCTTGCTCGTGTTAATTCACTGATACATAGTTAACTTATCGTTAAAAAAAAATCATATTTGCGAGAAGTTTAATGCTACAATCATATCTCTGCTTATATATATATATATATATTATGAGTAAATGAATGAATGTGTGCAGTTGGGAAAGCGATAATTGCATCAGGACAGCTATGCAAATACCGACCTGAACTTCGCTACATTAGCATCATATTTAATTAATAAATTTCACCGAAGCGATATTACTTATATCTTGTACAAATAACCATCCGTACTCTCATCATCGTGTTTGGCTAACAAAGTCTACCTAGTTTTCTATTTTTAAGCAAAATTATAGAGTTACAAATTATATGCCCTGAAGAAATTGCAATTTCTCCAGTTAACCTTTAATCTTGTATTGATTCCTAGTGCATATACAAAATGAAAATTAATTAATTAATTCTAGTTAAAACTTTTATTACTTTTATATATTAGTAGTAAAAATCGCATCTAAACTAATTTCACATCAATGGTTGTGCTCTAAGTCAATTAATTTTTGGTTTAATTATATAAATTTAAAGCCCCTTGCTGAAATAAATGTATATTCCACCTCTGATAAGTGTCAAAAACATTGTTTGCCTGGTAAAGTATTTAATAAAATCGAGTTCTTTGTAGCATTTGAATGCATTGAACAATTGAGTACTTCGATTTTTTGCCAACAGTTTTTACGATACACTGCCATAGCGAAATTAAATGTTTACGATTTCTTTTATGACTGTTTTAACCTTTATATATAAAAATGTGAAAAATCAATCTCATAAAATTGTATTGTAATAAAAACGCTATATACGCGTTCAGATATTCACATACATATTTATATTTAAACACTGACAGGCCCAGCATTCAAATTCGTGTCATGATTAGTGATTGATTTTATTATATTTCAAAAACTATGTTTATTAACATATCGTTAAATAAAAAATTTGTGTTAACAAATATGCCAAATATATTTAAATTTTATATGTTTTTAATTTGTATTCTTAACGCAGCTTACGAATTTAAATTTAATGCCTGTTGTTTAAAAGTTAAGCAAGATGTTTATAGTGTGGTAAATTTTTAATATTGACTCGATTTTATGAAAATAAAATTGGATATAATTAAAAGTTGCATTTGAGAGTGTGAAGTTTGCGATGCATAGTTTTTTTGAGTGATTTTTTTGCTGGAAAATGGATTTTTTTTTAAGAAAGATTCTCGTTTTCCATTTACTATCACTAGCTGTAATGGTGAGAGGACATTCAAATGATTAACTACGAGATGTTAGGGGGAAAACGAGCTTGTTAAGATTGTGGAGAGAAAATATTAATATGTTTATTAATTGACATTTTAAAATAAATAATAATTAAAAAAGTGTATTGCGCTTGATCGTTGTGAGTGCAGTGCAGTACAGTGCGCGATCCGGCACTTTAGAAAGTGTGTGCGGTGCGCGCGAGAGATCGGCAACCGAAACCGAATACGCGTCCGCCAGTCGCCGTCACATGTTTGTCGTTCCTGGTTCTCGACGCTCGCCCGTTTCCCGTTTATCTCTTACGTTTTACGTGTGTTCGTCCTCCACTTCGTCCTGCTGGGCTGTGTGCATGACTCCGGCAGGCCTGTTCTAGACTTTTTTTCTGCCGCTGACATTTCGTGTGCTGATGTGATTTGTTTACTGTTATACACTATATACACTTTCCCTCTTTTCGAACACCTCTTCTGTCTTCTAAAGGTACGGCGCTTCAAGGGTGAGTTTTTTTCTTTTTGTATGACATGATTTATGTTCTATTATAAACACAACGCTCAAGAAACTTTGTATCGTACCTTCACAAGTACTCTTCAGGTTCTTCAATTTTTCTTTTATTTTTACCAAATGAAGATATCATTCAAAAAATATATATATATATATTTTTTATTAAACTTCATAATGTTGACTTAAGCATTTTTGTCTTAAGTATGATGGTAAAATATGAAAGATTGTCATTTTAACTACTTCTTGTTTAGTATCCTAATAAAAGTTTATCTCTGGGGTGCGTGCGGCGCTAAATTCAGTTATGGAAAGTTTTCGGTTTAAAATTTTGTTCATATAGCCTTTTATCAAATATTACCCCCCATCGTATTTGCGGCGGCCGCACTGTACTGTCTACTAAGAGGGTAACAACAAAAACTTCAATTTCAAAATTAATTCTCACAAAATTTAACTTTCAAATTAAGTTATTGTTCATTTTAATACTTCACGTATATATTATAGTTAAAGACTAATTGAATGTGTGTAAGTATGTATATATCTTTAGTTAATAATAATTGAAATAGTTTCTAATCTAAATACTTGGTTGTAAACGTAACCAATTGTTATCGAATAATCCGGTATTCCGAGCACAAAGTCGCCATGTCCACATGGTTGCATTTATCTCAAACAAATAATCAAGTGACATGAGGTTATTGTTAAAGCCTTGTACAGTCATTCAAGTAGAATGGTCAGGTAAAGTAGACCTTGGTTTTATTAACAACAAAAATTAGCGTTATGAGACCATGGCTAAAGTTATATACTCATTGTTAATAATATATGCAATGAAGTGGCACAGATTATTAAAGTTACATATTAATAGAAATGCGATTTTTAATATAATATATTTTGTTTTATTAAAAAAAAAAATTATTTAAATTATAAATATAAGACAAATTTTCTATTAAAATTAATTTGCGTTGATAAACTATTTAAGATTGTTATTTTAACAAAATATGAACGAGGTATTTTATTTATTTTACGAAAAGCTAATAAAGAAATATCTTTTGGGTGTTGGGTGGGTTTGAATCTCATAAATCCTGCCCGGACTACGGTGTTGTTCCTGTCATTCAATGTTAAGCTGCTGTACCGCGTTAACGCGGTCAATTTTAACGCTCGATTAATGTTCGATATAGAATTTTATAAAACATTCTAGCTGAGGTTCGTAACTGCAAATACGAACTCTGAATAATAATAAAGAAAAGACGATCACACGTTTTCATGTTAAGGCCGCACGTATGGACATTTCAACGCCATCTACATACAAGTACACTCGAACGGAAAATCAAAAATAAATTCAAAAATTGGCTAAATATTTATGAAGAAAAAAATAAAAGTGATCTATATTCCCCTACAGCGCATATTGAAATCGATAGAAAAAAGTGCATAATAAAAATATTATCATATATTAAATGAAAATTTAAAAAATATGGTAATTTTCCCAATTTTTTCGAGGGCGAGGGTGAAGTGTTAAACGAATGCATCAATGCAAAATAGTTGCACCTGTCCCCAAAGATACATAAATGCATAAATGGGAAAAATTAAAAATGACAAGGGTGCACAAATTTCGAATAATTCACTTAAATTTATAGGGGAATTTTTTTTTTTTGTGAAACACAAATCACAATCAGCGAGCGAAAAATGCAATTCGAAAAGAAAATTAGGGTGTGTAAATAAATGTCATCGTTTGATTTACACTTTATGCGCAAATCAAACCTTGAGCGTTTTTCACATTAAAGAAGAAATTACTAATTATAAATCTTCGGAAAATATTTTTTTAAAAAATCAACTCGATAGCTGTTTATACCATCACCGCCATTGAGATTGAGAATCTACACTTTCACTTTGCTATAAGTATTGGAATGTTTGCGCTACACTGTAAAAATCGTCTTAGTGGAAATAGAAACGTTTTAAACAATCCGGTTTATAAACATTTCAGTTTAAAGAAAAGCTGTTGAATGAACCCACACATTCAGATTAACAGTGTACAATTGGCAAAAAAATGCTAAATGAATGTGTAACGCTGTTGTTTAAATGTCAGCGTATAGATACTTGACCTCATAACTAGGCCAATATTAATATTGGTAGGTAGGAGGCACTATTTGATTTATATTTGGATGAAATCAAAATGACTATGTTTAGTTCCAAAATTGCGTTCTGGTTTTTTGTAAAAAAACAAGGTGCGTTTGTCAATTGTAACTCTGCAACAAAAAATGTGCTCTACTTCATTAATAATAATTCCAAACTATTTTTTCTAGCAATTAATAATAATTTGTGAGTTTGTTTCGAATGCAAAAAATTGACACCAAATTTTTGCTAGTTAGCAAACTTTCTTATACATATTAGTAATATATATATATATATATATATATTTTTATTATTTTACTGATTTATAACTAGTCATCTTAAATAAAGGTTTTCTGTGAAAATGCTCGAGTCTTTTAATCTTATTTTATATATACACACTTATAAATAATAATATATTAAGCCATATATGTATGTGTTTTATAAACATTATTGATTCATAAACAAAATCGATTTTTTTGTCTATAAATAAATACGTAAGAAAGATGCATTGATTAATTACGGATCACGTGAATATCTGTTTTCGGTGTTCTATCGCACAGCAGAGAATTCGTCGTCAGGTATGTAAAAATGGAATATATTCTACGTATTATTAAGAATAGTCGCTTTTTTATTGTGTTTTAAAACAAAAAAAATGGTCTTAATAATAAGAAAAATTAAACATTTATCGTCATTTTAATATCAAAATTATAATGCAAAAATGAATTCAAAAGAGACATTTCGTTAATATTTATTACGAAATATAAGTAAGTATTGTAATCTTTAAAAATTCGGTTTACAAATCAGAATAGTTATTCAGGGAAGGTCAAAAGGTATATTTCGAGATCGATTATTTTTATAATTATAATACTTCCTTGTTACTTCGTATAAGAAAGTAAAAATGAATAATTTTTGCGCTCATCTGAAATTTAGCGAAGCATTACAAATATGATTACAATCACGGAAGACTTTTATGTAATTAAACAATTTAACAATTATTCTTACACTATACACAATACACATTTCCTGATCAGAATAAATTTTTGACAAGGTCAATTTTGATTTTAATTATTTATGTAATGGTAGACAATCGAAAGATATTTACATATATACTAGCAAAAATCGGTAAATAATGACTGTTTTACATTCATTGGAATCATTTTAAATAAGTTTTTGGAATTTTGACAAAATGTCATTTTTCTTTTACAAAAGCTACTTGAAACTTGAAATAAAACTAGTTTACAAATATGTCACATATTTTATTTTTATTTCTTTAACAATTGGATCATTTTAATGTAAGTGAAATTTCGGTTAATTTTTTGTGGAATTTCGTAATATGTGGGTATATGTGGGTTTAATATAAGTGGGTTTCCATCCCAACACAGATGCACCCAAGTTGCACATCTTGAGTATGAATAGATTTATTTAATAAATTAAACCCACTATGTTTATACAATTTTATGATAAATATTAATGGATGAAATACAAAAACATTTGATAAATTAATATTAATATTGTGCAGTTTAAATTAGGAAAATTTTTATCAAAAAATAATTGAGTTTTAATAGATTTTCGTTAGTTTGATAATTTAGTATCAAAAACTGATTAATATATATTTCATAATTAAATATGTACGTATACTACAAAACACTTTTGCGTCTCAATACCGTAAAATGTGTTCAATTCGAATTCGGTATTCGGTGCACATTCGGACATACGAAGCCATTTTATTCCGTTATATAGACAAATTCGCACGCGAATAAAAAGCGAATATCTCGTCAACAATGTGCCTTGAATAGATAGTGTGTTTTTCATCCATTCTTTTTTTACATTTCTTTATAATTTACAGTATTAGCTATATAGCAGGAATGCTCTTCGTCAAATTTATATCGTTATAAAACTTTTAAAATTTCGCTTTTCTAACAATTTTTTTACTTTAGTCTTCCAAAGTTAATTTACATAAAATATTTCGTTAATTTATGCTACAAATTTAACAAAAATATACTTTAATTTTGAAATGGCAATAAATTATATAAACATACATTATTAAAAGTGTAGCATGTGTGTTATATAATAATTTTAATGTTAAATGTGTGAAAAATTAAACAATATATGTTATGTGTAAGCTTTATTAGTTGGGTTTGATAATAAAAATTGAAAGTAACTTTCTACTAAAAACAAATATCTTGCTTTAGTTTATCTTTCACTTAAATACATAGTAGATATCACCTGTGTGTTCTAAGTAATGTAAAATAAAAATTATATTCATATTAAAAAGAATTTCAATTATATAATAAAGCTAGTTGAATAAATACAAAGAAAAATTAATATGAAAACATCTACTCGTTGAAACTTCAAGGGTTCAAGCATCTAAGTAATTAAACCAAGAATTTAATAATAATTTTACTCTTGTACATATCATTCCTCCCTTGCCATCAAAGAAATTTGCTCTGTTAAATAAAAATAAACATTTAATAAATATCACGCAGTTACGCAGGTACTTTAATATAATTTCGCGAAATAAATAAAAAAAATTAAAAAAGTTATATTGACATTGCGTGCGATACTTTTAATATTAAAAAGGGGCTGTGCCATGTTTTTGTCTAAGGGCTCGCGGTCACTCGGAAATGAGACTCTCTCAATTTAGTTTATGTGTACACAAATTGTCAGATAGGTAAAAGTTACTTTATAACAAACATTTATAAATGAAAGTTTATAAATGTTTATTATAAAGTTATATACGCAGTACTTTTAATTTCATAGCCATTTACCTATTAATTGTACGTATAGAAATAAACATAAAAATTGAGCAATAATTTATAATTTATTTTCAAATTTAGATAAGTAACAATCGATTAGGATAACGTGCTTTTATCAAGCGAATTATGTATGGTGGGCGATTTATAGTAATTGCGTGATATTTATAATATATTAGTGTATT
Source organism: Nebria salina (assembly GCA_944039245.1). Classification (NCBI taxonomy): domain Eukaryota; kingdom Metazoa; phylum Arthropoda; class Insecta; order Coleoptera; family Carabidae; genus Nebria; species Nebria salina. The sequence continues at coordinate 1,347,927 of OX063273.1, read as the reverse complement.
ATTTTTCTTTACTATAAAAAGAGCTTCGCTCAAGTATTACGACTGATTTCACCATAAAAAGACACCCGAAAATCCCGATAACAAACACCCTTACAGTACCAAACCACAAATGAGTTATCTTGATTCTTTTAAACTAAAAAAGCAGTCTCGCACAACGGTAAAAGGACATTGTCTGCACTATATTGTGTGTTGTTACGACAATTTTATTTCACCGCATCCAATAAAGTTTGGGTCCAATATAAAACCCTCAAATAAAAATGCCCAAGAATACTATTTACCTAATTTGGAAACAAGACCAACTTTATCTGTTCTGGTCAATTCATTACAACAGAACCATAAATTCTAAAACAAAAAAAAGTTGCGAACAAACAATTTTTAAATTAGCGTTGCTATTTTTCAATCCAGTATTTACGATTTCTTAGTTCAGTTAGATTTAAAAGAACAAGCAGTGGAATAATTTTAATATATATGGAAGTAAAAATAATAAAGTAGAAATTTTACCTTTTGGTAGAATTTCTTTTATAACTTACTGCCTTCGTTGCAGTGCGTTTTATAAATGATAATTATATGAAAATATTACGTATAGCGACGGGATACATGCCAGACAAATCGATTTGCAAAATAAAGTTGTATGTGTACAGAGGCGTCTTTAGTTCAGCGTTCAAAAACAAATACGAAACAAAATATTAGATCTAACGAAACGGTATGATCAAACAAACCAAAGAGAAGGGAGATAACATTTGCGTGTACTTGTAAATAAATGATAAGCAATTAAAATGTGATGTTATTGTATTGTTGGACAACAAAACCACATCATTAGACACCTAAAAGGGGGTTTCAACCCTTTCATAACAAATACACAAAGATTCAGATCATTTTCGTCTTTGGAGTGTTTTATTGAAGATTCCACAAACAAAGGAAACTTTACTTGAGACGTGTACTCATATATGTATGTAAACCGTGTATTGCATTGTAGTAATTAGATAATCTGGCACCTATTGGATTCAATTGGAATGTGTTCAAGCACTTCGGCACGCATTTCCGCGTTTATGTAATCTTCCGTTTAAGAACAATGAACCTACTAAATTACGTGATTTATTTATGCATAAGTATAAATATTACAACAGAGATAAATTCTAACTGTAAAGGATGTTAATTAGCGCGTTCTTTTTATATGAAAAAATACTTTTTAATATCATGGAAAAAAAAACGAATTATACAAATGACAAAAATAATCTAAGGCTTCTTTTAATAAATACTTTCCTCTGTACTTTTTTTTTAAATTTTCTGTATACTAGCTAAGACTGACCTATATACTAACTAATTATGGTTACGTGTACATATTAATTATTTATTTCATACCTATAGGTACACAATTAGATATGGTTGTAAATATAACGGAGGTGTACTCGTTTGATTCTAATGCTCAGTCGAAGGTAACAAGTCCGTTAGAATATTACGCGAACGGTTTATATATATATTTTCAATATTTATGAAATCATTTATTATATGAAAATTTGTATAGATGCGTAAATTTTAAATTGATAGTTTACAAGTTTGCGTAGTTGTAAAAATTTGTTCGTTACCTGTACTGTTCAAACAGGTTGCAGGTTTTATTTTCACTTACACAGATTAAAAATAGAACGTAACTGTATCAATTAAACAAACCTATAAAATAAAGTTGCAAAATAATATAACCTTTATTACAACGAAATAAAATGATAAAATTTACCAATATAGAGAAAACTAAAAGTTCTTACTCTATATTGTGTATATACATATGCATGTATATAGTTACATATATAGTTAACAGCAACTATAACTATTTCTAGAAGATGTAAAGTGTACATTCACCACAAATTTATAGTTACTATTAAGCGTTTTGTAATTTTTGATAGGTATCAGAATTTTCATAGTGTTTTAATAGCTGCACTTACACAATTAAAAAATATGTCTTTTTATAAATATTTATTTTTTACATATACAAAAAAATCACATCTTGCTTTTTAAAGTCTTGTAAGATTTTCGTGGGTTGTCGTTTATTGTTATCGGTTTTCATTATCATTCGATAAGACGATAATAAAAACTGTAATTAATGACGAGCTTTCCTAGTAGTTTGAAAATAAATGATATGTCGTGTGGTGCATAGACCTACTTTTATTATAAAATGCAACCAAACACTGTGTTACCAGATGTAAAGCGTATATGATTAAAATTTTGGCTGAATCATGCAGACGGGAGCAACCTGTCACTATTAGATTCAATTTAAATTAGGTATCCGAAGTGAAAGTACATACAATAACAGTTGCTAGCTAAGTATTAATGTTTTAATTTCAATTGTAATATTATATTCTAAATTAACAATAATAATTTCTAACGTAGTATAGAATTAAAAATCAATATATAAAAAAGTTGCTATTTTGTAAATAGATTTCGTTCGTATGTGCATCACATATTATATATTGTTTTCTATGTACTATGTATGTAATGCATGCAATAACAATAATTGTTAATTAATAATGAATTACTTTCCAGTTGATGATAAATAGATTTGTGCCTGTTTGTTCAAATATTTGCAATTCAAAATACAAATAATTGATTTTATTACGAAAACAGAAATTTTGATTACGCATCAACTAGATAATTGTCAATAAAATTTTATTTTCATTAAACCCAACGATGCATTTAGGACATTTACAAATAACTATACACGGAAATTAACACAGCTACAACGGTGAAATGTGCAACGTCCGCCCTTTGTGATATTTTATCTTATTCCATTTTAGTCTTAATTTGGTATTTTATTACCACTTAATTTAATTTGAAAAGCCGTAATTAGGTAAATAGGATTTCCCTAGCATTCAAAGATTTATTGGAAAGTATTACAGTCTTGTAAGTAATTATACAAAATTACTTGCTAAATTTATTGAAACATTACTTTATTAGTAACAGTTTTCCAAAATGTGCACAGATTATTTTATTTATATAAAATTGCAGGAACAAATTGGGGCTAGCGAATAGACCCATTTTTTGGTTCAAGCGTTTGAGACCCATTTGTAAAACTTGTTTTTTTTTGCTCTCATGAATGGATCAAACCGGACTTCAGTATGGCGCATGTTCGGAATATATTGCAGCAACGGAAAACTATTTATAAACGAAATGAACACACGTTCACCAAAAATGTAGTTAATAAGCAGTTGTTGCAATGATGTCATAATTTTTGACGAGCAATCTTTACTAGTAAATAATAGCTTAAGGGAACTTTTTAGTAAATTTTAATACATAAATCTCTTATTAGAACAATTTTGTGTGAGGTATATGGGTGTAATTTTTAAAATAAATTGATTGACTAAATAGTAGGTTGCAAATTTTTTATGAAAATATTGTCTTTTAATATTCAAGTATAAGTGAATGTCCTTGTGCTTGTCCATCCATGTGTGTTATTTACAGTAAATATATACGTGTGTTTGTATAGTTGTGTATATGCGCTTAACTTAAAAGTAATTAGCGATTCCGATGATCGAAGTAGTAGTTGCACATTCCAGACTTGCCTTATATTCCAACTAATGTAATGTGAATGTTTATACCAGGTATTTATAGGTACATATATACTTGTAGTATGGATAGCTAGAGAATGGTACAAGTGAGAGTCAACTCACCTGGCGATTGTTTTTGGTCTACTGCCATCAGTAGTGTTTTGTTTGTGGCCGTGGAACGTTTTCTTATTTTGTACAGTGTATGTGTGTTTGTGCTGGAGACTTTAATGATTGGATAAACGCGATAAATATATGATCAGGTATTTTTAAACTTTATTAAATAAAATACTCAAGAGATAGTTCGTTTTTGAATATTAAAGATATTTAGACTATTTGTCGAAAATATTAATATATTTCTAATGAAGTATATTAAATTAAATTTAGTTATTGACTAAATATATTGGCTATATGTAGAGGTAATGTTCTAATAATATCAACATGACAATATATTGTAATGATCATAGGTACACCGATTTGGTAATCGATTTTAATAGATGGTGTATATGTTTTGATTCATTTGCATAATCTGTGGCATATTAATTTGTGGTAGATATGCAGCAGCGTTGAATAGTTCTGTTGGCTTCCTGCTAACACACTGATATCTACCCATCAGAACAATACGGCTTACATAAAGGTGATATTGATATTCAATGCGGAAATGTAAACTATTTTCATATGCAAAATTAAATGTATGACATTTCATTAAATTATAATAAAAATACAAGTGATTATTATAAATATTAACATAATAATATACATTTATTAAAGAATTTGCAAAATTATAAATTTTTACACACCACAAATACTCTTTTAGACGAGATATTTATTAAAATTTATTATTTATATTATTATTTGAATGGTATATGTAACTTTTGTGCTCTAAGAAATTAAATGCGTTGGAAAATAAATATATTATTTTTTAGTGTAAATATATTTTTTTTTTATTTACTGTTTTATTAAAATAGTTAGAAAATTCTATTTGAAATCGTAAAAAAGGCAATAAAAATGAAATGAAAGAAAAATAAAAGTTACCAACTAAAGTATTTAAAAGTTGATCTTATTCATCCCGGAATTTCTTAGCATAATTAACAGTTTTCTTCTTAGTTAAATGTTGAAACTAACCAAGACGTACATGTGTGTGTGTGTGTGTGTGTGTGTTGATAGAGATATCTGTGCACAAAAGTTAATAACGAAATGCAAAGTTTCCAGCATCGTTGTAGAAAAATAATCGCACACCAGAGACGCGAACTAATCTAGTAGAGAGAGACTTAATTAAAAACTAAACCAACTACTACAGCAATTGCGCTTTACTATTTAAATGTATACTAAGTTGAGTTTCAATATGCTAATTTCAACCTATAACGAAAATAATTCAATTTCGTGGTTTTGGTAGATTTTCTACAATATTAAAACATGCGGAAAATTGCAAATCGATTTTCAAGGTTTTCTTAAATTTTTTTTAGTTATTTAAACTTTATAATAAAATATTAATAAAGTGTTTTTATTTTGTTTCAGGTGGACGTTCTAACAGTATAATTGTGCCAATAAATATGCATAAAAAATAGTTCGGATTTTTAAAAGTGTACTCCTAAACCAGCAACATGGAGACGGAAGAACTAATCAAACTCGTTGATGGGATTTATAAGGTAAAAATTTTAATTATTAAATTCATAAAGTTGACCAAAGTAATTATTTTAATTTTAAAACTGTGAATACCAAATTATAGCCAGTGTAATTAGTGATTAATTTACTGCTATCGTGATTTTACGAATGACTATTAACCTATTTTGTTCAATTGCATGTTGATCAAAATTGAAATATTTGTAGCAGACGAACATTATTGTCAAACCAGTTTTACCAACATAATATGACATTTGGATGTCTATCCGGAAATATAAAATAAACCGGGTTTACAATTTAAATTAATGCGTGAATCAATGCTTTGATATTTCGTTTTTAACAATGCCAATTTGTGTTCTACATATTTGTCGGCTATTAAAAGTTGTCTACTTAATAACTAAACACACGTGCATTTTTCGAACGCAGAACCTTGGGTTTAAACCCGTTACTTATGCGCATATAACTAATACTTTAATGTGCACATGCATTAAGGAGAATATGGACTAATATCTCACCTGTAGCCCGCATTCCTGCTACATATATCGAAAATGAAAGTCTATTTTGATTATTATACCTGTATCGGAATGTGTACTATAAATTTACAAAACATAAAAAATGATTTATTTATAATATATATTTCTTTAAATTCAATCATTCATTATTCATATGTTTGATAAAACATAATGAAATTTGTTTTTATACGTCTTAGATTCTATTTTTAAACAAAGCTATGACATCATTTTAAACGCGAAAACATTGAACAATCTTCAGTTACAAGAAAATATATTTGTTTATAATTTTATGTTTACTAATTAATATATAAATCAAATTTAAATTAGGCCATTTCTTTTTGTCTATTAGACCCACTCTAAAAGTATTACGCAAATTTTATTTAATATGTTGATTTGACAAAATATTTTATTGACAAATTTTAATATTTTACAAATCATTTACATACATTTATTGACGATTCCGTTGAAAATTAATTTATAGATTTAAAAATATTTAATTTAACATAATTAACAGAAATAAATACGAATCTGAGATTTTATACAAATATTTCATCTGCGGTAAAAACCCTAGATCAGGTAATAGTGTTATTTGAAAATGTTTTGGTGCAAAATTAATGGATCCTAAACCGGAATCCGGATGAGTTCAAGGTCACCATTTTCCCATTTTGCAAACACAGACTAATATTATTCTTCAATATATTTATATACCTATATAACATTTGGAACACAGTGTATAAATATTTATATTAATATCTGGATGGGTAGTTAAATACATATAAAATAACAAAAAATATATTTATATAAGAATGGAATCCCATTCACTCATTCCTTGAGGCCACTAACATATTTACACACACACACATCCATGTGTTAGTGAAGGTAGTCTGAAGTTACGTAATATTAAGAATATAGCACATGCATGGAATTATTAACTCATATGTATGTATAGAAGTATCTCAAACGAACTTTGACATTTTTGTAGATAACTATCATTATTTATAATAATAGAAGTGGACTGAAATGATTTTCTTTATTAGGTATATTTAAGTGACATGTTTGAAAATGTTACGGTCATTCTATAAAGTTAAGTATTTTATAAAACAGCGTAAATCCTACTTTATATAAAATTCGTGTCAAACGTTTCGATGCATGTGTACAGTAAAAGTGGAAGAAAACTTAAAGAAAATAAGAAAAAGTCTCAAAAAAAAAGCAAAATAAAAATAATACGTATATACAGCGATAGCATCAGCAAAAGTATAACCCTAGAATTTACGGCGGGTATCAGGGTTGTAAATAGAAAATGTTGCAAAAAAAAAAAACTCACAATCTTTCTCTATATGTGTCTGGCACTGTGTATACATTTTCCAATCCACATCAAAGAGTAAACAGTTAAAAGATGAAAAACATCTTAGACAACATGGATTTGATACACAGAAGATTAAAAAAAACAATATATCCTCGCAAGGATTAACAAACATACACGTTATAGACACGTAGATCAAAAGAATTTTAAGCTTAGTCGATTTAGAAATTTAACTAAAAAATAAAAAAATTTCTTATACATATTTGTAAATAATCAACTATCTTCAAAAATACAGGGGCAATTTCAATGATTTCTCTTTCGAGATTTGATTGTTTAAGTAATAAAAAAAAAAAAAACACTTGCAATTTATATTGTAACCTTGTGGTTAATTTAGTAATGAAACGCAAGTATGACTTGTAAAATTGAATCTTGAGAAATATAAAAATTAATAATTTATATTTTTACAAATGGGTCAATCGTTTGTATTTTTAATGCACCGCCTATGATGGATGCATTTGAAAAACAAAATTACGTCATCTTAAGGTAAGTAACTGTGAGTGAATCAGTATGTGAAAAATGAAGGCGTGACCAGTGCCTACACTTAAGAGTTTTATTGTTACTTATTACAAACTGGTATAAAATTAATTGTTTTATAAATATTAATTGTTATTGTACAACGTATTATTTAACGGCACATTATAAAAGGTTTAATTGTCGGAATTTATTTTCAAAATTCCTTAATGTATGAAAATTTATATTAAATTTAGGAATTAATTAAAAATACGTTAATTTTTTCGATTAATCGATTCTTAATCTTCACAATGAATATATAGTAAGTTATAAATGTCGTTGAAAAGTCTAATAAAAGAATAAGAAAAACAATTGATAAATGTCTTTAAAATAATTGCATTTCCTTGTTATGTGTTTTCTAATAAATAGTAAAATCCGAGTTGCAAGAACATAACAAATGAATCCGACTGTCATTTGTTATTTCGACACAATTCATTTTCTTTGCAACATAAAGAAGAGAAAGGGTCTCGTCATTAAAACCGCCAATAAATTTAATTATACATCACGAAGATTGTCGTTGTTAATAATAAAGTTATCAAAGCAAATTGATTAAAATGCGCGGATATGATTGCGCTAAAACGCACCACGGTCTTTTGTTTAACATGATTATTACGTAAACAAAACACTAACTACAATGGAATGTGCATAGGTATTTCAGGTGACTTTTGTCGTTCTGGTTCGATTCGTTTGTTTCTTTCGCAAGTAACCAACAAGTGATTGCTTTAAAATATTCATTTTTTGTTTTGTTTCTGGATTACTTGAATGCTTTCTCTATTCAGAAAGTCACACCAAACCGATTTAAATATTATTTAATAAATATTTTGTGTAATAATAGAGACTCTATAAATTTTCTTTTTCATACAACGATTGGAAATAAGATGTGGTATACCATAAACTTTATAGAAATATTCTTTTTTTGTTGATTACTTATATTGACGGTCACAGCTAAAGTGCTACTTTTGCTTCAATTCAATTTCTTTAACATTTACTTTTTTCTGATCACATCGTTGTATTTATTGTACTGTGTGAAATCGATGGAGTGGGTACTAAGTGCTCTATGCTAGTACTTAGTACCACGACGACATGATTTCACTTCCTTGCCATTACGTTAAAAAGACGAATCGCTCGTAAAAGAATACTAGTGATTGACACATAGATGTGTATATATGTCTATATATGTAGTATAGGCACATTCCATCATAAAATACATTGTAACACCTATATAATTAACAAAAGTTTTTTTTTTCTTTCTGTCAATGTGACTATGGCATGTAATATATCATTAACCTAGATGCATATAGTGTATTGGTTACTTCGTATACTTCAAGAATTTTATAAATTATTATACAATTTAGATTTATCGATATTAAGTAGACGTATAGCAAAATTCTATTAAATCGTTTATAGATTAGCAAATATTTCTTTGTATAATTTCAAAACGTTTCATGTAATGAGTTATACGGCTTTTGCTTTAATATAAAATATTATAGGAAATCATTGCAGATATGCATGAATAAATGAAGGAAATAATTACAAGTGCAATAATACGTAAAAAACATATATAAGACTATAAATGTTAAGTTTCATAAACGTTCACTAACTTATTATCCAGAAATTAAATAAAAATCGTAAAAATAAACCAGTAGAATGACACTAGCGCGTAATAAACTCATTATAAATTGTATTATCTTAAATATCAAACACGTAAACTCAAGCTTAATTACTTGTATTTTGTACTATTCTTAAATCCAACGCTTTATTATTATTTTATTACAAAAATAATAGTAATATAAATATAACAGCTATGAACTTCAAACCAAGGACTGATAATTTATGAAAAGTTCAACATAGAGATGTTTAAAATCGAAATTGAAGAAAATTTTTTTTTATTCATATTTTATCACAATCTACAATTTCATACTTAATAATAATATCTAATAAACAAATTTAATTATATATAATTGAAATATATTGTACTTGTAGTCAGAATAAAATAATATAAATTATAAATATTAAATATAAATTAAATATTCTCTACTGGTGCTGGATATTATATACTAAGAACTTATAACTAAAATAAACTAGTCTTCTACTTGATAACACCCCCGTTTCCATTCATCCCATCTACCGGTACAACTTCCGCTATTCCGGAAGTTTATAATTTTCCACGTGGCACGAATACAAAATATACATACATACATAACATGCATTCTATCATCTTCAACATGATTATATTAAAGTAAATAATACGCTAAACTAATCTCCATTGTTTGACTCATTTCCACACTGTCTCAACACACATATCATTTGGGAAATAAAACTATACTAATTAATTGATTGATTAGTAGCTCGTCAAAAATGTTATTGCAACATTTCGATGTAGCGATTTGTCAATATGTGATTTAAAAGTATATGAGTGTATATCATACCCAATGTTGTGGCCCTGTATTTTTAATTACGCAATGTTGGTCATACTTAAATATAATTGTTAAACTGAAGATATTATAATACATGTAACAACTGGTTTACCTTGACTGTACCACGAGTAATACGTTTAGCAATTTCACTTGTGCATTTATATATATATGTTACAAACTTGTGACAATTGTTAAATCACGTCATTGCAATAAATTTATAAAGTAAAAATGCAAATGGGGATTATTTAAAGATTAGAGTTTTTCTAACACTAGTTCGCTACTATTAATAAAATATTATACGCCTTAAACTTATAGACGGTCTTGCCCAAGTTAAGAGACCAGAAGAAGTTTAGCTAGTAATAAATTTTCATTATCTACACCGGAAACTTTTACGGAGAACACACCGGGTGTAATTACAGCGCGATGTGATCAGATTTGTTAAAATGTCCAAAAGTATAACCGACCTAACAGCTTCACAGTTCATTACTATCACTATACACAAATCAAACATTTATCGTGATTGTATAAAATAAATAGAATCAACTGTTTAAGGTGTTTCCTGCATATGCCATTAATTCCCAAGTGAATATACCACGACACCCCATTTGTTCAGAACAAATGACACACACACACTAGAGTGGTGATAGTCGCCCCTTGTTTAAATGTAGTCAGGTACGGTGCTGTCATAAATCATAACTCTGCACTCGGTTGCTACTTACCTAATAACACTACACCCTATTTGACTACCTACGTACTCTGTGCATGTGTTAAAACATAGATAGTAAGTGGTTCAGGGGGACATTGTTTTATTTTTTATTAATGTGTACACAGCTATTTACATATTTGCAAAATATGTATCGAGCTTTGTAAACAATATGTACGTGTGAATGATTTAAAAGATTTCGTAAATAGTAAAAAGCTTCTTAAATACGTAAATGCTAACAAATATGAAAAAAATGCAAGAAAATGCAGTCGTTATAGAAAAACAAAATGACACAAAAACAAATGATAAATGGTCCAAAGCCCAGTGCATATTATTCTTCAAAGCAAAGAAAGGAGAAAATAAATAAATAAATCTTCATCTTCTATACAGAGTCAAGTGTTTGTGTGTGGTGTTTTCCCTAGCTGACATTCAACTGTTTTAACAAATGATTATATTATAAAGGTTGCGGAAACGATTTAATAATAAAAATGTTCAACTAATCTCGGTCAGAACAATAAACAACAGACAACTTTTTCTATCTGAAAATCTAAAAGATCCAAATATTTCTTTCACTTTGAGAATTTGCTATTTTATGCAAATATTTTGTTTTTAAGACTTGACAAGCGCTCCAATATTGTTTTCTTGTTGTAAAATAACTGATATTCAATATTGTCTATGAATTTTAGAAAATAAAATACTTACGTAAAATAATAATTTTTCACAATTTCTTTAACAAATTGAGTATATGTAGAATTTTAATATAAGATCTTTTGTGACACAAATTCTTCAAGAGACGGGACACTCTGATTATTTTGAGCTTTAGCATATTTTACATTATATAATGTTTGAGAAAGAGGGAGTTGTCTATATTAAATATAAAATGAACCACTGTTTGTCATATTATAATATTAAATTAATTTTATATGTATTCATGATACACAAGATTCATGATTGTTGTTAAACAATAAATTCATAAAAATTTAATAACCCTAAGTTGGCGCTGACCGTACTAAAAAGTCGATTGCAACTTTATTTTAACATTGGCAACATTTCATTGACATATTTTATGGGCACTTTTAAGAACGCAAAAAAAAAAAAAACAAAAATTTCGTCTGGTTTAAACTTATTAGGGCTATTTGGCAAGTTTTGATGTGCCTCCACGCCACCCCCACTTTAGACTCGTGTGTGATGTAGTAGAACAATGAAAATATGAAGTACTTTCTAGAATAGCAATTTCAAGAAATGCCATTTTCTTGGATCACCCAAATATTTTTATATAATAATCATATAGATGTCCAGTTTAAAGAAAATAATATTTTATTGTTTCAATATTAGTATTTTATCATTTTCAATGGGAAATATCTACATATGTAAATTTTATATTTATTATGAAATAATAATAATGTACTAATAAAAAATAATAAAATTAATCTAAATATTATTTGGTATATTTAAAACGAAATGATTTATTAAAGTTGCGCGTTGACAGTCATCAGACTCAAGTCGACCAACTTGTGTAATATATTTTGTGACAGATTTTTAATTACAATTGATTATTGAATACGGTTAAATGCGATAAATATGAATTAATTTCCTATTTAATTGTAATTCCGTTTAGGAACAATTGGTCTTAAAACTATTCTAGTTTTTGGGGTGAAAGTTGGTTTTTTGCTAAATACAGTCGCGAATATTTCAATTCACTTTTATATTAGAATGGTAATATTTATAAATGTATACGGGCATAAAAACATATATATAAACATTAAAGATAAGACAGTTGAAAGTCTATATACATAACAGTGAGTAGACTATGAATTATGATTACATATTTCAACTTTCTCGTTATGCCTAGGTGCATCTTTCGTTTAACTTAAACAGCGATTAAAAATTAAAGCAGTATGAGTTTCATATGATGACACTTGCTTCCGTACTCTGCGTGTGCTTTAGACTAGAAACAAATGAATATTTAGAACAATGTACGCAGGATATGCTTTTGTTATTTACAATCTTTTGAAATAAATCGTGACTTATTTTTTTTTATCATATTTGCTATATACACATATTTTTATCAACAAATTACATAACAGTTAAATTAAAAATAAAATTTTAACTGTACACGATAAAAATAAATCGTTACTTTCTTAACTAAATGGAGAATTTAAGTAAAGCGTTTTGTGTAAGTGTCTGCTAGGAACGCTTGATTGATTTTCAATTAAGGAATTGTGTTAGTGTCACGTTAACGTACATACAGCACCTCCAACACCGTAATTACATTTCATTTACACTAACACACATGAAAGTGTTATTTCGACGCGATATTAGTCACAATATAGTATATTGTGTGATTAATTTCACACTAGTTTTCAATTGATTTTATGTTGCATGTAGACTTTTTATTTCACGTATATTGCATACATTTTAATTACGTTTATTGATTTGGTTTAAACTAAAAATATGTTTTTTGAAAGTTGCTGTTCCCTAATCTCTATATTTAATTTATAATTAATTTAAATGAATTTCCGGATATTTATCTTATAAGGAAATCCTTACAAATACCTGTTATATAGAATTAAATGTTAAGAAACTTATATTGAGTTAAGAAAAGAAGAAGAATAAAAGTATGCTGTGACAAGTATTTCTAAATATATTTACTCTACCCGTAGAATAAAAAAATTATAATTCACAAATTATGATAAACGTTATAATTATCGTTACTAAAAATTAATAAATAATAAAAAATATAATAGCTATTATATTTTATATAGGATGTAAAACATTAATGAACCTTACGATGCAAAAAGTTATATTGATAATAATCTGTATGCAATTTTTTATTAGTTATTTTTTAATTTGTATAATTTACATAATAAACTATTTGTGTATATTTAGCCGTAATATAATATATTTTCGCTATAAATATATGCACATATGAGATAAATCCAACTATTATGTAATCTATATTCAATAATATGGAAAAGTTTGAAATATATTTTATATATGTGCTTATAAACTTCGCCATGTATAATATACAAAAGTTTCAACATATTCTTGAAATCGAGAAAGCCTAGACTGAAAGCCTACTGAAACTGGAAGACGAAAAACTTATATTAAGTTTTTTTTTTCAGACTGTATAAAATAAATATCATAAGTCAGTAGCCCAACAAGGATATAAATGGGCAAAAAAGTTTTATTTCGGAAGCCCAACTTACAAATTCCGGCTAACTGAGCAACAAATGACTACAATGTATATCAGATGTCGAAATAAAAAAATAATTCAAATTCTCTTCCTTCTTATATTAAATACATACATATATTTACTATAGCATTTATTCTTAAAATTAAATTTATTATAATTATGATTGGCTTTACAATTTGGAAATTAATATAGTGTGTCAAAATGTGTATAACAAATGAAATATTCAACCTTTCGTGCAAATAAATAATAGCAACAATTATTACGTAAAATAAACACATTCACTTTTCTAATATTGGTATGTGATGTTGCGGCGGTTATATTAAACGTGGAAGATGCGATATTTATTGTTTGAAACATATGAAATTCACTGTTACTATTGGTAATACATCAAGTTATAAGAAAGTATATACAAACTAAATACGGATACTTTCATTTCTTTGAGGAAGATATATTTATCATTAATCTTCATAATCAAACACTTGGTGCACGTACTTACTAGAATCTTACAATTGTTTTTGCATCCGCAAGATAATATATTAATATTATATGCGACAATAATATATAAGTACATACAATATGCAGACACTATTTTGTTCGCTAAAAAAACTATGTAAAATTAAATTCTTGAAAATAATAAATTTTTATTTTAAAGAAAATTATAACATTTTCTAATTCTTATATATAATTAAATTTTCCATATAAACTTATATTCATATATAAGTAAAAATAATAAATCAATACAAAATGATTCTCACGATAGAATAAAGCACCTTTCACTTTATTTTTAGAAAAAAAATCATAAAATTATACATACTACCAACGTGAAATCATAAATGTACCTACATCCTACGGTATATATGGGCATAATGTTAATAGAAATTTAAATTACTAACTATGAAAATCTAAATAAACTTCATGGATTGTAATTTATAAAATGCAGTAATTTGGTATTTCAGTACTGATATTTTTCTGTGAGTGTACAGAGCAAGCTATCTTTCTGTTCACTAGGTCGGTCTCAGTGGCATGGCACGTTTGCATATTATTACAATAAGTCGTGGAAAATCTGTCATTTGGATAATTGGGTTTTTCTTTGTGTCGCCCCGGTAGAATTTCATTTTCTTCAATTTTCACCGTGAAAAAACAGTGGTGCTTTAGCTATTTGTATGTTAATTTGGTTGAGTGTACTGGTAGATTTACCGGTAGCTGAGTGGTATAATTCGGTTTTAATTACTGTGCGCGGTTACCTACAACATTTTTTTACTCAACTGATGATTTTTCACTTAAACTTATTTTTATTATAATCCACACTTGAAAACAGCCTTTGGTACAATTTTTTTAAAAATATAAATATTTTTAAATGATTTAATGTTATTTAAGCTGACACTAGCAATGGTTTAACTAAAACGTATATTTATGTGTTATATATGCATATATGTGTGTTGACACGATATTATTAATAACAGTTTGGTTAACAAATAAATACCAAATATTAAATACAACCATAATAGTTTGTGTGCACGCGTACGATAGGCGCACATTTATATATGTAAATATAGGAAATGTCGGCACAGACAGACATAAAATACATATTTATTGATAGAGGACATCCCTTTTACACAATTACACATACATAAATTACCAAATATCGCTATATTTTATATTATTAATTATAAATTTTACAATAAAATCTATTACTCATACATAGCTGTGCACATATACACCAATGTAAAAGTAATAAATATCAATAATATGATAATTTGACAAAAAATATGCTTTTAAATAATAATATTTTATACTAAATATTAATCAGAACTGCGTAAATACTGCCCATTATTAATAAATAACATATACTTCATGCACTTAAAATACATAATGTAATATTGGAAAAAAATTGTAATATGTTAAATATGATTTTATGTATTTATTTTTAGCAGTATATATTTTTTAATTTTCTAGTATCGCGTAATACGATAATTACAGGAATTAAACCTAAAAATAATTGTTTGTAATTTTTGTGTGTACAGCATAGAATACAAATTTACGTCGATATAATATAAAAGTTCGTTGAAATGCCAATGAAAGTACTTGCACAATACTTTTAAATAGACTTTTATATTACACAACATACATTTCGAATAACTTAAGTACTTTTCATGGCACTGAAATGTCATTACAAAATTTAAGTATCAAGTATAGGCAGTATTTGTAATTCATGCTTTAAGTATTTCTCTTCTCAAAACTTAATGTCTTAAGTCTAAAAATAATTAATGATCTAGATCTGGTACTAGTGGCTCAATTGATTTTACAATGGAATTTTTATAAAACAAAAGTAGTTCAATAACAAAACACTTTTTTTTCATATAACATCATTTGTCATCATGAAGTTTCTTACATTTTTGATTTACAATATATACATTTTTTTTAATATTCAATATAGGTTTAGAGACTTTCAAGACGGATATTTTCGTTGAAATCACGTTTTAAAAATTTGTTATACTTATGACTTCGTATAAGAAAGTAAAAATGAAATAATACGAACTAAAATAGTTCAAGCATAGCAAAACAATTTTATATTTGTTAAAATGATATCGTAATTGTATTTAAATAAAAAGGTTTGCGGTATTCGAATCGCGTTGATTATTTGATGTCGCTCGCTTTGCCATGATGCATTCGCGTTTTACTATAAGTAGCGTGGCTTTTTTTTACTGAGTAGGTATGCAAACGGTAAGCGAAAAAGTTTTTAATGGCATTGAAATTATAAAAGTTTTAAATTAGATGATCTCGGCAACGCCCTGCTGCTGTTGAGGGTATGTGTGTGTATGTTAAGTGGCCATGTCCTTCTGGAACATCGCTCAAACATGGCCCCCGTTTTTGCATCCCTGTTATTAAAATGGCTCATTCGTAATTTTCCGTTGTTTCCTGCTGTCTGAAAGCAGAAAACTTTCGTCTTTGGAAAAGATTTTCATCGTTTTTCTTTGGTGTTAATTTTACATAAAACTGCAGTTAGTATCCAGGTATATATGCAAGCAAGCTGGAAGACTTGAAAACAAATTGTAACTTTTGTAGAAAAGTTTCAATTTCCAAATAATAAATTGTTCTACTTAGTACACATACTTTTTTCATTTTTGAATTATGTATATGTTCTAAATTTAAATGAATTCTAGGCCAATTTCTTTAGTTAATTTTGACAAATCTAATCAAGGCATATTTCAATATATATAATTATCAACAAAAAAAAATCATATTAAAGAATAGTAGGTATACTTTCACGATAGCCGCGTATACATTTTTTTTAACTCGATTTTGTTTCCGTTGCCACCTATATTAAACAAAAACCACATATATACACCAGGTAATATGCTAAATCTGGGTTACTACGGTGATACCAATATAAATTTCATCACGAACAGCAATTCGAAAGTGTAGATAACACCGATTTTTCGTGTTATCACAATTGCACCAGCCGCAACGTTTGAGTACATTTTTCTAAATTTATATATAGAATTATGTTTGATAACTAACAAAAACTCATCAAAAATGAAAAATTTTATTATTTTCTTATAATAAGCCAGAAATGTGATAAAATAAGAAACCAAAACGTCCAACATTTAAAACAACTAACTAATCTCCAAAATATTAATTTTAAACTATTTAAATTTAAGTAATTTATAGATATGTCTCCATTGCGCTTCAATGTATAAATGTATAGATAATTTAATAAAACTTAAGCGTGTTGAAGCACGATTATAATTGTAATTGCAGAAAACTAACGTTAATTTTGAATAGTGTTATAATGATTCTTTTCACGCACTGTTTCTATACAATTATGGTAGTCAAAACGCTATTTCATTTGTAATTAATGCGAGTAATTTTAACAACAATTATTAGCGCCTTGCCGTCGTTATATTAGTATTGTTATTACGTCAATTACCATTTATTTTATTTGAGATAATTAGATTTTATGATAGTGAATAGAGTAAACAAAATATATGTTTTAAAGACAACTAAAACATAATAAATAGTTAGTTTAACTTTGCTCAGTAGTGTTTAAAATCAGGCCACAAGAGATAATTGAAGAATCAGTACATCGTGGCGTTCGTTGACTTTCACTTGTTCGACAAAGTTGGCCGAAAGCGGTTTGCAGATGTTCCGTGATATATCACTCTTTTTCCACAAGATAAACACTATTATTTCATTAATTTTACAAGAAGTAAGTAGTGTCACTTTACGAATTACTATATATTAAATATTGTGGTTTTAGGATGCTTTTTGGAGATATTCGTCTTAAAAAAGATAAATCTAAAATTATGATACGTGATATTTAATTTTTTTTTAATTATTGAACAATAGTAATTATTTCTAATAAAATACTACTAAAATAAAAATAGAATTAAAAACGAATAAATGTGTTGATAATATGTAGGTTTAATTAGTGATCTAGAATATAATGACCTAAACATAACAGGTTTAAATATTTTCAGTCGACCTTTTCAAGTACATTATTTATATTTTATATAAACAATACATTATAACCAGCAAACATACACACACCTACACATTCCTCGAGAACATGTAATGAGTTATGTAACTACCAGAAGTTGGAAAAAAAATTATCCAATTAATATCTGCGTAAGAATTAATTTTTAATTAACATTCGTTATTTTTATTAGTAATAAATTTGGTGTATATAAATTTAAGCTTTTTAATTTGAAAAATAATATTCCGCACTATATAACACCAGTGGGATCATAAAAAATCTCTCAAAAATATCATGTTTAATAAACAAATGAGGTTGCTTGAAGCCGCAAGGTCGGCGAGGCACTGCTTGTTTTCACTGTTCCAATTTAATAATAATAACTTTTGAACGTCTAGCTAAGAGATTCTCAATAACCGAAAATCAATCCCTCATCCATACAATTTTAATTGAGTGTTGAGTGATTTATTTTTGTTTCTGAAATTGAGAGATTCAATAAGACAAACGTATCGGAAGTAAAGTTGCGAATTTGGGTCAAAGAGATCAACGTCATCAAATATTTGGGAGAATTAACTAAGAAACAGAAACGGAAAAGAGAAAGAAACTTGATACTAAAATAAAGTATGGGAAGGTAAAAGAAAATATAATTAGGTTCTTTCGTATAAGAATAAATATTTATTTTTATAGAATGCTTTTAACGATAAATATTTGTATAGAAGTATAAATTATATATTTCACTTTTTCTATAAGAAAAGTTGTGATTTGCTATTTTTGTGCACAACTTGAAAAGTAAATATATTTAAGGTAATGGTTAGTCATGCTGAAGGCAGGGGACAAGTAACCAAGCCATCTATTTGGTTAACCGGAAGTGTAGTGGAAGGAACTACTCGCAATAAGCGGTCAATGGGTCACGCTCCGAGGCTTGGAGCTCCGTCATGGTCACACATTTATTATCACGTTTTCCATTCGCACATATGTACATATATACACACAGTTTTTATCTTTTATTCAATAATTTAAACCCTAGCTTTAGTATTATGAACAGGATTTGAAATGTGTAAATCGTAATATAACGGAAATTGAACGTCGAAATTTATTAGACGATTAAAACTATATTTAATTATAACTATTATATCTGTACCACATAATTATGTAGCATCGCTAATTTTTTAAGGATTGGTCTATATTAATTACATATTTAAATAGTTTTGAAATTCTAGGCTAAATTAATGAAAAAGTAATTTTTTTTTTTAAATTAACACACTTTTGTTTTTAACCCATTTAATGAAATGAATTTCTCTTGATCATTATTTATTTTCTGTGATTGATTCCCTAAAAGGTAAATGTCCGGTAATTAGCAAATTGAATTATGTTAATAAATTGTTAGTTGGAAGGATTCGTAAGCCTAAAAGACAACGTTCTATGCATACCCTTCCACACCGCCATGAACCCTGTGATAATTAAATTACTTTTAAACCAATTTGTATAATTAACACACAGGGCACTGGCCCTAAAATTGCCGAAAAAATACGTATCTACTCTTTGTTTGGCTGATTAAAATTATTCATAAAACAATTCGTCAAATTGTCTTTTATATTTCTAAACATACATCGTATTTTCATTAGACACTATTTATAAATATATATTTTAGTTATGCATAAATATACAATTTTGAATAAAGTCTATATGGAGTAGCGTATAATATATCTGTCTAGATATGTAAATAGCATCAGTGATCGTAATATTGGGTGTTTTATATTCATTAAATTTGTTCTGGTATTCAAATGAAGGTGGGATTTTATTGAAGTCTTGTGCTGCTTCGCGCCAGATGACTTCTTCTTCAAATTACTTTCACAAGAAATGTCGAGATCTGTATGACAGACACACATACCTACACCAGTGCCAGTGCCTTCGTTCGTACTTCGCTGTTTCAAATAAGCTCAAATTGACAAAATGTAAACTTGCATTTCATTACAAATATTTATAGCTTCATGCATTTTAATAAGATTATTATTTACAGCGAAAAATATTACATTCATTTCGCACACGAAAATATAAACAAGTTTTATTTATCAGATTACTTTATTTAGTACCACGAAAGATTTGATTAGTTAATTCATATGATTTGCCAGAATAACAAATTCGAATTATTCTGGATTGGGTAGCATAGGGCTTGTATGTATATATGTATGTGTGTGTGGTGTGTGTGTGTGTGTGTGGAAATGGCAAAGTAATGTAATTGCATTGGGCTCTGGGATTCAGCTGAATCTGCATTTTTGGCCCTCTACCGGAATCCGGAAACCGATTCTAGAGTAACGAAGTGTTATGCGTGCGGGAAATCGACAAATCGACCACCAAGCGAAGAGACCGACTCAATCTTATTATATTTAAGTTTAAGTATTACATTTAAGTTTATCGACTTTACCCTAACTAATAGCAAGTTGTACCAACAATATTAAATGGTAATTGAAGATTAAATAAATTTGTTTATTTTTTTATAATAAAATTTATCGCGGAAATAATTGCGACAATTAAACTTTATCGACTAATTAATTAGTATTTCTATGATATATGGAAAGTAGTATAGAAATTGAACATGTAATTCAAAAGATATTTATTTATTGTTTACTTATTTGTTTACAATAAAGTTATATAGACAAATGTTCACATGTGAAATAATTGCCTATGTATTTTTACACACAAATGAGCGCTACTTTCCAAGGCTAGACATTTACTTCTCGTATAAGTAACTAATATAATTGATTGATGCATTCATAAATTCTTAATTTAATTTATTCACCATACTACATCGCAACTAAACAAAACGCACAGTTTATAATTGTATTTAAACACCTGGTTTCTTACGGATTAACAAAAACAGCTGTCCTTAGTTTGAACGTTATTTAATTGAATGGACTTACATAGAAACATCTTTAACGTATATTGAAAACAAAATATATTTAAATTAAAATATCTTTTAATATTTTTTTTGTGTCGTTAACTTCACGAAATTCCCGTGGTGTAAAACTTTGCGAATTCATTAAAACTCAGTAGACAAACACAATTTCAAAGTTACCAACACAAATCTGCTATAGTGATATCTATATAGACAGAATATATTAATATATTATTTATGTCACTTTGTACATATATAGTCATGGCAAAAATAAAAGGGCATCATCTAGAAACTGGAAAATAGTTGAACAATGCCTGCCTAGCCTGCTGGAAAAAGTTTTTATGCATTCTTCGCATATTTCTACAACTTCCAACTTATACACTGCAAAATGCAAAAGGAGGTACTAAAATGCATGCACTTTCCAAATCATCGAATAAAACTTTTTTCCCCGGTTTTTATTCATATGGGTAACAAATAGAGCGATAAGACAAACTCCCTTTGTAGAGTACTCTTAGTTAGGGCTGTTTATATATTATATATGGTTGGTTAGTTGGGAATGAAAAAAATCAAATCAAAACTTGAAAACAGTTGACTATATTATGTATATATAGCAGTGGTAGGCGTTCCACTGTTTTTTTATTTTATTTCTTTTTCTTCTTTTGTTATTTATGACCGGGACTGCAAATTTATGAGCTTCGTGTTTTGTCAATCGAGTGTGTGCCTCGCCGGATTTATTTTATTTTTTATTTTCGCCGCGAGCCGGATGAATGTCAGCGCCAGTATCATCAACTAGTAATGCGGAAATGCGAGCCTTCGATTGTTTTAAGTAGACAGAGGTTTATTCAATGCTAATTTCTTGATAGTTTACCAATATGGTATCTCTACAAAAACTATTACGGTGTGTAGGCTTATAAAATGTTGCAATATACATAAAAAGTTCTAAAGCCAAAATATTGAAAAAGACAATTGTTTAAAAAATTCTTTTATTCAAATAAAACAGACAGTAATTTTTATAAATTATTAATAGCTACAGTCTGTTAGAGAGTGGAGGCTTAATTTTCTGTTGATTTAATGTTTTTATATTTTTAATATTTGTATTATCTTAAAAAAGAAAATGCTTTTTAATACGTAATGTCTTATGTAATAACATGCAGACTGAAGTCAATTTCGAATCTTTCGCTAACCCCTTGACGCAACTCACCTCACACCACTACTATGGTGAATGTAATTGGGTTTGTTAGCTAACAAGGATTAGGTGTCAGCAGCGACGCTATCCACACGCGTCGCCTGGAATGGTACTAACACTGCACGCATCGGTCTTAAGTTTTGATATCTGCTATATTTAGTAATATGAATTTAGTATACAGATATGAATACAAATACATGTATCCGAGTAATTAAATTGTAAACTATAATGCGCAACTGTATCAGACGGCGCGCATGAATGGAATCATGGTATTAGTTTGGAACTCCAGAACATTAAAAAACTAATTCATATATTAAAATTGGAGCACATAAGTGACACATTTACTAATTAATCAAGTTTATTGAAAGAACTGAAAATAAATATTGTATATATTCAAAAATATTTAAATTGACACAAACAATTTTTATGCTGATTTATTAC
Source organism: Nebria salina (assembly GCA_944039245.1). Classification (NCBI taxonomy): domain Eukaryota; kingdom Metazoa; phylum Arthropoda; class Insecta; order Coleoptera; family Carabidae; genus Nebria; species Nebria salina. The sequence continues at coordinate 1,325,073 of OX063273.1, read as the reverse complement.
GCACTACATGTCACTGTTGTGCTCCAAAGGATCGATATAGTATAGCTTGTAGCATAAAGGACAATAAATAACCTTATTTCGCTTCAAATGTCGTGCCATTATTTTTCATTAGGCTTTCAAAATGCATATCCAACGTTTCACTAAATAATTCCGAACAAAATCTAGCTACTATTTGAAATGTCACACATATTTGAATATCAAGGGGTGATAAATGTTAAAAATGCATGTTATTACCCCACTTTCTGTAGTAGTGGAACGTACGCCCATGTTTTTTTAGAGGGGTCAATGGAACTTTTATAGCGATAGTCTTTTCAGGTCGGGGCAAATGTGTGGTAGTTTTTTTTTTGTATAGTTAAATTGAGTTAACTGAAAAAAATTGTTGGGCAAATATTTTTTGTTCGGTGAGTAATTCGTTTACGAGGTATTATGTTATTTATTTGTTTCACATTTCAGAAGTAGGCTAGTATGTATTTATTAGATTTTATGTTATTTTTTTTTTTATTTTGTTTAAAGCGGAATAGTGGTATGTATATTGATTTTGCATTTTTTTCTTTCGTTATACTTTATGTTTGACTGTCATTTTTTTACGAGTTGTGATATGTGTGCGGTAGATTGAATTGTGACGTCAGCCGTTCTTTCAAAGATGCGCGATGCGGGTTTATATAAGTTTGTGGGCGATGCACCATTTGGATATAATATAATCTTCCCTAGTTCAACACAAGATTTATGACAGAAGAGGGAGCGAAAAGTCAAGGAGTGTCATGGATTTTATTTTCTGTGTAGTCAGATTTTCAGTTGAGATATTGTACAAATTTCACATCTGATCCGCGTATACCTACTATATACACTGTTAGAATCCTTTCATTTACTTCTGAAAAAAATCTTTAAATTACTAATAAAAATGAGTTAAAACATTTATGTCACGACCTTTTCCAAACTGAAGCAACATCTTAAGGATACTTAAGAGCCTGAAAATGCTATAAAATAGTTAAACGCTCCTTAATAATTTATTGCTGTTTCACAAACACATTTGAAAAATTTTAAACGGTCTTCTAAATTTAGGATAACGTATTATAGAAAAACTATAAACTACCAAATATATATGCATAAATAAATAAGAAATTTTCAATAAATTTTGTATTATGTGAAGGATGTATGTAAATATATAATGAAACTAAATTTGAAAAATAAATTTTTTATATTTTATTTTATTTCACATTGATTTTTATAAACATCAAACATTGCCTTTTGTGATTATTTTTGACCATATTAATCAGTGCATACTAACGATATGGTTGCTGTGAGATAAAAAAAAATCTCCTTATATCCAATGTTATGTATCCCATATAAATAAATGGCATAGCAACTGACAGGGCAAAAGGCAAAAATAAAATGAAATCCGTATAGCTAATGATCGTCGGTGGATAGTCCAGTCCAGTCCGGTCACTCTTAACTGATTCAAATGGCCATCTTTCTCCATTTTGTGTGGCGAGCGTGGAACGTGAACATCACGCACACACGGGAATCAAAGCGTGACCGTGTCATTTATCCCGGAATGTAATCCGACGGAGATAAGGATATTTAGAGGACGTTTAGATTGACAAAAACATACCTATTATTTAACTAATATATTAGGACCCAATTTCCTGGCAAAGACATATTTCATTTATAACTTGCAATAGACATAATTAAGTATTTAATTAAATATCTGTTACGCATATTATAATCATAAATATTTAGATCGGAAGCTTACGAAATTACGTCTAATAAATTAATATAAAGCAAAATAACGAAACTTTAAACCTAGTTGTAAAGCTCAACTTGAACAGAAATCTGAGTGCTTTGGTGGTAACGTCATTCCTGTGGCTTTGTTCGAACTTAAACGTTATCCAACGTAATACTATACCTATATTAGCAATAAAAAGTTTTGACGATGACCACATATCGAATGGCTTCCAAATGAATGCATAATTTTAAAAGGCAAAGATAGTTAAAGTATGCGAGCAACAAATCTAGCAACCAATTAACTTTTGTGCCCTAAGAATTTAATTTGCCGAGAAACTTGAACAGCATTCAATATGTCCTATTTTATTCAAGATGAAATAAGTACTTACATACCTATTGAAAAGACATATACCAATAATTCAATTTGTTAAAGTGCATTTATCTCGTTAAAATATAAGAGAAACTCTTTTATTATTATTATTTTCTGGTTAGAAAAGATATTTTATTACTCTGCAAAGATATGCTAGCCCGCGCAGCGGCGAAGAGTAGCGGGACGCTAACAAACTTAATCCATTTAGGACGCTAAGGATTACGCTCGTAAAAACTGGTAATCAATTTTTATATATGAAAATATGAAAAGCTAAGCCCCTAATTCATATTAACACTAAAATATATTTGAACGGGACTATGTTTGCATGTAGGTTTAAAAATACATACATGCGTGGATATTGTGTAGCTCCTTTGTATTTCTATTCAAGTAGTGATATTTTATAATTTGTATTATATACAAGACAATGATAACAACTGCTGAGTAAGATAAATCGTTTCTGTGTGTATGTAAGATATATTTCATGAATAATGAAATTTCAAACAATGTCAAATTTGTGTGAGCTGCTCAGAGCATGGCGAGGTGTAGGACGGGGTGAGGTGCCCCCGTTTAAAATTCTTGCCTGGATTCCTGACATGCAGTGTTCAAGTTTAAATACTTGGCAAGTCTTGGTTCTGTGGTACGTACGTTCCGTAGGGCTTAAGCGCGCGCCAATGATAAAATCTCATGCTAGATTAAACCAACCATCCCTCAACCCCTCTAGCACTGTTCGAGCACTACACACCCGGAATACTAAAGAAACTTCACTACTTCACCGGAATTTTTAACTAACTTATACATTTTAAGTACATCACAGGTATTAGATCACGTTTAATAATTTAAGGATATTAGTAACTTTAAATATAATTTATAAGATATTATAGAAATTATTTTTTTTATAAAAAAGACTAAAAACATCATACAATTATTAACATATATTTAAGCTAAAAAATCATTACATTTGATTTACTGATAGAATTCACAAAGTTCTAGAATAATATAGTAACTAAGCATTTCGATTTGTAAGCGTCTAGACGTTTTTTTTCCATTAAAATAAGGGTTAAACTACGAAAATGTAAATCTGCTATATGTTATAATTTAGAATTGATTCAAGTTTTGAGCACGCAAACCGATCCCGTTCCGGTTTAATATCCGATTCAAGTGACCCGGAAGTGGGCAACTATCGATACGTGAACGTGTTTCCGCAATTAACGGTAACACGAATCGTCACACTTGTTTACTGCAGGCGTCACTCTCTGTTTTAGTGCTTTTAGAGATATTCGATTTTTGTTTTTTTTTTTGAGGCACACGTCAGCCAGATGAGTCATTCTTCTTCCATTAGACAGACTCAAATGATGCGTGGATGATTATAAACCTCTCTTTCATCCTTTATCCTGTGTGTGTGTGTGTGTTTGTACTGATCTCGCTTTGGTTTTAGTATTCGATCTCTGTCTAATGTGAGTGATATGTGAAATATGATATATGAGCACGTTCCGGTAGATGTATCGATATTTTCAAAAGTTAAAAATTGGGTCGTTCAGTTTCAGAGTACATTTACGCACATTTTTTTTATTGTACCTATATTGCAGGATTTTTTTTTGCGCTGTCCCTAAAATAACTAATATACGAAAAGTATGACAGGAAAATTTAAAAACTTGATAAATAATTGTCATTTAATTTTTCTTTAAAACTTGGTCTTTATAAGATTTATAAGAAGAAATTCATAGGAGTATCATTTTTCAAAATTAAACTCTCATATTAATTTCCATTGTGTCGGTTTTTTATTTTTTTTTATTTTTCACACACAAAAATAACTTTTCATAAGTCATTTTAAAAAAGGGTTCATCTGTTTTAAGTGATTGATTACTCAGCATTTTAAATCTACAATATACAATATTATATTTGATAATAAAAATATTTAATAGATATTTTTCGTTTGTTTTACAGAACATCTTGGAGAAGTTCAATCCAGGAGCTCGCCAGATGATCAATGCTGGAAAAACATATCTGAAAGCACTACATGGTAAGTTATAATATTTCTTTTTATTTTGTGGCAACAAGTAATATTTTTTGGTTTGTAATAAAATGTAACGTAGTATTTTATGTTACGAAATAAAAGTCAATTGTTTTGAAATATTTGAATGAACCACATAAGGCAGTGGCCACATTTGCTTGATGATGATATGTGTGTTTGATCGAGACAAATGAGTAAAAGTCAAAAAACAAGTTGCTCTCGCTACGTGGCAATGGCGGTCTTTTCAACAGCGAACTTCTGACATGAACCTAGAATACATTTAAATATATTTCACCTTTCCCTAGCTAGCTAGCAACGCTAGTGCTTTCACAATTGTTATGTCTCCATCGAGAGCCCCGATTTTTTTCCGTCTTATTTGCAAGCAAAATCAAATGATGAATCTTTCAAACGTTACGCCAAAGAACTGATTGTCATTTTGTATACAGTCGTTTTAAAAAGTATGTCTGTGTGCGTGTTTTCAAAATAAATCGCAACATGTTTATTGTGGTTTAGGATTATACGAATTTGAATTGGGGATCAAATCCCCTAGGACTCTAAGGTATAAAGGGATTTATCGGGATATTTGACGTTACTTACAATCTGTATATTGGTTGGATTTGATGGAATATTGATTTTATGAGCCGCTTATCCTTAGATAAAGATTAGGTTTACATGTTTTTAATTTGCTGAAGATGTACAATCTATAGGGGATACATTCGAGAGCTTTTATAATAAATAATTTAAATACACAAGTAGAATTCTATAAAAGGCAATTGAATTTATTATACTAGTAAATAAAATAAAATTTTATTGAATTGATATTTATTATGATACTTTAATATTGCTGCCAAATTTTGATTCGTTTTTGTTATATTTACTATTGTAGTAAATTTTATTGGACTTCATGAGACCGTGCATCAGTGGATTTAAAATTCGATCGTTATGAATTGTGAATTTATACAAAATTTGGTATCCATCCGTTAAGTATCTTCAGAGGAGAAGGAGCGATAAATATTGGTCTTACGAGCGAGCACCTAAGCGAGCGACGACTAACATCCAAGAGTTATATATTTTTGGATGCAGAGCCATAAAAGACGAACTCTTTGGCTTAACGTACGTAGTACCGAAGAGCTAAAGCATTCGATCGTGTATATTTTTCTTTAATAAAAATTTCACCAATGCCAATCCAAGCCGCAGAATGCGAACTCTGCATATATATAGCAACTAAGTTAACTGACTAGCACTGTGGGTTGTAGATCTCTAAGAGTTTCATGAGAAGTAAACAAGAAAAGGCACGATGTATATTTATTATAGAACGATTTTTTATCAGATACATTAAGATATTTCATATTAGGATACTTATTTAAATCTATAGCAGACTTAGAGATAATTTAAGGGTTTTACCTTGATAATAATTATCTCGGCTAGCACGCAAAATTCTATAAGAGTTTAACTTTCAGCGAATGTTGGTTTTTAATTTCTTATCGATTCAAGACACTCTTGTGTAGAGAAAGAGAGAGAGAGAGAGTGTCTTTGGGCTGTCGCCGTCATATAAATGAGTTCATTAGCGTATCAGCACGAACCAATATACCACGTGACATACACATACAGCCCCTGGTATAATATATCTGTCGTCATAAATCAAAATCTGTCTTAATTAACATCATGAGATTGTCGATACACATTCAAGTGCAGCGCTATCTATAAAGAGTTTGTTGTTGCGGCAATTTTGTTTTGTGTTTTCCCTGAGGCCGTTGGGCCTGAACGCTGTGCGGGGTTTTGTTGCGTTTTTTTTGTTGAAAGTAAATCATATATTGCATTATTCACGAGATTTCGAGATTGTAATTCTGAGTGGCGCCACTAAAGGTCTAGGAATTTAAATATTACTATCGGGGGAAGGTATTAAATCGGGGCTTATCGTGAACGAGTGGTTATTACAAAGATTTAAATCCCTGAGATTACGAAGCTAAATAAATGTTATTTGATTTAGTTTGACTAATTAAGTGCAACTACTATATTACATTATAGTAAATTTTTGTCTGTCTTAAATAAATTATTAATAGTTGAGCGCATCCTAAAATATTGGGAAGGCAATCTGCGTTGTAGTTTAATAATAGAAAAAAAAAAACATCTGCAGTATCTTGCATTGAACTTTCGTATACTCATGTTGCAGGTGTATTTTGGTGAGAGAAACAAAATTCTCTAAAAATATAAGTAAATATAATAATAATTATTATTATTAGAATGTCAGATTACTAGACTTATAAAGGTGCATTTTACACCATACAAAAGTCTTAAAATTTCATAAATTTTATTTCAACAGGCTCTGAAGCGTACACACATAGAAATGACAGATCGACATATATACAGAACGAGAGGAAGACTCGTTCCAAAGAAAAATCAGATTCGATTCAGGAATAATCAAAATGTGTATTTCCGTAAAAATCTCATATTTATAATACTTCTTTATTGATATACGAAAAGAAATGTATAAGAAAGGAAATATTGATAGGTCATTTTACTGCGTAAGATAATATTTAATTCCAGATACACATACGCAAAATGGTGGATGCGGCTTTTATTATGTGTAATTTAAAGATTTTAATTTTTCACGCCCATTTAATATATTTTATTAAATGCAATTAAAACGAAAGAAGAATCATTTGAAATATACATTCATATTGCATTAAATATGTAATATGCTCCGGTGCCTAGTGTCATATACAAGCGTACCAACGTAATAAATGTGTTTTAATAACGCGAAATTGAAATCACACTCTTGTTCTCTTCTGCTTGATACTGTTTACCTTTACACACACAAAAACACACACACATATACACACCCACATACATACAGTTATTAGTTATATTTTACTTAAATAAAAATGTTCTAGATACTGTTCATATTTCATATACTATTTGCAATAGTTGGAAAATTAAGTCACCTATAGTTTTTTTTACATTTCACCGATCTTTTCGTTTTCGATTTTTTCTGTATGAATGGTATACTTATAAATAAACTACAGTAATCTTCGATCCTGCCGGGTTTTCAACGAACGCTAGTCATGTAGTTTTTCTGTTAGTGTTGACATCTATCCCCAACATCAAGAATAAATACATCCTTCCCTTATACGGCCTCCCACGACTTCGTCCACTTCCCCCTTAGCGCCAGTTGCAAGGAAAAAAAGCGTAAAAACCGTAATCCCCTGTCCAGATTGATTTTTGCCTCAGTTCACTGGGCCCGGAGCCTCATTGAGGTCTTATCAGAAGAATGACCATCGGTCGAACGCCTCTGCCACTCGCTGTGCCACAGAATTTTCGCTACCAAGAGTTAATGATAAAGAAAAACATCCATGATTGAAAAACATTGTCGAGCCAGTCTTTCTGTTGTGTATTGTCACATCTTTCAAAAGCCGGAAATATTCAAAGTACTGGCGCGCACTCCCGGAGCTCCGGAGTAGATTCTTTTTAAGAAGATTTAATCTGTAAATACGACGTGTACGTAGTACGTAAGATTCACTGACCGAAAAGAAAGATTGTGCAAATATATTCTATCGCTTGAATCGCGAAAGACTGGTATAAAAGAGATATACTTTGAAATCTTGTTTGAGCAAAAACAGTATTTACCCGCTACATATCTTCGTTTTGTTCATCATCCGCTTCCGGAGAACCGGGAACGTTTATTTCAAGTATTTTTTTGTTTAAATTTTAAATTGGATGAATTAGTTTTGACTGCAATTCTTTTTTCTCGTATATATTAGTCGAAATCTTTACACTACAATAGAACTTTACTCACTTAACCGTTTTCAGTAACGCAGGAAGGGAGTTTTTATATGATCTTTATCAGATTTTCAATTATATAAAATTATTTTATTTTATAAATTTCCATGGTCACATTTTAGGTTTGTTTAAATATTAGATCTCTATCTCTGCTCGCTCCTACCACCCACATACAAACACACACATTTATGCTTTGACAAGTTATGTTGGTATTTTTATATATGTATATTTCAATTTTACTGACGGTATCAAACAATAAATTAAATCGAATGTATAGTCTCAATATCGAGTAGAGAGCAAGCTAGGGGGTGTTCCATGTCACCCCATGTTGCATTGGCACCAGTGTAGATGCACCCTTGTAGATGCACGCAGCGATTGCTATTTCGCGAGAATGCACAGACAAAAGGCATTCAAAGGGCAATATCCTTATATTCTCTAGTCGTCCTTATCCTCGGTTGTGTGAGTGTGTTTGTGTGTACATTCTCAGTCAAAAGTTTTTATTACTTTTGCACACACAGGACAGCGAGATAACGAAACACACATAAATAGTCTTATCCAAGCTAGAAAATCAATAGAAAGTTATATAATATAAATTTCAAATACGGTTTTTATTTATTTGTGTCGTAAAATATTCTTACACTGTTGAAAATATTCCGGCAGCTATAATAATAATCTCAATATATAAATCATAGATTTGCGTTCGGAGCAGTGAAAAAGTCATTTTTGCGCTTTCGCGCTTAGTGGCGTGTGTTAAACGGCTCGTAACAATTCGCAATCACCTTAATTCGTTTAAATTCGCACAATCGCTCTCTGCTGGGCCGCGCCCTGTCCCAACGCCACTCTTTTCAGAATCCAAACAGACAAATTCGTTCAATTTTCAAACGTTAATTGTACCGATATGTTACACCAACCAACCACTCACTTGTTATTCTTCTTTGGTTTCTCGCGTGGAAAATAAAACATGCGGCCTTAGTCTTTTCGTATATATAGAATATGAGTTATTGTACACGTATACATACATATGTAGCATGATGTGTTTTGTTTCACCAGCAGCGTTTGTTTTAAATTTCATACGTTCTGGTTAAACTATTTATTTTTATTTTTTCTTTTTTCAATGTGTAACATTTCATTTTTGCCCGATAAATAGTACTGCGGGCATAAAATATTACGTACGGCCAACGAGTTATTGGTACTTAACGCGCCTGACTTGGACTTATGGGCCCTATAACCCAAATAGTGTTATGGTCAAAATGGCACACGCTTTATTATTTTTATATCTGTTTATAAAATTATGTTTTTAAAAAATTATTATTTATCAATTTTTAAAATTAATTTCCTCCTATATTTATATATCACAATTTTGTATTTTAAATAAAGAATATCGAAATAGTATTAACAAAAATAAACAATTTGAATAATGTATTATTTGTAGATACGTATACATTATTTACATAAATACGTATTTATATTTTCAAATCCAAAAGCATAAATAGTAATAATATAATTTAATATATTTTAAAAATGTTTTGCTATTTGGATAATTTGGTGAGCTTATCCAAACGTATAATAAATTTAAAAGCAAATGACGAGTCGCTCCTGGTATTTATAATTCCAGTGGCGTCGGAACACTTGAAATGGGGTACGGGGTGATTTTCGGGACAGGATAATCGAGTTAGACACGGAAGACTGCTTCCGGAATCCCTGGAGTAGTTCAGGAGTGGCTCCGGTTGTCCGGGTGTATATTGTCTTTCAACATAGAAATAATACAACAGATTATACCCCAGCTCCAACTAATCTACTCTTTCCTCAAGTTGCTCCTCTCTTATCGCATTCTTTGATAAGCAGTAGAAAGTTTGAATATATATATTTTTTGAGGTTGATAAAGATTGTGCTTAATGTGTTGAAAGTTGTTGCGAAATCTAATTCTCAAATTCCAATGCATTAATTTGTGTCCGGGCTTAGTATTATATGGCATTAGTATATTTAGCGTGCTATCCCGTCGTAAAAAATACAATAAAATAGGCGGCGTGTGGTAGACATTAGGTCCAACTCAGCAGTATCATAGGGCGCCTTGTCCTCCCTACAGCCATTCTTCTTCTAGAAGAATCTAGCAGGGCTATAAAGTAGTTTGGGTATTCAACGCAACGACCCTCGCCAATCACTCAAGTAACAATGTTAGCGAAGAGACATGCTTCTTCTTCTCTCTATGTAGCGTCATCATCCATGCATCCATCTTAAACACACACACAGACACACATCTACCAAACTCACGTCATGCACTATAAAGGGTTAAAAAAAAACAAAACTTGTGTTCCTGATTGAAATTGTCCAATAAATCTCCAAACCGCAATAATAAACCGATGAGCAACATAGAAAATAAAAGAAACGAACTCGTCCCAATATCGCAGTCCAGTGCATACAAATATAAATATGTGTACGTTCATTGGAACTTAAATGTAATTTCTTTCTCAAATACAATATATTCAATTCATGTTACATTATATAACTGACTATTGTTATATTTTCAATATTTTAAATTGACCAATTGTTCAACAATGGGATGTTCAGGAAATTTTAAAATTATATACTGTCTCAACGTTGTTATATATTTATAAGAAATTACTGGCATAAAAGGACGAAATAACTGCGAGAACTATATTTGTGGTGAATGTGCGTTTAACATCATGTGGAAATAGTTTTTCCTATTGTACATGATATATCCTTCTACACGTTTATATATTTACGTTCTCGTAAAAAAAGCAGTTATTGTACAATAAAAGAAGCTAGAAATAGACCTTTGTTCGTTGCAATTTTGTTAAAACGGCTCAACATATAGCACAAACGCGTACAACGAAGTTTTAACAAATTTTTTAATTTTACGCCTTGAGAACAAATATTTAATTGCAGTAGGAAAATTTTGAAAATATAATATTTTGCCGGAAATTATTATGAATTTTTTTCAAACAGCAACCATCTTGAACAAATGCAATAAAAATGTTCTTTAATCATTCTTTAATTCCTTCATAAATAAATTCAAGAAAAATATTCGCTATCCAAAATTATTTTAATTTTTAATTTTCGAAATGAAATTGTTAATCATAGTTTTTATACAGTAGTATACCACCATGAAGGCGTATATATAGTATCGTAGAATGTTCCAAACAATTATTAAATAAACAGCTGTCGTCACCACTAAATGGAACAGAAACTGGCCATTCTGGCGTTGCATTTGCAATTAACTTAGATAAGCTATCCGCCGCCGTGTATATTGTGCAATGGTAACATCTTTACTCGAAGAACGAAGGGACTTTGGGACATCTGACTATCTTACACTGACACACACACACACACACAGGGCTATAACTTCCGGCTGATATCCTTTTCCTTCCGGGAACGGCTGCACAACAGATCTCCTACAGGACATTTACCTCGTCTTACCCTTATACCAAGCCAGGGATATCGTAATCTTGTACACTGTTAACGAAATTAACTTTTTTCTTCCGTCTCTATTGTGTGCGTGTGTGTTTTTTGGGTGTCCGATAATTTTATTTTGAAAGTTTGTTTTGTATAAAATGGTATATTGACATCCGTTTGGTTTGAAAAGAGTTTTTAGTACTTTTGTCTGCTATACTATGTATGTATGTATGTAGTACCTAGTACTTTTTCATTTTCTTTTCTCTTGTCAACTTGCCCTCTTTGTGTGTTGTTGTGCAGTTTCGAGGTTTTTTCGTTGTTTTCTGGTTCGAATTCTCTACTTTACTCAGTTTGACTATTTCCAATTGTGGACGAAGTTAAAATGCAACTGTCAATTTTTTTCGTTTTCTGGCAATCTGATACTTGATTGTATTGTCCAACATTTTAACAATTCTTTTTAGTGCTTGTATCACCAACTGTTTAAATTCATTTTATAAAGAAAGAACATCAAATTTAAATTCTACCGTTTGACTTGGAAGAATATAAGAAAAATATATTTAAAACCCTTGGATAATTGTAATTCTAGTCCATGTCTGAGCTGTCAGTTTCACCCTCTAAACAAAATAATATTGCATCAAGCGTCTACACAAGAATGTGAAGCGCCTGATGCAAAAATAAGTCGTTTCAAATGCATTTCTTTTCTGTGTCCAATACATTAGACAAAAGGAGGGAGGCGCGTGAAGGATCTAACGACTGTGCTCCCCTTTGGTGACACTCAAATTTGTCTTATTCAAGATACAAATGCGAGTTGACGTATGTTTATTTAAATTAAATCTGAACGGATGTTTTTTTTGGGGCTACTTACAGTTAACGCACCCCTTATATATGTAGCAAATTATTATTTAATTGTTTGGACTTGAGGTTTTTTGAAATTGAAACCATTAAGTAATCTCTATCTTAATTTATTGGGGAATGTATTTAGGGTCCTGGTTTAATAGATTGCTATCAACAATACACCCTTTCCTTTCGTTCAAAGGGTGTTTCTACTTTCGTTTTAATGAAAAATCTACTGAAAATATTTATCGATCTCGAAATTGCAGCCACGTGCTAAAAACCGCAGCTCTAATAGACACCATAAGTACCTATGATATATTGTAAAAATATTAACATAACATCCCATAATTTCAAATTATATTTTAGTTATAAACTACACGAAATAACATCATAAATAAATCGCAAAATATGCAGGCTCATAAATTAATAAAGTAACGCCGTTATGCACTGGGTGGTCGACCTGCCAACTATTTTTACTATTCATTATTTATGACTACAATTATTTTTAATAACGTTAATATATCAATTACTCTGTTGCGGCCAAATTTATAATTTAATTAATTTGAACTATTAAATTTGAAAAAATGTAATATTATTGATATTCTTGAAGTTTCTCTTATAACTCATACTTTTCGTAAATCATATACAAAATAGAGAAAATTATATTTTTGCAAGTCCGACTCTGGTACAAGTCCTCTGGGAACCCACAGGGGTGTAAAAATAAAAAGTCACTAGCAGACACCCTGGTGCTTAAGCATAGCGTTACTTGCAGAAATAAACTGGCAGACGTAGACGATAAAAATGAAAAAAAAAAAGCTCAAACTTGGTATAGTTTAACGAAACGAGTTTAATGCTAGTCTTTATTTAAAATACTGACTATTTTTAAATCTCAACGTTTAATCAAAATTCAAATCAAGTTGTGGTTCTTAATTATCTTATAAATAAAAGACGACATAAAACAATGTGTGGTAGCCATAAAGCTGGCTAGTGAAACGTTTTAATATTCTGCGCTAATACTCGTAAAACTATTTAAAAAATGTCTTATAATACAATGCTATACATATAAGCAGCATGTTATTTCTGGAATAAATCAAAAAGTGTGCAGGCTGAACAATGAGGCACTTACGCTGAACATTTTAAATAGTTTTTGTTGAATTCTAATGTAAATTACAGGCGAAAACTAAGAGAGCGTTTGAAGCCGTAATCCATCTCCCGGCTAATTGGTACTAAAATGTCAGGCAGTTATTCACCACCAGCCTCGACTCTGCACTAACCATATATATAGAGAACGAAAATGGGGAAAAACCGACCGGCGGACAAATTGCCACACGCGCCAGATAAAAGCATCACTGTTGGTTGTTAAAACGGCCTTCAAAAGGATATATTCACGAAATTGCCTCTAATGTTGCAATGTACAGGAATTGCTATATCCTGATTTCCAAAAAATGAAAAAATATTATATACCCTATTTCGAAAACCTCAGTAAGATTGTGTAACAAAAACTCTATTATTTTTGTATTTTTAAATATATTTTATTGCAATATTAATTATAAAATAAATAAGCATATTTTTGTATAAGTTATAAAATTTTTTTATTTTACACGATATTTTGTTATTACCAATTTGTGAACTTGGGTTGGGAAGAAAGCATATCAGTGTGTATTTTCTACTGATAAATGTATAAAATTGATTCATTACCATATGGATGAGTTATTTATAAGTTTCAAGAGCCCCCCAGATTGGGTGCCGTTGGCTGAAACTATTTAGTTTGAAATTTGATCATTCAGGAGATTGTGAGATTATTGAATCTTTGATAATTTCGTTATTAATGTAAATTCGCGTCAGCTCTGTGTTCAGTGTACTCTAAATTGCACAACTCCTAGTTCTGTAACTGCACTAGAAACTGAAGAGGGTGTATGTGCACTGAAGTGTGTAACCAGCACTAAAACAAACACACTATACGCGCGCGTAATGTTTGTTTGTTTGTTGTGATATAGTGGCCTTCTGACATGCTCGATATATATAGTACACCTAGCCTAGTGAAGAACGATGGAGATGCTGCCCACCCATTAGATTGATATTTATATATCTGTATAGGTTCTAGTGAACATATCCGACACAAATTTGTGTTTTTTAGTAAAAGCACATTTTACACCTAGTCCAATTTGCAGCTCTTATCTCTTAATTTAGCTGCTTTAGTATATCATATTCACAGCTCATAGATTCAATTACCATGGAATGATTTATTGAGATTTATGTTTTACAACAGCTCATAAAATAAAGTTGCACTTTATGTTTAATATTTTCAATTACCATATAGGTACACCAAGTAGAAAATCAGTTGTTGCGGCACCTTTATCGATATGTGATCCAATTATATACTGGAAAACAATGGCGACAGAATGTCACAGTCAGTCGCACACATTTATAAAACAAACGCGCCATGCACAACCCAACTAATTTAACTTTCCGACGCCCGCCTGTGTGGTTTCGAGCACCCGGTTCTATAGATCTATATACATACAAGTGTGGCAGGCAGCCATTTAAAAAAAAAAAATTACAAAACAAACACGCGTTTCCTCTAATTGAAACGGCGGTCACGTTTTAACCAATACACACAAAAAATACTAAATGACATTATTTAAAAAACAAGTGACACACACCAAATTATTATCTCCAAGTTCATTACGTACAAAGCTAATTCATCTTCTTTATCTACCTAATACTGTATGTTACCATGGGTACTCCGGGAATAAACATATTAACCGACAAATACGGCATACACCAACACGTTTTTTTGGTACCATACTTTAGAAATTATGTTGAAATAAGCTGCTTTAAATCTACAAGAAAACTACATAAGAATTTTTATTTTATAATTTTTCGTAATGTTATAAATAATTTGAATAAGTGTGGATTTATTATTTGTTTATTATTAAAAATTAAAACATTTATTATTTTTGTACTAAACAACAAATAATAAAACTAAATGTATAATAGCTATAGTATTGAAAATGTAAATTTCAAACGTGGTTTTCTTGTAAATGAAGTTTTATAGGAAACTTTTAAAACAAATATTGTTAGAAATATTAACTTTTTTATCGTGACTTTTACGTTTTATCTGTAATTGCAACCATTATCGAGATACTGAAACACGTCAAGAGTAATTTTTTTTAAAGTTAAAGTTTATTTTCTCTGTGAATGCTCGTTTAATTTTTTTTTTGTAAATAATTAGCGAGTTTACAAAAAAACTACAGATATTGATAAATATGGACATTTTATAAATGATCTATAGTGAGAGTGTCTCGTCGTACAATATGAACATGTGAGTAAATATCACAATAGATATAAATCGTGCGACGCTATTATAACAATATTCCTGATGTTGCTAGCAGGAATGATGGTTGATCCGGGTCGGGCATAATCATCGTGTAATGTGGCCTGTTTTACATGATCTACACTGATTGTGTTTGGGGGCGCTCCAGTATGCATCAGGGACGTACATCACATTGGAGCTTGGCGTCGGCGTCGATGGGTGGTGTGATATTGGACATTTACTGCCAATCTGTTGTGTATTTAACACTAATATCATCAATTCATGTACTAGCATATATACGTTAGTATTGACAACCAAATAATAACGTGTAGTTAATTTACTGGATAGTGGTGTGTATACACTGTTAAAAAGAAATTCAAGTTTCCAACGAAACTAGTTTAATACCGTAATGGGTGGTACGGTTACGTTTTGACTTGACAAATATGTTTGTTATTGATTTGTTTATTCAATCGAAATGAAATATACGTATGTAGATGTTTAAACTTCACAAAATTGTAATTTGTCGACCAAATATTGGTCAGAATACCCCTGAGAGGGATATTGCGATGCGTTTATTTGTTCTCATAAAATTATTCGATATATTCAGTGGTGGACATATTTTATTTGTTGTTATGTTTCTAATACAATAAGAATATATAACAATAATTTCTGGTGCTTATGCACAATAGATAACATTGAGAGATTTAATGTTTTGTCGTCTGTGAAAGTTTTAACGATGTGATTCTATTTCTGTAGAATTAAATTCAAATTAACGCATGAATGATTGCTATCACACCATCAACATTGGCGTCGCCAGCGCCGTCGACTTCGGCAGCAGCTTGTCAACGCGGATACGTACGTACATACGTACGTGTTAACTAACAACTTATTCTCTCGCCGTCTACAGCTGACTTTAATCATTTAATAATTTCAATCTGTGTGTTTCATTAAAAGTTTCACACTTGTTTTCTATATGAAGGTACCTCTCCGTTCTCCTTATCTCTATCCAATTGTTTTATTTCGTTGTTTACTATACTATCTTAAATTATTCAATTTAAATTGATTTTAAGTTCGCGAATGCGAATATGTCATTGCTAACATTCACAAACAATAAATTAAGTTTACTTTGGTATAAATAAATCATACGAACTAAAATACAAGAACACTCTAGAATTAAAGTTTGATTTATATTTATGCGACAAAGTTATTTAATTAAATTCTTTGGTTTATATGCAGTGTATTTTCGAATTAAATAAATATTAAATGTATATGAAAATGAATATAGTTTTTTAATTTTTTCACTGAATTATGCAAATAAATAGACAAACGCATATATAACAACTAGATATTATAGAAACGAGTCCAGATACACGTAAATACATATGTGTACATATTGCAATTAAATTCTCGTTATTACAAATTCCAATAAAAATACACAATACGCTTTGAAACGAATACTAATTTTATCAAAATTAAACAAAAATAATGTAGTAACAACATTTTCATTTACATGAGTAATACTAAAATTACTAAAACACACACACACATACAATAATTACCTATAATATGTGTATATACAGAAAATATAAAATAAGCTTTATACAATAACGCAGCTGTACACTGTTATTAATAAAATATCAAATTTTGTGTTACCACACACGTCTCGGTTTTGCTTTGTGTTCAAAGAAATTTAATAAAATTCATGGAATAACAACGTATACCGACGCCATATCATCATCAAAACTAGATAGCACGTGTTGCGGTTTTTTCCTAACCGAGCTATGTTTGTTCAACATTAGTTTTATTTTATGTTTTAAGGCTACGTCGAGTTGTTCTCATATTTTTGTCATTTATTACGTTCTTGATATATGAAAAGAATTCTCGTGTACGTAGTTATGTATGTGTACTTGTTGAAAGGTGTTTTAAAAGTATTTTATAAAGATCAAAGATATGTTTCTATTTTCATTTTCTTATACGAAATAATAAGGAAATGCATTTTAAAATTGTGAAATTTTTTTGAACATTTTGAGAAATTATGTTTAGTGATTTTGTCTTTAAGTGCCAAGAAAAACAAATTAGTTAATTGCCAAGTTGGCACCTTACTCAAATCGCAAATGCATGTTTTTCCCTTTGCCCAGATTTAAAATTGCGCCTACCAAATGTGCATACTACTCAATTGTTTCCTACTGTTACTTGGTATAACGCATTGATTTATGTAGCGTATATTATGAGATTAATTATTCATTTTGGATGGGTGGGTGGCGGTGATATTCTCCCGGATTTAATTTATAGTCATCCGTTGCACAGTTGTACGTACATCCGCCGCCGACACCGCCACCGCCACAGCTTCTGGTGTTTTCATTCAAGAGGTAAAGACAAAAGCTCGACGAATGTTCTAAATTAGTTGCAGGCGCAAGAATCGTGTGATAACTTCTTTCTGCGATGGTCTCAAGTGTCGCGTATATTTCATTAAAATTACGATTTTTCATCATCTGCTGGTTGTTAGTGGTCATCTTTAGCTCTGGACAATGATGCCATAAACACACTCATACTTATGTGCATGACAAAGTGTTTTGCGCTGCTGTTTAGTACCTACGGCGACGTATAAGAGACTCACGTTGTATCTTTGTCTTGTGCGCGTGAATTCGCGTGAAATTGTGTGGAAATGTATACCACGATGTGTTTATCTACTCCATCAAAATATACGGTTATTGCTACCACAAAGATATATCGTACGTATGTTTCTATGTGTGTATGTACTATGTTACAAATAAAAACGAAATATTACTTTTTTTGGGTTTATTTTATTTCACAATATATATTTAAAACTGTTTTCCATCAATATCTATTATACACAAAGATCAGCGGAAACGGCACTGATCATTGAGCTGCCGATGGACTGCAAAACTACAATTTCTGAAATAAGAAAGAAAAAAAAATTATTTTAAATATTTAAGTTTCAAATATACATACATTCATAACATGCATATTCCCATAAAATAGGGTGGGAGAAAGCTCTATACATTCATGCAAATCTTTCGCCATTTAATTCTATTCCTGCATACTTTTTTTTTGCAGGCGGATATGTTTGTTAATGTTAATAGAATATATAGATCTAAAGTTAAATTTGAATAGGATTTTTTTTTAATTGCTTCCAAATGTGTTCAGTGCAATTTAGTTGTTAAAGCCCGGCGATTTGATGCGGAAAATTTATTGTGTATGGGGTGGATAAAAATGTCAAAAAAGAATGATTGATTTTGTGGTCGGATGAATCAAGTTATCATATTGAAATATTGTTTTACAGCGAAAACAAGCTCAATCTATTGTGAATCATCATACACGATTTTAAATTTGCCAAGTAATCAAAATCTTCATAGTTTATACGATTATTCCTATTTTAAGTATGTACATATGTGTGCATTGTTATATGTACAAACTTGACCAGGAGAGCACGAGTTGTAACCGCCGTTTGTTCAACATTAATCCCGATTAAATTAGGATGCAATTAAGATTAACGGCGTTTGACGTACAACATAACCGATACCTCTAGTCTAGGCGAGTCTAGCTAGGATATCGCTAGAATAAATAGCCCTATATGTATACCAAACATTAAATTATACTAAATCCAGCATATAATGTACTTTACATTTAACTAGTCGAAAATCCAGTTATTACAACGGCGTTAATTATTTATTAGAAAATATACTTGCTTCTACCTGGTAAACTGTTATTAGGTGTTTTTAAATTAAATTCTGAATATATTTTCAAAGTGCAAACTTGTGTAAAAATATTAAAAACAGATTTTCAAATAAAAAAAAAATTCTTTTCAGCCGCTGTGTGCGTGTGTACACTCCATTTAATTTTGAAAAAGAATAAATTTCATATTCAGAAATATTTAAATTTTCACGAATATAAAATTTCAGCGTCAAATTCGTGCTGAAGTCAAGCGTGCACATTTCTACCACGGACGAACAGAAAAAAAATATTTCTGCCAGAGAAACTTGGGAACATCTGTGTTTAAATACACATATATAACATTTTAAGTCCATCAACATAAAAAATTCATATAAATATCACATACACATAGTTATAACTTTCTTACACTTTATATAGTGCTTGTATAAACTATAGATCTTAGCAACCTCGGTATAATATTATGAGTATGCTCATTGTCTAACAAATGCAATATATAATTCTGCAGAATTTAAGTTTGCCGTATGACACACATAATTTATGTATTGCAGATTGCATTTTGCTGTATATACCCACTGCTACTTCTCTGGAGTCCGGAGTATAAAACTTCTTGGTAAACGTGTACGTGCACAATTTAGACTTGCAGAAAGATTTTTTTAATTGTTAATTTCGCGGTTTCTTTTGTAACATCACTCAAGAGATTTTAAAAGTAAGTAGGTACCACTTTAAGTTGTCCGGGAAGAATTATTTTGCGAGTAGAACTGTGGAAAAATCTCACAGACATCAGCTAAATTAATGTATTATTCATTTTTAACATTTATATTTTGACTCCGCAGCTTCAAAAGCGAAAGCTATTTTAATGTTTTAATAACAACAATTATAATATTAAATATAGATTACAGAAAGGAAACAATTCATTTTGATTATTATAGCGAGTTTAGTAATACCAATAATAACAGTTCTCATAACTAGACACATTTTGGATTAATGTAAGCTTTCTGTGCGCTCTAAGGTATACTGATGATGGCTTGAAAAAGCGTTGAATAAAAAAAACGAAAGATTTAGTGCACGTAAACAAAACGCACCGTACTCAACCCCAGTGGATTCAAACTGCTGCTTACAGCATATAATAATAACTGCGGAGGGTTATAAATGTGGTTATTAAAGTGTTGAACCAGGCCATCCACTGTAATTATACCATAGAATAGAATATATAGAACACACTGCGGCGTCGCTGCTGTGCTGGCGGTGTTAATGGCAATCAAACTGCACCCGTTAGTCATTTATTAAAAAAACAAAAAAAAAACGCACACCAACATCATAACCGTAGAAATAACAAATGAGGCCATTTCTGTAATTTAATACCTCCAACCACCCCTATCCTGCACGATTAACACTATATCAAGACTACACGGGATTAACACTCATATAATGAGAAACAATCTACTAAAACGCAGTCTTCTTGTATAACACTATTGAGCGTGCGTGTATAAATTTGTATGTTTATGTATACAGAAATATATTGCATGTTTCACATGTTTTAGAGGCAAGTTGCTGTTATTTGCGGTTTTGCAATAGCAGTCAGTGTATATTCATTATTGAACACTTTATTAATTTCAATGGAATTTAAGCTGTGTAAATCAAACTGTCATTTATTTATTAACTATTGATTCGGCGAGATATTTCTGTGTAATTATTTTTGCGACATTATGCATTATGTATACACATTTAAAAATGTATTACGAAGCTTTAGAGAATAATTTTTGTGAAACCTTTACTTTTATTGAAATTGATTACGGTCCACTTATACTCCGAGAAACTTTATTTTCAGTGCTTTTAGTATAGCACTTATAAGGGAACAAAAAAAAAAAAATGTATAGTGATCGCTCTTAAAACTACATCATATATTTTTTCGCGGTTTGCAAAAAAATATAACTTGAGTGTCCTAACGGAGGACCAAACTTTGACCCTTAAGGATTAGACCCTACTATATCATTTATTTTCTACACTTTCGACTGTCACCTTTATAAAAACTTTTATTTCGAATGATCTATAAACTCAATTTTGAAAAGATATTTAAAATTTGTTTTTAATAAAATATACAAAATGTTATCATAAATATTTGATATGAAAAGTTTTTTTTGCATCTTTGTTTTTATTAATAAAATAAATATATATACATATATATTAAAAGCTCAAAAAATATTATAAAATGAGCTTTAATGGCGTCCATAAATGATCGCGCCAAGGCGTATTTCATTCTATAGAAATGGTAGAAATGTAAACTGGACAATTATAGTAAATTACAAGCAAACTACTTTGACATTATTGGTTTTGGCTTCGAGTCTCGATATAGATTCCTGCATCCAGGACACGACAACGGCCATAACTATAAGTATGGTTGAAGTTCAATGGAAAATTCCAAACTGCAATTCAATTGATAGGAACTTTTTATTTTATTATATTGTGCTAACTGCAGTTACATCCCCTATACGGTGTGCTGTACTAGTAATATAATAATTTAATTCGAAACAAAAACAATTTTTAACTTTGTTATTGTTTTCAAACTTCGATTTGTGGTTTAATTTATTTGCGATTGTCAGCTGCCGTTTTCTGATTTTGATTTATTTCTCTTTCCACCGTGTTGTTCAAAGTATACAAAATATTTTTTAATTTAGCTACGCTTTTTTGATTCGCGCTGATACATGTCACTTTTGTGCTCGACATGTTCAATTTAAAATGTATATTCATTTATTGTTTTCCATTGTCAATTATTGAATTAATTTTGTTTTTGATTTGGGCAATCAATTGTTTTCGAATGTGAACACTCGAAGCGAAAGTGTTGGTTTAAAATTTAATTTTGAAAAAGCAACGTTTTGATATTTATATTTTCGTGCTTAATTTACTTTGCTGGTCCGCAATTTCCGTCCATTATTTTCTTGTTATAAAAGGGTACAAAGTTAATTATTTAATGATTAGGGAGAGGCTGTTTTCTAAATAGTAATATAATTACAGCGTGGAAACATTTTTCGACAATTGGTCCTTAAGAACGGAACAAACGGTAATATATATTTGTGAATTGTTTTATTTAATTCTTCAAAACAGAATGTATACAAAACAATTGTGCTCTAATCACTTATATTGTGCGTAAAATAAACGTCTTAAGTAGAAAAGCTCTTAATTGTGTGTGCCGCTACTTATTTCGATTTAAAAATAATATTGATACATTTTCCTGTAGAGTGAGTACCATTACCGAACATGCTATTTCCATTTAAATGAAAACTGCGTATATATGAGACAAACAGGGTGATGTAAAAAATTTGCAACACAAAAAATGTGTTTTATATGTCTACATAGTAATGTATGTATGCTGATTCTTTTTATTCGGTTGATTGCTCACTTGTACCTATATGAAAAATGTTCAATTTAGAACAGTGTGTGATCGAAGCGTATGATAGAAAATTTATTTTCAATTCGTTATTTAATATTCCAAATTACATTTATTACATCTTTGAAACCTACTTAAATCATTTCAAATATTTGAATCACATTAAATAAATAAACATTTCTAATTATATTTCAACGATTTTTATTGTTTTATTTTTATTGATGAAAAGTATACAAAATTCGGTGAAATTTCTATTAGTGCAGAGCCACTAACCAGTGTTTTTTTTATATGATGGTAATCTTTAATCGTGATAAAAAAAAAGCTAAAACGAGCATCATTAAAAACAAACAACTTGCCCACAAAATGTTACGTTTTTTTAGCTTATCTTTATTATTATTTTACATGGTTTTATAAAACGAGAAGCAATTGGCTCTGTAATATTGCAATATGAACCTAACGACTTTGTTTGAAATTTTATATAATTAAAGATGTGAATGTTTAATGACAGGCATTCTGATGAAAAATCGTAGATATGATTCTACACTAAGTGGTTTAGCGACACTTCGTTAGTTAGTTTTCCAACGCGTCCATTGGCTACGTTAACAAGAAACCGAGCTCGATCAATTCTCGCGCAATATAAAATACCAGCGCTGAGTATAAGCTCATATGTAGCACATGCACCCTCAAACTACAGAGCTTAAGCTCTCGTGTGAGCCGTACTTATTTCGGGAAGAAAGAAAATATAGAACGAAAAATTTATATATATTTACTTTTTTTTATCTCGCCGCGAAAATGTCTACTACAGCAATAAATTGCCACAAAATCCTACGTGCTAAGCGTTGATTTACGGTTATTTTATTTTTGAAAAATTATTTTCTTATTTTGTATTTTACCAAGTCCTTGTTATCCTTAATATATAATACTCCTTCGCTATATTTTCTTAATAATTAAACACTATTCAATAAAACATATTCATATTGGCATTCTAGAGCACAAAGGTAACTTTATGTTTTCAACAACCCTTAACTCGTTTAATAATTAACTTTACTACGAAGTTAAGTGTAATTTACGAAATGGTCTATTATATATCTTGGGCCATTGCCAAAAATATCAGGCTCAAAGTGAAATAAGGAAGAGATAATGCTCAATAAAGGAAATAAGTTAAAACGGTTAGAATAACAAATACGTAAAGGATTTTATAGAATTCTTCGTTAATAATACATAATAATCAAACAACAAAATAAGTTCTGCTCGAGCTTATAGTTAATTCCACTTTGTATTGATATTTCGGTAACTTTTAGATTTTGGTAACTTTTTAGACCTGTGATGTGTATTCTGTGATTATTTTTGCAGTTTTTAGTGTTTGGTATAAGTGATACGACAGTAGTGCATTCTGTTTTATATGAATGTGGTAGTTTATATAATTGAAGTCGACATGGGGTTGGCACTGCTGTTGTGGTGTCCGGAATGTGTCGCACGAATTAAATTAGAAAATCTAATAACAGTTGTACATATATACACAACACACACACACATACATAATAACGTAAAACACTACCGTCGCCTGCAGCAGGGAAACTTTTATTTTTCACCCTTTTTTGTTTTGAAATTGCGAAATTTCGTAGAGTATCATTTTATTTTTTATATCTTTTAAATTCAAGTATATGGAAATACAGTTTACCAAAAATTGCTGAATGGTAAGGGCGTTTTAAAACTTAATATTTTACGTAATAATTTTTTTTTTGCGAAATTGAAAACTAGTTAGTTCGCTGAAAATTAATTTTAAATGAATGCTGAAACGTATTTCATATTTTATTTTGAAATGATCGATACATGAAAATTATTCCGTAAAAAAAAAATGTTTACGAAAAAATAGCAAATTGTGATAAACAACGGCACTTTATTTTTTTAATTTCGTATTTTTCCATTTTTGTTGATTGATGGTAAAACTAAGTAAATAATTTAGCGAAGTACAATGTTGGCGTTGCGAACTAACGGTTTTCTTCGCGCACCTCATCGATCGCACAATTATATTTGGTAAACTGTACTTAATAATAGCATTATCAAAGCTCATTGATGCAATAAGATATTCTGTAATGTTCGTAGTACAGAGTAATGAAGGAATCCCGTACCATTAGCAACATCGTTAGTAGGCTGACCATTCGCTGAAATCCCTCAGATTACAACGTTCATAGTATGTTAATGTATGAGCTAGGACCATATTATTTCATATGCGTGTGTGTGATATTCTTCCCCTTGCTGGCAATGCCAAAAATTATTACCATCAATTGTTAGAATTTGCACACGCGCGCACTTGTATGGTGTGTTGGACTTAGTGTGTAATCCAATTTGGACCCCCTGCACTGTTTGTATATTTACATATTGAAGAGTTTTATTTACACTTGAAATTTCATAATGTTCGAATGGTGTTAACCGAATTTAGAACAATAAACACAATCGTATTCAACATTTATTACTACATGACCATGAAAAGTGCCACTGGATTCTTTTTTGAAAAAAAAAAAAATCTACATAATTCTAAAACTATTCGCATATATAATAATTACTATTTTTTAAAAGTTGTAGTTCAAAAAACAATAATAGATTTTGAACTGGAAGCTGTACGTGGGAAACCATACATTTATTCCATTCTTAAGTCGTCGTTATTATTTATATTTTAAAACAAATAATAGTCAACGCGATTTTATCATGTGCCTATTGTAAAATCAAGTATAATGTAGAACAATTTCAAACTAAGGATTAGCGTATAGTGCTAATTCGAGTATTTTTGCGTTAAATGTGGAGCGTATGTGTACTAATTACACAGGCACATGCTATTAAAGGGCAAACTAACAGCGAAAAACTAAATATTCGTGTGTACTTTTGCACATGTTGCGAAAGCTGTACTATTACTACTAGTAGTAATAATAGAACTATACAGTACCTTAATCACAATTACCTTCTATGTCTGTCCATTTCATTTCACCTAGTGTATACAGTAATTGGATCTGTGGGCAATATACTTAATTCCAGTTTAGATTTGTGGCTTGTAGTAATTTTTATATACTCTCCTCTCGTGAGTGCTCGTCACATATAAAGTGGAATTAAGTGTAGTAGTGTACTCGAGTATTTAGTCCTTGTTTTTGGCTTTTAACTCTCTTAACAGTGTATATAGAGTACTCTAGAAAACAAATGATCGCGCGCGCCCGTTTCTGTTTTGTTTACACTCAACAATGGTCCTGTAGTTTAATTCGTTCTTTCAGTAAATGAAATAAAATACAATTAAATACCTACACGACGTAATTAGATCCTATTTATTTAGTGCGCTTAGCTATTACACGTGCGCTTTGAACTAAATCAAAAAATAAAACAGCACACTCTAACAATGCAGCACAGGTGTGGATGGGTGGCATAAATATTTTTATGGTTGTGCTTAATAATTTAACTCTATTTATACAGTCTGTTTTTAGTTGTATGCACATGATGCAATATGCGATGATATTGTGTGCTGCATATGGTGTCTAAAGTTTACAGCCATAACCACATGGTGTGCACCTAAAAACGATAATGTGATGACGGCGGCCCTGTTACTAATCTACTATAATCACGTCGTATAATTAAACTTACATCAAAACTAGTCCGAACTCATTATTATTAAACTAAGTTCCTGCTAAACCAGTGTTCTCATCTAATTCTCATTTGTTTAGTAGTACACTAACAAATACGATTTAATTTTGCGTATTATTTAAAAACGGAATTTTTATAGTTATATATTTACTTCATAAAATCGTACAAAATTGAGATAAAAAAGAGTCTAAAAACCATACATCTAATGAGAAATTTATTTGAGTATGTTGTTTTTTTTTGGTTTATTATTTAATTATAATTATGTACATAAATTGAAATTTGGTACACTGATGTTACTATTGTTATTGGTACTTATTATCTTAAGATAGAAAAATAAAAAAAAACCCATCAATAATGATGGGTTTTTGCAACATATTGATTTTTGTAAAAAGCTTTATTGTACTTATAAAATATAATATAGGATTGAAATTATTTTGGTGTTATTCGTAGTTTGTCTGTAGTTAATCCAGTGTACAGTTATGTTAATTACGTTTAGTGTATTATGAAATTCATTGTCTGTGCAATGTGCTCAGCTCGGTGCACTATCTGCTCGGTACAAAATGCAATTACTAAAGCAAATGTTTATCTTAAGTCTGTGTAAAGCACATTGCCACGTACATACATACAGAGATCATACATACACATATAATAAAATGCAACTAAATATTGCCATGTGCATTTACGTACGTTGTTCAAATGTTATGAAAATTCGATATTAATAAAACTAGTTTTTAGTTATATATCCAGTAACGCATCGTTTCAAGTTTGCAAACGTTCTTTTATGGTAACGAGACTTCGAGTTAACTTCCCTATCTGGAATAGGGGTTGGGGAGGTTTCTATTATGAGGAGGCTCATTTTCGTTTTATGGCAGGACGACCTTATCAGGCATATCAGCATATCGAAAAAAATTCCATTTTAATTTACCCCTGAAAAAGTGTGTATAAAAGTCAACCTTTGTCAACATTTTGACATTTATGAAAAAAAATTCTGCTGTTCAAAAATAGGACCTGACACGTGTACATGTACAAGATTTGCTATTATTAAGAATGGTTTTAAAAATAAATAATATTTTGTCCATATGACATACAACGAAATAAATTATAGTTGTAATATAAAGTTGAATTAAACTTTTTCTTATATGTTGTGTGTGTGTGTGTGTGTGTGTGTGTATGTGTGTGTGAATAGCGTTTAGCCTGGAGATAAATTAAAAATAATCTGCGTTCCAAATTAATTTGAGCATGTAAGTAAACAGTAGTTAGTTAGTTAGTATACGGTAGTTAGGGTAATCCAAATTATTTGTAGCGTGAATAATAACATCTGGTGGCGTCGGTCGCGCAGCTATAGTCGTTCGACCATTATACGTGCTTCACAAAACACCGCCGTACTGCGCCGCGCCGCCGTGTGAACGGTGTTGTTTGGAATGCATTATTCCCTACTGATGTTATCGTATCTAACGTTACACCCAAAACAATCTGTAGCCACACACATATATACTGTTTACAAGATGATGCTCTTATATCTATAAACATTAGTATTCCTAACACAGATACAAAGGCACACACACGCTCGCGCAAATATATATATATATATATATATATATATATTTCTTTTTATTTTCTTATACGAAGAAATAAAAGTATTGTAATCATGATTATTTTTTGGAATAATGTTTTTTTTTTTGTGTTGTGTGTGTGTAAAATGTAGAAATCATGAAATTTTATGTATGAGTGTTTGTCGTCAGACTTAGGGTAATTAACCCTACCCTCTTGCTCGAAAACCTGTAAAACAGAAGGGTATTAACCAGGGCGACAATAGCACCACACCGCGGCGAAACACAGAAACAACTGTCAGCCACAGTCAACCTTAATAGACAGAGATACCGTTCTTCAAATTACTGAATTAACATCTATCTCATTCACGCAACCCTTGCAAAATGTAAAGGCGCGCATAGGCGTAGAAATAGTGGCAGGGCCATGCACTCACAAATGCCTGTACGTTATAAAGAATTAATTTACATAAAAACAAAGGATAAAAGATTAAAAGATGAACGCTTCGTGTTTCTATTTTTGTTTTTGCAATACCTTTTTTGTTTTATTCATGCAACTTGAATATTGTTGGAAATGTTATATTGTTAATGCTGGAGGTTCTTGTAAAACAATACATACAAAGGGCAATTTGTATATGTATATTAAAAATAACAATTTATTATTATATATATATGAGAGTATATAAAATATTCAGAGCAATCAATCACACGCGCTTCCCTCCAACGTCACGTACATGTATGTCAATATTTGTCGTGTTAAAGTGACTCGTAAATTTTTTATCACGGCGCTTACGGAAAAAATCGTCTTTCATTGAGAATAAATGAACGGCAAGGGTAAATAAATGACATGGGCTGATTTTTGGATCCAGGGGGCTTTAAAATGTAATATACCTACATATGTTACTTGATGTCGAGTCATTTGTCAATTGCTTCACAGAATGCAAATAATATTGAATTTATCCATAGATATGGTATTGATATAACTTCAATAGCTATTACATCTATTTGGGCTGCTCTGCGATAAAGTTTGCCACTGACATAAAATGAACAAAGCAGAAATTAATATCCTGTATTCGGGGTACCAATTGGACTTTTCACATTGTCACATTCAATCTGTTCACTGTGTTTGTGCGGCTGTTCGTCTGCACGTGCCTGTGTGTTTGAAGAAGAAAAGAAACAAATCCAGACACTCCATTCTGGCATTGTGTCATATTACAGATTTTTTTTTTTATGAAGGCACGCGTCACATATTTATATGTTGTAAAATAATTTCGTTCTATAAAAGTGCCGGTAATTGGATAATTAAATCTAATTACACCAATTTCCATACACAAGAATATATGTTTAGCGCCTCCACCAAAAAACACCGGCATGCAAAATTAACAAGAGGGAAATAAAAATCAACAATTGGAGTGAAAATAAGAAAAATATAAATATTTTTATGTATATGTTGTAAAATAATAATAACTTGGTACTGCATTTAAAATTAAACTTAATTATGTATGAAATGATATCTAAATAAAAAGCGATGGCAATCCCGTCTTAAACCATTAAAATGAGATTATTATTTCTCGTAAATATTTTTATTATTTGTGAAATCGATAATAAATATTGATTATTTTCCAAATAACGATGTTGTGATGTTAGTTTCCTTTAAATTCGTAAATACATCCTAATTTTCGAATATATATATATATATATATATATATATATATATATATATATATATATATATATATATATATATATATATATCGAAATAATATTGTCATTAAAACTGTTTACTATTGTTCTTTATTTGGTACATCTTTATTATTGACTATCAATTTCGTAAAAAAGTACGAAAACACACAAAAACAAGGGTGTTACACATTTATGGTCAATACATGAGTGATTGGCTCCTTCATCGTTCAAAGCTCTCATAAAATCACTTAATTTCATTGCTGTGAATGCAGCTCTTCAAGGTTACAAAAAATAAGAAATCAGAACTGCCTAGTCCTAAAATCATCCCTAATGATTGATTGATTGATTGTTATTTTCAATAGGAAATTTGGCAAAGATCGTTTCTCTGACACAAACGAACGTTATCAATTATTTGTCAGCAGGAGAGAGAACGAGAGAGTAACGATGTTCGATTGTTAGGTCTCCCCTTGTGTAGGTACATCTGCGATGCGTCTTTGTTACAGATTTCTTCTCAGCTTCTCTCTTTCACTTTCTCACACTGCCGTCTTTATACATAATATATTGTAGTACACTGCCAAAGTATAATAATGACTCATTGTATAACACGACATCACTAGCGCCAAAGCACTATGCGTGTGTGTGTGTGTGTGTGTGTGTGTGTGTGCACAATGTATAGGTATTAGATAACAAGCATTACTCTTCTTAAACAGGAGACGAATCTTCTTAAGTCGTACCATAAGAATACATGCCATTAATTATTATTATTGAACGTATATTAGAAAATGGGTTACAAGTAACACTCCTTTAGGGAAATAATAAATCATTGTTTAATAGAGTAACGCATAAACAAACAAATAAAACAAAAGAGCTCTCGTGTGTAAAGAGACTGATTGACCATGAGCAGGCTGTAGAGCGCACAACCGGGAAATATATACATAACGCGTGCTGTAAATCTCCATAAACTTCTACATAAGCGACGTAAACACAGTATAGACAGATCGATATTTTATGATCGTATCTAGGACACAAATCTGTGTTTCACTATCGTCCAATACAAGCCTTCAAGATTCCTAAGGGGGTGGCTTTGTACAACCTGGGTTATATAAACTAGAAATTTGAATTGTAAATGAATATATCATCACGTATAATATATAATAATCCAGTGTAGTCCTCCCAAAGTTTAAACCATGACATAACAACCAAACACAAGCTTTTTAATTATAAAACTAGCGCAATCAAATATTAGTTATTTTTCGTCATAATTTTAATAAAACGCATACAATTTCATTTTAAAAATTTTCACATCTCTAAATTCTCTGAATACAAAATTATAAAACAAATGCGATTTGATTAAAAATTTCATATAAATAAGCGCTTTTATTTTAAGTTTACTATATAAATAAAAGCATATCGTAATTTAATTTTAAGAATTTCTGTATTTTATAATAAAAATTACAAATTGACTCTTTTGCACAATTTAAGTTTCTGCCACCTAATATGGTGTATGTGTTATTTAGCATTGAATCATGTCTCTCATAAATACCAAAAAAAAAAGGAATTGGGAAAGCGGTCAGTGAACTTTTGTGGGTGCTGTTCTGTATAGATAATAATGAAATTCCTAAGTTGGTCTCTGCCCTGTGCTAGTCTCCATTTTAATTCAAAAACACCCTACACATAGGGCTAAAACGTATAGAAGAACGTGCTGCGCCGTAGCTGGCAAAAAGGGTGCATACAGATTGCAAATCTTATGCTGTTTGCCGTAGCAGTTGTACACTAAAATACAGGGAATCGTGCGTAATATGTGTCTCACAGTGTTGGATGTTATTTTTTAGATTGTATTTCATCTAACACCTTATTATTCCAAAGTAGTATTCACCACAAATCTCATAATATATCAAATATTTTATAAATCAACTGTAATTTAGATATATGAACCACATTTTTGTAATTTTAGTGTAGCTATTTATTTTGTACATTTTGAAATTAAAATTAATTACATGTATTTATACAAATTTGATTCGAAATATCAAAATTATTTATTAAATACACTTTGAAAACATGCCAATTTGCATTTTATTTCAAAGTAGATTTATTCATTGAAAATAGCAAAAAAAAAGAAACTAGGAGTATTAATTAAAATTGTACTATTTATAAAGTTGATCAAATATTTAAATCAATTACATATACTAATTAGTTCCTTTCAATTTACATATCATTACTTTAATTCAAATTTCCGTTTAGTATTTAAATAATAGTTTGAAATGAATAAAAATGTCTTTTTTTGTCGTTAAATGTTTATTTTTGCATTACAATTTTTGAGAGTGAAAACTTTGAAGTAAATATTAGACGTCATATGCGCGTATGTATATTTTAGCAGTAACATGTCATGTTAATCCTTGCCGTAAAGTACATAAAGGCGCCACTTGTACACAACACACTGTCGTGTGTTTAGAATTTCAAATCCATGCACACACCTCTGTGTATATGTTTACCACGTGTGTTTCAACATTAACCTGGATATGTTTGTATGTGTTTTAGGTGCGGCTGCAGCCTCTCGTCTCTACGTGGACGCCATCACCAAGCTGGCACGCCAAGCCCAGCAGGGCACCTGGGGCGGCTCATCAGATATAGGTGAGTAGTTGATTTATTTTTAAAAATTCATATTTTATTCAAATAAGTATATTAAAGAATCAAAACATTTGCATGTTCATTTGTTTTTTATTTATTTTAAAAATTATTAATTTATTTTACGGCTTTCGGTTATATATAATAACTCCTGCAGACAATTTTTTTTACCAAGATAAATATAAATTATTGGAATAAATTTTAGTAGAAGAATTTTTTGAATTTGAGAAAGCTAATACAGTGAACCATTTTATGCTTGATTATTTAAGAATAATTGATGAGTTTTGCCAAATATAACATCTTCAAATATTGATATTTTTAGAAAATATATTTAACCTATATATCAAGAAATGGCAAATGTACAGCCAATTTCTTGCAAGCGCCGAAGATAAATATGCCAACCTAGTGATACGTATTTCTCTATAAGTTTCTACATTTTTAGAACAGTCTTCAGAAATTTCAGAAATGAATTAAAATTTGTCTTACATGTCAAGTAAAGAATAGATCTGTCTATAACTATAGAATCATAATATATGGAGCGGGACAAATTTTAAACAAATAATGATAAATGCTGTAAAATGTCAGTACCATTTTAGTTTTATTACTATTTGAACCTCTTTCAGTAGATCATTAATTGTGTGTCTTCTCCAGATATTAATGTTTTAAAAAAAAACTATAGTTTATTTTTCGTATATATTTCAGTTTCGTCCATTGTTGGAACATATCTTTTCAGATTTTAAAATAGTTTTGCTAATTATCGTAAAGCGTAAAAATAAAAAGAAATAGGCAATAATAATAATTTTGAATGTCTCAACTTTTTTATTTTTTTATTTATCTATTTTGTTTACAGTAAATTCAGTAGGTATCTTTGTACATTTAACTTGCACAAAGTCCATAATAAACAATATTCAAAACGGGCCAATTTGAATATTAAATGCACGCGTAACTTGCGCAAATTATTTTTTATCAAGACAGCTAAACTTGTGTATACCCTGGTGGGCTACAAGGTATAATTATCTTTGTAACTTACACCTGGCATTTCTGCCCTATACTCGAACATACCACCAGCCCTTTTCCTGCAAATGAATGAATGTACGAATGAATAAAACATGTATCCGTCCAGAACTAGAACGAGAGATACCCGTAGAATTTATAAACCGCTCTTGAATTAATGAATAAGCGCGTCTTCCAAACATACAACTTAATTTAAACTTCTTATCTAAGCAGAATTGTGCGTTACATCAATTACAAATTTGGGCGTAATTTAATTTTCAAATACAAATTGACCTCTTCGAGCGCAACGGTTTCGTGTCACAATTAATAGTAAAAATACTTGTACTAATTTTGCAAATATATGTATATAAACACTATTGAGTTCGAAATTAAAGTGCAACTACGGAAGCAAATTGTTGTAATCAAAAGTGATATCAAACTAGGATTAAAGTGCGGACAGCTTTTGATGAGATTAACCCGGTATCGGTGACCGCTGTTACCACACCACGAACATTGCGTTTGCCAACATTTGAACTATGATGAGAGATTGGTAAATTTGAACAGTGTATTATACCGTATTAGACAAAACGTAAGCGAAATACAAAATCGCTTCAATATACTTCTACAGAATATTTAATCATTATTGTATAGGTATATGTGTATGAGGAAAAATTAATGAATATTTTATTTGATTTATATAGGAACGTGTTATATGAATTCTAATTTTCTTGTGTACATTTTTCAGTATAAGCTTCACAAAAATAATTAGTCTGCGAATATAATTCGTTCATTTGTAATTACGTTTTATATACATGTATACGTGATGTGCACGTTTTAGTATATATAATCTCTATACAATTCATTCATCTTTTTCTATTTCATTTCATTTATTAATTATTTTCTAGTTAGAAACACAAACTTTGCAATGCTGAATTTCCATATAAATAAATAATATCTATATTATAATACAAATGAACAAAGTAACTCTAAAATATAATCTATCATATAATAAGTCAAAACAACGGACAAACCGAAATAAAAATAATTTCATTACTGTTTTACGGATATGGTTATAATCTGAATAAGCTTTAAATTCATTAAAAACAATCTAATTTTATGAAGTGTGCTTTTGTAAACGTATTTAAAAACCTGTCCTAATTTTGGGGTTCAATTCCTTGAAGTACGGCACTAATTGGGTTTAAAATGCGAATGGATTCAATCAGGCACCTACACAACATGTGTGCGAAATTTGGTTGAAATCGGTTCGGTACCTTCAGAGGAGAAGAGGCGACAAAATTTGATCTTACGACTAACGAGTGATCAAGCAACCAACATATAGGACATCTTTACATTTTCAGAATCAAGGTGACGTGAAAAGAATTTTATTTGAATTAGAAAACAATATAGACAGAATATGCAGAAACAAACTGAAGCTTTTCTGTTTTGGAAAATATACAGATAAAATTGAGGACCAAATTAAAACTATTCTTTGTGGAAATATAGAGCCTCCCTCGGAAAGTCGAAACTACAGACAAACATTACAGTTTTAAACGTGTAACCCCTCGCCGTCTGCAGTGATCGATGGTGCAATATACACAAGACAGGCATGGTTGCGAGGGAGGAAGCTTGAAGCTCCTCTTTGGTGTGAGTGAGTGTACCATTTGGCCGGAGGCCCGAATAACACGCAGCCCATTTATACGTATTATTAAAGTTTTATCGCGGTTTATTTTTACGGTCTGGCCGCTTAAGTTTTACAACTTTGTGATTATTTTAAGCGTAATTGGCGAATACTCGCTATCTCGTAATTGTTTCTATGCGTACAATGTTTTAAAAGCTTATATCATTAAATAAAATCATAATATCAATTGCAACAAATTGTTGTTCTTTTACGGTGAAATTGAAATAAAAGCCTTTTGAAAACGTGAGAAATGTGAAAATCATGGGTACCAAATAACAATTATCTTTGTAATCTCCCCATTTTGAATGGCAATTGAAAATCAAAACCAATCAAACACGCGAAAGCTACGCTTGCGTTTACTTACGTTATTGACTGGACGTAAATTAATTTTTTGTTAAAATAATATGGTATATTTGAAATGAGTAATTTCGTTTTTGAATTCACACGAATGTAAACGCGACGCCCACCCGCATCAGGGTGAAAAAGCTCGTAAGCCAGATTCGGCTTTCCGTGTATGCCTATTGGGAATGTCGTATTATTATTAACTTCGTTATATGTTATACAGCCCCGCTGAGCTCTCTCTAATATTGCGGTTACGTATATGAAATTGCGACGAGATGGGCCTGTTACATAAAGTAAACTTATATTTAAGTAGGAATATTAGATTTTCGTGAAATTGGCTTTTGAACTGAACTGGGGGTAAATAAATTTGAATCACTACAAATACGGTTTCGAATTTCCATTTACCTATAATCATTTTAATTTAATTACCCAAAATCACACAATTACCCACCAAAATGATTGACACACAGAAATCTTTACTAACAAATATTAAGAATAATCTCCGCTGCTCATGATTCCATCTTTATGATTGGATTACGTATTTATGTTTGTGTAAGCGTAATTATTTATGTAATCACAAATGAAAATAAATTCCCTATTCTATCATTTTTATTTTCTGATACCTATTTTAAGTGAATTTAATAAAAAACGAAATTGTAAAGGAAATATCTATTTTATTATCAACAAATGTTTGTATTGAATTAAGCATTTTTAAAAAAAATTCTCTTAAAACATGGCTATTTTTAATCTGCTAAAAATGGATTTAATAATCCGCATTTATAATATTGATAATTAGTGTAAGCCTTTTGTGCGCACATATATTTTCAACGGTACTTAAGCTGCGCTGTTACTACAGGCTTAAGGACGAAAAATAACAATACAAAAGGGAGATATTTATTGAATTGATGGTTGATGTTGAATCTGGTTCAACCACTTGAAAAGGCATCTGTGCTCGATCATGGGCAATTCCAAATATTTCATCAGATTATATTTTATATTGTTGAAAACACACAGGCACACACGCACATGTTGCCCTGCCGCAAAGGCATCAGAACGCCTGTGTGTATGAAAAAAAAAAAATCCGAAACCATTTGTTGTCGAACCGTTATATTATATCAATAGATTCCATGTTCGAAAATCGTCTATAGCCTGCAAGGGAATAACATGCCGGATGGGACGAAAATCTATGTAGTGGAAAAGTGAGACATTGCTTGTTATGTAATTGTAGTATGAAAAGGTATGGCGTACAATGGGAACCTAATTTTTCGTTATACAAAATTCTTTAGCTGCTTCAAGAATTTTATAGAATATTGGAAATAAATTGTTACTTGTTCTGGAAGCTTAAATCCCAGATTTCTACAAGTTCTCCTGTACAAATATTGTGGAATAGACTATACATATCAAAAAATAACAATGTGTGGAAATATAAAATTTATACTATGGTCCATTAAAGTCGGGGAGAGAATGTTATTAAACATTAAAGTAGGTGTCACTAGCAGTCGCCCGAATCTGATCCGGAAATCGAAAAGTCCAGTCAAAAGACTAACAATTTTCCGAAATCCGAGGCATACTTATATATATATATATATAATAGAACTTATCAATAACTAAATAGAAAATATACCTTTACGTTACTTGACTTAAAATCTTGAGACCATTTTTCATGATTACTATACTTTCTTATATACATTCGTATAAGAAGAACATAAACATCATGTATATTGTATTTTAGTGATTTAGTGACTTGTATGTATAGGGTTAGCTTTCGTATTTTTCAGAATTTCTGAAATAATAATCGTAGCTAGACTAGCGTCGCAGCGACAAATTAGCCTTCTTAGACGTCTACGTACGCCAGGCAATTTCCGGCGGAAAACGAGCGCGACACAAAAATTGAATCTTAATATTCTGATGTAATCCCATGTATTTTCGCATACATCTACTAGGGAAGATCATGCAAATACGGTAACTATTCTAATAAATATTGGGCGAGTGTTGATGTGCGTGAGTATCGCGAAGTAAACACATTGTGCGTGAGTTTCTCACATGGTAAAGTAATTTAAACCGACAGCGCGTGAGTTATGAGTGTGCACGCGAACCAATTTGATAATATACGAGCCTGCCCACCCATCCACAATATGAGGAACCAGTTTTTATTTTTTTGGGTCACTGTGGACTTGAGCACGCGCTTTTAATAAAAAAGAGCACACTACATTTTTTTTTTTTTTTAATATTAGATATTTCAATTCAAGTACATATAGTTTATTAAATAAGAGCTTTCCTCTGGGAAAAACAATTTAAAACGAAATCAAATCTGTAATAACACCGAAACGTGTTGGATGTTAGCTCAAGAGGAAGCACGTACCAACCGCAAAAAAAAAGAAAATAAGAAAAATCACTAGAATAATTTCACTGTGGCAAGCAACTGTACACTCACGTGACGCTAAGTAGCAATATTGAAAATAAATTGAATGAAATTTCCAATACAAACCCTCTCTCTCTTGTCTACTTCCGGTTTTTGGTGGAAAGGGAAATAGCAGTCGGGTGGAGGTGCGGGAGCTTAAGCTACCGTTAGCACGCCTAGCACGTAGAAAATCGCCGGCTTACACATATAGAGGAATGCATCTTGCTAGGAAATACCATACAATGTTTTCATTTTGAAAATCGTTCATGCTTGTTAAAAACCAATTTGAATAATTAATATAAGAACAAACATTGCCCATACTTTATTCCATGAACGTGCAAATGTGTTTTTATATATATGTGTGTAGCTTGGTATAGTGGTGCGATTTTCAACTTTTCTTGGGAGTTAAATAAAGATTTTATTTAATCTTTATTTATTTTTGTTTTAATGCCAGCGTGGCGGGTGCTCGTCTTTAAATAGAATTTATGTAAGTGAAGGAATACGTGGGTCGACTCAGGATGAAGAAATCTCCAGGAAGAAATGTTTTTTTTTTTTGGTGTATGTGTGTTTTACGAGGTTTGAAGTAATAAAATAACCGGTACTGCCTCGCTTTGGAGAAATTGCAATAAGGATTATAAATTGGTGCAAATTGCTATTTTTTCAGAACTGGCATTTTACTAAATAACTAATTTAGCCGCATGATCTTCTTCAACGAATATTTCTGTTAAAATCACACATTTTTGTAATAATAACTTTGTAATAAGAAAGTAAAATTAATGATTTATTATAAATTGAAATAAATTGTGAAATATTACGATGTTTTTAGGCACATATATTATTAGTATGTATTAGGGAAGAATGAAACTATATAAAAACAACATAAGCGCAGTGGTAAGTGTCAATAAATAAACAGCGATCGTTTTAGTATGTGAACCGTGTATGTGAGTACATAACCATGTATACTAGTTATAGTTAAACCCATGGAGCCATGGATATCAGGATAATGGACACGCACGCAGGCACGTTAAGAGTTTTAGGCTGTCTCGCACACCTACATGAACACACGACGTGTGTGTTATGGATTCTGTGTGGCTGGCAGCAGGAAAGCGGCAGGAAAATTGGCCTGCTGGGATATAACAGCGACTACCACACTATATATATATATACTCTTATGGATTGTGTAAGATTAGGAGGTAGGCCAGGATCAGAACTAAAGCAAGGGAAGTGTGAGAAAAACACGAATAAGAACGCTAGGGTGGGGATACCGAGATGACTGACATTGGGTCAAAGTAAGTCAAGCAGCTTCTGAAACTGAACACAAGCCGCTGTGTTAAGGCGATATTCACTTTACGGATATGTAATCGGTTTATAGAGAAAATAGCTGGATTTAAGAATATATATATATATATATATATATATATATATATATATATATATATATATATATATATATATATATATATATATAATTTAGACACATAGGTTTTAAAAAGAAAAAGGCAAGCAGAAAAAAACATCAGTCATTCGCACACACATATACAACCAATACGTAATCTAATTAGGTGTCTGTAGCCGAGGGATGAACGTAATTGGATCAGTGTCTGCCTGCGCTCAACGCAACACTCAACAGACACTGCGTTTTTCGACATTTCACCTGCCGTTCTCTCGCAAGTAACCTGGATCTCTTCTTGTGATTAATTGGCCCCCCAGGTGTCAACACTGGCACGCTGTGTGTTTTTAACATATTACATTTTAAGCTAGTTGAAAATGTTTTTTAAACATCACAGAATGATGTATTGATATTAGAAAGCACCTTTAGAACCATATGTGTATACAATATAAAAATGGAACAACATGTAATGTAACATTTGCTTTAAGAATAAAATAAAATTTATGTCGTTTTTATTACATTTCTCTTATAATGATACGTGTATGTATATGTACACATTGAGGACACATAGTCTGTGGTATAATTTGTTTAAAGTGTGGGGGTTGGTCGAAAGCTTGCAGTGTAAGGTACAAAGTGAATACATATACATATCATCAAGCCGCGAACAGTTAACCCTTACGTAAATGAAGGGCCTGTACATACCCACTAGTGTAAACCGCCTTTCCATCGGCACAACATGAAAATTACACTTCTCACTCACACAAACTCTTGATAAAGTAGGGGCGTGCGCTTGTACCACTCTCACTATTAATTACTACGACTTTGCGCCTCTGTACATTGGACTTTTCTACTTTACTCTTACACGTGTCTGTAATATGTATAGAT
Organism: Nebria salina; assembly: GCA_944039245.1. Lineage (NCBI taxonomy): Eukaryota > Metazoa > Arthropoda > Insecta > Coleoptera > Carabidae > Nebria > Nebria salina. Next base: position 1,285,371 of record OX063273.1, on the reverse strand, counting down.
TTATAATCATCGCTAAATTTATTAAACATTTAGCGCTGTTTATACCTCTAAATTAAGATGAATATAAAATTATGAATCAAGTGTAATTGTTTAAAAAATAAACTCTCATAAATAATGCGTTTTTTTACAATTGTGTTTTATGAATTTTAAATGCGTTAATAAAATAATTCTTATTTCTTAAAATTCGGTTTAATTGTAGTAGGAAATTTTGGAAAATATTATTTAATTTATGCGGAATTTATGATTATAAATTCAATTTCTCGCATGTAAAAAGCATGTTATTCCCTTGTCGTATATTTTTGGTTCATCAGAAATATTATTTGTAAGAAAAATCAATTTTATTTAACAAAAGACTTCAATTTAGATCTTCTTTAGAAATAGACAGTTTCGTTTCGCCGGCCGCCGTGATTACCTATAAATCTTAATGAAACGAGATGACAATTTGTGAATTTACAATTTTGTGAAATGGAAAAGTACCTATCTATCTGCAAACGTGGAGCGCGCGGGCGCACGGGTTTACCTACTCGAAACGCCAATGGCCCGCGGAATGTTTCAATTTATTTTCCGAATTGAATTAAAAATCAAATAGCATTGTTATTATTTGAATTGAAACACGGATTGGATTGTAAACAATATGCGATTCCTTTGCGCAACATACACTTGTCATTAATTTAGTAAAAAGCCGAAAACAGATGTTAACTAAGCACTTTTCATCCGATTTGTTCGCGTGCAGGTCCTTTCTTATAAGACACAAGTAAAACTTTGAACATAAATCATAAATTGTGAGCCCGAGGGCTGCGCCACTGATAGTGACTATAGAACAAAAGGGCTCAAAAGCTGGCCGTTGATCGATTTATAATATTTGAATACTTCGAGGAGGGTTCCCAAAACCCTTGCACAGAACCCTGTCGAGTGGCGCCCCCAAGAGAACAAGAAATGAACACACACGCACAAATTCTGATCTACTGATGATATTATTAAAGATGTCATTTGCGTGTAATGGCTACAGTCGCATAGAAACTTTGAATTGTTCTATCTTACTCTTAACAGCGTAGACCTCTCTCTAAATGAGTCTTTGGGTTAGTTACAAGGGCTGTCGTAATTCCTTAGAGACATGTACCTCTATTTGTATATATACATAGAGAGTACATAGGTCTATGTAAATGTTAAGTCGTATTACTTGTGTGATAGGAAAGATTTCCGGAAATTATTTCATCATTTCCGTTCCTTATTCTAACTGTGTACATACATACCTATGTGGTAATGTTACGCATATTAATTAAATTATATTATCCTTAATTATGATTAGATTAGATGTTATATGTAGCACCATATGGTACCTACATGCTGGTAATATATTTAATATACCTATAAATACCTTATATATTGTTTAGTTTAGGTTGTGCTTTCAGTTGAGCTTATTAGTACACATGTTGAGTTCTATTAATTATAGGAGCACACTAGTGTTACGCTAAATTAGTACCAGTAATTTACTGAATGTAGAGCAATTAATTCATTTAAATTATCATGTTAAATTTGTGCACATTAATAAAATTTGTTACATGTATCATTTATGAATATTATCTAAATTCTTCTTATTTATTTTACTGTTAATATAATAATTTAATTAAAAACTCATATCATACAGAAAAATAAACTTTTTTCATTAGTTCATTTTATTTTAAAAAATATATATATTTCGCTTTATTAAAATCGCATAATTCTTATCTCAGTATAATTTAATTATTTCATATTTGGTTTCCAATTATAAGATTACAGACTTAATCGATTAAAACCTTGAGGAAATTTGTTGTTTTATATCTGTCGTGTCTGTCTGTGATATTGTTATGGTAAACTAGCGAAATTAACAAGTTAAGGTAAACACAAATAGTTTTGTGTATTAGAGAATTAACAAACATCAAACGATTCAAATCTGTATTGGAATTGAGATGTATACATAAATAAGCAAATAAATAAGATTCGCCTAGATTTAGAAACAAACATAGAAAAAGTTTTTATATAGTTGACGCGAATTTATTTTAAAAATTTTTAATTAATACAAAATTGCGTGTTAAAGTTTAAATTTGAAATAACTAGGGCTACTAGTTCTGCGTCTGGTTTTGTATTGGTGTAAATGTAAACGATAAATCTTTCATTCGTTATGCCACAACAGTGGCATCAACATAGCAGAACGGTAAAACCAGTGGCACAGCAACAGTGCTCTTTTCGCTAAGCCAAGCTCTAAATTAATCGTTTCGGATTTATTATGTTTGCCACAATGCGCGGTGCAAAGACAAACGGGCTGTTAACAGATAAATAAAACAAAAAAATGAAAAAAAAAAAATAGAGCAGAGCGTGAAACAATTGCGGATCGCCTCACCACCTGCGGTCAAACAACACACATTCATAAATACATGAAAATCCCTAAATGAAAAACTGTTTCAAAGTGTTTGTGAATATGATGCACAAATAGAATTCCCAACTGAAATAATCAGTTTGATATAAAAATTTTATTAACTCAAAGACTTTCTGCATAGGGAAAATTAATTGGTTTTTACGTTACACAGCACCTGATTTCTATGTAAAATTTAATAATAAAATGTTTTTATACTTGTAAAATATTCGATAAAAGTTATAGTTTTCAAGGAAAACAGTATTTCTTTAACCCTTGTCTACAGCTTTACATATACAATGTGCATATATTACGTACATACAGTAGGACTGTGCTTAGATACCTGTGTAAGTGATCTTTATCTTGATTTACCACTGCAAATAAACCCAAAGCTTTAATAATTTCATCGCTATGGTTAGTTACAGTGTGTATATATGCAAATATAAATTTCTTCTTCTTTGTTCATGGCGCATCCATTGGGGAAAATTGTTTTCAAAATTTAAATTTATTCATTAGTGAATTCGGATGATGTTGAAATTTATTCACGAAATTGTTCAGGTGAATATTTTTCTCAAGTCCAAAAATAATTTTCGTCAATGTTTATTTTGGAGCAAATAAAATATGCCAGTATCGATAGTAAGTTTTGGGCGTAAGGCAGCGTAAATAACAGTAGCTTAGGGGGTCATGGTGGAGGCGACACATTTCACCGCACAAGAATTCCCCAACTGATTCCGTGTGACGGTGCCTCCCTCAGGACATCAGATCCGCTCACAGCAACGGCTTTAACGGTCAACACTGTTCTCTGTCAAGCTTAAGAAGGAAACAAAAACGAAATCTTTTATAAATAAATAAAAAAATACTGTCGCTACTTAGAATTTTACCCTACCAATACGTGACACTTTCAGTACAACCAACAATTGGATTCATTTCAATTCATATAGTTTTATGGAAAGCTCTTGTCTATTTTTACTATATCAAGATATTTGTTATTTAAAATTTTTTATTTACGAAACAAAGATATAGTATTTAATGGTTTCTAAACTATACAGTACTTTAGAAGTGAGTCTAACACGCTTATTGGTCACATTGACCAAAAAATCCATTTATTGTGGAGATATGTATGGCAAAATTTTAATATAAAATAATAAATGATACGATTTAAAGTACGAAAAATGCGATAAATTTGAATTAAATTACAATCTATTTTGATACTTTTTGAAATATATGAATATATGTATTACAAAAGAAATCCGATTAGCAATATTTCATTCCTTCCTCGTTTCGTGTGAAATCACATTCGATATTCCATTAAATGTTTGTTTGAACAACGTATTGGTGCAAAGAACGTAGGTATATATGTAGTCACATCAGGAATCTAGTTTTGCAAATAAACGACGTTAGAGTCCCAAGGAAACGCGAACGGGAAGCAGAACTATTTTAATGTATAAATAAACCATAGCGTAGCATAGTGTATTCATTCAAATAAGAACAAGTTCGAATAGTTTATATTTATAATAGTTTCCGGTTGCCAAAATATAAAACACAGAGTCTGTTGCAGACATTTTTAGAAGCTTTTGTTTAAATTCCTAGATTCTTTTGTGAGTCTATAAGCTCACACTTTTTTTTTTGGTTTTGTTTGGAGCTTTCAGGGGGAGAAAACGCTCGTCTCAGAAATATACGGCAGGGATTATTTCGCTGTAGGATTTTACGACAAATACATTTTTCTCTACGACATAAAATTCAAAATACACGCGTTCACCCATGGATTTTTTTGTACCTATTTCTTTTATTGTACTTTAGAAAAATCAAATATGTTTCACAAAATCAAAACTTGAATAACTCAAATATATATTAATGAGACACATTCCTGAAAAGACATCATCGATTTAGCGAAAAGGCAGATATCAGTTTGAGATTCACAACAACCACGCTGCTATTCTTCAGTTCATTCAATTGATACGTGTGCAGTGCTTAGAAGATTTGATAAAAAAAAGACTCAATCAATTGACACAAAAACGTTTCGCGCACTTGAAAAGAATGAAGTAGGGATCACTGGATTCAGTGCCATCGGCAATCTTCTTTTCTTCTATAACAAGTTACCTACGGCATCGTATATTTGTATATACTAAAGAATATTTTAATTGGGTTATTCTTTATGGAATTTTAGACAAAACAAATTGGTTGTTCTAGAAAAAGGCGTTAAGCCTTACGGCTTTATTTGCAATTTTATTTCAAGTAATTCAAGACCATGTTGCTGTAATGTTCTAGATATTCAATTATGTAATTCGATAACTCAAATTTATGATTGTGTTACGTGCGATGTCATAACACATCCCTTAAATTTGTATGTTTCTGTACATACCGCCATGGTTCATTTCATAGTTGAATGCAATAGAAATGTGTTTTATATATATTGCATATGCAGCTGGTGTTATTTCTGTGTTTGACAGCCACTGCACTGTGCATCATGATGCACATTACACACACATTTGATTCCGTATGCCACATGCAATGCATACACTCTATAATGTGTATCACAAAAAATTGCAGTGTGTGTGCAAAATAACAAAAATCAAACGATACCATCATAAAAAAATATTATTTTTATTCAGAGTTTAACTCTTTTTTTGATTTAATTAGCTATTTCTAAAAACCTAATTGCATCATCTTTAAATACGATTTATAGTAGGAATTGTAGTTGTGTTAAATATCACGAATTATTTTCGGTACATTTCATAAAGTAAATGAATATTTCATATGCAATTTAATTAAAATTAGTGTTGCATTTTATAAAATGACTCAAAAGAATGAAATTGTATTTATATATAAATTTCCACTTTTAAGGTCGTTGTTTTTGAGGAAATGATAACCATTATTAAAAATTTTCTATATTTATTAAATTTTGAGTGTCTTCTATTTAGTGTATATTTATATTTCTTTAAAAGCAATCCTAACAATAAGGAAAGAAAACGAGACTTAAAGTATTATATATCGTGTTTAATCTATAGAATATATTGAAATAAATTTGACCAATCCATGGATAGAACTATCTAGCTGGCTTTGCGGCCTAGGATTTCAATTGTATTCTTAGTCGAGATATACAAATAAATGTATATACATAACAGGATAGTATTTTCCAGCCCAATGAATATTTAGTTGTGATGGGGTTAAGCTAACATATGTTTTAAAGTTTTATTAGGGTCTGTTTGTGAATCCAATAAATACACACACAGTCTTTTTCTCGTTGATTCTCTTTCGGTTTCTCGTTCGTAGTCTGGCTCCGTTTCCTTGTACAGTTTATTCTCCGCTCTTTTTTGGAGTTGGTAAGGTATATTGTCTGTTTTGAGGCAAAGAGCAAAATGTCTGGAAAGTTTCTGCACACGCTTCTTCTTCTCATGAAGCTCTTTCGTTTGTTTGTTGCGACACACGCGTTCGTGTGTGCGTTGATATTTTATCCCGTACGGCCGTTTACTCACATTTTTAGGCACACTGGTCACGTAGTGCCGTTATTGTGCCAACTCACCCTACTTAACTATCATATATCCCACCCTGTACACGAATTGTGTGTGTGTGTGTGTGTGTGTACTCTTCCTTACAGGAGTCTAAAAGTGATGGTATGTAACCTTAGGGAGACATTGCTTTGAACGAACGAACGTTACCGTGTATACCCACCACCCATACACTATCTGTATATATACACATATATACGAAGAGTGTAATCATTGCTACATATATTATATATATAAAACGATTTCCTTTTCTTTTGTACCTTTTATTTTTGCGATTTTTACGAATTTCGTTTAATAAAATTCTATTTCGTTGAATATAAAAATCCTTCAAGGTACTATTACTACTATGGAATACATTTTTGCTTTTATCGTAATAGCGAAATTAGATTGTGAAATTGACTAAATATATATATATATTTAATTAATTTTTATTTTCAGGTTCCGCCTTGATGAAAATTGTTGAAGTATATAAAGAAATACAAGAACAGCAAATGAATATTGTAAGTACTATTATATTTATATTCTAAAGTACGTGAATTTCGCATCTCTGTCATTTATTTATTAAATTTAAATCAGCTAACAAAACATTCACATTTCTTATATTATAGGAGAAAGAAATATGATTTCCGTCTAATATATATATTTTTCGCGGAAATGGTGTTTCGTGTATTATCCAAAAGTTATAATTTATTAGTATTATTTAATGGCCGATTACTGTGTATATATTTTATATTACTCTCATTAATAAATTATTTTCTGTTTATCGTTTATGGTAATAAAAAAAATATATGTAAAATATTGTTATTTATTCCCAATTTTCGTGAATCACCTATTATAGATGATTGCACGAATTTTTGATAAAAATGTTAAAAGATAAATTTCGATCAAAATCCAGCAACAAAATTTTAACAAACCAATTACGTATCTCCTATTTCTTAATTAAATAAAACATTTTCCCGTAGCGCCGATGGTTGTTACTTACAAATTAAAATCTAAATCTCTCGTCTGCGTAAGGTAGCTTCGTACAGTTATAATTTTTCAAGCCGTGGACTTATCCACTGATAATTAATTCGCGAGATAATTGTACTGGCATCTCGCGAGTTGCACCCTTGGGCAATCACAGAACCTCTTGCTTTTTGCAAAGGGCTGAAACACATAGGCGCACCCTAAATCACGGTGTAAAACACAATTTCGGCTATTAAATATGTTTTCAAATTAGGATAGACAAATTCACAACAATATATATTCAGTGGCGACGTATCAAAATACAAATAGAGCTACTAAACAAATGTGTACTTAAGACCTCTGTACACGCCACTGACTCACTCAGGTACCCGTAAGAAACCACGAATAAAATTACAATAACCCTCTCTCTTTCGCCTCGTAAACAACCGTGGAATGGACTTACCGGACTCCCTATGCGAAATTTAAACAGCAATTATTTTAATTTATAGAAATGCGTCGTTATATTAATTGTACCAACCACCCGACAGTGGCATTTTATTATCGTATGAAATCACAGCGAAAATTGCTCTATACATTTTCATCCATTTCGATTTTAAATAATAATTTATTAACTGCTATAGCTTATTTTAAAATTCATATAAGCACCTACGCATTGCAATGCAGATTTGTTATGTCGATTTTATTCTGTTTTCAGCTAAAAGCTTTCTATGTTGATTTACTCGTACCGCTCGAAACCAATTTGGAAAAAGACACTAAAGTTGTACAGGTATTTATCTTTTATTATTTTATTACCAGTCCATTTTTTTAGTATTTTAAATCAATTGCGGTACGATTTTAAAAGTTTCGAGTAAATTAATGAATAGGTAGTAATGTTTTAAATGGATTGCAGTCGGAACAAAAGAAGTTTTTGCAACAACATAAACAACGTTCGGAAACTTATAGCAAAGCGGCGGCAATGATGAAGAAACAAAGAAAGAAATCGCGAGGATCAACAAAAACAGGACTGGCAATGGATAAAGAATTAAAAGTCAGTAGTAACTTTTCTTTATCTGAATATTCCATTGCTTTTTTTGTAATTGTTTAAATCATTTCTCATGTTGTTTTTTTTTGTATAGAATATGCAAGTGTTAGAGGAAGAAAAGACGAAATTGGATGCATTTTGTGAACAGAGTTTGAAAACGGTAAATGCATAATTGTTTTCTGTTCAGTGGATCATTAATTATTTTATATTTTTGTAAAAATAGGCAATGACACAGGAACGACGACGTTATGGTTTTGTATTAGAAAGACAATGTTCATTGGCAAAACATTATTTGTCGTATCATAGCCAAGGGGTTACCGCATACCAACAGAATATCGATGAGTGGAGCGAGGTTGCAAAGACTAGAGAATTCTTACCGGAAGCTGTTGAAAACATGTTTACTAGCAGGATGAGGGTAAAATCTATAATTTTCTAGGTTTGAAATGTATTTTAAAATTATTAAATATATGCAGCAAGTATCCTTCTGGCCTGATGAAGACGTATACTCAAATCCTCGTAGCCCGCACTTGGACGATGACCGACTCAGCATTACATCCCAATTGAGGAAGACAAAAAGCATGGATGCTTCTTGTTTAGATATACGTTCCATCGGGGATGCTTCATCGCCCATGTTGTCGATGTCCCGAGCCAAATCTGATTTTAATTTGACAGCTTCCACACATTCATTGGTTCAAGGTATAAGGTTCATATTATTCATTTATTATTTGATAATAACGATATTTATTTTTTGATTTAGATTGTAATAGTCCACCACGCCGACCCAAGTCGATGGCACTTCCATCGCAACCTCCAGCTTGGGATATCCAGTTAGCCAGAGCCCTGTATGCATATCTTTCAAGTGGTGAGAACCAGTTGAGTTTCTTGGAAGGTGATGTAATTGCTTTGATGGGAGATCGAAATAAGGGCTGGCAATTTGGTGAAAATCTACGGACTCAATGCAGTGGATGGTTCCCGCTGGCCTATACTGAGATTCTAGATGACCCAACTATGTGAGTTAGATTACTCAATATTATTATTTCACTATTCATACATTTTTAAAAGCGAAATTTATTTATATTTATATGTACGTTTTAAAAGATTTTTATGCTGTTTGAGTTTATTTATAATTGTAATATTTGTTTTAGTTCGCCCTCACATCGAATAGATGCGAGCGGTTCAAACAGCGGTCTTGGCGTCTCTACCCCAATCGCAGGTAGCTTAATGTCTCCTGCAGGTCCACCAGCAAGTGGATCGCATCCAGGTAGTGGTGTAGACCATCCGACTCCTCGTATGTTCGGTGATACCTTGCACTTGCATAGATCCTCCGCTAATGCCAAACAGGTAGAATAACTGCACATCCAATCAATGCACTCTAGATTTTTTTTTCAGAAATCATCCAACAGTAACTTATCTTCTATTTTCTGTTTGAACCAGATTCGTCGTGTGACTGGTGCAACCAATTACATCCCTCCACCAGCATTACCAGCACCAGTGCCAACACCAATGCTGCCATTTGGTAAACTTGCTCTCACACAATCACAGAGCACAACATTCGCCACCCCTGGATACCCAACCACTTCTTTCCCGGTTTCCCAATACGCTCAAACTGGTATAAAACAATCAGCTTCCAGTTTCAATTTCACTTCCACCCCAGCAAGTGGTTACTCAACACATCCTCAAGGTATTAGATCGGAACGTCCTCCACCCATGCCACCCCTTCCATTGCATCTTCAAACAAAAGTTGGAGGCAAGATTGGCGTAGCTGTTGGAAATGTTTCATTACATAGTAGTAATGATTCTGGATTCAGTAATGATCCTCCTCCTCAACCAGAAGTTGATTACTCGGATGATGATACGTCTATGACGCTCTCCAAAGTTCCGATACGGTAAGTCATTTTTTGGGGTTCATTTACTATTTAAATTTTATTTTACCCTACTATCCCTAACTTATGATTTATTTTTCTTTATTTTAAATATCTTGTACTCAGCAAATCTCAACGTAAACCCACCAACGATGACAACAATAACACTAGAACACTTCCTTTAAGACCTTCAAACAGCCATGGAAACTTAGTGGAACCTCGTCCATCTTACAATAATGATACTCTTATATCTACCACCACAGAAAAAAAGGGCCTTATCAAACGTACAAAGTCATTTTGGCGCTTTGGAAAACACAATTCTGACCACGAAATTTTGGAAGGCATGTCCATGTGGAAACATCGTGATTTGATTGACGTTAACGAGCAACTTATTCAAGCTGTTGTCACTACAAAGACCGAATCTACTGAGAATGTTATGAATAATCGGACTTCGGGTTCAGAACGATCGAATGATTCTGATAAAACAATAAACGCTAAGCAAATAGAAGAAAGTAACGAAGAAATGTATGGAATTACAGAACCAGCCAAACGTTCCGCCAGTTTTAAGACTAACCAAAAGCTTTCCCTACCAGTGCGTAAAGACTCTGAAACCGGACATGACATACAATTTGAGAATGATTTTGAAATTAATAATAAAGACCAATTTTATGACGATGAAGGAGATGGATTAATGTTACGAACTGTTAATAGGAAAGATATTTTGAAGCAGTACAATACAGATACTATTACGGACACCGATTCTGAATCTGAAGCTACTAGTGATGATCCGTATGATTGTATTGTTGTTGACGATCAAACTAAACAGAAAATGAAACGAAGTAATGGTGATAAGTATTTGAATTCTGGGAGTAGAAAAAGAAGCAACAGTGAACAATTTCCAAATGTTGCTGAGATTGGAAAAAAATTGGAGCAATTTTCCAAATCAAACAAATACTCACCTGACTCGAAAGAGTTGTCGAAAGAACAAATCCGTAATTCAATGAATAATAAAATGAATGCCAGGAACAATGAAATAGATTCTGACCACCAAGAAATCTTAACTTACCGTAACAGTCGATCACATCAGAATTTACGATCGCCAACTCCTGAACCTAGGCACAGTTTTAAAACTTTTGGAATAGAAGAAAATGAACATTTGGAAATGCAAAAACTTGAAAATCAAAAAACACCACAGCCAGAAATTAGACGAAAACCAAGGCATTATTCAGAAAATGACAGTGAAATGTCTCCAGTTGCAAGACCGAAAGATCATTTAAATGATAGAAGAAGTAAAGAAATGCCTTCTTTGGAAAGACGGTCAAAAGAGGTAAGTTTGGAAAGGCGGCCAAATGATGCGTCTCCAGAAAGAAGATTTACTTCAGAAAGACGATCTAAAGAAGATACTTCAGAACGTAGACCTGATCTATCTGAAAGGCGGTCGCATAATCCCGAGATAGGACGTGCGAATTTGTCTTCTGAAAGACGACCAAAAGATTCAGAACGTAGACCTGAATTGTCTGAAAGACGACCAAAAGATATGTCATCAGAACGTAGGTCAGAAATGACTTCTGAAAGAAGAGCAGACATATCTGAAAGACGATCAGATTTATCTGAACGTAAATCAGACTTATCTTCATCTGCAGAAAGGCGGTCGAAACATCCAGACATGTCTTCAGAAAGAAGAAACGCAGATATGCCTCCTCGGTCGATGCATCCAGACGTTTCTTTAAGAAGTACGAAAATGTCTCCTGTTGAACGTCGAAGAAAACAAAATGGTGATGCGTCGTCAGAAAGACGTGCAAAACATAATGGATCTGGAAAATCTAATGGAGATGTACAACGGAGAGCTCGAGGACATTCAGAATCTGAACAACAATATTATCAAGAGACTTCTGGAGAAGAATCTAAATATGACCACGAAGTTGCAAATAGACCTTTTCTACCAAGAACAAAACTAGTAAAGAGCAATAGTATTGGAGCGACTATGCAGACTGTTATGAAATTTGAACAGGAAATTGTTGAATATGGCGATGGGAATATCAAGCATAAGAAGAAAGCAGAATATGGAGCTTCGTATGAAGATGTTGTACCTAACCATGGGAATATTTATGGACCATGGTATGATCTATGGGGCTTGGATGCTACCGTGCAGAAATAAGCTTTCGTTTAAAATTGAAACAGAAATTTTCTAAGAATAGTTATTTTGTTTTAAGTAAAAAATAATTCTTAACATAAGCTGACATTTTGCTTTGCCTGTTCCACTATATGTTTACCGTTTACCTAAACAATGTTTTTAATTGCCTGTTCTTGTTGAACATTAACTTAAAGCAGTTGAGATATTAACCGGTTTTAGTGTTACAGACCAAATGCGTTCGCAACTGTAAAACTCCGCAAAACCAAAACAAACGACAGATCTGCACCGCTCATTATTGAGTAACACGCCCGATTTTGAGTCCTTGCTAACATCCTGATGGTGCTTCTCTCTGGTGGCGGGCACTAACACTACCATGAAGACTAACACCCTTAAATAGACGTATGCATGCATGAGTTTTATTTTTTAATTATGAATTATTTTAACCAATTAATATATTTTAATCAAAATTAAAAAGGTGGTTGGGAATGGTGCAATATGTATGAGTGCGTGTACTTAACTAGTATTGACAACTATAACTAATATTGCTACAATATTACAAATTTAGGGTGTTAATTAATATTGTACATATATATACCTATTATATAATACATATATAAGTATCTTAAATAATCAAATTGTAAACGTGTAATTTTATACTGAAATATTATAATGTAAATAATGTTATAGATTTATAATTTTATTTAATCTAAGGTGACTGTAGTTCATACTTAGACGTAGGTACGTAGTATTTCACTGCTCTATATAGCACGTTAAGTTGCGCGAGCTAGAATGCTATAAAATAATTCTATATTTTTATGCATAGTAAACTTTAAACGTTTACTTTCAATACAGGCGTATCTCAATAAGCGTACTTTCGGTTGATTCATATCTTCTCATGTTAACAGTCGTTTTATAGATTTTCGAGATATGTCTGGCACACTTGTTAACCATAAAATACTCGAAAGTAACCGTCCGTATTATGAATGTATTCAAAATAAATACTATATATATAAAATAACTAACGAATATACCTATATATATATATATTTAAAAAAAAACATTTTTAGTGCTATTTTACACGTTAAAAACACTGATTGTTATTGTGTTTTAAATGTTGGGATTGAGATCATCTGATGCTAAGGTGCATAATATGTTATTGCTGCATATATTAGAGCTGTATACGTATATTAAATGTAAAAAATCAACTAAACATAATTTACTAATATAAATTTTATGTATGTACCTACTTATTATGTCGGAATATGTACCACAATTTGCATTGTAATTTGTTTAATTTTGTAACTCGTGTAATTTGATATATGAACATGTTATTGTATATTATTTTAAAAATAAAAATTGTTTAGAAAAATGTTGCTCCTATTGATATTCCTAACAGAATTATTCTGTATTATTTATATCTTTGTTATAAACAATTTTGGTGGTGCGCATTTAACCATGAAGAATTTCAATGCGATAGGAAATTTAGTTTGTGAAAGGGATATCCGTTAATTATATTATAAACATCATTTATATTTCAACACATACATACAGATATATAATATATACACCTAAATATTTTACAAAAATATCTTATCAATCATATTATTCGAATAATATAAACTACAACTAAATAAGTCATCGATTATGTATCATAGAATATTTACACATATAAAAAAGTTATAAAAAATTGTCAATAAAATATGCTTAGAGATCACTATACTAAACTAAAATCATTCTCTGTCATACATATGATTCCGACTCTGCGTCTGTAACTAATAAAAGACGTGCGGTAGCATATGTTGGTGGTGGTGGCGGCGGAGGACGGTACACTGGAGGAAGATGTACTGGAGGTAGGTGTCTGAGTGGCGGCGGCCTCCTTGGGGGTACAGGAGGTCCACACAGTGATTCACTGGATGCACAAAATGCTTCGTCTTCTTCAGTTGCCCACGAACAATCTAGAGATCGCACCCGCGCCGCCTGTCGCGACCAATCCGATCGGTGGAATGGTACGCCCCAACTTAAACCAGGACTTTCCCGGTCATCTTCTGATAAAGTTAAGCCCGAGTCGCGGCTTAAGGATTTTTGGTCTTTGCTTAATTCCATGCTGTCCAATGAAAGACCTAATGCTTGAGTTGAAATTATAAAATTAGTATCAATTTAAAATAATATGAATTCATTGTAATTTTATATTGAGAATATATAAACTTACAATGTAAGCTATCGGATTCTTCTGCTCCACTATCATTCGCTGGTTCTCCGAATAGAGACGTAACTTGGGGACCAAAAATCGCTTGGCATTGTGTGATAAATACTTCAATCAATAATGGTAAAGTTCGAAGTAAACCATTTGTATTATTTTCCCATAGTAGACTTGGCCCAACACACACACCTAAAAAACAAATTTTATGATATTAAGATTACACTCTTACACAAAAAAAAAGTTTTATTGTTTATATATTTATATTATAAATGTAAAATTACAATTCACATTTAAGAAAATAATACCCAAAACGTACCCAAATTAGCTGGTGACATAAGATTATATCTCGCTCTTCTAGCAATATGGTACAATACGCACACGACATGAGCCAATAGAACATGATTTTCTCTTGGAAGTCTAGCAACCAGTCTCCTTAGTTGGTCAATCCGTCCAGTATCTGCAGCATTGAGCCATTCGCTTACTGTAGGCCCACTAAGCAAAGGTTCGGGCAGACTGCGAAGGAACTCCTTTAACAGGGCAGCTAACACAAGAGCTGGTGTTGAGAGAAGTTCTTCGCACGCTGCAGTACCAACTGTGTCAATCCTTTCCCGAAGTTCCCGAAGAGCGCGTGCGCTAGCACACCTCCTAAAGATACCTTGCGTGTGCGGACCACGCTGGAAGAGACCTCTAAGAATGGTATTAAGAACTGGAGGTAGTGTGCCACCAGTGCAGAGTCGAGATAAGGGGGTACCGAAGAAGCGACAACTAGACTTTCGGAAAAGTTTCAATGGTGTTCTGCAAAGATTTATTTATTTAAATTATTAAACACAGATTTCTAAAAAGAAGTGTATATATGCATACATTGCATATGTAATATTTACTTACTTTCTAGATTGAGGTTTGCTATTTGGTTTCAACTCGAAGACAATTCCACAAGGAGAGCGGCTGCTATTGCAGTGCGCTAAGTCGAAGCCTTCTTCAGCGCACAGTGATTGTCGTAGCCGAGCCAGTTGAATAGAGTGTGGTCGTTCGATACCTAGAAGCGGGCATGGGGCAGAGTCTCGATCTTTCGCCCATAAGGTATAGCCCCATTCTTGGTTGAGCTGGTCATCCAGCGCCATCCTAGCTATTTCGCCTGTGTTCATTTGGGGACCTACTCCCAATGTTTTCGACTGAAACGATTAAATCAAATTTTAACATGTTTGTTTTTTATCCTCTCTCAATTTACCACAAGAAAAAAATTATGTTGATATTCGTTTACTTACACATTCGGTTCCAGACAATGGATCCCGATAAATCACTTTGATATTTGTGGTTGCTGGTTCATTTCTCAGTTGCTTCTCCAGCGCATTCTTCAGCTCCCTCCACCAGGAGTCCCTGGCCGCTTGGGTGCAGAAGGTCATTAACATCGTTCTGGCAGGCGCAGGCCAACCCAGCATGAACCCTGTATCGGATTCGGGACAAGAGGCGAGCCATAGTTCGCTGACGCGGACACTTTCTTTCAACTTGAACATTCCACCTGACCTGGGTTTCGCCACGAGTAGCATATCGGAGAACAGAAAAAGGTGTCTAGGGCGCACCTGATGCGGTGTCCGTGGACAAGCCATCGCACACGGGGCCTCCATAATGAAAACGCGATCACTGGTAAGGTTCAGAAGAGACCGTTTGCGGGATGAAGATAATTTATTGGACTTCTAAATTGAAACAAAAGAAATCATTTTATTATGAATCAAAAATAGAAACAACAGATAATTTTGCAATGTTTATTTAATATTTAATAAAAATAACTTACAACTTGTTGAGTGGTGGCTGCATCTGGATCATGTAATCCAAGAAAATCTTGTGGAAATAAATCTTGAATTCGATCCAGGTCTTTCTTCCTACCATCAACAAGAGCCGGTTGAGATCCGCCTAGTAGTCTCGAATAATCAGCTAATTTTTCAGCCTGAAACAATTAAAATATATAAAACGTTTATTAAAGAAAATAATTTCTCTTTTTATTGAAATTCAAAAAATCTAACAATATTCATATAAATGATTGATTTATTGAAAAAGTGAAAGTACCATATAAACTAAGATGTCACTATATAGTGTATGGGACATTCACTTGTCTCATCTAATTAATAATAACAAAACCGAATCGATTGAACAATTGTGAAAGTAGCAGAATCTATCTAAGCCTTCTTAAGGTAACACATATAATAAATTATATTTTGACAGCACTCTGAAAACATTTTAAAACGCTGTTATCTAAAGTAAAATCTCTAAATGTATGTATACCAGGTAAGACGTTTTCTTCAACAAGTACTTAAACCTATATTTTATGGTAAATAAAGTTTCTATGAATGGTCAAGATTGATGCTGTTTCCGGTGTGATAGATTGGTCTCGACAGGAAATGGTAAAGGATCCCAGTCAAGTTGAAGTATGCGTAACTAATCAGTAAATAAGCATGAATGAATGACTGAGTGCTAAGCTAACTTTAGACTAGGTTGTTAAGTTAAATACGAAATTATATATACTACAAATTCAGTTAGTTTTACGTTGCGTAACGATTTAGAAAATTTATAAATCAAATGCGATTTGTTTAAATGATTCAATCTTATAAGCAATAAATAATACAAAACGCGTAATTGTTTTTCTTTAAAGTAGATTTAATAAACTGTGGTAAATATGTAGATATCTTGAAATGAAAAATTGCATGTGCAAATTTTGCGATTAATAAAAATATAGTATTTACCATAAATTTCATGTGTATTATCTATGTATGTATAAAATAGTATAGAATTTTGAATTTTTCAAAAAAAAATATATTCACGCTCGAGCACACATATATGTATAGTTCAGTTTAGAAAATGCACATGCAAAATAATTCAAGCCCTTCGGGTCTGCGGCATCGGAAATAATCACACAGCCAGTGGATTACGAGTGTGCGCTTAGTTGGTAATTCCGGAAACTAGAAAATCAATCTACTCTATAATAATATAAATATATTAAAATCATTGTAAAATGCAAGCGAGCATGAATAACCGATAAGTAAAATAAGAAAAAGAGAAGAAGACCGTCCCAGAGAAGACGCGACGGACTAGCGGACGTGCCAGACATTATTTCGGTCAACGGACTCGCCGGTCGGCGCTTCATCAGAGGCACAAGTGAAAGTGTATTGTGTTAATTTAATAAATTAAACATACATACGACTTGCAAGCATTTCAGTCAGAAACATTCAGCATCAGCACAAACGAATCACGGCATATTCGATTCCATTTAATTTGCGAAAGTTTTTAATGAATGTTTAGGTAGCCCGATGGCCACTCACACACAGAGGGAAAGTTAATAAACGTTAACTGATCGATTCAATGCGATTGTTTCGGCAAACCAAAGATTTTCACTTTTCCTAAACGATCACATTTTAAACAATTTAAGATTCAAATCTTCACCACTTAACATCACGATACAAATCTTAACAATAGAGTTACGACAAAATTACTTTTCAATTCCTAATATAGCATATTTTCAATATTACCCATCAATTAACGTAAAAAAAATACATAAAACAACAGCCTTAATATGTATACATATATAGGTATGTAAGTACATGTAGGACGAAAAATAAAAATAAATTTTATAATTATTATTTAGTAATTTCTGATGCTAGTATACGATTCGTTTTGCTGACCAAAAATCTGTTATCTGTTTACAAATTATGGATTTCACGCTGGGCCACGGGCTCAGGCCCAAAATGGGCCCCACTATTTTTATTATTTTAGTCTGTGAGGTAGGTATATGGATGTGCATACATGCACTACTACACGCAATACAGGGTGTATGTGTGTGTGTGTGTGTGTTGGCTATCTTTGTCTTTCTTCATCAGTGACCTCAAGGTTGTGTTCGTTTCTTGGAATCACAGGCGGTTGTTGTGTGGATGTGGTGTGTCTGATGACGATGATGTCGAGGTACGCCCAGTCTTCGTCTCTGTTGTTCAAGAATCGAACGCTACTACTTCTGCATTGCAAACGCATGAACATGTGTAAACCTTATTTTTTTATAAGATTACAAACTTTATATTATACGAAATTAAATAAAACACGCTACAATTTAAGATCAAATCCAATTTGTTAGAAATTTTTTCTCTCAAAATTATCGGCTTTTAAAGTTTCATATATTTTTTGTTATAAATAAAAATTATATATAAATGTACTCGGGACTTTTATCAACAGAGTGATTCTAAAAATAAATAGGCCTAGTACATTAAGATGTCAACTAGCCTCAAAACATAAACCAGATATACTAATCCGACACACGAGTACCAGTGCTTCAAACATACGCACATGTACAGATAAATAAATAAAAAGTCAATAACTTTGTTGAAAAAAAAATAGTTAAAAACACACAATGATAAAAACAACAAAGCACGTATAACAGTATTCTTCTTCGTATATCTATATCTATACATATTGTCATGTAATTAAATAAATGAGGTGTACTCAAGACTAGACTAATGATATCAACGATTAATCTAGTTATCAGGTGAAATTTGAGTATAAGCCAACTTTCTAAATGACAAAATTATAAATTATTTAATCGTACAGCTAAATAAGATATCTTCAGTAATAAAATAAATAATACATAAAGTAATAAAGATTTCTCAATAATAATAATAATAATATTAAGGTGTGTGTCTGTATTATGCAAATATAAAAATGCAAATTCCATTCATATTATACCCAGGTGGCTGGTATGCTATATGCAAAAAAAAACTCTTAGTTCATTTATTGCATTTTCTTTAACGTCTAACTCAACAAACATTTATTTCTTAGTTTCACAAAAAAAAAAACATTCACGTGTCGCGTTTCGTGTTGCTATATTATGATACGAGAAACGAATAGTTATCAGTTCGTTTTGAAATATGACGAGTTTAGTTTCGATTTTGTTTAGTCTTTGAAAATATTATAGATACATGTTTAAGTTAAGTTTGCATGTGAAATTAAAGATGACATTTGAATCTGTCACGATATAAGCAACAAACACGTGCTTAATTTATTTTTACAAAAAAAATGCTCAGCACGTGACTTTTGCATGCTTTTCACTACTCATATATATATGAAACACGAATATAAATATTATTCTTACGAGATTATATATGTAATCACACCTATGTAATATATTTTGAAATTTCCGTTTTTCGTGAGAACTAAAAAAAGGGAAAATCTGTACTAAAAATAAAAAATATATTCAACAAATGTCTATTATTTCATATTAAAGCAAAATATGTGCCTTTAGCACCTATAACCAGAACTGATTTAAATCACGCGCCTATTACTTTAAGTGGTTTACTTTACATGTTATAATCGGTAGTCTCTGTCTAGCATATGGGTGACGGCTAGAGAAATAATATTTGATAGTTTACTAAAAAGGATATATACAATATAGAGATTAAAACAACAAAAATAATGTTATATCCACTTTATATTATGTTATAAGCAACGAATGTCATTTAAACGTCATTTTTATCTTAGAATCATAATTTGATTCCAACCATGGGAGTCAGTTTAAAAGTTTTTTTTAAAGTTTGAGAAATGGGGGAAAGTCAGTAAACCCATTTACCATCGCATTCTGGTATCGTCAAAATTATAAAATTGTCTTCTTTTTTTTTTATCGTCATCTGTATGTTTATATTTTTTCTAAGAATTCAAAATAATGCAATAAAGAAAAATTCACAGAAATAATCAGTTGGTTGTGTGTAAGGCTTGTTAAAAATAATTTATTTTTAGTGCTTTAGTCTGACTGATGTTGCAAGTACCTACCCCCCCATCAACAAATTGTTTCAATTTTCTTGTTAAATATGAGAAATGAGTACGGGTGCCTTTAACAAGTGCATTTCAGCTCCCGCTGAAAGTAAATTGATTTTATTTGCATAACGACAAGTGATTATTATTATTTTTTATTAAAATTATATTTTCGAGCACATACTTCCAAGATTAACTAGGCCTACAGTAATTATCTGCACTATTAGTGTAAAATTAGCATAAAAACAATCTCTGTTTGAATTATCGATGCTATTTTGTTTACCCGGCAGACTAATTTCATACATGGCACGCTGGTTCTTATTTTTTAACCCTTTTTCCGTCAGCGTTTTTCTATATATAGTTTATATGATGCATATTGTAAGCCATTTACTTACCAATATGTGCTGATGACGTTAACGATACTCAAGATTGACTTACTATTATTAATTTTGTAAAAATCGTAAATTCTTTTATTTTTTTAAACAAAGATTACAAATTGATGTTTTTTATTCTTGAGTTATTTAAAACATAAGCGCTTGTTGAGCATGAAGTAGAGATTTTAATTAATACTTTAATAATAGGTTCGGAATTTAATTTTTTATGAACACTTTGTGTTATTTTTCACAATTAATATTAATTTGATTGTTTATTTAAATAAATACATTTGTCAAGATACATATTGCCAATCTTCCTAATCAAATATTTCAAAGCCATTATCCTCTCATGCGTATTGCGTTAATTACTATATTTTAATTGCAAATTTACAATTTGGTTTAAAAAGAAAAACCTAATAGGATCAAGCCTATTATTATTTATTTTCAACAAATAAATATCTCTTCAAACTATGTGTTCATTCTTTGAAATTTAAATAAATATCAAATAAATAATAAAAATAAAATTGTCTATAAAGTAGACAAAAAAAAACTAAATGTAAATTAATAATTGAACAAACTAAATAATAAAAACAAAATAGGAAAAAATCTCTTCGAGCTAATAGAGTTTGTTCACTACGAAATGAATCATCGCTCAAGTATTTTAATTGCTATACATACTTTAAAAACTTAAGTAATTTAAAAAGAAAAACTACTCAAATAAAGCATCATAATTAAAAATGTTTATTTTTTTTTTCGTGAAAAACTACCAAGTCCGAGTCTGTACTGTGGTCAATATTGGATTGCTGGTTAAATGTACATTGACATCTTTGCATTTCTGGGTTGCGGTGGTGACGTCACTGGCCACACTGGCGCGCCACAAATTGCAAATTAAATTCGGTTGTCAATAAAAGCGAACATTTATTTTTATTATTTTGCATATACATACTCAGCGTAAAACAAATTTCTATGAACTAACATATAAATATAATGTATAAGGAACTATTAAAAAGATGCATGTTTTTAAAAATATTTTTAGAAATTTCCACGAAACATATATTCATGTAAACAAACATAATGATTTTTACTGTTTTCTGTTACGTAAAATAAAAAAAAATGATTAGCATGAACAACGAAGTTATTTCAATGCGTAGTATATATTATGTAGTTCTTAGAACTAACTTAGAGAGAGAAGGACGATGTAATTGAAAATTAGGTACAAGAAAATATATTAGTGTCATGAGTCTTGGTGAAAATTCGAACTATTCTCTAGATGAACATTTACAATTAGGTTGCCATTAAATGGAATATAAACCTATTCATTTTAATTAGATTGTAATTTAATCTGAATTTATCGCATTTGTTCCCTTTTAAATTGTTTTGCAATTAAAATTTTTTTAATTGTCACGAGACTCGTGACAATTAAAACATGTAATATATGAAACATATCTTCGCTAAACAAATGAAAACTCATTGCACGAATGAGTTGTTCCAGCTCAGTGTCTGATTAACGTGATCAATGAACTTACTAACACAATTTCACTAACCGTATGATATAGAAAATACAAGATATCATATCTTTGTTTTGTCGCGGTGCCATGCCACGCGACACTTTAAAAATTAATCTGTCAATAAATAACATTTGAAACTATAAATTAATATTCCTTTATTTTAAAAAACACGAAAACCAATCTGTATTTCAATTAAATAATTACAGGATAAAATCGTATATTTCGCAAATTAATATATTTTTAAAAACAAATATAAAATTACTTACTATATTTCATAAAACATTTAAATTAACAACTAGAACAAGAAAACTTTACCATATTATAATATTTACGCGAACTCTAAAAGTATCCAAGCCACATGTGTTTAAATGCGCGGTAACAATAAATTGTAAATGCTGTTTAAATCCACATTATATATATAAATATTTGGTCCTCACACAGATAACTAAATGAGATGTGTTGCATTATTAATAAAATCATCAATACTAATCCACTGTTATAGAATAGATAAGATAAAAAACAAATTAAAAGCGCATCATAATCAGTGTTTAGTTAGATAAAAGCTAGTTCGTGTTTTAGTCGAAAATGAGTTTCAAACAAATGTAATCGCACTGTTATCTATGGTTTTGATCTAGATACGAGATATACAGCCAAAAATAAAGATTTATTTTTCATAATTCTTTGTATGGTTGTTAGTAGTTATTTTGTGTCTCGTATCGCATAAAATGGGGTAGTGGCATGTTATTAGGTAATTTGTTGGTCTACATACATACATAGTTATTGTTCGTATAGGCCTGCGAGGCACCGATTTGTTGTCATTAGAGAGATCATGTCTGTCTTGCAATGGTTAAGTTAAGAGTTAAGGCTAGGTCATACAAATTATAGACGCGCCATGCGTGTATGTTTTCAGTAAAAAATGGCCGCCGAGTAGCGTTATTCTTTTTTTTTTTTTTTTTAGTTAGTTCTCATGCTATGAATAACAAGGGAACAAACAAGATGGTTGGGTTGTTATTACTATTACACTATCATTTTGGTTGTTTTTGTTTAAACAAATGCATGAATGAAAGTTCAACAACAACCAACGTTATTTTGTTATTAAGTTTAGATAAAATATCACACGCAACACAGCTATAATATTGCATTTACTGAAAGGAAATGGCTATTTTAACAAACTAGCATAAATACACCTATAGTTTCTTTTATTTACAACATAGAAAGAGATCATTATTTATGCGTTACAAATGCACTATAGGAGTGCAATTCTATAACCAACATATTCCATTCATAAATACTGTTAGGCTTGTTAAAAAGTTATTTCTCCATTATGAAAAATGATTTTTAAACATTGAACTAATATTAAATTATAATTATTAGGGTTGGTTTTCTATCTTTTATATAAATACCACATAGATGCATGCATATTAAATGCGGCTATGCAATTTAATTTGTAAGTTTTAAATGAGGGAAATTTCTCGGAAAGGTTAAAAGTTGACGGAAATGCATAAATAATAATTATATTAAATGTACATACATACGGATGAATGCATCGTTGAGCAAGTGGTGCGTATTGTGGGAAACTTGATTTCTTCTATTCAAATCGTTCGTAAATTTAAGCTATGTTAGACACACAGTGGCATAATTACTTTAGGGCCCAAGGCCATTTTTAATGTTATAATAGAAAAAATACATAATTAAAATTAAAGAGAGCACTAGAGAAATCAAACAATTTTCGCCGTTGTTACTTTTTAGTATTTTTGCTTTGGTTCGTACAATATATGTTTAATACGAAACCTACAAAGGTATTAAGCACATTATGGGTCAACGCAACAAGGAAACCAACACTGGTTTGTCTTACTCGTGTGCGAAACACACGCACACGAGAAATAGCACTAAAATGCAAAACGAAAAATTCAATTGTTCAAGTCATAAACATTTTTATTTTCTCGTTCAACAACGGACAAATGTTTAAACAAGCAGTACACCCGAAAATTTACGACATTCCAGCCGTCCGAAAAGAATAAACAAAAGAATGCGGAATGCCAATAAAATGAACAAAACAATGACAATTGATGAGGTTCGACACTAAGTATATACATATGCATGTAACACATTATGTAATATAATTTAATTTTCATTTGAAGAAAATATAATTTTCTCACCGTAATTATGTTTAAAAAAACTGGTTACATCATTGGAAAAACAAAACTATTAATGTTTTGCCCTTGGTGAGAATTTTTTATTTCATTGATAAAATATTGAATTATAATGACATCCTGCGCTGCGTGATAACATAAATGTGACAGATATTTGCAAAAAACATTTGAATGACAATACTTTATTGTTTTTAAGAGAATGTTGCATTACAACTTGTGAAATGTCATTTTCGCATTATTTAGTGACTTTCTTTCGCTAATGAAAACATCATTTATATTTTATAATTACAGTATTTATTTTTGTAATATTATTTATAATTTCTACTTTTAATGATAATTATTTGTGTACAACACCAACTATATCATGTCATCGGAATATTAATTGTATTTTCACTTGTCGAACAATACAATAAATAATAATTGTAATGTGATTCATTATTGTGTATTATTTGAAAAATAAAAGTACTTTCATAGTGGAAAATTATAATGAAATTGTTTTTTATTCATTATTTATTTATATGTATAAATAAATTCAATTATATTTAAAAATGATTAGTCCTTCAAGTTGCGTTCACGGTTAAAAGTTTAGCTAATAAAAATCGTTATAAATAAAAAAATCCTACCTTCTAAAATCTTTAACATGAGTCATTGTATGTATGTACATATGTATGTATATGTACGTAAAGTCATAGTTAAATTTGAAATCAACTAATTTGTATGTACTGCCTATTTAGTGAAAAGTTTCTGAATCTTATACTACAGTGCCTAATATAATTATATGGGCGTTTTACAGGGGACCTCGTTATCCTAGAAGACGAAACTTTAATAGCTGCAGCGCAGCAGACAAAAATTTTAATTAGCACCGTCAACTGATGGCTACACATTATTATATTTGTAGTTTCGGTGCACTTTGATATACATAACAATAAGTCTTTTAGGAGACGAGGAAAACGTTAATATGCGATGCGCGTGGCCACTTAGAAACAATAACAGTTTTTGACCCGGGTCGTTTACCTGTCGGGCCGTGCCCTTTTGCCCCACCCCTCCAGCACGCACCATACAAAACTATACTTTATTCCCATACATTTTTACTACATAGGGATGAATTGATAAACGAAATAATTAAGAACTTGAAAAGAATTCAAAAGCAAAAGCATCATAAATAATGACGAGTATGTATATGGTAGATACTATACACACATATCTGGGTGTAGTATTTTACACGTTATATATGTATACCTATTTATAATATTTCTTACAAGTGTTTCAGATAGAACAACACACAGACATTAAATAAACTACTGTATAGTGTGCTTTAGTTTCCGCATACGTGAGCAACGCAAAACATCGCTCACCAACACTAGAACATCGGTTTATTATAATAACACCCAACAAACGCGCTCGATACAGAAGTCTGTCTGTCTGTGTGTGTCATGCATGACTGCAATAAGCCCGTGCCGCAATCTTCAATATTATTTGTTTGATTTTTCATTTACAAAGTCAACCAACCATCCCAATACCCGATCCCAATTTCATTCTACTATTTTCAGTCAAGAGAAACATCAACAGAGCCATTCATGTGTAGGTATATAATCACAATTCCCAATTACTTATAGAACGAAACTAAAAATCGTTTTTAATTTAAACCCGCTCGACTTGAGCTTGACATTATTCTTACGCTCAATTCATAAATCCGTACCGCAACTAGTATACTAATAAATAGGGATACGCATCAGCTATAGTGTAATAAATAAATAAAATGTAAATATATTCTGAGTGCGATTAATTGATAACTAATTACGTTTTCCTCGCATACTTCTATAAAAATAATCTACCTATACAGGCACATATATCTGCAAGCACATCTAGACATCACACACACATTTTATAAGCGTTAACACATTTGCATATTATCGCATATAAATTGTATGCAACTAAACAGTATGCTAAAACAATTGCTTTACATCATTTTGACACAAAAGTTGCATGTTGCTGAGAAATTCAATGTGCCAAATGCGAAATAATATTTTACGTAAATTAAACCATTAATTGTACCTATTTAGAAAAATTGTTACAACTAAAACTTTGGTTCTCATTTCTCATTAAAATTAATTATTTTTATGAATTTGTACTAAAAAACATTTGGTATAAGTTTCACGAAAATTATTTATTAATATGTCAACGTTTTGACCTTTCAGTCATCATCATGAACGATGTGTTCCTTCGTAGAAATATTAATAAAACAATTTTCGTGAAACTTACAAAAATGTTTCATCAAATAATAAAAAAAAAATTCTTGTATCAATTGTTTTAAATGGGATCTTTGAATAAATATTTATTAAATAAAATGTTCAACTCAATTACACCAAATATACAAAAATATCAATTTATAGTTCAGTGGACGAAATTCGCAGGTTGTTCTCTATGTCCCCTTTGTTGCACGCTTGGTCGCCTGACAACAAAAACAAAACACCCATCACGAACAACAATTGAATCATGACATGGCAATCACGATGTGACGTCCTGTGTCCCAATGAGGTCATTGGGACACTATTGAAAATGTATATTAAATTTTCCCTTTTGTATAGATGTTTCAAATATATTGAGTTACTAATCGCGAATAATCAAATATATTAGATATAGAAAGCTATGCATGTGTATGTACATACATACTTGAAAGTATGTATAAGCTAAATGAAATTAAACGTATATATATATATATATGTCGAGTAATGTTAAGAGATTTGAAATTAGTTTAATTTCACATAAAAAGTGTTCTATTCAAGTAATTAAATAACTGCACGTATCTACTACGTGAGATATTTCTATATTTATCCATTACTTTTAGATGAAGCTTATTGCAATTGCATTAAGTATATAGAAAGTTCTTTCTCTCAAACGATTTATTATATACACATACATATAGATTTCTATAGGAAATCAATCAAATTCGTTTCGAATTTCTTATTGTTCACGTGCATCACATATATTAAGATTAGATGATTTCCATATGTATGTGTGTAGGTATGTAATTTTTATTTTTGAAAACAATAGAAAAACCGGAAGGCACACTGTGATGTGCATAGCGTGCACACACGAACACCATGCATCGCTCCGGCATGGTTATATACGCACTTTAATTATTTTCATCAACGGCGAAAAAAGTATCGTTGTTGTTGAAAACAAAACAAGTAAATAAGTATCAGATGAACAGAAAAAAAAAATGACAAAAACGCTCGAAGATGGGCGTTTCTATCGAACGGTACATTTTTTTTCCACGCACACACACACACATCATTTATAAATGCAGTGTGGAAACGAAATGTTAAACACACAGGAAATTCCAATCATCACAATGAATGTGTATATTTTCTGTGAATTGTCGATAATTTTTCATATTTAATACACACATTAGCATTTTACAAAGTGAAGTTTGTAAAAAAAAAAAATAGACGTTCGCCAAATCGATATCATTATTTATCAAACAACATAATTTCCGTTTTGTTATTCCTTGACGTCTGTAAGGTGTCAAAATTTCTCAAAAAACTCACACATCCAAAACGTATTTACTTTTGAATTTGTACAGTTTATTACTGCTCAAACATTTTTGTCTATATTTATATAATATACGATTTTGTAAATATTTGTTATTTATGGCATCTTCAGGACTCATTGCACACCTGAAGATGGTATATAATTGATGTTGAAACATTAAGCGAAATAACATTTTTTTATCGAAAGATTTTCATTATTTTTCTATTAATCATTTTTTTATCACATTTAATAAAACAGAAAATGCACAAACGCACATGCATGTGTAGTAATATAAATGCATTTAAATACAGTGATGAGATACAATATAGAGTTCACACATACATATACAAGTCATTCATTTCATTTGATTTTCAACGCATGCACTAGATATATACATATATGTGTGTGTGTGTGTGTGTGTATATGTAGCTATGCTAGCTCTAGCTATCATGATAGTTTTATTGTGGCGCGTTCTTCAACCACACGGACATGGCGATTGCTTAATTATTCCGGTTCTCCTGGTTTTGCTTCTTTCCTTGTGCAACTATTATCTATCTATGTATGTATTTATGAATGTATGTATGTATGTATATATATGCAATATTATACTTGTGCACGTTCGTGATTAGGTGCGAATGCACTATCAAACACACACACACACACATGTATACGTTATATTGCTAAACTCTCTCTAGCTGTTTAAGTTCCTACTATACAGTACCTTAGAGTTACAGTGCTTCTTAGTTTCTACACTCTATGTATGTATGTATGTATGTATGTATGTATATATGTATGTATGTATGTATGTATGTATGTATGTATCACACCATCGATTGGTAATGTATAAATAAATACGTACATATACATACAAGTGTTAGTTGCTTTAATTAAAACAGCCAATTTTTATCTGTCACGTATATGGTATGTATGTATGTACGTATATGTGTGCCTAGCCTTCCTAGGTAGCTTCATATACATATGTAGCAGATACATTACATTTTTTGACATTTTCTTCACTTTAATAACAAGTTTTTCACTCATCGTCAAACAAGAAAGAAAAATATTACGAAATTATACGAGATACACATTTCGCAACTAGCAATATATGTACATTTTATTTAGAAACGACCATTTTTCTTTGATTATGATTCTAAATAATAAAAAGATATTTTTGAATGTTTATTTATTTTAATAATGATAGTACACATATAGCATAACTGCATGTGTATAACATATGATTTAATACAGTTTCATAATTAGCAATCTCTACAATATGCATGAGGCTAAAAGTATAAAACTAAACAAACATCTCATCTACAAGTGAAAACCGTTATGCTCAAATATGTTCCAATGAATTTGCAAACATAACACATGTCCACACACTACATACATTAATTTACAGTACGGAAAAATACGCTTCGATATATTTACATAACTTACCTTGGATTTGATTTCCTTATCACCAAAACTGCCCGTGAATTAAACACTGTTAGTATTAAAATACCAAAAAATCAATAAAGTCCATTTGGCAATAAATTCCAAAAAGATGTCTTTTAGTTTTATTTGTCAAATAAAAGACTCGGATATATCAGATTTCTTTGAATTCGTTAACCAATTAATTTTAACTACACGTTTTTTGAAAGATGTTCCGATTATTATAGATTTAAATTTTCATAATAAATTATTTATTATGATACCGTTATCTCACCTGCGCTTGTAATAATTACAATTTTATGACTATAGACAAGATTTTTAAGTAATTCGTGGACTGATGTATTCTCAGAATATGTTAGTGTGCCATGTTTGATTATTTATTTCTATCGCTTCCTTATAATAAAATAACTAAATTGAAAAATGATTTATATTTCTTTATGTTGACAATAATGCGCAAACGGTGCAAAATATATGAAGAAAAGTGTGGGAACTGTTTAAAATATTCAATATTCTTTTGGTAGACCGCTGCGTTCGTTGCAAAGCAATAAAACACCTTTTACGGTCCTTACACCAGGACAAGATCACATCAGTGGTTTTATTAATTAACTAGTATTGTTTCCCATGCCATAGGAGTGTCAACATCCTTTCTTTCTATAAACTATTGTTATACGACTAGAAGTGCATTATCTTATTTGCTAAGAAGTATATTAAAATATAGGAGTAGTTTTTCCTGCGTAGACTTTAGGAGATACGCACTAGTAACTGTGATTCAATGTCTTGTAACTATGTTTTGGATGTACTACACACCCACCCATCAATAGTGTCGCACGTGCACGTACCATATGGGTGCACACCCAAAATTGACCCCGATTTAGATTTTATGGATAAAACGCCCAAGACACTTTCCAAATTATAAATGTCGCATTGTTTCACAAATTATAGAGGCATAAACTATTTTTTTAACCACTGCACCTTTTCGTATTATCTTACTGGTAATGCAAGCCATAGTATATAAATACAAATAAGTCACTATTTATTTGTTTTTACTTTCTTATACGAAGTATAAGTAAGTATTGTAATCATGAAAAATTTCGAACTCGAGATTTTAACGGAAATATACGTTTTGACCTTCCCTGAATCGATTCCGACTATTTTTGGACTGACGTCCGTCTGTGTGTGTGTGTGTGTGTGTGTGTGTGTGTGTGTCTGTGTGTGTGTGTGTGTATGTATGTTCTCTACAGCCTAAACGGTTGAAGCTAAAATTATGATACTTTAAACTTAAATTTTGCATATGCCTGAGGTGTACACCTCCTATTTTTGAAAAAAAATATTCAAAGCGGAAGTGCCTGTTTACTCTAGTCATTTTTTGCAGATTCTGCAATTACGCAAAAATGGTTACACTTACAGAAAAATTTCATAAGCAAAAATTATAGGTATTTCTATTTAGCACAACTTTTGGTTGAACATATTTTCCAAAAAGTACTGTTTTCAAAATAAATTTCTGCTTATTAATATATATTTTTAACATAAATCGTATCATCTGCGCCTGTCAATTGTTTATCAAAGAAACAAAATAGACTTAAATAATTTGAAGTTTGACATTTTATATTTATTCTAAGAAATATATTTACTGTAAAAGCGATCTAAAGGTTAAAACAAATATTATAAATTAGAAAAATAATGTAACTACGATATAGTTTAACCCATATGCGTATAAGAAAATTCGGTGCATGACACTGCAGATATTTTTTATTTGTAATTAAGACATATTAAATGTAATTTTACATTAAAAATGACAGTATGTATATAAACTTCCGAATCTATGCGGAAGTCTAAGGATATTTGTGTAAACTATAAAAATATGTTTGCATCAACATTCTAGAGAGTGTGGTATTTATAATATCAGCAAGAACATAATGGATGTTAAGATAAATCTGTGCTGTGCTATGCGATGTGATGTGATGCATTATTGTGAGTCATCAGGCTCTGGATGCAGAATGCAAATTTCGTGTTAAACGTATTTTAATTAAACAGCGGTTATCTAACCGGAAAACAAATGCCCCTGTAGCAATAAAGTGAAGACTTATCTACAAGATGGACTTACTGACATTCTTATATACTCAATCCTATACCTAGGACATGTATAGCCATTTGGCCGTTACGCTAACAACGAAAGAATGTATGCCTCCCAAAAAATAAATCATTTTATATTTCCGAATCCCGACAAGATCTCGTTGAAAAGGCCCCCACGCATATCTGTTTGTTTATTTTTTGTCTCCCGTGTTCGTACATCACGGTCAGGGTGAATTTGTTTGTTTTTTTTTTTTATTTGCTACCGTGTTTTGTTTCAAACTGGTTTACCAAACAAATGAGCATACCTACAAATATGAAAAATGGCCTAAGGTAACGTCATCAGAAAAATCATAGCACCGCAGGGATTTTGTAGCCTAATCCATGTAACTTGAAATTTTAAAAGTTTTAGAAAATCTCTAAGAACTGTTTATAGAAGCTATATAAAGTACGTTTACCTAAACAGGTGACTTATCACGTACCGATAATTAAATGTGATTTAATTTATTCCTAGACATGTACGAGCGGTATTTACCTAGGTATACCAACGATGAGAAAATATATTTGCACATCAGGTGGGGTAGTCATTTCCATCAAATGACCCGGGTTATTTTACAGCGTTGTAAATCTTCAAAGATGCTCCATAGCATTGGTGAAAGACACTTTTCCTGGTATATTCACCGTTAGTGAGTATTATTTCTTCGTTATGCTTCGAAGCGTATACTATACAATAAATATGTTCATATCATATTTAATTATTACACCCCAACTATTACGTAAGCCTTTTTAAGTAAATGGTTTCGTACATTTGTCATTTGATCCACTATTAAAAATATTTACCGTTAACAAATGAAAAGAAATTCGATATACATCTACAGTACTTAGAATAAAATCAAACCTATTATTGATTGTTTGAAAATTTATTTAACAATTGACCCGTATATATACATATATTCATATCGTGTTACCAATATTAATAATAGAGTTAAAATACATAGAATAAAATAAAATCAATATATAATATGTACCTACAACGAAAACATAAATACCACAACGATGAATCAAAATGACCCGAATTCCAGGCCCTGCCCTCAGTGTATGTATACACCGTATATATTATGAACTCTACATTAGTATTATATGCGAATAATATATAACAATACATTCTTAAAAATGTACGCTATTAATAAAATATGAAACAATTGCTTATGTCTACATAAATAACTTTGTTCTTGCCAACTATTATTTATGTGGCTAAACTTTTAATAAGTGGTGGATCAAGTTATGGTCCACCTTTAGGAATATTAAAAATTTGGTGACGATCGGAATTCCATCAACAAAAGCTGCTACCTACTAAAAAAAATTAATTTATAAACGAGGTCTGTGAACTCTTTTGTTTCCTATAATAAAATACTACAAGAAACGTATTTACTGGTCATTGGTGGCGGTAGTGTATTTAAAACAAAGACCAATTGATTTGCATATGATGAATGTACTACATACATACTCATACATATATTGTTTTACCGCCTATATTATTTATACGTGTCTTATAAACAAGACGTACATACATACCATACATGCATACAAACATTTTTACGACATACTGCTCTATATTCTTTATATAAATAGATACAATACGATATTGAGTTCGATTGCAAAAGATGATCGATGTATCATATATTGACTTAACTACCAAATGTACCCAGTTATATAATCATGTGTGTTTGTATATATTTACTAGCGATAACCAGTCAACAATAACGATTTTGAATATTTCATTATCTTATGATAATCAAAACTAATAACAAAACCCGTCGACGACATTTCCATTTGTGCACTATGGTGATTAGTAAATTATTTTAATAGAAATTCAATATACATAGGTCATTTGATAATTTGCGAAAATAAATTTACACAATTTTACTATGCAATATAAAATAAAACACGTATTTTTTTATTTGTTTTATAATAAGGAATATTTCAAAAAATTGTATTAAAATTGAATTTAACATATTTGGTTTGGTAGATATAGTTGTGGAATTTGAATAGTTTACGCTATTCAAGAATTCCCATAAGGCATTTTATCGTAGCAATCGATCACGTGGATTATTGCAATTGGTAATGTTATTGTTTTACTAAAATTGTTTAATATTCACTAATAGTTATGGATAGTTAGGTTGGTTGTAATATGAAATGGAATTTTTGTGCTTTAAAGCTTGAATATGTGTAGGCTTAAGATAAAATACTGCGTAAATATATGAGTAGAAATATGCGTTAAATATTTACACGTTGATTGGAATATGTATGTATATACAAAGTACGTTATTGAAATAAGTACAAATATTAAAATGACTTATTATTTTTACATACATGTGTGCGTTACGAGGAACAATTTCCTCAAGGTTATCATACAACATCTTCTTCACGTAGGCACATGCATGCCTACGAGCTACCACTGTCACACTGCGATAGCTTGACTTTTCACGATTTTATCAGAAAAACATACTTTAACAAACAAGGACACATAACTGTGTGTGACTATGACTTGGTATTCCTACCAAAATCAACATTTAAATATTTCACTTCAAACACTAACTTTCTAGTTCTATATAAACACTTATTATCAATATTATAATTAATTAATTTTCAAGATGCTTCATACTAATAGAGCAGAAAAATATTATTTTTCAAAAGATCGATACAAAAATATGTTACTATATAAATATCATTTCATGTTTTTTTTTTATTTTACGATTATACAACTAATTGCTGTTCGTTCTAATCGAAATAGCATTGACGTGAATTTGAACTAGATATACGTATGTCACATTTATTGTGAAATATTATGGTTGGTTGGTTAATATTTTGTAACCCAGGAATACCAAATATACGGTGATAAAATCACTACGTCATTTACATAATGATATAGTTATATAGTACCCAAACTATCACCTATTATTAAATTTAAAATGACCTAATTTCTCTCAACGATTTATCATTTTTTACATATTTTGGAAATCTTTCCAGTCTAATTATTCCATCATACACACCCTATTTAATTGATAACCACGTAAACCTATTGTATTTTAACATATAAATAATTAAGAAATAAATATGCAATATTCAATGATTCATTCAAATTTCAACTAAAACATTTCTGAATCATCATATTTCATCGTTACTATTTTATAGACGCTCAAAACAATAGAAGTAATTTCATTTTAAATTTGCATAAGCTTCCAATTACTATTTACACAATAGCATATTAATGTAAAAAATATCTAAAATAAATTTAAATACGCAAAAAAATTATTTTCCATATTAAATAGAAATAAACACAAGTTTAATAACATATATGATTTTGCATGATTTATATATTAAGTACATTATAATCTATATTTCTTTGTAAGTACTCATTGATGAATGGTTTGAAATGAAATTAAAATAGTGGGAAATTAAGATTGAATGCAAATAATTGCATAAGAAAAGTGTGATTAATATAAAATATTCAAAAATAATATGCGAGTGGTGATGAAAGAGACGTAAAGTATATACGTAAATGAAAGGTGCCAAGGTCTTCCACTAGCACAGCTAATAGGTACCTCTTGCATTTACTTAGAAAAACAAATGCCGATAGTCTATTGTTCGTAACAGGTGCGTCACGTCACGTCACCGCACGATCATGGTGATGCCATCTTTATCAATAAACTATTATTGAAATTCAAAAAAAAATGAGAATGAAAAAAAAAAACGGAGGAATGTCTATTAAGAAATTAAGAAATCACTTTCCTCTCTCTGCAACACGAAGAGCATCTTATAGATATTCGATAATCCATTGTTTTCTATGTGTAACATTATTATTTAGGAGAAAGTTAAGGTTTTTAAGTATTAAATAAGTATCACACACTTGGACAAATAATAAGTTCAAGTTTGCGTTCTGAATATATACATAAATTCTGAGTATATACGAAAACGTATTTTATTTTTCAATTTCATATATTAACTGTCCTTAAGGTTTTATTATTATCAAGACATAAGAATTCATTTGCATTTTATTAGAGCGCTAATTGAAACTATAAACATTGAATGCGTAATTTACGCGTACTTCAGATCATTTAATTTATTAGCATTACAAAAGAATTCCTTTCAAAGAAAAAGGATACCTATTGTTGCTGTAACTTACTTAATTAGAGCGAATTAGTAACAGCGAAGCAAAATTTACCCCCCCCCCCCTAAACTGTATATTTAAATATTGTTGATAAAAATTTGAAATAAATAATAAATTTGATTTCGAAACCTTTTTTTGTAACATGATTTTACCTAAACGTTCGAAATATATGTGTAGTGTTAACTTTTTTAACACCAAGCAAGTAACTTTCTTATACGATACTTTCTTTCTGAAACTAATCATCTAACTAAACAACAAACCGATAGAAAGTTTTCCACTAATACACACACACGTGGTAAAACATTTGCTTTCAGTGCTGACAACATCATAAACAAACATATAATAATATAGTTTAGAAAAAATGTATAGGTATATTATATTAAAAAATTATCCTATATGCTTTAAGCGGTCGGTTAGGTTTAGTGCTCTATTAGCGTTGTTATTCTAATTAGTAGGTATTATTATAATTTTTGTATAGGCAGCTACTACTTTCCATTAAAAATAAGGGGAGATTTGATGCACAGATTACGATTAAAATTTGGTATTTTTTAAAAAAAACTTTAATATATGTACATTAAAATGAAAACGGCCTTGTTTTATGTATAAATAGCAATTGTTTTAATAGCCATGAGTTAAAGATGTGAAGATAGAGAAAATAGAAGAATATTCTCGGAAAATGGTAAATTACCGAAATTCTAGGTTTTTTATTTTAAATTGCGCATTACATATATTATTTACAATAAAAATAAAATGATTTGTATTTAATTTTAATTGTAAATAATGTATGTAATGCACGATTTAAAAAAACCTAAAATGTCGGTAATTTACCATTTATCGAGAATATTCTTCTATTTTTGTTTACTGGGTGTTTTATTTCGATTATTTAAGTTATTTCAATGTTTGGATTGTTTCGTCGTGTATTAAACCCATTATGGAAGTTCTATATTTCTATATTGTTTATCTTGAGCAAATAAAAGAATTTGATAACGAATAAACAACACGAACTATAGCCACAAATAGTGTTTTGACTTTTGACAGACGATAACAAGTGATAAACAGTATTCTCATAACAGAAGTTTTAAACACGTCAACTATATATGTTCTAAGATAGAAATTGACGCCATCATGAATATTTAAAAAAATTTAAAGAATAAATAAAAGCGTTAATATTTTTTATAATAATGTAAAATTGTGTTTAAAAACTTATATGTAGAGGAGTAATGCCAATAAAGGTAGTGATGATTATTAGCAGCATATATTTCATATAATAGTTGAGTAGCTGATTTGAAGTGCTGTGGTGGTTAGAATACCATCACCATCAGTGTACATACATAGGTGGATCTCATCTCATGTCAACGTCCTTATATACATACTTACATACCGCAAGCAAACTGGTCCAGCTTACGCACTTATATTTGTTTATTTCTTATTGAACATTCATCGTATACATCAAAAATTCGCACATGTTTTTTATTTCAAAATCATATTTTATCAATATTTTAACTCTATACATGAATATTCCGAAATGATTAATTTGTTGAATCGAATAAAATACATCGACAATTTTTAATAAAAAATTGATTCAATACAAATTCTCTCGGACGCCACAAAAGCACAGCGTGCAAAAGCATGGATATATTTTACTAGTGAGTACAGGTAATTGCTTTTAAATTACCTTATGAACTATTTTCCGTGACTTCATGTGTAATGTAATTTAAATGCTTAAGCCGCTCACTGTAGATCTAGATAACACGTTTTTAATTTCTATACATATCAATAATATAAAAATTGCTTATATATTTTCCTATAATTTACCATCAAATGTGATTTGTGTTCGATAGAATTTCGGTGAGATTTTTTTCGAATTTATGTCTAATAAATGGTAATTTAATATTTTATATTATTACGTGTAATAAAAGATGGAAAAAAAATTAACTCGTTCATTTGTTCTGCGGTGCGACGTTTTTGTTCGGTGCGAATGAAAAACGAAAAAATATATTGAGGATAATAAAAACATATGACGACCTACATAACACACACATACATACATGCGTTATTTATATATATATATGTGCATGTGTGTTATACAATATGATTATTTTATTTCCGGATAAAGAGAGTTCATAAAAATCTGAGATTGTGCAGTTCATTTATTTTATAGTTTTGTTTTTATGCAATTTAATTAGCTTTAAACATACATGATAATTTTTTTTTTATATATACGAAATTTTAAATAAATTTATTTATGTTTGCTGCTGCAGATGCAGCATACACTAATTTAATGTTTCTTTAGCTCGTTTCATCGCCACATTCGTTTGTTTGTAATGTGTGAGCGATACGTCATTGTTCTTCGTTTGTTTGTTGTATTTTTTTTTTCTTACATAACAGTAAGATGACCTTTTTAGTAGGTAGGTAGGGTATTAATTATAATGATTATTAGTGAGAAAATTAGGTATTGTCTTTTTGACAGCGTCATCAACTGTAGGTGATTTAATTGTTACCACCCCACTTTTAGTTGGTTGGCTACCTTGTAGTAAATAATTAACACCTTTAACAAGCGTGGCCTTTGCGAATATTATTAAAAGTAGTCACACATTTTTATGCGTGATTTATTGCAATAAAATGTATTGCAGGTGATAAATAATTTGTTTATTTATACCCGTATTTGGTCACTTTTATTTAAAATTTATACATGAAAATAATCTGTTATTATATTTAGTTTTTTTTTTTAATAAATATTTTATAGACGTATGCGTTTAGTGCAGTATAGGTAATGTAATGAAACTGGTTAGAGTAATCGTGTCTGCGAAATATAGAACGGATATCGGCAAAACGTTCGTTTCCGTTAATCCACTTTTATCATTGTTATTACATTTCTATACGCACAATTTGTAAGTTTATCGGAACCATGTGCAACTAGTAATTCTGTAAATATGTATATATAAATAGATTGATTTGATACATCTATCAAGTGTAGGACCTTTTATGTATACATTAATTTATGATCAGTTTGATTATAAATTAAAATGTCTTTGAGTAAAACCGCGCGATATGCTGTTGCAATTCTGTCACGTACATATGTACATATAATTCTCTATTCGTATGTATGTACCTATGGTGTGGTATACCTAATGAATGTGAATTATGTCCATGGACCACCTACCGGCGCTATAGTCTGCTATATGATTTACACCAGCATACAGGGTGTTTCACTTAGACTCACCAGTGTTATTATTAACGATACAAACATATATTGTGAAGCAAAGTTGCTCCAAAACTAGTGAAATAGCCACTTGCTATTTTTATACTTACGTTCCCAAAATATAATACTCATTAAATGGTGTTTATTTTTTAAAGTTCCCCAATTTATTTACTTAAATTGTACGTAAAATTACTTAGAAAATGCGATTTACAAATATGGATAAATAGATTTGTCGCCAATTGTATCGATTACACTAATCGCTAAGTGTGGCTCATTGGTTTTTTATTTGCTGTTTTATGTCGCTTACTCAAATCTAATCTGATTTGGTCTTGTTGAGAATTAACATATTTAGACCCGGTGTTTCTACCTTTAGATTCGTTCGAGATAAGTATAAGAAATGTATATGTAAACAATTGATTTATCTCTCTTTAGATAATTAATCTGGGGCTTTATTCGGAGATGGTAATATTGACCTTATTTATTTATGCAATATTCAAGATAATTCTCAATTTATTATTATTGCTGTTAATCAACATAATGTCAAGTCTGTTTGAAATTAAATACTAATGCATTTATAATATTTCAAATTATTTTACAAGCTTATTTTTATTCATTTTTTTAAATTTATTTTTTAATTACCGATTACCACAAAGGTATTCTAGTGTACAATACTTGGGAAATTTGAAGGTAATCGGAAAATAATCTAGGACTAAGCTTAAGGTAGATTTAGAGAAACCGCAAGTAATAAGAAAAAATCTTGGTGAATTCCCAGATAATCTGGGGAATTCTCAAGTGATTTTGCGCATTCGTATACAATTTTTGTGTTTTGTCGAAAGGAACAAATAAATTTTATTCTGTTTAATTGGAATATATACATACTTATATACTTATTTCCGAGATTTGTGTGTATTTTATAGAAATAAAATATGTATAAATTATATTTTATATAAAAACGAAACTCAATCTACCGTGTGCATAATTGTTGAAAACAATTATGGAGCGTGCGAAGCATTTAATTATAATTATAAAATGTGCTCGATTATGTCAAAATAATGATGAAAGTAAATATTCCGAAACAACAAGATGACGATAATATTCCCTAATTGCGCGATTACACAAAATTCATCTATTATATCACGCTTCATTTATAGTTTAAACAAGTGTTGATATATATATATATATATATATATATATATATATATATATATATATATATATATATATATATATATAAAGATTGAATATGAATTTTTATTACCTCTTTGATGCCATCCAGACGTCCCAAACTGCGCGCCTGTCTCAGGGTGGACTCCTGCCCTCGACGACCTCGACGGCGGCGCTCCAACAAGCGAGGTCTTCGCGGCGTTTCTTTTTCAATATCCTCCGGATCTGAATGCACTTCCGGCGATCCATTATGTATATTTGCGGTAGAGCAATGATAGGTATGGCGACGTTTTGCGTTCGGTGAAGTAATCCGTGTTAAAAGTTGGTCAAACATTTTTCGCTACTTTCAATACATTTCTGCAACAACAACAAAAAAATAAAACTTATTTCAAATAAGTAAAAAAAGAATGTTTATTCTAAATGATTTATGTGTACATGTATACCCTTAACTATATTATCTTATGTGTGTAGTGATAATCAGATGTGTTAATAAACGAACAAAAACAGTTTGAAAGTAGCCGCTTTAGACACGTGTCTAAAAAGGTACCTAAACATATAACGAGATACGTGTATTTGACAAGGCACTATCTATATATATATGTGTGCACACCTAATTGGAACAAAACGCCATCCAGTTGTTATTTTACTTAGACGACAATTTCCTGTGCTTCTCGTCTATATCGAGAAACTGGCGTGGGAATTGCTAAAATTATTAGTTCTCTATTTTAACGCCTTCAAGCACTATATTTTCTCTATTTTACAATTTAAATAACAGTAGCTACTGTTATTTAGAAATAATTGACGCCAATTTATAGTTAATAATATTTATTATATCAATTTTTAAACGTGTTACGATTCCAAATTAAAAAAAAATGTTTGATCTAAATAAAATATGCCATAAATAATGAATGTTTTAAATTGAACAAAAAATCGACTGCAAAAAGTGCCACAAAATAATCGTCTTTAATAAAATCCGTGTGAAAGGTAAAACGTAAGTAAAATAAAAATTTAAGAGCCATTAAAGGAAGTAAGCAAGTTACTGGTTGGGAATTGTTTAAATATATTTTGATGTATTTAAATATGGTTTTTTAAGGAGATTTTTGTATTTCGTATATTGGTTCTCACGGAAGTCGCGTTTTTTTTTTGTTGCTGGATATATTCAGTTATTTAACGTCATCGCTATGACAAAATAACAGTATATATGTATGTATACATATGTATATGTGCGTATGTTAATAATATATGTAGTGGTAATCACGTGAAAAAGGTTTCTTAACAAAAGCTAAGCAAGCACCAGCATAATTTCTTATTAGTTCCCTGGTATAATACCGATAAGCTAGCATGCATACATACGTATATAATATCCGAGTATAATTAACAAATCATTTGTAGAACGTAATTAGAGTTATTAAGCACTGCAGTGTGTGATGTAGTACATTGTATATATGTATGGAAATTAAATAAAAAAAATGTTAGCTAATGTTTTATTCTTTTATTTTTAGAATAATGAATGTACTAAATATAATTTCGCTTCATTTGCATTTACATATCATTTCGGCCGCCTTCTTCGAAGAATGTGCAAACCTTTGCATTGCATTATTTGTTTAGTAAACAAAATATATTATTACATATTGGCAAATTGAATTTACACTCATCTATACGTATTATAGATACGTACACCAATTGTTCTCTCTTTCTCTCTCTTTGTGTTACACATTCTCTTGCTGTTTGCATATGATCTGAAGCGTAACGATCGTTTGCCTTCGGTAAAAATAAAAGTGTTCTTCACCTTGCCAAGCCGAGCCTTGCTTTGCCTTGGATGGCCATCAACACACACACACACACATACAAAACACACAAGGAACACCGTTACATTTTGTAGATTCCACATCTTCATACATTAGCACACAAGAAGTGA
The DNA here is from genome assembly GCA_944039245.1 of Nebria salina. Taxonomy (NCBI): domain Eukaryota; kingdom Metazoa; phylum Arthropoda; class Insecta; order Coleoptera; family Carabidae; genus Nebria; species Nebria salina. The sequence goes on along the minus strand of OX063273.1, from coordinate 1,243,975 downwards.
ATGTATATGTTGGTACTGAGAATAGAAGTATGTAATACCTTCTATATCTACAATATTATATAAACGGCATAGACAAAATTGTCACAAGCTAAAATCTCCCAACAATTTATGTCCTTCTCACTTTACTCAACAAGGCCATTTTATTCGCTTTTAATTGTTTCAAACAATAGTAATTTTCTATTTTATTAGACTGCTGACTCAATAATACTAAGAATAAATAGCATACATGTTCCGACAAGTACTTAAATGAATGTTATATAATTTTGTTATAATAATATACTTACGTATGTAATATGCCGTGTATAAATCTATTATAAACAATTGACTTTGCAAAGGAACAAACAAATTAGCATGACATTGGTGGTGGAAACATGCTCTAAACCGGGTACTTCCGTTCAGGAAACCCTACTTCCTTTGTCAGCCGAAAAAAAGCACCAAACCGAAACTTTACAGTGAATGCACGTAAGGAAATCAACACATTTGCAGATAAATATACTATTTAGGTAAAAATAACCCAAAAATATTTATTATCCACGTATTTACCAATAAATATATACTTTCACTCGGCATGTGTAAAATGACGAGAAATCAAAGATATTTAAACTAGTTAAGGTGGAATAACCAAACCTAATTTATAGTCAAAATCAAATAATTAGTACACAATTTAGTGAGAAACTTTTTGATCTATTAATTTATAAGAAATATTATTTTAAAAACCAATTTAATTACAATAGTCCTAGACACCCTTCGATGTTAGGTATATTAATTATATTTTTTTGTATAACATGAATTATAATTCTGTAACAGATAACGATTGTAAAAAAATACGATTTCGATTAAAGATCATTAATTAAAAATGCCCCATTAATAATGAATAAAGAACGCAAAACGTATTAGTATATAAAGCAGATCGAACAAACAATCTAATCAAAGATAGAGATGATAAAATTGCATTTCTAGAAACTCAATTAAAAAATAATTAATAAATGTTCTCTCAAATTGAATACATATTATACGTATGGGTATTATAGGTTTGGTAATAAATAACAGTGTACCTATTATATGCATACATACATATATATATATATATATACGTGTTATGAGATTGCATAATGCCATATTTCACGTTTGTATACACTGTTAAAAATAAAATGAGATAAAATCAGAATTAAAATAACTAGTAACAAGAATGTTGTTCATATCAATCATTCCGATCACGAATACTATATTATTTAAATTTGAAATGATAATAAATTGGTATCGCATTGTTCTGTTTGTACTAGTGTATATTATTTAATAATCAATTATTATTAATATTGATTTCTAAATGAAATAAAACTAAATATATTTGGGTAGGTAGTGATATATATGTGACGTAATTACGTAATTAACAGTACGGTAACTCGTAAAATGTTGGCCTTTTCAAGAATTTCTTAATGTATAAGAACTTACCGAAAACTTACTGTATTTTCGAGATTCTTGTCGGCTTAGATGTATACTATATAAATTCCTTAGTGTATTTACTATATAAAATAAAATCAAAACTATACATACATATATAATACTGCATAACCTTGATGGTTCACTAAATAACCTACTTAACCGAATACCGCTATCATTGCTGTAGGGCATTTAGCATATAGCATAGCGTAACACACACACTCTTAGCTACATATAGTACACTGGTAAATATATCGATAGAAAGAGAGGAATACTTATATACTGTAGTAGCGTATGTAAAATAACACCATAAATAAGCAAAAAAAAAAAAACGAAACAAAATGCAATTATTTTGTTGTTATTAGTGAAACAAAACACTGGCGCCGCCATGTTACGTGGTTTTGTTTCGTTCAAGCATTCAACTTGTGTTAATGATTATAAATGAGACTGGTCCCAAGGGACCCGAAATAATATGGGGTCACGTTTCTAGGCAAGCTATGTAGTTCGGTTCAAACAAAGAAACAAAAGAGATTTGTTTTTGATTTAAAATGCATAGGTACTACATGCATGTGTGTTAGGGCGCCTGGTTTGAAACGGGGCTCAAATGTTTCGAAAATTCGGCAGGTCTTTTTTAAACGCAACTACCTACCCGAATAATAAAGCAAAAGCAACTTATTAATGCGTTCGGCCAGTGCGCGTAGTGTGCGCGTTTTGAGTGTGGTGCGAGTGTGCAGTAGTGCGCTGGTTCGCTGTAGCGACCTGGGACACACGACACGACACGCGGGCCCGCATTCCAAAGCTATAGTAGCCGCGTTTGCTTCACTATATATGTAACTATACTCACACACATATGTAGATATACTTATATTATATTTATTTCATAGATAAGTACATCTATATACATAGATTTCCGACAAAAATACACCAAACAAAATTTATTTGTGAAAATTCCCAACTCATTGTGCGTAGCACTAAACAGATTAACATATACACTAAGGTTGGTTTTAACTTTTTAATGATGCAGATTTTATGAGTTGCACTCCAAATAATTAGAATCTAAATTACTAATTACGTCCATCTCTACCAGATAAAAAATTACTTCTATTGATAAATGTACACAAATATATAATCACTAATTAAGTAATATTTTATTTGTTTATTGAATTAAAATACAATTATCATTCTAATAAAGTACTAGGCATATAAATATTTCGTTTATATAAAGATGATAAATGATGGTGCGAAATATAAATTGATGGAAAATTTCCACAAATAGAACTACAAAAAACGTCCACTGGAATTTTTCTTTACTAATATATAAATATATATGTAATTAAGCAAAGCTTTATTAGTATAATAAGAAATGCAAATCTGTAATAGATACTTAAATTTGAATACTGTGAAATGAGAAATATTCTGTCAATTGACATTTAACCGAAATTGTGATGTCCAATAAAGTATTTCTTTGAAATGAGCGTATCGATGATCAATCATGGCGTTTTGCATATAGGGTTTCCGAGAAGCATACCGGTTCGACCGCGTAATACGAAACGCTTACTTTGATGCTTGGGGGGTAATTAAAGACTATATTATATCGTGGTAAAACGACGATTAGGTGATATCAAGTTATGTGCTTATAATGTACCCAGAATGAATACAACCATTAGGCGACTAACTCGTTCTCAGAAATCAACCAAACGCATTTTTATTACGGCTAGAAGGTACTTACACAGTACACATTAAAAACCATTTTATTTTCATATTATCTACATTTATTCGTAAATTATACCCCAACCAGTATTAATTCTTATCTAATTGGTTCAACACTTACAATATACAATTTATTAAAATTGGTTTAGATTTATTACATAAGTATTAAAATTATAAAAAAAATGTAATTCCCTAACATTTAAAAAATCCTCATAGATTTTATAGATACGCACATACCAATGTGTTGATGTAATTTTCTCGAAAGAATTAACGCGCACACTCACACAGCAGCGCCACATATATGAAAAGTTGATGGACCAAGGTATCAGGTAGGTACTAGGTACCTACATACAACATATATATGACGAAGAGAACTTAGTCGCTCAAGAGAGACAAGGGTATGTATATCTATACGAAGAAACAAGCAGCCGACTCGGCCCCAACATGAAAAAACCAAATCAAAAAGAATTAAATAAAGTGGAGAAAAAAATCGGCATTCTTTCTTCTGCGTCATTCTCGGCGACGAGGTGAGGGATCTCGCATACTTATTACATCCACGATTGGATTATTGTCCAAATATGTTTAAATCAGTTAACTTAGTCATAGACAAACTCAAATCTCACTCATATACAACAAATCAAAAATCATAATATTCCATACTTAAAATCACTATTAAAAAGTTTCTCATTTTTCAAAACTAAGTAATTTTTTGTAACTTAAACAAGTTAAAAATTACATATTATTTCAAATATATAGTGAGTTTTTGATTATGGGTAATTTTTTTGAATGATTAGGCGCATTGAAATATTGGTAATATTTCTAAATTAAGTGGTAATAAGTGTTGGGATCCTTGAAGGAAATCAAAAATGTATACAAAAATATTTACCTTAAACAAATATCGTCCCAAAATCCAATTGAAATACGATATTTATTATAATAGTTCAAACACAAAAAGTCGTTAAGCACTTGTTGTCAACATGCGTAGCAGGTTTTTAAAAAACCGCACGGGACCCCAAAAAAAAAAATTTTTTAAACGCACTTTTCATATTAAATAAAACACCAAATCACTGTAGATTCGCGCAGTTAAAACGTACAAATAATTGAACATACATGTATATGTGTTGCACTGCACCTGTTGACGATGATGATCAAAATGTCCCCGTGTGCAGGTAACAAACAAACACTCAAACACACACTGCCTACACTACACCAAGGTTGATTCACTACTGACCTGACTGATCATACTACTGACGCGCGCTGCACAACGCTGCTGCTAGACACGAACGGCCAGCAAATATGGCCACGGCACTACCGGGCATTAGTAGCAAACATCACCTAATCATTTCTTGAAAAGTCGAAAACATAAATATTTTTTTGATAATAAACAAATACCCATACACATCTTACCTAAACAAACACATTTATTAATATATTTTTGTTCTTGAATTAACTTAAAATTTAATATATATATTTCACCAATAATTTACGTCTAATTGTGATTGTTTTATAAGCCTTAATGCATAAATGCATGCATGCATTTAAAACAATCAAAATTACATGTAAATCACTAGCGAAAAATTATTATATTTCATTTTTATTTACGAAAATCTAACCGCCACATATGTATACCCATTAATATGCACTATACAATGCATTCATCAAACCTACGCATATGTTTCTATTCTTAGCATCAAACGTTGACATCTTAGCAGTCGATTTTACGTAATGTAAGCTCCTAAGTGATTATTAGAAACTATAGGGTACTATGAGCGTAAACACTTTTAGTATAAATTCGAAATAAGCATACTAAAAATACTAACAGATTAAACAGATGATAAATACGTTATCTGTTTTAAATCTAATTAATTCAACTTAGATAAAGATATACTATTGAAATTTAACGTAATTTCTTTGATATAAACTGTTTTAATTCATTAAATCTTAATATTTTATAATTATGGAATTATCAGTAGTTAAAGTTTATTATTAATAAAAATTAATAATAGTATGCCCGCATTTAATATGCCGTGGTACTAAAATTGTATTTATTTTAAAACAAATGTATTGTACCATAAATTTAAACTTGACTTGATCTAATGAGTAAACAAACAAAAAAAACACTCATATACCGATACCGAAATAATAATAATAAACCATGTTTAATGAACGAGTAACACCCAAAACAAATGATAAAAGAACTAAGTTATGAGTTTGGTCTACTTTTTAAAATAAATGATTGTTTTAGTAGAATTAAAATACCTATGTATGGTACCTCATGTATGGTACAAATACCCTCCCAAAATGAAATATAACAAACAATAAACTGTTCTATTTAGACATGCTTTAGATATATAATAAGCATCTCTCACATCGTAAGTGTACATACATACCTATAGGTAGGAATACTACCTACGATATAATATACAGTTTTCTATTATGTTTTGTCTATTATAAAGAACATATCTATGATACTAGCATAGAAACTAATATAAAAGATGATTTACATTTCGAAATTGAAATCAAGTCTAGATAGCATGTATGTGATGTTGATATGATGTGCATTCATTTATTATTTAACTTTACATATTTTAATGAATAGTCAACTCTGGCCTCGTAAGATAAATGGTGTGCTATAGCCTCAACTTTAATTTATCATATTAGGAACTATGTATATACGTATCTAGGCACGTACTACTATAGATATTAAATTGATTGTTGTATTGTATTCATATTACAATTATTTTAGAAATGTAAAATAAAAAATAAATAACGGATTGGATTTTAATTTTATACAAGCAATTTTATCTTCTAGTGTAGTCATATATATATACGAAATAGAAATAGGGATACGAACAGTGGCAGATGTACGTATATACGTACTTATGATGTTATAAAGATAGATTGAAGAGGGTTCTTTCCTAAAACTTCAGGTATAAGAAATAAAAGGGCTTCTTTTCTATTAGCCACGTCATTTGAAACATGGTTTAACATTCTTATTCGAAATGTGAACATTATTAATCGCAACTTAAATAATAAATTTAAAACAAATTTCATTTGCTGAATGGACACAAAACTTAGTCTTATATACAAACATAGCTTTCAGTACTTGTGTCTAAAATACAAAAAATGTATTCATAGAAATATAATTCACATTGTCCTAATGCCGAAAATATAAATATGCCATATATGTACTCGGTAGTCGTAAGACCGAATTTTGTCGTCTCTTCTCTTCCGAAGGTACAGAACCGATTTCAACAAAATTTTGTACACAATTTGTGTAATTGCCCTATTGAATCCATTCGCATTTTCAATCCAATAAGTGCTGTACTTTAGGAGATATTGACTCCAAAGAAATACTATAAAACGAATTTTTGAAAAATTCTGATTATACCAAAATAAACTACCTAAAATTGCTTTTTTTTTAAATGCAAAAGTCATAAAATTGAATCAAGAACATTATAATTTTATATATTTTATAAATTATATATTTATATAGAAACTTGGTTTATAAGTATTTGTAAAGATAATGATAAATACGGTGCCGCAGGTGAAATAATTGGCGAAGCCAATGCTTGTTCGTTTCAGTTCAGAAACTGATTTCAAAATATCGGATCATTCAAACATTGTGTATGTATGGTATAAAATACAGTGTGTGCAAGATATTTAAGAGAAAGGTTTGCAATGCAATGTATGTTATATATGTATGTATCTGTCTATAAGAATATAACACAACACAGGTGCTTCGTCGACTGTGTGTCTTGTGCCGTATACATATATGTGCGTATAAGTATTCTTTCGAAACAGTGACTGTACCGGTCGTCCAAGCGAAGGTTGCATCGAATAGAATGGTATTATGTACCTAATTCGTGTTCATACGTATTCTAATATTTTGAAAATTCTCTCAATTCTATGAATATATTATCATTTTCATCATTTTATCAAAAACAAAAAATTGTAATGTAAATCTAATTCCTATTCAATGATTTAGTGAAATTGGATACATCCAAATATATATTTGATTACTAAAATTATATTTTTAATATAAGTCAAACTACTTTTTTGAAATTTTAGATATTTTTTGAAATTTCAGAGTTTTTTAAAGTATATTGTATATTGTGGAAATTGGGATTTTTATGTTTCAATATTTTAACCATGTAAACAGTTACAGTTGGTACCTTATAGATAATAATTAATTCATTGTTATTAAATGAAATGAATCGTTTTAACCGTTAAATGAACAAGTAATTTGTTGAAATTAAAACAGTTATATACCTATAAGTTCATAAGTGCGTATGTATGCACATATTCATAGATATAAACTTGTAATTTCGTATGATTATATTCGATTATTTTCATTAAACATTTCTTCAACAACCATCAGAATATTGTCACGTATTTTACCAACGTATTCAGATGAGCAGCGCATGTTTTAATAAATACGGAAACACTTAACAGCTTATAGCATTTAGAAAAATTATTAATAGTCATAGAAAGTATGTATGCAGCCATACACTCATACACAACGATAATCATTTATGAATATTATAATAATTATTAACTTTCTCTATTAAAAACAATAAACAAACGTTAGTTTACTATAAACAATTGACTATTGATTGCAGATACGTGCCCATTGTTCATTAATTTATCTATTTCAATTTATATCTTTCCCTCATACAACAATTTTAATTGTTTTAATAATATTTTTACTTAAAATATTATTAAAATGATTAAAAATATATCTGGCAATAAGTCATCAGATTCATTAGTATCTAAATCTGTAATTGTACAGTCATTTGATATAAAATAGAGCACAATTAAATTTTATCTACGCGATTATAAAATTATTTTCGTATAATCTATATATGGTAAATTACCGGGAAAATTGTACACTTACCTCAAATAGTGAACATATTACTTGTGTCGTCACGATGTTAACGACGATTACACATTTTTAATCATAAATAAATAATAATCAATACGAATTTATTTGTAAGTTAATTTCTAAATTTAATGACAGTTGATATTTATAAACAAAATTTAATGGATGGGTTGGACGTATTTGTGGGCTATTAAACGTTTATTTGTTCAATTTTAAGACCTATGTGTATATATTACTGGTTAGTGTGTTTATTTCCCGACCAAAACAAATTTATTTTGTGCGGTGTATTGGGTAAAGTTATGCTTTTTTCTATATGTATATATTTAATTTCAAAACACGCTCATGTTTCACGATTTATATATGTATGTATGTATGTTTGTACGTACACTACACGCGTTGAACAAAGTGAATATTAATTAAGTGTGTATTGTTGTGTTCCTATGGATCTGTGATCGGAATAATATATATGTGTATGTATTGTAGTCACCTCTCTACACTATATGTTTGTATATAATACCTACATATTATAAAAGCAATGCGATTGTATATGTGTGTACCTATAGGAATGCATTCAGAAAATTGAAAAAAAAAAACTCAACTTTCGTCGGTATATCAGAGCTGTATATGTTTTGTATTCTTTATAATTATTAAACAAATGATGTCGTATTGTATACCTACCTTTAGATATTTGTGTATATATACATATAAATAGCGGCCACAAATTATTTTGAAATTGTCGGTATTCTTCTCTTCTGCATACATTGTTTAATACAGCGTATCCGATATTTATTTATATTTTGCATAATTTGTAAATAATATATAAGAATGTATATGGAGATAGAATAACTCTCTAATCTACCCGACCTTACCGAACCTTCAACCTATCAATCAAATTGTACACATACAATACTCTAAGTAAGAGTAATCCGTCTTCTTGCGTTAGAGATATATAAACTCGTTTCCGATTAGTATAATGCCGCAGTTTGGAATCATCAGGTGCACGGAAGTAGTAAGCCATACCTACTAATACTAAACCGTATAAAACGGTGGTGGACACATGAACTAGGACAAACAATGTCGCATCGTTAACATACTTGAACAGGTACCCCATAACTATACCATACTTACATCAAATATTCGAAACACAATTTTTTTGTAAATTATTTTGTCCAAGAAATTAGACACACATAGAAATCACCTATTTAATAAATAATACAGCACTTATGCCTGATTACACCAATTACGAATTAATTTAATCTGATTTTTCAAATAAAAATTAATTCAAAATATTAATAAAATTTATCGTTATTTATTGTTTAACTGCACTATAAAATTTGCTAAGTGTACGATTAGCATTAATTTACTTTCTTACGCGAAATAATAAGTATTAAAAAAATGTTTCTATTATAGTGCCGTTCTACTTTAGGGTCTATGGTGGTTTAAGTAATTTTGAGTCGCCAGTACTTAATTATATTCGAATTAAAATTTCAAGTGTTGTATGTATTTTATTCATATAAAACACCATTAATATTAAGTGTAAAGCCTAAATCATCAAATAATCATTACTACATATACCCATCATTATCATTAGATGAATGTGCTATGATGGAGATCGTGCAATAAATATCACGCCTATAAACATGGATAGACAAACCACCATGTGGATGTGGATGTGGCATGCCTATTATATCTTGGTGTGGCCACCGCTAAAGTATGTACACTCTTCTCAATCGCTATAACAGTCCATTCAATGGTCTACGTACACCAGAGTTAATGTGAAAATTTACGATAATTATATTGAATTGATAACATCCCCATATAACCCCCCCTACCGCAATAATAATAGACATTCAATTGAAGGTTACGAAGGTGATAAATAACAACAAAAATAGGATATAAAATTGTAAGTTAGTATGTAATACATATGCGTATACATAAAATACAATCAATTCAAATAATCACGCTCTCGCACTTTTTACTGCACATAACACATTTGATATTATGCTTTCAAAATTACTAATACATATTTAGATTGTTTGATTCATCATAAAATCTTTATTTTTGGATACGAACAAATACAATCATTGAGATACAAAAAGAATATATATGTATAAGAAATATATATATATATATATATATATATATATATATATATATATATCGATTAAATGAACAAATAAGCAATAATATACACATTTATGCCAAGGCTATAATAGCAAAAACGAATAATTTATAGAAAATACCTGCAATGTCTTACACTTATACGCATTTTGTTTAGATAATATCATATTTTTATTATTTTTCTAATCAATAATATTTTACTAATCTTTAGAACCCTTTTTCACTAAATATATTTATTAGAATAAATATTAAATGACAAACTCCAAATTATTTAAGTTTTTTTCTTTTTCTTTTAATACGTATAAGAATGATCTGTACATTGGGGATATTTAAAATAAAACTCTGATTTATATGTGTAAATGTAAATATAGTTTAAAAAGAAACCAGTAATTATAAAACTACGTCACAGATTGTCTGTCCTTTTTCAACTTATATAGGGTATGAATTCAATTCCTATATTTCTGGTTATTTCTTGTTAACAAGTCCAAATTTGTTGGAAAAATATCAGTACTGTGAGGAACGTCGATCATTGTAGTTCGGTTTTATCGTATAGAATTCATGTAAAATGCTATAAATTGTTGTTAAATTGTTGCTACATAGTGCGGAATAATGTAGGCTAGTATAGGAACATTTTAAAATATAGAGCAATTATCGAAATTGCTAGTTACAGACTCATATGAACAATAGTGGTTTTTAATAATATTATATTCAATATTTATTCAATTGAAATATTTACTAGAACATTCGCGTTTGGTTGTAATGTGCCGGGTACAACATAGACATTTATTGTGCGCGCATCGTATAAGAAAAGGACCCTGAAATCGGCTCCTGCAGATCAACTCGCTTGCAACACTAAACTAGGAAGTGAGTATATCCCAATAATAAAATTGCCCTTTTCAGGAAATTATACCTTGATACGGATTTTAATTATGATTTAAAATTTTCCGAGAAATTTGTAATAGCGCGATATTTGCTATTTTATTTTATAATTCGAACTAAAATTTATTCTTCAATTCAATATTCTTATTAAATACTACTAGATATATTATATGTAGAACACCTGCACACTATTTATTAACATAGCTTGTACACGAAATAAAATAAAAACTTCTTTCGAGAGAGATTTTTGCAGGTCTCGTTTGGTCCGATATCAAGTATTTACAATTAAATTCGATAAATATTCTATAATTTTACTACTGATACATGTATATGTGTTATTTGTATTTATATTACCATTTATTTTTTTACGTATAATTTTTAAAAAAATGCTACACAGAAAATATATGTAAGTATATTTGTACATATTAAAAACACCATTTAATAAGATTAGTAATTAAGCATTATAGTGTGCCGTGGAATGTCAGCTATACTCCGCACGGCCAAATTTTTGTTAAAACTAAATTCATAAAAATTGGGGGTAAAAAACGCGATTCTATTATGTATTTTGGTGTTAAAAGTTAACTAATATAAAGCTAATTGATATTCGATAACGTTTTTAGTGCGGTCTGATTGATTAAATTAGATTTTTGCGAAAATATGAAACATCTACTTCTGGCTTATTCAATGTACGGCGTGGCTTGGCCATAGCATTCGTAGATCATGCACTCGCATGCAAAATTCATGTATTCATTTAATGTTTTTATTTATTTTCGATAACTTAGCGCTCTAAATTGATTATTATTGTTTATAAATATTCAAAAGTTTATGTGGAGTGTTTTAAATAGTGTTTAAATATTTATGATGATTTCTAATTCATTTGCCAATGTTTCAGGGGTATCCAGTCCACTCTACTCTACATATTATTTAGAACAAGTAAGTGATTTTTTGATTATCTAGCATGTGCTATTTTTATGTTTCCCAGTTTCTTTCTTTCTTTCTGTATATGTTATTTATTTATATGTATGTACTGTGCGATTCGTAACAAAGTGAATTATGTTTTAAGTGAGTTCGCGAGTGTATATTTATTTGTGAAATAACTACGTAAAATATATGCCATTCCCTGTACAGTATTAGTGAAAGTCTTAAAATTAAATAAATATTTCCGTTTAAAAACCAGTGATAGTGAGTGATAAAAAATGGTCGTGTGCAAATTTTAAATAAATAATTTCGGGAAATTAAATATTAAAGTTCTTCGCTTCGCTTCGCTACCAAACAGGAACAACTAGAACTTCAGCTGTGGTAGGAGAGGAACAAGAATGGATTTGGAGTTGGTGAGTACATTTTGAACTCCTAATATATAAAACGTGCGTTTTAGTCAGTGGTTCTCTTATACGTCGTAAAATCAATGAGATTCCGCTGTCTTCGGGTGTATTTATATTATTTATTCTTTCTTTCTTCTTTTCTTTTAACAGTTTCTGAATACGCGCATATTCATAAATTGTTAAACTACACTGGGAAATATAAAATTGTTCAATAATAATATTCTTAAATTATAAAACCATTGTTAATGAAATGGTATTAATTTTAATTCATTAAAATAATAGCACATGCACGAAATATTGTATATATGTTTGACTTGAGAAAGTATCTTGTTCCAAACCAACCCTGATTATTCAGAACCTGACGATGGTTCATTTAACAATAAATAAATGTCTGTATATGTTTGGAACACGCGCTTTTGTTTCAAATATATGTGGTAGCCTCTGCCCTTACGGTTGGAGCAAGTATTTCCTCTAGTTCCTTGTCGCTCGTTCGTTCAATTCGTAAATATTCCCCCTTTTCATCGTGGGAGCACCCACCGTTGGATTCCTGGACGAAAACAATAATTTGAAGTCCTTTTTTTATATCGGTAACGCGTACTGTCCATCCAGTATGGCAGTTCTGCTTCGGCGGCAGATCGTTGTTATATTTTAATAAAATCTCGCGTTGTTTAGCTTCTCGGGTTTGCATTTTGGTTGGGGTTTAAATTCGGGTTTCGGGTGTTTCGGGGGTGGGCGCGTCGCGAATTAACTCAAAAGTAAACATTTGCATTGATTGAATTCAAATAAATAGTAAATTTATATAACGCTGATATTAGGCGCCACTGCATCTCTCGGTTAAATGTGGATATTTTCCTAAAGATGAGATTAATGCAACTTTGGAGCACTAATGTTGTGTAATCATTGCTTGCTAATTCTCCGTTTAATTTAAATATTGTTTTTCCTAAAACTATGATCGATGCAACTTTGGAGCACTATTGTGCAATCAAGGCTTGCTGACACTTAGTTTTAATTTTTAAAATTTGAATATCATGAGATGAGTGGTGCTTGTTAATATTGGCGCGTTGCAAATAACCGACTGATGAATCGTCCAAGAAAGCCCATCCGTGCTACTTGTAGTACAGTGGGTGCCCGGTGTATCTGACCGCTCTCGTTGCCTACTGCTGCACGACCAGGGTGCAGTAGGACAGTGCGAGGGTTGGTTAGTGCACTGGGAACCGGATTGATTTGTTGGTTGGTTGGTCACTTCAACTCGATCGCGTACACTGGGCCCGCCGAAGGAGCGAGGTGGGCCCCAATAACTAACTGTACTTTTACACTTACAGGTTTAAAGTATTTCGGACGTCCCAGTCCTGGTTAACTGGGTGTCCCCCTTTTAAAGTTTACGCAGTGTGTGAGCAGACTTGCACACTGCACCCTTTGGCAGTTCGCCTTTTAATCCAAATTTCTTTCAGATATCTCCACGTGTAACATTGTGTCGTACCCAATGTTACAATACTCGCACGCACATAATTGTGTGTGCCCCGTGCTTATTAGCACAAAATTAGAATAAGTATCTCAAATTGTAGGTAGGGGGTGGGAATAATTTCAGTTAGGTAGGAGGTGGGCATATTTTCAGTTAGGTAGGGGGTGGGCGCATAATTAGTTAAGTAGGGCCCCGCCGGGGTACGTTTAAAATTAGCTCTAATAATTAAACTTACTAGCAGTCTAAATAATAATTTTAATTTGTTTTTGTGGAATGGTTCTTATATCGTATCGTTTTTTTTATTCAGACCAATGGGCCTGATTTTTAAACGTGCCCCATGGAGTTTACCTTGACGTGGTGGCGGGGCTTAAGCATCCCTCACTAATGTTTAAGTGTCTCTTATAATTTAAATATTGCAATATTTATTTAATACTTTTGATTAGTGTGGGATGCAACCAAAAACTCCTACATCGGCGCGAGTTTATAAAATATATAACAATACGCATAGCGCTATCTATGAGGTAACAGTTATACTCGTTTTACTCAACTCATTGTAGTTTAAACATCTTGCTCTATATACCACAAGTTGTTTTTAATTTCTTATTTTTCCTAAACGATGAGCAACACTGAATGTCAACGAATAAGACATTTGAGTACGAAAGTTCAAGTACATTAAAGTAGTATATTTTTATTTATTATTATTTATTGTTGCATAATATATAAAATGTCTTTAAAACTATACTGTGATTTACTGCTTTCGCAACCGAGCCGAGCTGTATATTTATTTTTAAAAGCAACTAATATTCCATTTGAAGCTGTGCCTGTACTTATGCAAAATTGTAACTATTTCGCGTACGTTCCACATATATTATTTCAAACAAATTTACATTTTAGCGGAACATTTAAAAGACCAATACGTACAAAATGTATCCAAATCCCAATCAGTGCCTATTCTTAACGACAACGGTTTTAAAATATTTGAAAGGTATGCATATATCAACAATCAAAATTTTGTATTTACAACTTAAATAAATAAATGTAGTGTGGCGATTTTACGATATTTAATCCGCGAGAATACAGTACCTGACCACTGGTATCCAGAAAATAACAAGAAACGAGCCCAAATTGATGAGTATCTAGAATGGCAACATCACAATACAAAGTTTTTAATAAATTTTTATCTTCAGCGAAAAGTAAATTTAAAAAATACTTGTTAAACGAGATAGTATTTAACTTTTAAAACTTAGATTTTATTTCCAATGAGCACTGGTCAACCAACGAAACCAGAGCTGGTTGAAGAGTCTGAAGACCGGATGGTTAATTGTTTGGAAAAAATTGAAGGAATTTGGTTGGATGGTGGAAAACAATTTTTAGGTGGCAATGAAGTTTCAATTGCTGATTTGGTCGGAGTTTGCGAACTACAGCAACTAAGTATGCTATTCATGATTCTATTTATTATGTATATTATATGTTTTTATTGAAGCTTTAGCCAAATACAACCTTACCGAATATCCGCGATTAACGTCGTGGATGACACGCGTCCGTCTCTTGTTGAACCCTCACTACGACGACGTTCATTCAATGGTATACCAATTCGCTGAACGAACTAAATAAATGACTTATTGCTATAGAAAATGTTAATTTACTTGTATTTTATGATTTTTAATCAATAATATATTTTATGGGGAGGTTTATATAATTATACATATTGGTTTTTATTTTTTATTGAATTACTAAACTAATCAGATACAAATGTTAATAACAAACTATTATAAATGTTTTTTTTGGTACAAAACTACTTCTATTTAAACTACTTTTTTTTTATGAAACTCTACAAACTAAAAACGATAATACTGAACGTAAAACGCATGTGATTAATTTTGGTAAAACTGTTGATAGCGTTGAAACAACAGCTTATAATATTTGAGTTTGCCTTGTTTTAATAATCGAATAAAATTGCGCAAAGATACTGGCTCAATTCGGCTGTTAACTTGCACGCGAGTGACAAACTCATAGAAACAGAACAACCGTTTATCTTTACACATATTTAAGATTTTCAAGTTAATCTTGTGCTCACGTTGATGGTGAGCTGGCCAAAAGTCATTGTCTAAACGGGATCGAGATCTCATTTGCGGCGGCGATAAATTGAATGGTGATGTGAACGGTTCAGTTTCATCAGCGCTTGTATTAAAATCGAGAGAAAACGCCGATAAATTTTCATCCATGAATAACGTATTGTCCGATTCTAGACTTGCATCTGCAGTAAGAATGTTTTCATCGATAAATGCAGGCCCATCGACGGGTTCATTTGGATTTAGAAATTGATTGTTTTGGTTTGCGTTACTGCTTTCACCCATAAAGTTATCGAAAAATCGATTTTCTGCTGTAGGTCTGCTGCGATTTCTATCCATATATCGATTCTCATATAAAAACCGATTCATGTTATTCATGGATTGGTCTGTGCCGAATCGGTTATAATTGTGCGATTGATTTAAATCTGGATTCTGATCGAAATTCTGTGAACCATGTCCAAAACCTTGGTTATCATTTGTAAAATGTGAAGTGCTTGGAGGACTCAAATAATCATCTTGGTCTGAAGCAAATCGTCTAGTTTTTGCTCGTGGTGGACGATTTTCTTCTTCATTGAATTGAGGGTTGAATCCGGATTGGGATGTACCTTCGAAAAATCTATTTGTTGGTCGGGATGGGCGGGTTAGGCCAAAATCATTATCTGAATATTGACCGGACGTAACCGTAGCAGTTTGGGATCGTGATCTTTGGGAGCGATTTTCTGTATTATTATTTTGAGTTCGCGAGTAGCGACTTGGTCCTGGTTCATTATCAGCAAACTGAGTTGAATTTGAAGATGGAAACTGGGATCGTGATCTTTGCGGACGGTTTTCAAATGAATTATTCGACATTTGTCGGTTATAATTCCTTGGGTCGGTATCGAAAAGGTTCATATATGGGGTTTGAGATCGTGAGCGTTGTCTATTTTCAAAATTACTATTTTGTGATTGATCTCTATTAGTATTATTGTCAGTATCATAATAATTTCGATCAAAGGTGTGTGGTAGATTTGGCAGTTGAGATCGTAATGATATGTCATTATCTAGAGTGTTATATGGCGTTCCCATTCTAGAATTTCCTAAATTATTTCTAGTATTAAAGCGATTATTATACATATTTTCAAAATCGCTATTTGGCTGATTTGTTGACGGTTGAGACTGTGGCCTTTGTCTGTTTTCTTGAAAATCATTTGGTGTTTGACATCCTAGACTTCTTCGATTGTTAGAAGCATTAGATTTATTTTCTTCCATATTCGCATTACTTTCTGCGGTGGTTGTGTGTCGACGTTTAGTAATACGTCTTGGATTAATAATCTCTCCGGATGTGGATGGCATCGGTGTTGGCGTAGGTGTTTTTAGAATACTGCGAGACGATGGTTGCGCTCTTGTTGGTGGTTCATCATCTTCAATCTCGATTACATCATCTGGGATCACGATTACTTCAGCTTTGATCGTTATAACTTCAGGGGTACTATTTAAATCAGTATTCTTTGCAGTATTTGTCTTTCTTACATGTTGCTTCTCTATGTTTTTCTTATTTTCTATTAAGTTATTTTCCCCTGTAAGATCAACACATTCTTGGTAATTTGACTTATTTTTGATTTTATTTCCTTGTTCGTTGTTTCGCATTTGTCCTTTATTCAACACTTGCTGTTGCTTGAATCGTTCCGGTACTTTAGTCGGAGATTTCTTTACTTCATACGGATATGTAAAAGTTTGGCGCGTTTTATCTGATCCAGATGTAACTGTTTGGGGTTTTTGTCGCTCGACGATCGGTTGTTTGTTTGATTCAAACAATTGAGGCTCATTTGATTGTGTGTCCGACTCATCTGATGAAACAGTAATAGGCTCATTGTTTTGTAGATTATTTAATAAACTTTGAGTATTGGCTATTACTGGTAATTGACTAATTGTTGGTTGCGTTTCTGATGCGTTAGAAGTAACGATTGAAGCTATAGTTTTAGAATTGTCTTTCAATGGAACATTAATTAATGCCTTTGTTCCTTGAGATGTAATTTGAATTTCCAACAATTGCGTTGATGTGCTTGTGATTTCCAAATCGCTTTTCCGTGTTTCGATTTGATTTTGTTCATTAGTCTTCGGCAAATGAGAATCATTCAGTTCCGTTGTATTTATATCCAAATCTTGTGTTTTAGTTGGACTCTTTGTTGAATTAATTTCAGATTCATTTGTGTTTATTTGTGCGCTGCTTTGCTTATCAGCTAAAGATTCTTGTAGATTCTCTTGGGGTTCACTACTACTGTTCTGTTGTGCAGAAATTGTGTCCTGTGTTGTCAATGTTGCAGCAATATTCAATGGGGTTGTCAATGTTGCAGCAATATTCAATGGGGTTGTCAATGCTGCAGCAATATTCAATGGGGTTGTCAATGTTGCAGCAATATTCAATGGAGTTGTCAATGTGTCTTCAGGTAATTCAGAAATATCTGGTTGCGCTGTATTTATTTCCGTTCCCACTGTTTCTGTTTGGCAATTTGGTAAATTATTTTTGGCTTTATTTATGTTCATCTGTTTGCAGACGCGCTTATCCTCCATAGATAATTTTAGTAAATCGCTTTGTCGTTGGTCCAGCAATTGTTGATTCTTTTGTAGTTCAATGATACTCCTATTCAACTGTTCTAAAGTTATTGTATTTTGTGTTGTCAATTGTGCAGGTGAATTCTCTGGAATTGTCGATGGATTATCGTCAGACAATTGAGATTCTACTTGTATTTCATTTGCTTTTGACTCTAGTGCTTCTTTGACGCTGCTTGGATTATTGTCAGATAATTGAGCTTCTACTTGTATTTTATTTGCTTTTGACTCTAGTGCTTCTTTGGCGCTGCTAGGATTATTGTCAGATAATTGAGCTTCTACTTGTATTTTATTTGCTTTCGCCTCTAGTGCTTCTTCGGCGCTGCTTGGATTATTGTCAGACAATTGAGCTTTTTCTTGTATTTTATTTGCTTTTGACTCTAGTACTTCTTTGGCGCTGCTTGGATTATTGTCAGACAATTGAGCTTCTTCTTGTATTTTATTTGCTTTTGACTCTAATGCTTCTTTGGCGCTGCTTGGATTATTGTCAGACAATTGAGCTTTTTCTTGTATTTTATTTGCTTTTGACTCTAATGCTTCTTTGGCGCTGCTTGGATTATTGTCAGACAATTGAGCTTTTTCTTGTATTTTATCTGCTTTTGACTCTAGTGCTTCTTTGGCGCTGCTTGTATTATTGTCAGACAATTGAGCTTTTTCTTGTATTTTATTTGCTTTTGACTCTAGTGCTTCTTTGGCGCTGCTTGGTAAATCAGTTTTGGATTTATTTGTTTTCTTTTGTTTGCTGGTTTGCTGAGGAGCTGTAGGTTCTTTTAATAAACTAGTTTGATGTTTGTCTGGCAATTGTGCAGAAGTAGGCAATGCTTGTTGGTTATTCTCAGACAACTGAGACACATTACTTTGTGTTTCATTTGTTTGTGAACCTAGCGCTTCTGTTGTGCTGCTGGGCAAATTGTTTTTGGATTTATTTATCTGTTTGCTAGATTGTTGATTTTGTTGCTTGTTTTGTTGATTCTTTTGCAATTCACTGTTCTTTTTACTTAATTTTTCCTTAGAAATTATCTTATGCGTTTTTACTTGTACAATTGTTGTACTTGTGCTCGTCAATATTTGTTGATTATTCTCAGACGACTGAGACACATTTATTTGTTTATTTGTTACCGAGGTTAGCGTTGCTGTTGAATTGATTTTGGATTTATCAGTGCTCCTATGTTTGCTGGATTTCCGTTCGGCTGTATCTTTTTTTGTTCTATCGTTTTGTTGTTTGGTCTCTAATTTTGGATTTTTGTCTGTATGTTTACTTTTTTTCGAATGTTTTGAAGAACTTGTATCCTGTATTTTCCTTTGTGCAGAAGTTTTGCTAGAAATTGACGTTTGTTGATTATTCTCCAATTGAGAATCTTTCTGTTGTGCTGCATTTTTTTCAGAGCCCAGTGTTCGTGTTGCGCTGTTTGACGTTTTATTTTTGGGTTTATTTGCGCTCGTATTTTTGCTGGTTTGCTGAGCATCTGCAGTTGGTGCAATGGTTGGTTTTTTGGTTTTAGTTTTTTTCGCCAATTGAGTATTAGTGGTTTGAGTTTTCACTGGTTTTTGTTGTTCTTTATTCAAACGAGGACGTCCGACTTTCGCTGGCGTTTTCTTTTCGGATGTCACCGTTCTTTTTCTGGTTTGTTTTTCACGCTCTTGATGGTCACTCGATCGTTTTTGTTGGCGTTTTTGCTCCGGTTTTTGAGATGAATGTCTTGATGTCGTGCTAGTGCCTTGTGTGGGTTCTACCAATTGCGGCTCACTCGAATGAGATTCGTTTGATGGGATCTGATCCGATGTGACAGTTGCATTTTCCGAATGATGTTTGTTTATCAAATATTGTTTTATTGTCTTATGATCATACATAGGCGGATGATTTTCATTATTATATAAATGTGATCGATTGCTAATTGTTGGAACATGTAGATTTTGTTGTGACAAATTATATGGGCGATTTGATAAGTGGACATCCCTTGTAGTGTTATGAAAATGACTATTTCTCTCATCTTGAGTCAATTGATTTGAGTAGACTGGATTTGGTGCATATGCTGGTTCATCAATATATAATGGTGGGAGTGTATTGTAAGCAGCTATATGTGGTTGAGTTGCATCAGAATATCTGGGGGGTGTCATTTGTCCAGCACTTGTTCTGCGATATTGCGTTTGAGGCAATTGTCTTTCTAGAACAGCACTCGTTCTGCGATTTACACCAACCATAACAGGTGGCATCACGTGACTGTCATTACTACTGGGATATCTATCAATTAGATGCGGCATAGGAGCAATTGGTCTATCTTGCGAGATATTTGGTGTACGATGCGATATTGTATGTGGTGGTGAGTAATTAGCAATTTGAGGATTGACTTCTCTTAGAATATTTAAATTTTCCGTCGCTTGTTGATTCTCCTCAAGAACATCAAATGTTTTCAATACGTTATGTAGTTCTATATAGCCAGATTCACCTGGATTCGGAGGCTGATTTGGCTGCATTGTTATCGGACCTATTATTATATTTGATGACGCATTGCGTTGACTATTCGCTTGTATGTTTGGTGTTTGATCGGGTTGTGGAGTAAGTAGTCGATCTGGTTGCAAATTTAGTGGTCGATTTGTTTGCAAATTTAGCGGTCGAGTTGTTTGCAGATTTTGTGGTTGATCATCCGATGCGAAATCAAGTGGTAGATTTGGATTAACCATTATATTTTGATGTATATTCAAGTGGAAATTATCCAACCCGTTCGATTGGATACGAATTGCACTCGGTGATTCTGCTGGTTCTGGTTGCTCGTTTATTAGTTGTTCAGTAATTGTGCTTCGCTGGTTTGGATTTCGCGAATTTGGATTTCGCATAATACCAAAATATGGGTACTGCCTGTGAGCGGGGGCATTTGTTCCGATGTGCAAAAATAATGGGTTTTCTTGGGGTTTCACTATTGCTTGATTTTTCGGACGTTCTGAATTTTTCAAATCAGAATTAAATTTTATAGTGGGTCGTGCATTTTCGAATGATATTGCTCGATTATTATCGGATTTATCACTATCTCGTATATTTTGCTCTAGATCTCTATGTTGTTCTTGTAATGTTGAGTTTATTTGTGGATCACTCAATATATTTGTGTTCTCTTCAACAACTTCCGAATATCCTGTACTTATTTCTATAACAACATTTTTTTGTATTGTTGTACCGGTAGGTCTGTCAATATTTGGATCCACCGTTGAACTCTCTGGCACATTCTCACTTTGTAGTAAATTTGAACAATAATGTAACGTTATAGATTTCTGAAGATTAGAACTTTTTATTTGAGTTTGGACTGGTGAATCGTGTTGTATATTTGATCGAATAGTTCCTTCTATTTCTTGACCTTGTATTTTTGATGGCTCTTGAGTGTTTGAATCCTCATTTACGCTGTGTGTAATCAACGAACCGCTTTCAGCTTGTAAATCGTCTTCAACTTCTGGATTTGTCCTCGCACGTTTTAACTTAAAATATTCGTCGTATGGCAGGGTAGTGCCATCAAACATACCATGAACCAAATGTTCAGATGTCGATTGTTTTCGTTTGGGTACTTCTATTTCAGAGGTCGAACCACTGCACTCCAGCGTTGAACTATTCGGTTTGTGTATTTTTCTAGTGGTGGATGGAACTGGATCTGATAAACTGGTTGAAGAAATGCGTTTCTATAAAATAAAAAAAATAATTAAACATGAAATATGATCGTGATAGTATAATAAGATCCTTAATATAAATATTTTATTTTTGTATACATGTTTATGTTATTATGAATCATGTATGTAGGTATCTTAATTGTTTGTCCATTTATAAAAAAATGCACTGCATTTGTAATAACAATATGGCGCAATTGTAGTAAAAGTTTTGTTTTCTTTAAAAAGCTTTAACGCGTATATACATGAGATTTTAACTTTAGTTTTTAAATATGATTAAAATGTTGTATTTATAGAAAAAATAAAATCAACTTTCATTATTTTTTCAAATTTTCTCAAAAACGGCTAAACTAAATAAAAACGTAATTTGAGATTTCAACAGCAATTTTAAATTCTAAACTTAGATACGTTATGGAAATTTAACATTTTAACACAAATCAGTTTCCCGGTAGTTTTTACGAAAACAAACCCAATTATTATTAACATTTACAATATAAATTCATGGGAATTACCACTTAAATATATATTTTTTAAAAATAAGGTAAATTGATAACTTACAAACAGAATCCTAAGTAAATCCTACCAAAGGTAGTATTTAAAGTATAAAATTCGAATTGAACTTACATTTTGCGTAACTTCTTTCCCACCAACGTCTCCTTCAATACTTTCTTCAGAATCGCTTATTACTAGATAATTATTAAAAATATTTAGTTTAATGTTACGTATATAAAATAGATTTATTAGTAAAATTCGATTTTGAGATGAAATACGAATTAGTAATTTAAAACGGCGAAATCAGATTTCGGAATGTAATATCTTTTATGGTCATATTTAAAAATAAGAGACGAATACTGAATATACACACGAATTGAATAATTACCTGAACTAGAATAAAAATGACTTGCCTGCTTTTCCACTAATTCGTTGAGATGTGTGCACCATGTGCCTCATTTTACGGGCGAACGTTTTTTTGAGCACTGCTTGCTTTTGCGGCGTTATGAATTCGATTTTATCATGCCGAAATAATTTTCTAGAGTTTCGAACTTTCCGTAAACGTTTCACAACTGTTTCTCCTTCAACTAGTGGCATGTCTTTTCTGTTCACATTTTCTATAAAACCGACAATTTTATCGATAGCACAAAAGACAGCGTCAAAGATGGCAACAAAATTATTTGTAGATAAGGAAATTGCGCGAAATGTGCACTATTTAGTAATATTTGTTTTTAAAATAATCCCTAAAAAATTTTTGAATTTTCTTTATAAATTTCTTTAGTTTTCTTTTATTATACTAAATTCGCATTTAGATGCAAAATGATATATGCTAGAATTTATGTGTCATTTGTGAAATTTAAATGCTTATTTATCAGCAATTAAAGATTTCGATAATAAAAAATCGGTATTGGACAATCACCCAGAAATCCCATAAAATTCTTTGAAGAATCTGCGAGAAAAATAAAAGCCACAAAACGCGCTGCCCAGGAGCCTCAAAGTCTTTAATCCGGCACTGCATATTTGCGCGTTGCTCTCTAAATTTAAATTTCCCGAAAAAGTTCAAATTCACATTTTTAATTAATTGTAATAAATTATCAAAAAGCTAAATTTGAAGTTTATTTATAAGCACGTAGATATTAATCCTCAAAAAAAGTTTCAATGCAACCACAAAATAATTCGAATGCGCATAATTAAAATTTAAAAATATCTTACCGGAAGTGCCTTTTTGTGATCCTTCTGCTTGAGGTAATCGAGGATTTGTGGACGAGCCTCCGGTGCCATTATTCCGTTGAGTTGATTGTCGCAGGTCTAATTGGCGGTTAAATTGAAAATCGAGTCGCGTTCTATCAATTCGAACCCAACAACTTTCGGGTTCGCACTCACATTGAACTTCTTTCTTCTTCTGTAACTTTTTAATCATGGCTATAATTGCACCCATAGGGATAACACTAACACCAGCAGTACTCGAAGTACCACACCGGTGTAGAGTAAGCGCGCGATTGGCACAGGTTCCATGCAGTCGCGGTTTATTATAACGAAGAAATAGATCGTACAGCGCCGTCAAATCACTGCCTGAATCATTCCTCATTCTTTTACCGCGTTTATTGCTGAACTGAATACCCAATTGATAACTAAAATACAATTTCTTTTCTTTAAAACCTTCAAGTGCGAACATATATTAAAAAAATCAAGTTTGCCGCTAGTTTATAGATATGTATGTACTTTATAATCAAGTCCTATTTCTATATATGTATAGGCAGTCATTTTCAAAATTTATTAATAAGTGTTGCATTTGTATATGAATTAGTTCTTGCTTAATTTAAGAAGAAACTAATAATTGGCAACTACGCTTTAATAAACATTGCTTTTATATTTAATTTTTATTTGCATATCTTGAATAGGCATCAAGTTACATTTGAGCGATAATTATTTTTTAAACATTTGCGATAGCATTTCCGTCAGCAGCAATATTATTTTTATTATACGATTTTCTTAAAGGTAATAAAATTATAATTTATTCTATTGATGTATTTTAGGCAAATATTTATTAATGTTGAAAAATATAAACTTCCTCGTATACATTTTTAATTCTTAATTTCAATTTAAATATTTGGCGTAGTAATAAGAAAGTATTTTGTATTCAAGAATAATTATAAATGTGCCATTTGGATCTACCCCAAATCGAAACTGAATAATTTTGGAATGGCGTCTGTCTGCATGTGTACGTGTGTGTGTGTGTGTGTTTCTGTGTGGGAGCGCTCTACAGCCTAATCGGTTAAAGGTAAAATGATGAAATTTTAAACTTAAGATTTATATTTTGCTTTTTTTAAAAATTAATAATCAAATCGGAAATGCTTGTTTACTCTAGTCGTTTTATGCGGTTTCTGGAATATCTCCAAAATTGAGTGTAAAAAGTGGTTCAAAATACGTAAAATATGAAAATGATTTATTTCTGTTTGTTAATTACAAAGTATCTAGATTCTCAATATGCCATAGCACCCACCTATTCCTATGTCCGTTTCCGTTAAATGACTTATATTTACGATAAAAAATGTATACATTATGTGATAGATGAGAGCGTTGACAATAAATTATCATTGTGATTTATATACCTATTTTCTTATTATTGTATATTATTGCCATATAATTGAATGAAAATCTTTAATTTTGTGTTATATTTTGTTAAAAGATCTCTAATGCAAATATTTAGATTTAGAATATCAGTCAGATAACATACATGTATGTAAAATAAATTGCTTATTATTCAATACCGCCCACTTATTATAGTGGTGATGTGAGAAAAAATAGATGAGACCATATCATTGCAAAAATAATAAGGTTGCAAAAAACAATTGAAAATTATTGCAAATATTTAAAAGATACTAATAAATAAATAAGTACCTACCTAATTCAAAACACTAATTTATCGTTTACAAATTGATAAAATTAGATTGCATTGTCAGTTTGTGAGAGCGTATATAAAATAATTGTTATTGCAATTGCCATTTTTTTTTTGTAATCATACGAACATATCAGTAGGAACATAATATACAAACTACAAACAAATGATATCAAATATTATGTATAATATTTCAGTTGGGAGTATGTATACGTACATCACCTGTAGAGTAGCACCACGTCAGTTTTTTTGCTGTAATCAATAATAAGTTTACTAATTGCATCATTTTATATAAAGTGAACATTTTCACCGAAAAATTATTAATATTACCGAAACAAATTACAATAACGCGCATGAAGTATATAAGGGTATAATTGATTGGTGGTAGATTGACAAGATGCGGATGTATGTAAAGCGTTTTCTGTCACCCCATTTGATGGGAATTTCTGGTTTTTCTAAAGAGGATTTCTACGTAAATAGTACTTTTTCAATAAATTATGTTTATTTTAAAAATACGCAATGCATATAAAAAAAATTGCTTTTGGATTTAAAATTGTTTTTAATTTAGGTATTAAAGAATGTAGTCAAAAAAATCGCATAAATTAATTAAATTATTTATTGTCGCCCAACTATGTTAACAATCAAATATATAAAATCAAATTTGATTCACCTCTATCTATATAACAGTTATATTTAAATATGTATCTAATCTAAATTTTAGAATTGTTTGTTTCGTTTTTCGGCAAGCGTTTCTGTAACAAACCCCAAGCCCGTTCAACAATTTGTTGTGTATATTCAAACGACCACATCGTGCACAACACGACATGTGCCTTGGCGACATGATCACTATTTACGGGTTGTGAAGCCAACCGCGCTTTGGCATCAGCTTCACTTAAACCATTCCGTTCTTGTAGCCGTTTAACAGCTTCCTCAGGTGGAATCAAAGACGTCCAAATCTCATGGCACATCTGATCCCAACCCGCTTGCAAAAGCACAGCTGCTTCAACCACAACGACTTTAAACCCTTCCGTTTTAAATTTCGAAATTTTAGTTTGCACCGCTTCTGCAATTGCTGGCCAAACCAGTGAATTCAACCGTTCCAATTCACCTTTATTATGAAACACAAGTGCGCCTAAGGCTTTACGATTAATCTCACCGCTTTCATCGATCATTCCGTCACCGAACGCACCCTGGATGATTCGATGACACGGTTGCCCCGGACGGTATAGTTCATGTGCGACTTTATCACAATCAATCACTGCTGCACCTAATTTCGCAAGTCGAGCTGAAATCGCTGATTTACCACTCGCTATACCTCCAGTCAATCCAATTATATATGGGCCATCAGCAACGTTTGGTGTTTGTGGTTCTTTTAACAACGTCCCTAATAAACGCATACGTCCTGTGCTGGAGCTGATTTTCGCTTCTTCGTCCGCTTGTCGATCGGGACAGTCCACCAAAACAACTTGGATGATTTCTAATTGATTCAAACCGTTCGTTTGCCGGATTTCGTTGACTTTTACTCCACCACGAATTGTCTCATCGCTCACGATGATCATATCCATGGTTGGGTCGGATTGCGTCGGACCAAACGCATCTCGAATTGGGACTATATTGAAAGTTAGTTCCGGGCATACATCACCTAGGAACGAATCTACGTTGTCTATCCGAAATTTACAAGGTTCTATCAACGACCACAACGTTTTACCTGAAACACAAATAATTTATATATATATATATAAATTTTATTGATTTAATTAAATAATTACCGCTCAACATATTTGTATCAGTTACACCAACAGTAACTTTTTCGTTCGCTCTTAAAATCGCTTCGCTCAACAATATTTTATGGCCCGTGTGTAAACGATCAAATGTTCCACCTAAAACTACATGTTTGTACTCTTTATACGCGTCTTCTTTATCTGTAGACGGAACATTAATGCACTCGGTGTTTTCTAGCGTTAGAATATTGCACTCAGGTTTTTTATTGACTATAAACTTGTTTAAAAATGTATCTATATGACTTTTCTCGTGTATTTTATCAAATATAACTAAATCCACAGGTCGCGAAGTATTTAAACGTTGCACTGATGAATATTTGATACTGGACAACAACACTCGTACATCCAAATGTTGACAAATAGCTGCTGCCTAAAACATACGAAATCAAATATTGTCTGGTTGGGTTGTTTTTTTTTTTTGGGTGATTTTACTTCTGAATATATTCCGCGTATTGTTTGACTGTATTTTGGTGCAGATGTGAATATATCTGGTCGGTATCTTGTGAGAGGTTCATGCAACGCATTTGTTAGGTGAATGTATAAGGTGTTTTTAACTTGGTTACGAATCGCTGGTAATATTTTACTGATATGCACAGGATTCGTAAGGATTAACAAGCCCGTTTTGGCCATCATTGTAACGGTGTTAATAGATGGGTGGTTTCTAGGATCTGTAAAAGTTTGGTTATTATATAATGTGAATATAATATTTAAAAAAAAAAATGTTTACCAGTATCGATGTTAAAGAAACATACCCTAAAGACACTCTAAATATATAGAATTTACATGATCATGATAGGTAGAATTTGTATTGTCCTTGAAGAATATTTGTGATTACACTTGAGTAATATGACGTATCCATTTTATCAAGTGTGATAAAGTTCATTCGAAAATTATTTGTTTTATTTATATTTATTAACAATTGTACCGACTAAAATTACAATAGATTTCGACCATTATAAATAAAACAAGGCACTTTATTATTTAATTAATTGTTTATTAAACACACTTAATTATATAAAATCGATTAGTAATTACATGTAATAAATATAATTTCCGACATAAATACTTAATTATATTTTATTATTATTAATAAATAATACAAATAAATTTTGGAAACTAAACGGCAATAATAACAATTGTTAAAACGTAATAAATAATACTTGTTTGTCAAATAAATTATATATAAATATCGAAAAATAAATCACTTAAAACGCGCAAATAATATTTTTTAAATTTTTAAACAATCCAACAACTTATTTAATATCTTTAGTTACATAAGTAACTATAATACATTAGCGTATTAGTAAATAAGTTGCTTACTTCTATTTATTTATAGTAAACATAAATATTATTAAAAATGTAAGAATTTAGTAGCAGATTTCTTATGATACTCAGTAGATGGCGCGAAGTTCAAGCCGTGGTGAAAATGGCGTATTGTGGTTGATGATATTTTAATAAAATTACATATATTTAACCGCTTAATAGTTGGTAATTAATTACTTTTTTACTACCCAAGTGCATATACCACTAAGGGTAAAATTTAAACGTAAATCTGCGCTTGATTAAACAAACACGTAATATTTTTCATTATATACTACACTATATTTTAAGGATAAGATATGTTAAGCCATTATTGTTAAATGATACTTTCAAGTATTGTATATTTAAAATTATTGATGTAAAATGGATGTAGAAAAGAAAACATTTTCTTGTGTTTTGTGTGGATTCCAACTGGATTCTAAGGAAGCTTTACAAGAGCACTTTCGGTAAGTTTGCGATCTGTAAGTCGTCTATAAGGCCGGTAGCAGTTGCGCACAATTTGAATAATTCGAATTTGTACTCACATATATTTATATTTCGCAAACAGTAAACATGCGAATAAAGAGATCGACGCGAAAGGAAATCCATCGAAAATATTTAATCTTGCTAAAATTCCAAGTAAGAAAAAAAACCACCCAAAAACCGATATTGTACCATCAAATCTCATAACGTGTGATGTATGCCCGATGGCATTTGAAAATGTCACCCAAGCCATTCAACATAAATTTCGAAAACATCCCGAAAACTCCGCGAAACATTATTGCCCATTTTGTGGAATGCAATTTCCACTAAAGGTATGTTACAATAAAATACCAAAACCCTCTCAGAATTATTCCATTACGTATCAAAATTTGATATACTAAAAAAAAAAAAAGATATCAATAAACACGCATTTCTTGATCAAATATTTTTTGAATTTTGTTTAGTGATTATTTTGAATAAACTATCTTAGAATTTCAACTTGTTTAGTTTACTCGAGATAAACATGTGGAAACCCACAAAAATATGCAAACAAGTGGTGCGTTTCCATGTGAGGAATGTGGTGAAAAATTCCATAACAGCCAAGCGCACACTTATCACTTTAAATCAACGCACAAACGAATCATGTCAATATTCAAACCAGTGCCAACACCACCGCCATCAAAGAAAATCAAAATAAATAACGCGCACGAAGCGCAATCTGTTTATTACTGTTATCTATGCGGGATGGAATATATCATTAAGTTTAATCTTCAAAAACACTTAGAACGATCGCATGTTGAAGCAGAGCGCAACACCGTACCTGGTGATCTTATAAAATGCACAACTTGCGATGCGTTATTTTACAATAAAAAAGCGTATGATAACCATAACATGTATCATAGACCAGATGATTTGTACGTTACAAGTGAAGAACAAAGGTTTGTCACTTTCCGCACTTATACGTATACATTCTTATAGGTGTATATTTGTAGATTACAAACTGTTTCACGCGTTGATCAAGATTTCGATATTCGACGTGTACAGTTAGTGACTGATAAATTCATTCCAGTTGATAAACCGAAAAGACTTCCTTCGAAAAAGGTAATTATTTCCAAAAAGTTCTGCAAATTTGATTGATGCATAAGTTCATATATTATTTATTTGATTTTTGTAGCATGTATCATTACGCAAACCAAAAACCAGTAATTCATCTGACGATGAATTATCACCGACCTCATCTATAGAATCTAGCGACTCAGAAACGGAATCTCATCAAATTAAAGATAAGCAAAATAGTATTAAACCAATAAAAGCCACTAAAAAATGTTTGCAAACAGAAAATGTAACGAAATCGAAAAAACCGGCGAAAAACACCAACAAGAAAATTATGTCGAAATTGGTAAAAGCAAAAAATGAAATTAAAACAAGTACAGAAATCACAGATTTTAACAATATTGAATTTGAAGAAAACTCTATTAAACATGATTCCGTAACAGTTGAGAGTTCTGGGAATAATGACGCCATAGTCGGGTGTAACAGTACAGATATTTTTCATATTAACAATAAAACTAAATCGCCTACACATAATGCAATAGTAGATTTAAATAATATAAATGTTGTTAAAATAAAGCATTCAGATACAAGTTTTGTTAAAGTCGAATCTAAAAATGAAGTAACTGCAAAATCTAAATATGCAGCTAAAATTATAGGTTTAAATAGATGTTCAAAATCGGGGGTTATAAATGTTGATGCAGCAAAATATTCTAAAACTAACACAAATAAAGAGATAAAACGACCTTCAACTTCTCCAGATATTACAGCTAAAAGAATGTAGTTAAATTGCTGATAGATGGTAATTGTAAAAATAATAATTATAAATATGATTGAATATTTAGCTATTAATTGATATGTATATTTCGGCCTATTATTTTAAGGGTTTGTTTTTTTTTGTATAAAACCGGGAACTGAATCTGATTGTGTAATAAAATTAAGTTAAGAATGCATTTTTAATGATAAATACAATTAAATATATTTATACTTAATAAACAATAAATCGCATTTTAATATCCAGCTTATTTTTTTCTATCCACCGATCATGAAACAAAAATTCTTTCGAACGTTCGGATCAGAATTGTAACATTTTTAGATTCTATGATCGGAAAAATATGTTTATTATATAGGTAATACATATTTCACATTAGATGATAGTAAAGTAATAATAAAAAAAAAAACAGATTAATCATTTCCATTTATGTTTCATATATTGTATTTGTAGTGTAATTTTATAAATTTTGGCAATCAAATTATTGTACACATGATCATACAAAATATTTCGTGTAAAATTGCATAATAAATAAAACAATAATAAAAACAAATATATAATAAATGACTGACGCGCATACATAACCTAAAAACACTTAACGATATAATGATTTTCAATATGGCGACGTACGAATTGGTTGGTTAGATATGTCAACCAATCACAACAAACATTGAATAAACTCCCTCATGTAAAAATAACAATTTGACTGCCACTAGCCCTATTCAATATTGCCAAAAATATAGACATTTTCGCTAAAACTTTTGAATCACTTGAGAATCATTAATCGTTTCAAATATTTTTTCCCACTGGTTCCTATATATTTGTACTTGATAATATTATACATGTTTTTAAATCAGACAAAGGAGTATATTCATAGAAAAAATATCAGAATCCTTTCTATGGGTGGGGGGGGGGGACAGTATATTATAAAGCGTGACTGTTTTTACTTTGGGTTGATACTACTGCTAAATGCACTTGGATATGGAATTGATGACTAACAAATTAACATTTACAAACCGCTTATGACCAACATAATCTAATTATAATAATTGTAACCAAACAAAATACACCGACACTAGTTAGACCGATACTTAACGCACATATGATTATATAAAAAAAAAAAACTTATTTCTAATTCGTTTTCTCCTGTTTATCTTCACCCTACAATTCAAATTATTTATTAATATATCTAATATAACCAATTTCTATAAAAATATATTAACACTAGTTTGAACTTACTTGATGGTTCAGATTTTTTGCCCAACTGAGCCGTTGGCTCATTAGGCGATAGCGTAACAACATGCGTTCTTGTAATTTCTGTGGTATAACCATACAAGTAGTGATCGTGTTACCCAAGAACAATATTAGGAACGTAGTGCTCAACACTGACACGTGCCATGTTGCAGTTTCATGGTAACTAATACCCCATAGTACGTACGCGTTATACAACTGAAATAGATAACCACAAAACAAGAACGGAAGAAGAAAACTCAAACCACGCCACATCCATGAATGGAAGCCTTCGATTGTTATATCCATATTATGTCGTTCACCTAAAGCCTACAATAAAAACAAACATATTTCATTAGCGCTTAAGTTATTTAGCGTTGTAATGCGTTTTAATAAACATTAGTGACGTACTTTAAGTCTGTATAAAACACCTTGTTGATACCTAAACTGTAAATATTGTACAGTACTGATATAAGCGTTGAACCACATGAACTGATCTCGGAATTGTGACCACGCTATAGTATCGGGCCAAATTAACAAAATACCCGCAGCCACCGTTGATATGAAATGATGCAATCGCCACCAGCCTTTAATACGGGATCCATTCACTTTTAAGATACTTTCTCGTATCGTCAACGTACAATAGTACCAGACCAATAAAAATATAAAAGTCAGTTCAAGAGGCCTAAAAAAAAAACAAATCGGCATATAAAACACCACTATAAATAATATTAACTAATATATTTAAATAAACAAAACATAACGTCGCTGCTTTACAAATTATATTTAAGGCGCAATTTGCAGTTTATTATTTAAAAAAAAAATTGACATAAAATACAGTTATAATTATGTTATCCACCGGAAATGTTAATTTATATATTTTATTATCAAAATAGCTTGAATCATAACAATTAGACAGGTGCAAATGTTTATATTTGCTCTGTAAATATTAATATTGAAGTAACACTAACCTGAAGTTGGTTTTCAAATTGATAACAGCTAAAACAAAACCGATTACACTTAAAATAAGCTTGAATTTCTCGTATTCATCTTTATATTTAAACCTGTAACAAACATATGCAATTTATTATCCTGCAAATGAGAGTTAAGTAAATCAACGTACTTATCGTTTTTATTCAATATAGAAACGTTAACATTGCCTAGTATTATTTTCAGATACATTCCATTTTGTTTAGGCAACGTTTGCTCAATATCGAATATAAGGGCCTTCCGTTTCATAATACTTTTTTCTAAATCATCTATTGCTTCGATTTCTGTACTTTTTTTTCTTAATCTATCCAGACAAAATCAAATATAACTACTTTATAGACATTTCAAATTGAACAAGTATATATGCATAAATTAATAAAATATATATTAACAATGGAATTAGGAGTGATTTAGAAGAAAATGAGTGAAAACTTACTGGTGAATAGATTTTGATATTTGACCCATACGATATCGTTGATGGTTGATTTCTTTTAAACATTTTGATTGGAGCTCACCGACCGCTTCTAATTTAGCTTGGTAATCTCTATTCAGGGCCTTAAGTAAAATGTTTTAAAACAATTATTAAATAAAAAAAAACTCAACGATTATTGAGTGGATTAAATCACTAACTTCCAATTCCTTAAATTCTACACCTAAATCATTCCAGTCTTGCAACGACGAATCAACTGTTGCATCCTCCATCGTGGCACGTTATAATCAGTTTAATTAATTAAAATATAAACATAAATTTTCCACACCTGTTTCCACCGATAGGTTATAATTTTAATAAAAACTTATCAGTATTATCAATAAATAGATACCGCAACCCACAAATTTATCACTACAATTAAAAACCTACATTATCAGGATTCGATTTTGCATACAAATTGATCGATTATAGTCAAGTGCTTGCTAAATATTAAGTATTTTGATTTTTAAAAGTCACCTTTTTAGCTTCGTATAATCAGGATGTCATTTGATGACAGATGCACGCAGAGGCGTACTACTAAAACAGCGATATTCATAAACAAATAAATCATTTGCTTCAAAAGCAAAATACTGTTTCTTTTTTTTTTAAATATTTATTACACTTAAAGCGATTAAAATATAAATAAATAAACAAACAAAATTATATAAACGCTCATAATAACTTACGCAATAGATGCATAATAATAAAAAATAAAGTGATTAATATGAAATTTATATCGTTACTAAAATAAAAACACAATTTTCTTGCTAATCATATAATATTGCTACGCTACTGCTTTTTTGCTTGCTGGTGCTTGTGGACTTGCCAAGGGCAGTGATTTTTGAATATCAAAGTCGAAATATTTATTAAAAATAGTTTTTACACTCTAATCTCAATTGAAATTGCATGTACGATATATATATTCGAGTCTTACATAATCACATACAACAAATAATTTGGACGCAGTTAATGTTTTTATTTTTTTAGGTTATGTTGTAAACAAGGTCTAAACATGGATCTGTATGAATTTGAAAATGTTAAAATATCAGCGTTAAGTAAAGCGAAATCAATAAACCAGTATGTTAATAATGTTACGATTGGCCCAAATAGTACAGTTCTTGCAGTAAATATTAGTAATAATTGCGAAAATGAAGAAAAGTCGAACAGTCGGACGAAACAAACGAATCCTAAAAATGTACTAGAAACTAAAACAAAACAAAGTCCGCGAGGAAAGATGCTAGCAGAGATAGAAGCACAAATTAAAGATGAGATACAAGTATAATTTTTTTTCATAAATCATTGTATTATTATTATTTAAATAGGACTAAACTTGAATTAAGATCTGTTTTATATAATATAAAAAAAAAAAAAATCTTACTTTTATTTAGGCTTCTATTCGTTCACGTATAGAAAAGATGCAAAAAGCCAGTCAAGAATTAAATGCAAATTGTAAATCAGAATGGGTGAAAAAGCAACAAATTTTAATTGAGCAATCACAACAACAAGAAGATTTTATGTTAAGAGTCTTAGAAGAGCATGATAGGAAAGCAGTTGACCATTTACAACAATTACAATTGCAATACCAAAAGCAAGCAGAAGTACTTTGCATTTGCAAATATAGCACTGATACATGTTAACTATTTGTTTTATTTTCGTCTAGGAGCGAAACAAACGAAATCTCGAAATACAACTAAAAGAGAAACAACGCCATCAATTGTTAATGGTGATTGAATCAATCCAGAAACAGCAGCACGCATTTCGGTTAATATATCAAGATATTCTAGTCATTTTAAAAGAATGTCATAATTTAAATTTTTCTACTGATCCGACAAAATTTGCTATTATTACAAACACAACATTAAAAATGAAAACTCTACTAGAAAATATGGATAAAATAAAAGAGAAATGCAAGGTATATTTGTTGTATGTTTTACTATTTCAGTTATTATTAAAAAAAAACCTTTTTTTTAACAGGCTGGAGTTGTTTTCACAGTTGATTTTGAACTTGCTATCGCATTAGTTCAAGAAGCAAATAAATTAAAAATAGCTCTTCAACAAGGCAAGTATTAACATATCATTACAGTGGAACAATTCTTAATTTATGTGCTTTAGATTCAAAATATTTTATAGTAACAGTACTTAACAAGTAGGTAAATTGTAGGTTATATATTGTATTTTTACAGTGTTTGCGAATAAACTTGAGGAAGATAGGAAACAAGCTGTAATCGATAAACCAGCACCATTGCCAGAACAACAAAAACCAATCATAACTCACGCTCCAGTATCCGTTCCAGATACAACAGATTCAGTACCTCATTTTCCCGCCCAAACTCAACCAGTTATTCTAAATCAGCCACACGTTCAATTCCAGCCACCACCTCTTGCACCCGTTCAATTCCAGCCACCACCACTTGCACCCGTTCAATTCCAGCCACCACCACTTGCACCCGTTCAATTCCAGCCACCACCACTTGCACCCGTTCAAAACCAACCCTCTTCGAATGTTCAATTGTCAAATAACACATTTGCGCAAAATGAGCAATACCCAGCGGCAACAATTGAATCGGCTCAAAAAGCAACAATGTCAGTTGTTGAAACGTTTATTAGTAAAAACTCATTAAAAATGTATTCGCATCTTCAACAGTATTTAGAAACGTACAAAGAAAGCTTAGCGCAACTTGTCGGCGACCCACGCTATAAACAGTTTAGATTCCATTGCCAAAAAGCTGTTAATATACCACTTAATGCTATATCGGCAGTTAGTTCACAACATTTAATGGTAAACGCTTCGTGATGAACAATTTTAATTAGAAAAAAATATATATGTAAATTAAACATATTTATTCTCAGGATAAATATCAAAGATTATCAAATCTGTTACGAGGCAATGCTGTCGAGGCGGGGGGTACAAATGTGGTATCATCCCAGCACCCTCAAGGTGTGGCATTTTGTACTGATTTACTAGCGCGAAAAATTGTGCTCCAAGGTGATTTGTTGATATCCAGTAATCCCGAATCAGCTCATTGTTACGCAGCAGTTATGGTAGCGCTTTGGAATGATTTCCCTGATTTCGGCACGTTGGTGTTAGCGTATTTCTATCAAATAGTACCGTATATTGTGCCGTTTTATCCACCGAAAATTGAGGGTCAAACCGATCAAGACTATTACGTTAACTTAGGATATCTTTATGTGGATGGTCAAGTAGAGAAACAGGATAAGTTTTTAAAGCGCATGTCCGGTATTATGCGATTGTATGCAGCGGTTACTATAAGTCGGCTAAAACGAGGACAACATGGACCGCATCCGCATGGGATTGCGTGCGCTTGGAAATGGCTTGCCAATACATTAAACATGGGTAACTAAAATTAAAAAAAAAATTAATGGACTCATTTTATATATTACATTAACGAACGAATTCAATTTAAAGATCCGCGATCGGATATAACAGCAACATTATTATTCGATTTTTTGGAAGTAACCGGAAGTTCATTGCAAGCTTCTTACGGAGGGCAATTCCAAAAAGTTTTGTATTTTATCAGTGATGTATATTTGCAGAAAATGCGACAGGTGCGCGCTTATTTATTATACATTTATGTGTTGTACTAAATATTTATTTTATAGATTGATTCGGGTGGTCCTGTGACTAGGTTAGAAGTATTATTACAAAAGATTAAGAAGAATGGTCATATTGAACCGCCGAAAGGTAGATTGCCGGATGGGTTTTGGTAATTGAATCACAAATGTACCCTGTGAGTTTAATTAATTTTAGGAATTTTTTTTTAATGAAATTAACTGGATTATTTGAGGTTTGCTGCTAAAAAAAAAAAACAACATAAAAGATACGATTACGCTAATTAGTCATTAAAGTACCAGAACTTGCAGTAACTGCAACTAACCCAGTTAGTATGTGACAAAAATATTTTCTGAATAAAGTTTCGTTACATGATAACAAATAACCGACATAAATAAAAGCCGTTTTAACGGGCATTCGAATAAAATTGAAACATTCATAATTGTTTAATTTTTTATATTTGTTAAGGGTTAATTTATATTGAAATCATGTATTGTTGAGAAAATAGTAACTTGTAAAATAGTGATTTTTTAAAAAAAATATATATATTTTTGAACTCATTTATTATTTTATTTTCGTAATATATTTAAATTAATAATTATCTAATACTATTCCATTATAAAATTTACGCCAATAATATTTTAATTATTTAATTTTGCATAAATTTGCAAAAAATTATTTAAAAAATTAAAACTACTAAGAATATATATTAAATATATAGATAGACTTTCTATTATATTTTAAATTTGTATAAAGAGCCAGAAAACTAAAAATATTTTCGCGTCTGCGAATTATAATTTTTCCTTATCGTTACGTTGAAGATGGCAGTAGCGGTGTTGCAAAACACGCGCTTTTTAAACAATTTCAAATATAATAAACAATTAACCCTATGTGTAAGTATTGCATCTCCATATAAAATCACTGTGTAACTTATATTAACGCGAATATTTAAGATGGAAAATATACGCATGGAAACCTAACCACAACTTTTTGACATTTTGCAGCTTGCAAAACGACGGTCAACTATACCACAAACTGTGGAAGCTGTGCTACTTGATCGAAACATAACAGACGAAATATGCGCACCGCAAGCGATTACATTTACCACGGATATGATCGGACCACCGCACCCCGTATCGAATCTACGTCCGATCGTATGGTACCGCTCCGCAAATGAATCGCATTTAAAACGAAAATTACGTGATTTTCAAGAAGCTACACAGAAATGGAATCAACGCTTTTGGGAAGCACATAACTCAAATTTCATTCGAGTAAGCAGTAATCCAAGAAAATTGGTTTTATCAATGAAAATATTTTAATTTGTATAAAGGAGCGCAAAATGTATATGGAGCAACATCTACCTGCTGGTGGAGAGAAACAAACTTTAACCGCTGATGAAATGAGCGGTTTTTATAAGGAGTTCTTAGATAAGAATTGGAGGAACCACGCCACTTATAATTTCGAATGGTACAAGAAAAATGTTAAGATTTTATTTTTGTCCATAGCGGTAAACATTGAGCGGGTTTTTCAACGTTCATAACAGGTAGAACAATTTTAATTTATTAGTAAATTTTCGTAGTCCTCGCCGATGGGAAATCGAACAAAAAAACTGTAAATAAAAGTTAATTTGTTATCAGTATTGTTACCAACATATATATGACACATGTGCTATAGTAATTTTGTTTGTAGATATCAAGACAAATTGTGGAAATAGATTTTATTTTATGTTAATTGTTACAAAAACAATAAATCAAACAAAACAAAGATGTTATTTTTCAATAAAACTACGCAATATTATTTAATGGTATCCATAA